>JARQOD010000001.1:330586967-330831754 GCA_033576555.1 Oophaga sylvatica | reverse complement strand
ATTTTAACACACACTGCCAGAAATTAAAATGAGTTCTGGATGGTTTCTACAACCTGATTGGCTGCTGGAATCACCACACATAAAGTTAACAGGAAAAAAATAGAGCACGCCTCTCCTCTAACCTCTCTACATGCTCCTCTAACCTCTCCACACCTCCTCCCCTCATCAAACACGTCCCGGTAACTCATCATACAGCACCAGTATCCTAGCCAAAGTAATAACAAAAGCATTAGTGGAAATGCGATGATTTACCGAACTTTGCCTAATTTGAGTAAAAATGCTTGTGAAAAACGAACACGAATCCAAATGTGCTGCGTTCAAGCCAAATTTGAGATTGGCAAATGTTTTCCGAACACATTCGCTCATCTCTAATTTTGAAGCCCAACTGTAGCATACTAAATGCCGTATAACATTTTACATCTCAAAAAAAGGCTGTATTACAATGCAAGGCAGATTTGCACACCTCAGAAAACGTATCAGACTGCAGTATAAATATAGTAATGCGATGTTTTATCAAACAATTTCTTTTTTGGGGTGTTTTGAGGCACAACTGTAGCACGCTAAATGCCGTATGAATTTCACTGCTGAAAAAATTACAGTATAATGTAAGATGCCCAAGTGAGGTAGTTGTAGAGTGTGATTCTAACCCACTCGCTCTGACATCATACAGACAAGGTGTGTCTCAGTCCCGGAGTGCTGCTGTGTATGTGGTGCTTCTCACTTACTTCTGGCCTGTAGGCCTCTTCTGACTCCAGGAATCCTTCTTCTGGAACCAGGGCAGAAATCAATCCAGGGGACACAATGTGTTTTTATAAATCAAACTTTTACTTTGTGAATGGCAGTATGTACACTATTTACAGACAGATGCAGAAGATAAAGCTAAAGGGTTGTCATCTTTCCCACAAGTACCGGATACACTTCAGCCTTGGTTCTCGGTATAGGGGCATGTCCTTCTCATGGCTTTCTAGCCTTAGGGAATCTTCCTCACCTCGAGCAGTGTATTGGATGCAATACATTCCGTCCCATGTAGTCTGAATCCATCTTTCCCTGTAGCTTCAACAATCTGAGTGTGCCTCTGGTCCCTGACATCTATTTCGAGGTTGCTCCAGGCCATTTAGATGGAATCACATGGAAGGTTATCTGTGGCAATCCAGTGCCCCAAATATTAGGCTCATGTTGTCCCTAGCAGCCTCCTAGGCCTGCGACTTTACTCACTGCTGCCCACGCACTGACTGAACTTTTCACTTCCTGGACTTGTCACTAACACTCAATTCCCCCTTCCAAACTGGTCTGGCTGTTAACCCTCAACTATCTCTATGCCTCTTGTGTTACTAGGCAATCTTCACCTGCATTCTAGACAGTGACATCTTGTGACCGTTAGTTATTACTGCAGCCCACAGGGGAATTACAATTGTTATAACAAGTAAACATATCATAAACAAAACATTATTCACATTCTACACCACAGTAGCATTGATGTCTTCAGGAGAACATGAAAGCTGGTCCATCTCCTTACATTTCCCCCTACTTTAATGATGGTTGTCCTCGACCATTTGGTAAACCTGCAAGACACCAATCAAACTAAAACAAACATCAATTCTTTGCTTCTAAGGCAGATATTTTCTTTCCTGATTATTTGGGGAAACATGACCCCAGTCCCACAAGGTTGGGACCCCGGAACCAAGTGTCCATGTCCATATTAAACAAAGGCCCACAGGCCAACACAGCAGCAGCCGTTTCTGTCCAAAGGAAGTCTTCAAGGTTCCTTACCTGGTTGGAACATCAGGTCATCCATTCCCCCCTCCCTCAGATGTTGGTACTTACTACCAGGGCACAGTCCATGGGACGTACAGTCCATTGTACACCACCAGTCCATAGAATAAGGACACAGCCCATATAGAACAAAGTCCATAGGGCAACTGGTAGTCAAGGTACCCAGCAAAGGGAGTAGAACCCTCTTGCAGCGCAAAGTCCCTTTAACCAACAGGGGGATAAGCAAGGGGCAGACCAAACCGTTAGCCATCTGAGGCCAACAACAAGGAGTCCTGGACAGATGGGTTCTAGACCTGCCAAAACATTCGTCCTCCTGGCGTTCCAAGCTGATTCAGACAAATGTGCAAAGAGCACAACGTGTACTTCAACATCAGGCTTTCTTCACCGGTCCTCTGACTCTTCTCTAGAGGACCTGATGACCTTCAATGCCAGATCACATGGCTGCACTTTAGCATCAGGCCTTAAGTCTGCATCTCTTCTGACCGCAGCAGGCTTGTACAGGAACTGGTATCTTTCAGCAGGACGCCTTCTCACTCGGCACTAGCGTCCCACCAGACTGGGGAAGCAATCACTTCCTCCATGAAGTCATCCTTCAGGCCCTGTCTCACCAGGGCCATCAACTTCCACTGACAACCACGGTCTCTTTCCCCATCAAAACTATTCAGCTGGGTACATAGCACCCCGCAGTCAACTTTGCTTGTGTGGCAAGAGGTGCGCACCCCAGGTTGGGTGTTACCTCCAATATCTGGGACTGCGGAGTTTCCAGGCACTTGGCCCTATCGCGGGCGGCAAAAACAAGCCGCCTTCCATGGCTCCAGCTCGGCCTCAACCATTTACAGAAGGCCGCCTGGTCTCATCTTTTTGTATGCTATCTGCAGCAGCTGGCACATTTGTCCTCAGTCAGCCTTCTCCTTGGCCAACTCATAATGGGCCAGCGTCAGTTGGCTCTCTGCCATTACTTCATACCGCTGTTCTCCCGAATGGAAGCATCTCTTCTGGATAATGAGGCCCGTCATGGCCCCACTTTCCACTGGCTGGAGTCCACCCCAACTCACTACAGCTCGGTTTGTCAGCCTCATCAATTCCCTTTCGTGTCTCCTCAGTACACTCTGATCACCTCAGCAGCAGATGTGGTACTCACGGACCACAGTCTGCATGGCCTCTCCATGGCTTCATTCCATGAATTTTTGGCCTTTGTCGCCACCGCAACGCCAGGGCTTTTCTCTCCCTGAGCTTAGGGCATCACTTGCTCCACTTCCATCTCTGCCTTACTAATGTTCATAGGGCAGTTAGGAGACTCGCTAGTGCTCCACCCGCTCTGCACAATAGTTGCTCGGGACTCACCACTCCACTTCTCACTCCTCGATTATTGATGAGAAAATGGCGCCAGTCGCTTACTGGTGATGTGCTTTCTGCACATATGGCTCTGCCTCTTCCTAGGCCGAACCTCTGACGCAACTTCCGCGTCACACTTCACTCTCGGCGGCTCCACCTTCAGACACGCCCCATTCCATCACAATCTTCCACCCAGTGGGCTGCTCCACACACTGCGCTACACCTTTCTCCAGAACGTACCTCCCATTCTGGGCTGAACTCTGTCCACTGCACCCATCCTCCTTTGGGCCATCCTTCGTGGGGCTGAACATCTTTTCGCGCTTTAGGGCGGAAGGGGCATGTAAAATTAATGAATCTGGGTGGGAGGTGCAAAGTGGGGTGTTGAGGATACAGTGACTGGTAATAAATTGGGGGAAAGAGTACAGGTGCTAATTAATTTATATATTTATTAGGTGGGGAAAGTGGCTATTTATAGTTAGTGGGGGCACATTGGTGGATTGTAATTTATATTTGAAATGGTGGGTTGCATAATAACTAATTATATATTAATGGTGGATGCACGTCTGTATTCAGCTGTGTAGTGAAGAAAGGGGGAACGTGCTCTTGAAGCAGTGCTCTATGTAACTATGTGTTATTTTATGCACAGATGAGTCCTGGCTGGAAAAAGTGATGGCGGCCTGCGCTGCATGAAAAAAAAAGAAAAAATGAAGGTCTTCAGCTAGAGAAGTCACTGGTGTACACTGACACTATACACTGTATACTATGTACAGATGTCCTGTGTATAATGCCACTCATGATCACTGTGTAACCTGTGTACTGACCCTATATACAGAGCTCCTGTGTATAATGTCATCGGTGATCACTTTATTACCTGTACACTGACACTATATACAGAGCTCCCATGTATTATGTCACTGTTGATCACTATGTTACCTGTACACTGACAATATATACAGAGCTCCTGTGTATAATGTCACTGGTGATCACTGTATTACCTGTACACTGTGTTAGAGTCTGCGGAACGTACCAAATATATGATGTAAAGAGGTGCGTTCGCAGCCCGGGGTCCACCGTGCAGGCAGAGACTGCTGCTAGTAAAATGGGGCAAGAAGCGAACTCTGTTATCCCGCAGAGTCGCCAAAATAAACGCCGTAACGCGCTGTGGCAATATGTGCGAACTCTGTTACTCCACAGAACCGCTAGAAGGAGTGGCGCAGCGCTATATGGCGATGTGTGCGAACTCACTTAACACCACTGAGTCGCAAAATAAACACGAAAGGGCGCTGTCTAGCGTTGAAAGCGAACCCTGTTATGTCACAGAGCCACTGAGAAAAACTTCTGTGTCCTGTCAGGCACCCAGGTACACAGTTGACTGCTAAGCGAACATAGAACGTGATCATGCTCTAATGTCCTCGTGGGAGACACCCGCAATCTATGGCGTCTGAACGCCAGACCCTGAATACGGCAATCAAACTCCTCACCGGTTATGCCGGTAATCTAGGGCATCTAGGACACCGACCCTGACCAGCTAGCATACCAAACTCCTCACCGATTAAGTCGGTATTCTAGGGGCTTATTTCAGCCAGGCCCTAACCACACACACGCATGACCACACTGGCGCAAAGCATATGACGATTGATATTAGCGCATGGCGGCCCAGCCATGCCACCCTTTTATAGCAACAGCTACAGGACCTGCCAGAAACAAGGACCAATGAGAAACTGTTCCAAAACACATGCAGTTTCAGGACCTTCCTGGCGGACCAATAGGAGCTGCTGCAGTACCTGAATATGTGACCCCTGATCTCCAATGAGAGATCTTACCTGGGCATGCTCAGAAGGGGAAACGCAGGACTTCGTCCCAAAGACGTCTGCTCCAGCACTGGCTATAATAGCAGATCCAGGAGAAGCAGCAGTAAGTCTCTGCACAGTACTGGAATGGGCAAGACGCTGGGACTGACGTCTCTGCTGAGCAGGCTCCACTGTAGCCGGAGACGAATGGGGGACCGCAGTGGGACTGGTTCGAGACTCCCCTTGTGCAGCAGTGGGAACTTGAACCCTGACAGTAAATACAGAGCTCCTGTTTATAATGGCACTTAGTATTGTGTTTTTTTATTAATCATCAGTATTGTAGTATTCGGTCACTATGTGGTGGTAGTATGTGGTCTGGTCATGGTGTGGCGGTATTTGTTCCTTGTATGTGGTATTAAGCATTCGCTATGTGGTGGTAATTTGTGGTCCAGTCATGGTGTGGCTGTATTTCTCCCTTGTATGTGGTATTATTCGGTCACTATGTGGTGGTAATATGTGGTCTGGTCATGGTGTGATGGTATTTGTCCCTTGTAGGTGGATTATTGGTTATTTAAAAAAAGTATGTGACTCATTCCCTTAAAGAAAAATACATAAAAATACACATAAAAAGAGTATTGGATATTTTAAGAAATTTTTAATAAGCTAGAGTAGATTAGAGCCTTGTCAAAAGAGTCTTCCTTGTCATGGTGGCAGCTTAAAAAGTCTTTTGGTTAGATGAAAAGCTGCTAGCTATGTACGTGATATGGTGTTTTATGGAACTGTTAATATCTGATTGGTGAGGACGTGGTGAAGAAGTTGAGTTTTTCCAAGAGTGGTAGGTGGGACTGTGGAAGGTTTGAGGGGTGGAGGCGAAGCTGGAGTGAGAGAGTGGGCAGTGTCTCAAGGGGACCTTAAAATTTTGCCAGTATGGGGCCCTGAAATTCCTAGTGGCAATCCTATCTGTAGACAATGTTGGACTAGGTTCCAAGGTCCCACTAATAACATTGATTCTGACACTCCCCTCTAGAGGTATAGGAAAATATTATCTGCTTCTCATTTGCAAATTTTTAGACAATAAATTCTCCATTTGGATGGAAAATTGTCTCAGCTGGGTATACAGAGACATCTTCAACGAAGGGTGAAGTAGGGAGGCATTGTTGGAACTCCAACCACCTGATAAGTGGCATTTATGGCAGTTTTGATGATACATGCTTATAACATGGCAGATGTCCTGCAAATATTTAGTGCATCAAATGTACTGTGCCATACACTGCCCTTATAAGGTAGTCGCGATCTGAGCATCAACTCCTGCACAGGGCCCACCAGGTGATTTACCTATGCTCCTATTAACCAATGTGAGCCTGTGTTCTGAAGTAAATGTGCAGGAAGGATGAGATGAGCTGTGACAGCACCTATTGTGAAATATATGATCTTGTGATAGAGGTATTGGATAAGTAGTCCAAAGCAGGTCCCCAGCTACTTCTCCCCACTCTTCTCATCTAGACTGACAGGTATCTCATCATAATCTATGCTGTAATTATAATGAGATAACTTATTGGAGACACACTTCCTTTTCTCCTTGACTGCATAAACTGTACAGCTGGGGATGTCTGCTTTATGGAAACAAATGAGAGAAAAATGTTATAAACTGTATCAGTCTCCAGGTAGTGATAAAGTGACTGATACTCAAAAGGGATTGATTGTAGAGCTGCTGTTGGCACCCCTTGCAGGGGCGTACATAGAAATCATGGGGCCCCATAGCAAAAGTCTGAATGGGGCCCCCCCAAAAAAAAAAAACAGGTGCTCTTAACTCCACACACACACACACCTGCAGTGCATGCAGGGCCCCCTACACCCTCCACAATGCGTGCAGGCCGGCCCCCCTCCCTAAGGTGCAAAGTGCAGCCAGAGGCTAGCCATTGTAAATATAAAGTGCCAGCACAGGGAGGGGACACATTCAACAAAAAAAATCCACCCCATACCCCAGCCAGCAGGACTCACCTTCTTGTGTATCTCTTCCCTGAGTGAAACTTATGAATGTTTTCTGCTTCCTGTGATGCACGTGTCTCTGGCTGCAGGCTGGCTTTCTTATGCAAATGCAGCCAGAGACTTAAGCCAACTGCTGACCAGAAAACAACAAGGAAAGGGGACCTTCAAGGGGGTTTACAGTGTCCGGCCGTCGCTTATATTTAATTAAAGGAGATAGTACTGTGTCAGCACAGCAGAGCTGCCAAACGACAGCGGCCGTCGTGGGCCCCCTCACCTGTCTGGGCCCCATAGCTGCTGCTTAGTCTGCTCTATTCACGGAACGCCACTGACCCCTTGTTCTCTTCTCCTACCATGCAGGGATACTAGCTTACTCACTGTCCCAGCCCCGTGGCATGGTCTCCTGGCGTTTCACTGCTACTACCTGGTGCGTGCACTCCCCTGTTCTTAAAGGAGCAGCACGCATATACTAAATGCCTCAGCTTGTTGCTGAGAGAGGCATTTAGTATGATTTTGCGCACCTGCAAGATCACTACCAGACAATAGCTGGAGGCATCCTGTATAAAAGACTTCCTGCCCTAGGGAGTCATCAAGCAATGTGTAGAATCATTAGTTAGTAAGGTGTACTACTAGTGAGTTGTGAGGTCCCATGGTACCAATGCGGCCAGTGTCCTTAACCTGTAACTCTGGTCTTGGTGTGGCCCATCCTGTATACGTAGTCCCCTGGTCCCAGTGGGGCCAGCCGTCCTGTATCTGAAGTCCCCTGGTCCCGATGTGACCAGTCCTGTATCCATAGTTCCATAGTCCCGGAGTGGCCATTGCCTGAATATTGGTCCGTGTGCATCCAAACCCTGATCCAGTAGTCTAGACGGTTGTGTCTGAACCGAGTCCGAATTCGTGTCTGTAACTATTCTCTAGAGGCTCCAAAACGTACTAGTCTGAACAGAGACCTAGTCCTAATCATTGTCAGCGTACCTGACCCCTGGGGTCAGCAGTTGCTGTACCGGGCTCTTCCCAGGAGTGGTACCTGGTGGCTACCTGCAGCCCAGTCTATCTCCTGTCTCCACCATCAAGAGCTCCAGTGAACACCAGATAGCCGATTAGCCATGCCCCTTTCCTGGCAGGCCCGGCCCTGTGGCACAGTGGGTCCAGAAATCCACATGTGCCATGGTTGGGCGCAACAGTTTGCTTGACCATGCCATGGCTACAACAGTTTGCTTGGTCATGGGCACTGCTGATCCACAGTCCTCCCTGCGCTCAGAGCTGAGTCCACAGCTGAGTTATCAGCGGGAGAGCCAGGAAAAATTTTTGTTCCATCTGATGACACTAGATACTCGATTAGAAGCCCTGACATTTGGACAAACTGAAACTTGTGCTCCCATAATGGAACTTGTCCTGGCTAATCTGCCTCAGAATTATAGGGATCCGAAGCAGTGCCGTGGGTGCCGGGAGCAGTGCATGTAGCACTTTCATCCAGCAATGTTTCTCTGATCAGGCCAATGTCCTAATGGCCTACCTAGCAGAAGATGCCCTGGCATGGCTCATTTCCCCATGGGAGAAAGGGGCTAACATCACATCAGACCTGCAGGCCTTCCAAATAGTCTTCGATGAGCAGATCACAGAATATTCTTAAAAAAACTTCACTTCCCAGCTCCCAGGAGCAGACCAGAAGGGTGACGCATGTGAGGAAACAGTCACGTCTGACCCTGTCCTTTCAAAGACCACCCATTCACTAGCCTGGAAAGGACCCTGTCCTTTCAAAGACCACCCATTCACTAACTACTTGGGCAGAATCCATGAAGGTCGACCGTGTTTGGCAGGCTAAACAGAAGCCAGAACTCAGTCATAAGATGGGATTATGTTATCTGTTGTGAACGTGTTGGAGACGACTTCGGAGCTGAGGCTCCCTCTGGTGGTTGCTGAGGGTATTGAACCTATGTTGAACAACAAGAGTTCTCCACCTGCAATGGATGAATGGTTATCAGGGGGACAGACTGGCCTGATATAAGTGAGCTGGCCTCCCATGATCCTCGCCGGTAATCAATTGTTACTTCCTGGTCTAGGTTGGAATTCAGCTTGCCTTTCTGCTGTCTCCTGCTATCATTCAGATAAGTTCCTTTGTGGTTTTTTTCTGTGGTTTGATTTCCTTTTGTTTTTCGGCCTTGCTTTTGAGTTCAGCCGGGTCCACATTGGGGGGCTTGTGCTGGTCTCTGTTCTCTTTTTGTATTTGCACTTGTGCTCAGTACCTGTGTTATTTTACTGGTGGGTAGCTGCCTTTTCACACCAAAGATCTGATATTGGTGGTCAAGACCGTGTGGTCTCAGCATTTTTGGAATCAGAAGTGTTGGAATTTTTCCTAGGGTTTTGTTGGGTTCCAGACAATATTCTCTCCTGTACTATCCTATCTAGACAGTTTTGGGCCCCAGCGTTTGCTCATTCTATTTTCTGTCTGTGTTCATGTTTTCTGCTTGTCTAACCGCCATTATATGTTTGGGGGCTTCCTAATACTTTGGGGCTCTACTCTAGGGGAGTTAGCTTTCCTCTTTCCATCTACAGGGGTAGATAATCTCTCCGGCTGTGACGAGGCGTCTAGTGTTGTGAATGTGCTAGAGATGGTTTCTGAGCAGAGGCTCCCTCTGGTAGTTACAGACAGTACTGAACCTTCCAGCGAGGAATGGCAATCTGGGATCACTGACTGGACTGATATAAGGGAGGTTCCCTCCCACGATGGTTGCCGGTGATCAATTGTTCTTGTCTCAATTGTGGTTCCTGGTTCATTTGGAAGTTTGCTGGAGTCTTGCCTGTGTCTGCTGCTTTCAGATAAGATATTTTTGCTTTTCTTTTTGTGCTTGCTTTTTGCATAGTTTTCTGCACTTTTGGAGGTCAGCCGGGTCCCCTCCTGGGGCCTGTGCTCCTCTCAGTTTATCTGTAGCCACTGTTATTTGTTCATTTGCTTTTCCTGTTTTTTCAGTGGCTGCGGCTTGCTTTTGTTACACCAGAGATCTGATTTAGGTGGTTGAGATCGTGTGATTCTCAGGTGTTTTTGCAATCAGAAGTGTTGGTATTTTTTAGGGTTTTTTTTTGGATTGCTGTCAGAATTCTTTCCTGTACTTTTCTGTCTAGACAGATTGGGCCCCAGCGTTTGCTCATTCTATTTTCTGTCTGTGTCGTGCTTTCTTCTTGTCTAACCGCCATTACATGTTTGGGGGCTTCCTATTTTCTTTGGGGATCTGCTCCGGGGCAGATAGCTTTCATCTTTCTGCCTTTAGGTGCAGTTATCTCTCAGGCTGTGACGAGGCGTCTAGGATCAACGTAGGAACGCTCCACGGCTACCTCTAGTTGTGTGGTTAGTTCAGGTTACTGCAATCCAATAGGTTCCAGCCTTTCTGGTGTATTACCGTTTTTGCTATTTCTCCTCAGCTACCTAAACACAACAGTCTAGGGCACTGTAGGAATATCCCACGGCTGCTTCTAGTTGTGCGGTTAGTTTAGGGGTCTGCAACCTATTAGATACCAACCTCTCTGGTGTTTGGCTGCCTTTGCGTTTTTTGCTCCTGCCTTCCTCAGCTACCAAAACATAACAGAATTACCGGCCTTACTGAAAATTTTATGGTACTTCACAGAAGGGAAAAAAATAGTAAAGAAAGAAGAAAAAGAAAGTTGTCAGAGTTGTCAGAATTTTTTTTTTCTGTTTGTTACATTTTTTCCCTCTTTTTCTCTGGGGCTGAGGAGGAATTTTTTTTTTCCTCAATGGAGATTGTGCAGTTGTCTGGCCGTGTGGAGCAGCTTGCTGCTGAAGTTCGGAGTATTGCTATCTATCTTGCTGGGTTGCCTGTTGTGGAACCTAGGATCCCTATGCCAGATTTATTTTTGGGGGATCGGTCTAAATTTTTGAATTTTAAAAATAACTGTAAGTTGTTTTTTGCCTTGAAGCCTAAGTCCTCAGGGAACGCGGCACAGCAGGTTCAAATTATCATCTCCCTGCTGCGCGGCGATCCTCAGGATTGGCTTTTTTCCTGACACCTGGGGACCCTGTTTTGAGTAATGTTGATGCATTTTTTCTGGCTCTGGGGTTATTGTACGATGAACTTAATGTCACTGATCAAGCTGAAAAAACCTTGTTGGCATTAAATCAAGGGCTTGAGGATGCTGAGTTGTACTGTCAGAAATTCCGAAAGTGGGCAGTTCTGACCAAATGGAATGATGATGCTTTGGCAGTCCTTTTTCGGAAGGGTCTGTCAGAGAATGTAAAAGATGTTATGGTGGGTTTCCCTGCTCCCTCTGGTCTCAATGACTCTATGTCATTGGCGATTCAAATTGACAGACGTTTGCGTGAGCGTAGAGGTATGCGTAGAATGGTGTTGCCTTGTGAACCAGCTTCTGAACCCATGCAGTGTGATAGAGTGGCTTCTGGGGCACAGCGTCATGAGTTTCGAAAACGCAATGGGTTATGTTTCTACTGTGGTGACGCTTCTCATACTATTTCCATCTGCCCCAAGTGGGGAAGACGTTTTGCGCGCTCAGTTGTTTTGGGCAGTGTTCAGACTAATTTCTGTTGACTGTTACCTTGATTTGCTCCATGTCCACATTTTCGGCTCAGGCTTTTGTTGATTCAGGAGCAGCTATAAACATGATGGATTTTGATTTTGCTAAACGTTGTGGGTTTCCCTTGATACCCTTGCGGAAGTCTATTCCTTTGCTGGACATTGATTCTACCCCGGAGAATAAACCCCAGTTTTCAACCCAGGTGATAATGCGGGTTGACCCGGACCCGGACCACCAAGAGAATTGCAAATTTTGGTGTTACATAATTTACATGACATTATTGTACTGGGTTTTCCTTGGTAACAGACTCATAATCCTGTTTTGGATTGGAAATCTGTGTCTGTGACCAGTTGGGGTTGCCAATGTGTTCGTACTGACACTCCTGTTTTTTCTGTCTCTCCCCAGTCTCAAGATGTCCCTGACTATTTGACTGATTTTTCTGATGTGTTTAGTGAGAGTAAGTCTGCATCCTTACCTCCTCACAGGAGTTATGATTGCGCTATTGAGTTGGTACCTGGTTGTAAATTTTCTAAGGGTCGGCTCTTTAATTTATCTGTACCTGAGCATGGTGCTATGCAATCTTATATCAAGGAGTCTTTAGAGAAGGGTCATATCAGACCATCCTCTTCACCTTGTGCGCCGGCTTTTTCTTTGTGGCCAAAAAGGATGGTTCATTGAGGCCGTGTATTGACTATCGTCTCCTGAATAAGATCACTGTTAAATACCAATATCCGTTACCCTTGATTTCTGACCTATTTTCCAGAGTGAAAAGTGCTAGTTGGTTTACCAAGCTTGACCTCAGGGGGCGTATAATCTTATTCGCATCAAGCACGGTGATGATGGAAGATGGCGTTTAATACTCCAGAGGGGCATTTTGAGTACCTAGTGATGCCTTTTGGGCTCACTAATGCACCTTACGTCTTCCAATCCTTTATGAATGATATTTTCAGGGATTTCGTGGATAAATTTCTGATAGTTTATTTGGACGATATCTTGATTTTTTCCAATGACTGGGATTCTCATGTGGAACATGTTTGGATGGTATTCCGGATTTTGAGAGAAAATGCACTGTATGTGAAGGGACAAAATGTCTTTTTGGCGTACAGAAGTTTCATTGCTGGGATTCATTTTGTCTCCGTCTGTTATTGAAATGGACCCGGTCAAAGTTCAGGCCATTTGTGATTGGGTTCAACCCACTACATTGAAGGCTCTTCAGAGATTTTTTGGTTTTTGCTAATTCTTATTGTAAATTTATAGGTAATTTCTCTGGTATTGTGAAACCACTGACTGATTTGACCAAAAAGTGTTCTGATGTAGTGAATTGGTCTTCTGAGGCAGTTTCTGCGTTTCAGGAGCTAAGCGGAGATTCACTTCTGCTCCTGTTCTACGGCAACCAGATGTTTCTCTACCATTTCAGGTGGAGGTTGATGCTTCTGAGATTGTGCAGGTGCCGTTTTGTCCAAAGGGATCCAGAGACCTCTAAGAGTAACCCTTGTGCCTTCTTCTCTCGAAAATTTTCCCCAGCTGAACGTAATTATGATGTGGGAATTCGGGAGTTATTGGATATGAAATGGGCTTTGAAGTGGAGACATTGCTGGAAGGAGCCAAACATCAGGTGGTGGTCCTCACCTTACTTCTGATGCGCTAGGCAGCATCAATAGTAAAAAGTTGGTCACACTAGTCAAACACTATGTTTGACTAGTGTGACCAACCTGTCAATCAGTTTTCCAAGCAATGCTACAGATCGCTTGGAAAACGCTAGCATTCTGCAAGCTAATTACACTTCCAAAACGCAATTTTTAGCGGGAATACGCATAACAATAAAAATGTGTATTTCCCACGCAGGGAGTTGCGGGATTGCCACGGAAATTTCTGTGGCAATTCCGAACATGTGCACATAGCCTTAAAACAAACAAAGCCATGCAGGGTTGGAGGGAAACAAGCCTTGTGTTGTGAAGAGATTTGTCTGGTCTTGACCCTGAAGGAGAATCATCAGGCTTCTTTATACCCAACTATTATGTGCCCTATTATTATACACAACTAGTGTTGAGCATTCCGATACCGCAAGTATCGGGTATCGGCCGATATTTGCTGTATCGGAATTCCGATACTTAGTTCCGATATTTTTCATATATCGTATACCGGAATCGGAAGTTCCCATAATTCTTTGAGAGGCACTGTGATTTTAGTCAGCCAATGAGGAATCCTACGAAGTGTGGGCACATCCTGTACTGCTGCGGTCATGTTAACTAATGGCATGGCTTGATTGGCTGCTGAAATGATGTCAAATGCACTATAAAAGGCGCCGCCGCCATTTTAGCGTCACTGTGCTGTGAACTCAGTTAGGGACAGAACGCTGCTCTGCTGACTCTGAGGGACAGTTAGAGATTGCGATTTTGTGTACTGTGCTTTAGGCAGGCTAGTTTACCAACCGCTGTGTAAAGCTTCCTTTTGCCTTGCAGTGTTGTTTTAACAGCTCTGTGCAAGGTGTGTGTGTGAGAGTGCAGGTGACGCTGCAGTTTGCTCTGCATCCACCGCTGTTTTGTAGGCATCTGCACGTGTCACTCACTGACTCTTTTTTTTATTTTATTTTGTGGAATTGGTGCAGCTCCATTCAATTGAAATTAACAGTGTATCTATTAGTGTGACGCGCTTCCATCCGTATACATACATGGTTGCAAACACTATAGAAGTACTGAAAGGAGCCTTTCACAGATAGTGAACAGTTGTGTGCAGTGTTCACTGTAGTCTGTGAGGTTTTCATTTTTTGAGTGCAGATCACGCTCCAGTTAGTTCTTCAACCACTGCTGGTTGTAGTCTGCTGAGCGTGTGTCACTGCCTCATCCTTCACATTTTTTCTCTAATTGGTGCGGCTCCATTCTATTTTAAAAAATATAATCTATTAGTGTGACGCGCTTCCATCCGTATACATACATTGGTTGCAAACACTATAGAAGTACACAAAGGGGCCCTTTACAGCTACTGAACAGTTGTCTGCAGTGTTCACTGTAGTCGTGAGCTTTTCATTTTTTGAGTGCAGATTACGCTCCAGTTAGTTCTTCAACCACTGCTGGTTGTAGTCTGCTGAGCGTGTGTCACTGCCTCATCCTTACATTTTTCTCTAATTGGTGCTGCTCCATTCTATTTTAAAAAAATATAATCTATTAGTGTGACGCGCTTCCATCCGTATACAATACATTGGTTGCAAACACTATAGAAGATACAAAGGGCCTTTTACAGCTACTGAACAGTTGTCTGCAGTGTTTCACTGTAGTCTGTGAGCTTTTCATTTTTTGAGTGCAGATTACGCTCCAGTTAGTTCTTCAACCACTGCTGGTTGTAGTCTGCTGAGCGTTGTCACTGCCTCATCCTTCACATTTTTCTCTAATTGGTGCTGCTCCATTCTATTTTAAAAAAATATAATCTATTAGTGTGACGCGCTTCCATCCGTATACAATACATTGGTTGCAAACACTATAGAAGTACACAAAAGGGCCTTTTACAGCTACTGAACAGTTGTCTGCAGTGTTCACTGTAGTCTGTGAGCTTTTCATTTTTTGAGTGCAGATTACGCTCCAGTTAGTTCTTCAACCACTGCTGGTTGTAGTCTGCTGAGCGTGTGTCACTGCCTCATCCTTCACATTTTTCTCTAATTGGTGCTGCTCCATTCTATTTTAAAAAAATATAATCTATTAGTGTGACGCGCTTCCATCCGTATACAATACATTGGTTGCAAACACTATAGAAGTACACAAAGGGCCTTTTACAGCTACTGAACAGTTGTCTGCAGTGTTCACTGTAGTCTGTGAGCTTTTCATTTTTTGAGTGCAGATTACGCTCCAGTTGTTCTTCAACCACTGCTGGTTGTAGTCTGCTGAGCGTGTGGTCACTGCCTCATCCTTCACATTTTTCTCTAATTGGTGCTGCTCCATTCTATTTTAAAAAATATAACCTATTAGTGTGACGCGCTTCCATCCGTTTACAATACATTGGTTGCAAACACTATAAGAAGTACAAAGGGGCCTTTCACAGCTAGTGAACAGTTGTCTGCAGTGTTCACTGCAGTCTCTGAGGATTAACCACACTTAGGCCTTATAACTTTTCTGACTTTCTTTATCAATCTACCAAGATGAAGAAGGCAGGGAGTAAGGCACGTGGTCGTGGCCGTGGAGTTTCAGCAGGGAGAGGACTGGGGATTCTGTGGCTGCTGCCCCACCCAGTGACACAACATCCACCATTTTCCCGTGAGCGTTCCTTTATGCGCACTTTTGTAGGAGCTCGGGCGTACCCCCCTGCTGCGGGAAGAACAAATTGAAGCCGTTGTTGGTTGGATGGCAGCCAATGCATCGACTTCAATTGCTTCCACCCTCCTCTCAGGGACCACAGCACTGTTGAACAACCATCTGTCTCTTCACCCCTGCCAAATTGCCCAGGCAGTCAGAGAGCTCTGTAAAGGAGCCCAGCTGAGTCTCTGCTTCTGTTCTCAGAATCTGTTGGCTTGCAAACAGGGGCCCAGCCAAGCAGCATTCTGGAATGTGAAGAAGAGGGAGTATGCAGTGATGCGCAACAGCTGTGTCTCTCTGAATCTGAAGAGGCGGGTGAGCCAGTGCCGATGGTCAGCACACCGCAGAACGCATCTGATGATGATGAGACTCAGTGCCAGTTTCTGTTGAGCATGGTGCTGGCCAGACCACCTAACAGCAGCAGGTGTTGGAAGAGGGTACTGGAGATGATGAGGTCCAAGACCCAACATGGCGTGAGAACAGGAAGGTGGTGGGAGCAGCTCTGAGGAAGAGATTGCCCCAACGGTCCAAAACAGTAGGAGAGGTAGGCTGCAGACTCGGTTGCCTGTAGCCTCCAGTTTGGCACCCGTTCGTAGCAGTTCTCTTACAACAGCCAAAACGGGCGCTCCCAGGACTTGCACTGCGTGGTCCTTTTTGACACACTTGCAGATGTTATTTGCTATGTCAAATGCAAGCTGTGCAATCAAAAAGTAAAAAGAGGTAAAAGTGTCAGTAACCTTAATACCACAAATATGTGGAAACATGTGCGGACAAAGCACGTGGTTGAGTTACAAAGACACACTGGAGATGTAGGCCAACCTACAGCAGCACCTACATCTTCAGCTCGTGTTGGAGCCTCTTCCTCCAGCTCACACACAGCTGGTTCGGCTTCCTCACAGGATCGCCATGGAAGAACCTCTGTCACTGTTGTCCAGAGACCCAGTGTTATTCCACCCACAGCTGCAAGTTCCCTGTCATCCTCACACTCACAGGCCACAAAACAGCCATCGTAGCACAGGCATGGGATAAAAGACGGCCATACTCGGCAAACCATCCACGAGCACAGGCTCTGAATGCTGGCATTGCAAAACTCCTGTCCCTTGAAATGCTGTCATTCAGGCTGGTGGAGACTGACAGTTTCCGTAACTTAATGGCATTGGCAGTCCCACAATACAATGTGCCAAGCGATTTTATTTCAGCAGGCAAGCCGTCCCTGGTTTGCAAAAGCATGTTGAGGGAAAAATTAAACATGCGCTACTAAACGCCGTCAGTAGCAAGGTCCACCTGACCACCGATGCGTGGACCAGTACCCATGGCCAGGGACATACCTTTCCCTCACTGCCCATTGGGTCAATGTTGTGGAGCCGGGTACAGATCTTGCGAGTGGCGGGTACTGTCTGCCAACTCCAAGGTTTGCAGGAATCAGTCTGTCCACATGCTCCTCCTCCTACTCCAGTTCCTCAAATCATTTGCTGCAGGACCGTCACGGTTTTCCTTTCCCCTCTGGTCTTTTAAGGGGTTTTTTTGGGGGTACCCCATCTTGATCCCTTCCCCCAAAGGGGCCCCTGGGGGTGCGCTCATTTCGACGTTCCACAGGGGAAATTGGGCCCCCTTGCCTCTGCAACCAGTTTTTTTCCCCTTTCCCGAACATCGAAAATAGTTGACGTACCCCCGGGGGAATTCCCTTTTTCATATGGGGAGGGGTTTTGGGGGGAGCACACCGCAGAAAAGGGGGTTTTTCCTGCTCACCAATTTTAACTCGAATTTTTCGCCTTTCACACTTCACCATATGAGTGGGCCTCTAAAAAGGGGACATCTGCCACGTTTTGCGTGGTTTGTTGAGTCAACCGGATGGCGACCCCCGATGATGCCTAGTCACCTGACTCCCCCCCTTATCTGCCTGCTTAAAAAAACCCCACTGCAACCCCCAAGGGGGGGGGGTTTTTGGGGAAGGGGGGGGGGATAGGATAAAAAAATTCCATCCCTTTTTCTGACGTAGCGCAACGTTTCCTAAAAAAGGGCTGGGGGGGCTCACTTTTGGGAGGGGGGAAGGAAAATGGAGGGGAAAAGGAACGAAAAGGGGGTTTACACAACCCCCTTACCCGTATGAGAGCGAGGGGGTGATGCAGGCAGGGGGGATACGCCCGGGGGGGACAGCGTTTCGGGCCATTGGGGGACCCTCGAAAAAGGTTTTTTTTCATGTGCAGTCCCAAAGAAACGGCCGCATCGCCCCATTCCCCCCACTTGGGGATTTTGGGTTAAACCCTCCTCCCCTCGCTGGGGACAACTTAAAACCCCCAAAAAAAACCCCGTTAACCCGGGGGAAGCAAAAAATTGGGGAAAAAAACCAAGACACACGGTCCTTTCCAATTTCCCCCTTTTCCACCGAGAGCACCCCCGCGAAACCCCTTTAAAAAAGGCCTTGTGCGTGAGGCATGGGATAGCTGGGCAACAAGGGGGCACAAGCACGCCTCTCCCGGGGCAACCCCATTAATTTTCCAAAAATGGGCGAAGTTTTGTGGCAGCCCAAAAAGGTCTACACCCCCCCACCCCGGCTCCAGTCATGGGGGAAATTTTTTCCAAGGGGATGGGGCGATACGGGGTTTCCCTCTCGGTTACCCCAATGATTTCCCCCCCATTAAATTTTTTGGCCCCAAAGGGGGTTTACTTGGCCAAGTTAGCCATATTTTGGGTGCTGGTTTCCCCTTTTGCCAGGTATTAGGGAGCGCGTCTTTGGGGGCGCAGGGGTGTACTAAGGGGAACCGCCCTTTTGCGACTATCCTCCATAAGGTACCCTTTTTTAAAAAAAATAAAAAAGGGAAAAGGATCCCCTGAATTTGTTTTGCCCTTTTTTCAGATTAAAAACTGGTTCCATTTTAACCATGTCCCTGTTTTTTTAAACTTTCCCCCACCTGAACTCTACTCCGGGGTTTACAAACTGCCATTGCTGCTCAAAGTGTCTGTCCACCCCCCAAAAAAAAAAGAATGTTTTGGGGGGGGTTCAGTAACCCAGTTTTTCCCTGTTTTGGGTTCCGGCAAAAAGTTTCTGTTCCCTCACATCAAAAAAAAAACCCTTTTCGAACATGCTCCAAATAAAGACCCCCCCTGATTGTTATGCTTAAAACAAAATTGTGAATTTTCCCCGGGTTTAGAAAAAATTTTTAAAAAAAGGGGGGGACAAAAATTTTAATTTGTCATCACAGCGCATACGCACATGTTTTTTAGAAATTAAAAAAAAAAAAAAATATTTTTTCATTTTTTAAAATTTTAATGCATAAAAATACATTTCATTTTTCCCCAATTAATGTTTTTAAAGGGGAAATTTATCTTCCTTTTAAGATAACAGTAAAGGGGAGGAACAATCATAAATTCCTCATCAAAAACTCACGATTTAAAAATTTATCCCAGCCTTTAAAAAAACCCCAAGGGGACGATCCAAAACTGTTTTTCACACACCTAATAAATTTTGGCCACATCAAACCCCGGGTTAAAAATGTCAATAAAAATTTTAAAACCATCAAAAAAAAGGGCATCATTTTTTCTGACAATAGTTTTTTAAAACCTGAAGTGTTTTTAAAAACAACCACAACAATATAAATTAAAAAAGGGTATATGGTTTTATCACAGTGCATATTTCAGGACAATTCGATGTAATATTTCCCCTCAATAAAGTCAGCGTCAACCTTAAAATTTTTGTTAGTTTTGTAGTTTTTTAAAGGGGAAAAGTGTTTTTTTGGGGTTTGGGAAGGGGTGTATTAAAACAGTAAAATTACTGCTGTCGTTTTTTTGCGCCCCCGGGGAAAAACCTGCGTAAGGTCACATTTTTAGAAAATCATTTAATGACACAGGGGTACCCCCCCCTACCCCAACAGTGGGGAAGGGGGTGTTGAGGGGAAAAAAACCCTTTTCCCCAAAATAGACATGCTTTTACCCTCTTCAACCCCTTTTACAAGAAAAAAAAGGGGGGGGGATTGCAGCCCCGGGGGTTTATTACAAAAATATAACATCCCCAATTTCCCTTTTAAGGGGGGCCCCCTCTCGTTTTTGCATAGAATATACCTTTGCTTCCTACCTTTTTTCACCTAACTTGCGGGGACCATTAAATTTTTGAAAAAGCATAATTTTTTTTTAAAAGGTTATTTTTTTCGTACATTATTGCTCATCACATTGATGACCCCCGCTGGACATGTCTACTGCGTCCCCAAATAAACTTTTTTTTAATTAAAAAAATTAAAGTCTGTGACTGTCACATAAAAAATTAAAATTTTATAAAGATGAGGGGGACATTAAAAATTTCCCTTGTTTTTCACTTTTTAGGTTTTTTCATAGCTTCCTTAAAAAAATTATTAATAAAAAAAAAAAGGGGCTTTTTTTAAAATTTAAAACACTAAAATTTTTTAAAAAAATTTTTTTGGGGGGTTTTTCCCCCTTTCTTGTTGCCAGGGGGCATATATGCGTTTATTTTTGCGGGGGTTTTTTAATTTTTTTTTTTTTAAAAATTGGGGAAAATTTTTTATTTCGTACCGTCTTAGCCTTTGATAAAAAAATTTAACTTGAAGCCCCCCGTGGTTTTATCCTTTTAATGGAAAACAAAAAAAGGGTTTTAAAAAATTAAACTTTCGAGGTACTCACTTCTTCATCGGGAAAAAACAAAACAAAAAATGAAAAAACCCCCTATTTCTATACACAACAGGCCCCCCGGAATTTTGTAAAAAGGGGAAGACAAGTCCTCAGCAAACTTCTTACCCCGGGGATAAAAAAAATTGGGGAAAATTCCTAGATGGAAGAAATTTTTTTTCCCCTGGGGTTGGGGGGGGGTTTGGGGTGTTTTCACCCCCCGGGAAGGGGGCAAGACGCAGTTCCCTTTTTAATTGATAAGAATAAAAAGAATCCGTGTGATCTATTATTCAAGAAAAAAGATTTAAAAAGGTCAAAAAAATTTATTTCCCAAAAAAACCTTTCTATTTTTCCCGGGGATTTGAAGTTAGTTTTAATACCAAAAAATTCCATATCCTCACCTATGACCCATCCAAAAAATTTTTTTGCCAGGGGAAAATCCTTTTTTTTTTTCTCTTATTTTGTGGCGATGATAATTCACCTTTTTTTCCCCTTTTTTTTGGCCCCGGTTCCCCCACATACAGACCCCCTTTGGGGTTTTTAGTACAAAATTTTGGGTACCCAAATTTTAGATTGATCATTTTAAAATCCCCGGGTTTTTTGTCCCCCTGATGGTTTTTGGGATCTTTTCTTTCCTTGGTTTTTATGATCCGGGGTTTTTCCCTTTTTAAAAGGTTGAAAAAAGGTTTTTCCCTAAAAGCGTTGGGGGACAGGATTCTGACAATGATGCTTTTTACTTTGGGGGGGGCCCCTACATCACATCTGGGGTGGTGACCTAATTATTGTAAAAATCCCCAACGGGGGTCTGTTGGGGGGAACCGGGGGAAAAAACGGGAAAAAAGGATAATTTTTCATCCCACACAATAAAAAAAAAAAATTTTTTTTACCGGGGGCCAAAATTTTTGGTATCCGGTAACCCCAAGGGGGATATGAATACTGGTATTAAAATAAACCCCTTAAAATCAAGAAAAAAAAATTTGGGGGAATATAATCTCATATGCCTTTACACTGTTTGCTAAAATGAATAGATCACACGGTTCATGTCATTTATATCAATTAAAATCGGGGTTTTTTCCCCCTTTGGGGGCTCAAAACGAACCCAAAACCCCAATCAAGGGAAAAAAACCCCTTTCCTCCTTATCAAAATTTTTTCCAAATTTTATGAAAAACCCTCTCCCAAAAAGGGCCCAGTTCTGTTTACGTTTTTCCCCTTCCCCTTTTGCCTATTCCCCTGTCCCCTTTGTTGAAAAAAATAGTATTCTTATTTTTTGTTTTATTTTTCCCCTGATGAAGAGACCTGTTGGGCTCGAAATTTTTGAATTTTTTACCCCCCTTTTCAGTACCAAAAAGGGGTAAAAACCACTGAGGACCCCAAAAAATATTTTTCTATTTTGGAATTAAAATTTAAAATTTTTTTATTCCCCTAGTAAAACTTTTTTTTTTTTTGTTTAAGTAAAAAACATTTGAAAGGGGCCACGAACCCCAAGGGGAAATTAACTCAATATTTTTTTTAAAAACCCCCCTTGCCCCGGGGGGGGTTTAAAAAACCCCCCTTGGCTAAAAAGTGTTTATGCACAGAAAAAAACACCGGTGTGTTTGGGGGGGTTAAGTAACGCCTGCTTTCCCCCTGTGTTTTCTGGCAAAAATTACTGTGTAACTAAAATTTTTAACTTCAAACATCTCTACTGGGGCCCTCCCCACACCCTCCTTGCCCCGGGTTAAAAAAACCCTCAGTTTCTGCTCAAAGTGTTAGATGCACAAATAAAAAAAACCTAAATTTTTTGGGGGGTTTAGTAACCCTGCTTTCCCCTTTTCTTTTCCCGGGGAAAAATTTTGCTACACCTACCCCCGGGGAAAAAAAAAGAATGTCAAAGTGTCTAGTGCCCCAGATATGGGGTTTTCCCCCTGTTTTTTAACCCCGTAAAAAATTAAACTCAGTTTTTTAAAACCCAAAAAAAGATTATCTTTTTCACAAATCTGAAAAAAAAAAATTGTAAAAATATTTTTTCAATACACATGTCAAAAAACCCAAAAGCTAAAAAAAAGCCTATTACAAAGGGTATGATGGCAACCTTGTCACTCCATAGCTTAGAAAAATCCAATTTACATTTTTGGGGTCAAATGCTGCAATTTTGGGGAATGCTAATGTTTGAACTTTGACAACACTGCATCGAAGGTTTAAAATTTAGTGTTCTTGGGGTTTTTAAAAAAAAATTCAAGGAAATATAAAAAACCAATGTTGATTAAGGGGGGTGGGGGTACACCTGTAAAAAATTTTCAAACCCTTTTATGAGGAATTTTCCTCTTTTAAAATTACTTTTAATTTTTTCATTTTAAAAAAAAAAATATTTTTTTAGAAAAATTTTAACCCCCCCTTTTTATAAAAGTTCCCCCTTATTAAACATGTAATCGGGAAAAAAAAATTTTGCTTACCTGTTAAAGTCAAAATTGGGGTAGGGGACAATACAAAATATATCCCGGGGAAATGGTGCTGAAAGAACACAACTGATAAATAGGGAATGATAGTTTTTATCAACTGAAAAAGGGCACTGTACAAGGTCGAAATAAACTGTAAAACCTTTTAAAAAAAACTGTTTTTAAACCTCACACGCTTTTTTCTTGTAGCTTGTTTTAAAAAGGGGGCTGCGTGTATGTTTCATCATAGGTTTAAAATTTTTTTGGTAAACGTCATGACAACTAGAGTTGACATACTTTTTCCATATCCAAAAGTATCGGAATGGAATGGTATCGCCGAAATCCAAAAATATCGGCGATACCCGATCCCCTACCGGAAAACCAAAATAAGTCTATGGAAAAAAATCGGAATTAAAAAAAAAAAAACCTTTTTTTCCTTTTTGGTTTTAAATTTACATAAGGGGAAAAAACAAAAGGGGAAAGTAAATTAAAATTGGGGGGGTTAGGGGAAATTAAAAAAGGATTGATGTTTTTAACCCAACAAATGGAATAACATAAAATTTTTTTTTTTTTTTAAAATGTTTTATTTTGGGAAAAATTGACCAAAGGGGTTTTAAAATTTTTTCTATTTTGGCAAATGGGGAATTTCACAACTTCCCTTCTTCACCTTTTTAAAAATTTTTAACCCAAAAATTTTTTCCCTTTATAATCCTTTTAAAACTTTTCCCCCTTTTATCAAAATTTTCTTCATCTTCACCTTTTTACCTTTTTTTTAAACTTTTGCTATTTTTTCTTTTTTTAACATTATCATATTCTTTTTTTTCAACTATTTTCTTTTCATATTGTATTTTAATTTTTTCATATTTTTTTGTACAGAGTTTCCCGGGGACTTGTAATCTGAAAATATAAATTTTTTTTAAACCCTTCCCCTTCTTGCTGTCAAAAAAATTTTTTTAAATTTTTAAAAAGGGATTTGTCCGTTTTTATTTAGCCTCACAGCGGGGATTTTGGGGGGCCCGGGAGGAAGGGGTCCCCCCCAAAACCGCTTTCTTCTTTTGCTTATAAATTTGAGCATATATTTTGCTCTTCTTTTTGGGTTTTTTTACTTTTGTTCTTTTTGTTTTTTGGGGTTTCGCTTATTTTTTAAAAACCCCGGGTTGTATTTGAAAATTTGTTTTTCCTTCTTAGCCGGGGGGGAAACTTTTATTTTTTTTTGTTTTTGGGTTTTTTGGTTTGGTTTTATGCTCGTCCCCCGGGGGTTTTATCTTCTTCGGGGGGGGCTCAGGGGGTGTTTCATTGGGGGGAACCGGTGTTTCCCAAAAAAAAAATTTTAAAAAAATTTTTAATTTGTAATGTACAGAAGGTACAAACCAATCAAGTAACAGAAAAACCCTGACTGTGTGGAACCCAGAGGCAAGAAGGGGAAAAAGCCCCAATGGGGAAACCCCGGACCCCCTGGCGTTACTGGGGAAAAGGTTTTTAAGCAGGAAAACCCCCTGCTCCCCAAACATACCCCAAGGGCCCCCCAGATTGCGGAAAACAGTACCCCCTGGAGGGGTAGGCCCCAAGGGTTTTGGGGAACCCGTTTACGGGGCTGGAACCCGGAAGGGTAGCAGAAGGTACAAAGCCAAAAACAAAAAAACGAGGACCCCTACTTGCTGGAACCCGGGGGGGGGCAGAAGGAAAAAAACAATGGGGCAACCCCGGGGCCCGGATTTTGGGAAAAGGGGTTCTAAAAAGGAGGTACCTGTGCCCAAAAACCCCCAAAGGGGGCCCCCAAAAATTGCTGGAACTCCGGGGAACAGTTAGGCACCTAGGCCCCAAAGGCCCCCGCGGGGCCCCAAAAAAGGGGGGGGAAGGGACGGGTACGAAGGGAAAGAGCCAAAAAAAGAAAAAAGGGGGCCCGCGGGTGCGGAAACCCCAAAAGGGGGGGCCCCAAAAAAAAACCCTTTTACCAAAAGGACCAGCGACTTACTGGGCCCGGTTACTAAGCAGGGGGGACCCGGTTTTTCCAAAGCAACCCCCGGCCCCAACGTTTTTGGAACTCGGGGGCCGGATGGAGGCACCTAGCCCTCGGAGAACCAGTTGACGGCTGGGGAACCCGGGGGGATGCAGGGGAATACAGACCCCCGAAGTAAAGGGGGCCAATTTTTGTTGGAACCCCCAGGGGGGGCCGAAAAGGGAAAAAGCCAATGGCACAAACCCCCGGGGCCCGCTGAGTTATGGGGGAAAAAGGGTTCTAACAGGAATACCGGCTCCCAAGCACTACCAAGGCCCCCAACGTTGCGGGGAAATCGGAAACCCATGGGGGGCAAAACCAGGCCCCAAACAAAGGGAAACCCCCTGACGGGGTTTAACCCGCCCCCGGAAAAGGGGTCAGAAGGTACCCATGGGGAAATTTAAAATGAAGGCCACGGGGGGGGCCCAGTTTCCAAACCCCCCCGTACTACAGTGGGGGGTTTCCCAATTTTTCCAAAGGGGAAAAGCCTTTATTTGCCCCCTTTTCCCCCTCACACATAGGGGAACCCCTAAAAACTAGGCACCATGAGTCGGGGACCCACCGCAACACGACAAAAAAACTTTTTGGAGGCTAAGTGAGTTTACACTGACAAAAAAAGGGGGTGCTGTAACCATCTTCAGGGGGGTAAAACCCCCCGCCAATGACACTTCCCCCAAAAAACTGTCGGGGGTTGGGGGCCCGGGATGAGAAAGAAACTTGGGGGGGACCCCGGGCTTTTTCCCCCACCCCCGCAGGGGAAACCCCGAAAATTAGAACCCCCGTAACACAAAAGCAAGTGGTTTCCCCTAACACATTTTTAACAACAACTGGCGTTTGGAGCCAAAAGGTTTTGAAGAGAACAAGGGGGTTAGGCAGCAGGGGGGGTTTTTCCCCCACACACAGCAGGGGGGAAAAGTTTCCCCTTCCCCAACCCCCCTTTTAAACAGGGGAAGTGTTTTCCTCTAACCACTTCCCCGAACTGGGGGGTTGAAGCCCAGGGAAAAATAAGAAGCAGGGTGCACACAGTACTTTTTTTCCTTCCACAGCCAAGGGGGGAAAGCTGACATTAAATTTTCCCCCTAAAAAAAGGGCAAGTTTGCCCCTGCTTTTAAACCCTTCTGACAAAAATGGGGGGTTGGGGCCCCCGGGATGGAAGAGAACAGGGTGGGGCAGCAGGGGGGTTTTCCCCACAACACAGGGGAACGCTAAAATTTTTTGAACCCCCTAAAAAAAGGGGGAAGGGGTTACTGTGGGGAAAACCTTCCCGAGCAACAACGGCGGGTTAACCCAGGGGGAGAAAGACATTTTTGGAAGGGGGCAGGTTTTTTTTCCCTTCACACAGCAGGGGTGAACCCCCCTAACACAAGAAAAATTTTGGGCGTGCTAACGCACTTCCGAGACAACCGGCGGTGTTTGACCCGGGGGTGAGAAGGGGAACGGGGGGGGAAGGGAAATTTTTTCCCACAACGCGGGGGAAAGGGGACATTACTAACCCCCGAAAAACGGGGAAAAAATTTTTACGTTTTTTAAAGCCCCTTCCCCACAAAACTGGGGTTGTTGGACCCCAGGGTCAAGGAGGTGTTTAAATACTGATAAGAAATTTTTCCTTGTTCCGTGTATTAAAAATGTCTTACTCCAAAAAGAGAAATATAACCTTTAACCATAAGATGAAGTTTTACTTTAAAAAATATATGTAAATTATAATTTACAAACATAAATGCATACATTAAAAAGTTGAAAAACAATGCAAACCACAAAAAAAATATTTTAAAAAAATTTGTTAGGGTTTTAATAAAACATACAAGTACAAATCAAAAATCCCTTAATGATGGATAAGTAACAGTATGTACACATTTTTATTGTAAGACAAGAATTGGCTGACTTAAAAAACAAATCAGCATTAAATTTCTGGACATTCATAAAACTTTCATTTGCTAAAATCACAAAAGTTTTTAAAATTATCTAAAATTTCATCATGTAATACGATAAATGTGCCAATTTTTAAATTAACAAACAAAAAATTTAAAAAAGTGATAGTGCATGTGAAAACAGCTATTTATCCGATTGGACTTGCAACAGGGCAAACAGAAATAAGGTTATATAGATGAGACTTCATCCCAATGGTGAATGGCGATGTAATACTGTACCTCAATAAAGGTGGTTACTACTACATACTTTTTTTTATATACCCTTTAAAAAAAGTTACTCCCTGTATGGTTCGCCCTTTGTTTGGACCATCATTATAACCCACGGGGTTTTCCCTTTTTATGGTTGCAAGGAAGGTTTCCTCAGCTGTTGGGGGAGGACAGGGAGCTTCTGCAATATCCTTCCTTACATTTGGGGGCGCCTAAAACACAGTAGGGGGGGGGTCGCCTAGAAAGACTTTTTTGCCCAGGGATACCATCCAAAACAATTGAAAACCAAATTTAAGAGCCAACAGAATATCAAGGAAACACCTGCTACTTAAAAGGTAAAGAAAGAAAAAACCGGGGCCTTTGGTCCCTACAATTAAACTGGTGCAAAGGGGGGGCCTAAGGGGAAACTACAACCTTTACAACAAAAGATCCCATTTTACAATCCATATTTCAAAACCCCCCCAAACTGTGTTTAGGGCAGCCCCCCCAAAAATAAGAAGTCATTGTTCAGAATCCCTGTCCCCCAACACTGCAGGAAACCTTTCCTTGCAACCAAAAAATTTAAAACCTGTTCATCTATTATGACCACGGACAAATAAAGATCCCCAACTCCCCTCACGACTACAAGATCCCCGGGTACTTTCAGCTGCCTCACACTAATGTGGTGGACCCAATTTTTACTAAATGTCAAATGGGGGTCTGTATGTGGGGGAGACCGGCCAAAAATGGAAAAAAGAGAATTATCATCGCACACATAAAGAAAAAATAAAAGGATTTATTGTGGCAAAAAACTTTGGTATGCCGGTCATAGCATGATGGATATGGAATTACGGTATTAAAATCTAAAATTTCAAATTGAGAAAGAAAGAAAGGTTTGGAATATAATCATCATACCTTTGAATTTAGTGCTTGAATGAATAATCCCCAACCGGGATTCATGCATTCTATATCAATTAAGGAATTGCTCTTGCCCTTCCAGGGCTTTAAAACACAAAACCACCCCAATTTGAGGGAATAAAACTTTTACCTTTTAGGAAAAGTTCCAAAATTTTGTTTTCCCCTGGCATAATGACATTCCTTTCACTCATTTCTACCATTGCATATTCCTGTGTTGTTGTGATAAAAATGGATTCTTCATTTTTTTTTTTGTCTTTCGAGAAAAAACTGGGTACCCCCAAAGCTTGGGAAATTTTTACCTCTTTTCAGTTATCCCTTAAAAAGGATCAACCCTGGGGGTTAATCTAAAAATTTTTTTTTCTAAAAGGGGTTTTAAACGGTACGAAGATACACATCTTTCAAATTTTAAGAATTTAAAAAAAAAGACCCCGCCCCAAAATTTAAACATATTGCCCCGGAACAAAAAAAGGAAAAACACACCCCCCCAAAAATTAGTTTAAAAAAATATGTTGAAAATTTAAAATAAAATCCTTTTTTTTTTATGAATAATGCTTAAAGGGCGCTTTTAAAAAATAAAAATAAAACAAGGTTTTGAATATCCTCTCATCCCCATTTTTAATTTTTTTAAAGTTTTCAGAAAATTTCATTTTTAAGTTAATAAAAACTTCTTTGTACAGCATTTTGGGGATTTCCGGGGGGCCCCCAATTTTGTGACGCCCCCAAAAGACGATAAAAAATAACCCTTTTAAAAAACATTTTTGCCTTGTCACAATTTAGTGTTTTTGCCTGCAAGTGTGTGAACAAAGGCTACGGATAGCAAAGGTATATTCTATGTTGTATCAGACAGTGGACAGCCTCTGATGGGTAATTGGCGATGTTTACTGTACGTCAATATAAGAGTCTGCGGCTGCAATCATGCATTTTTTGTTGTACAGTGTTGAAGAGGGTTAAAAGCATGTCTGGTTGCGCAAGGCTTTATCCGTCAACATACCTTCCTACTGTCAAGCGTAGGGTAGGGTAGCGTGTGTCTTTAGATGACTCTCTATAAAATGTGACCTTACGCAGCGTTATTCTGCCCTAGGGACGCCAAAAATACGACAGCAGTAATCATTTACTGTCTAATACTCCACCTATGACCAACAAAAAAGCA
Organism: Oophaga sylvatica; assembly: GCA_033576555.1. Lineage (NCBI taxonomy): Eukaryota > Metazoa > Chordata > Amphibia > Anura > Dendrobatidae > Oophaga > Oophaga sylvatica. The sequence continues at coordinate 330,802,829 of JARQOD010000001.1, read as the reverse complement.
CGTTCCCCTTTAACATCTACAAGACTAACAAGCATATGGTTGACGCTGACTTTATTGAGGTACAGTATTACATCGACATTGTCCATGAGTAACTATGCACTGTGATACCTATATACCATTATTAATTTTATCTGTTGTGGTTGTTTTCAACAGCACTTGCAGGTATAATACCTATTGTCGTATGCATGATGCACTTTCTAGATGTAATAATTTATTATTGCACATTATTACCAGGTTTAGATGCTGGCCATTTCATATATGGTGTGTGAATTACAGTTGGGCATCAGTCTGTTATTTTATAATGTCTGTCATAATATAACTCGTGATGATGATGATGAGGATGTTTATGATTCGTACATCCATTGACTGCATTATCTTACAGGTACAGATAAAGTTCCTAAAAAAGCATTAATTGATAAGTATGAAATGTACTTTTATGCATTAATTTCAAAAGTGAAACTATGTTTTAGTTTTTGTTACATTTTAATAGACATGTGCAGATGTGCGCTGTGATGACAAATTATTATTTGTCCATATTTGTTATAAAAAATTTTCATTCTAGGCCTGGAAAACTTCACAATTTCCTGTTTTAAGCATAACAATCTGGTGACGGTCTCTTCCCTATTTGGAGCATGTTCGACATGGGTTTTTCTGTGCATGTGTAGGGAACAGGAGACTTCTTGCCGGACACACAGCAGGGGAACAGCTGGCTACTGAACCCCACAACACTATAGCTTGTGTATTGGTCTGTGGACACGACACTTCTGAGCAGCAACTGGCAGTGTTGTAGCCCAGGGAGTAGAGTTCAGGTGGTAGAAAGATGAACATAACAGGGCAGGATAACGTTGCGAACCAGTTATTTAATCTGAAAACGGACAGACAAATTCAGGCGAGATTCATGCCTTTTCATTTTCAGAAAAGTAAGCCGGTCTACATTATCGGAGGATAGTCGCATGCGACAGGTCTGTTAGTACACCACCTGCAGCAATAAGACGCGTCCTCCGATAATACACTGGCAGAGGCAAGCCAGCCCTCCAATGCATATGGGCTAAGCTCTGGCCCATGTATCCAGCTTAGAGACCCAAAACTTGAATGGGGAAGAGCCATCTGGGAGTACACTGAGAGGGAAAGACATGTAGTCTGTCACCATCTTACGGAAACGTTTGCCTCCTGCTGACTGGGCCGTCTCGGATGGTGGTTAGACATTTGTGGCGCTGCCACAAAACTTCGCCACATTTGGAACAATACTGGTCTTGCCCTGTGCAGAGGCGCTGCTTGTGCTCCCTTTGTTGCAGAGCTGTCTCCACTGCCTCGACGCCAGAGCTGCTTTGTAAAGCAGTAGCAGCAGCAGCAGTGCTCTCGGCTGGAATGGAGAACATTATGGATTGCACCAGTGTGTTTGGTTCTCCCGCATTTTTACGCTCCCGGTTCAACGGTTGTGATGAGGCTTTGTAAGTTGTCCCGGTAGCGAGGGTCTAGGAGGGTTGTACACCCAATAATTCAGACGTGGGTGAGAATGTGGGCGATGCGGCGGTCGTTTCTCAGGCACTGCAGCCATGAAATCAACAATGTGCTGCAGACTCCCAACTGGCCAAAGAAACGCTGTCCCCTGCAGAGGCGTCATCTCTGCCTGCTCTGCATCACCCCACCTCGCTCTACATACTGACTTAGAGCGTTGTGTACCTCCCTCTGGAGCGATGTCTTCCTCCCCCCATTGACTCCTCCTCATCCTCCTCACAAAGTGAGCCTGCCCAGCCCTTTATGAGGAACAACGTTGCGCTGACTGTCCAGAAGGTGATGGAATTTGTGACTCCTCATCCTCCACCTCTTCCAAAACCTCAACCCTTAGTGCTTGCAGTGTTTTTTGAAGCAGGCAGATAAGGGGACAGTCAGGCTGACTAGTGCATCATCTGCACTCGCCATCCGCGTTGACTCCATCAAACGCACGCAAAACGTGGCAGATGTCCTTCATAGAGGCCCACTCAGTAGTGGTGAAGTGTGAAAGGCGCAAATTGCGAGTTGATTGCGCCTGATGCAGCTGATACTCCATTACTGTGGCTGCTGCTCACACAACACGCTCCAACATATGTAACGTGGAATTCCACTGGTGGGTACGTCACATATGATGCGATGTTCAGGAAGGCGAAATCTGCGTTGCAGAGCTGCAATGCGCGATCTGGCCATGCTGGAACGTCGCAAATGAGCGCCATCTAGGCGGACCTTGTGCAGCAGTGCATCAAGATCGGATAGTCCCTCAAAAAAACTCTGCACGACCAAGTTGAACACATGTGCCAGACATGGTATGTGAGTGAGGTTGCAAGGCCCAGAGCTGCCACCAGATTTCGGCCATTGTCACACACTACAAGCCTGGCTGGAGATTCGCTGGCAAAAACACACGTCGCTCTCCTGCTTGATGGCATTCCAGAGCTCCTGCGCTGTGTGGCTTCGATTCCCCATGGAAATTAATTTCAGGACGGCCTGTTGACGTTTGGCCACGGCTGTGCTCATATCGGTCGCACAGGTAAGCGTTCACGGGTCCATGTGGAGGTAGACCGTGACGGCTCCTGCAGCGATGATTCTGAGGAACTGGAGTAGGAGGAGGAGTCAATGTGGACAGACTGGATTCCTGCAATCCTTGGAGTTGGCAGAACACGTACAGCGCCACTCGCAAGATCTGTACCCGGCTCCACAACATTGACCCAATGGGCAGTGAGGGAAAGGTATCGTCCCTGGCCATGGGTACTGGTCCACGCATCGGTGGTCAGGTGGACCTTGCTACTGACGGCGTTTAGTAGCGCATGTTTAATTTTTCCCTCAACATGCTTTTGCAAACCAGGGACGGCTTGCCTGCTGTAATAAAATCGGCTTGGCACATTGTATTGTGGGACTGCCAATGCCATTAAGTTACGGAAACTGTCAGTCTCCACCAGCCTGAATGACAGCATTTCAAGGGACAGGAGTTTTGCAATGCCAGCATTCAGAGCCTGTGCTCGTGGATGGTTTGCCGAGTATGGCCGTCTTTTATCCCATGCCTGTGCTACCGATGGCTGTTTTGTGGCCTGTGAGTGTGAGGATGACAGGGAACTTGCAGCTGTGGGTGGAATAACACTGGGTCTCTGGACAACAGTGACAGAGGTTCTTCCATGGCGATCCTGTGAGGAAGCCGAACCAGCTGTATGTGAGCTGGAGGAAGAGGCTCCAACACGAGCTGAAGATGTAGGTGCTGCTGTAGGTTGGCCTACATCTCCAGTGTGTCTTTGTAACTCAACCACGTGCTTTGTCCGCACATGTTTCCACATATTTGTGGTATTAAGGTTACTGACACTTTTACCTCTTTTTACTTTTTGATTGCATAGCTTGCATTTGACATAGCAAATATCATCTGCAAGTGTGTCAAAAAAGGACCATGCAGTGCAAGTCCTGGGAGCGCCCGTTTTGGCTGTTGTAAGAGAACTGCTACGAACGGATGCCAAACTGGAGGCTACAGGCAACCGAGTCTGCAGCCTACCTCTCCCTACTGTTTGGACCGTTGGGGCAATCTCTTCCTCAGAGCTGCTCCCACCACCTTCCTGTTCCTCACGCCATGTTGGGTCTTGGACCTCATCATCTCCAGTACCCTCTTCCAACACCTGCTGCTGTTGGGTGGTCTGGCCAGCACCATGCTCAACAGAAACTGGCACCTGAGTCTCATCATCATCAGATGCGTTCTGCGGTGTGCTGACCATCGGCACTGGCTCACCCGCCTCTTCAGATTCAGAGAGACACAGCTGTTGCGCATCACTGCATACTCCCTCTTCTTCACATTCCAGAATGCTGCTTGGCTGGCCTCTGTTTGCAAGCCAACAGATTCTGAGAACAGAAGCAGAGACTCAGCTGGCTCCTTTACAGAGCTCTCTGACTGCCTGGGCAATTTGGCAGGCGGTGAAGAGACAGATGGTTGTTCAACAGTGCTGTGGTCCTGAGAGGAGGTGGAAGCAATTGAAGTCGATGCATTGGCTGCCATCTAACCAACAACGGCTTCAATTTGTTCTTCCCGCAGCAGGGGGTATGCCGAGCTCCTACAAAAGTGCGCATAAAGGAACGCTCACGGGGAAAACTGGTGGATGCTGTGTCACTGGGTGGGGCAGCAGCCACAGAATCCCACATCCTCTCCCTGCTGAAACTCCACGACCACGTGCCTTACTCCCTGCCTTCTTCATCTTGGTAGATTGATAAAGAAAGTCAGAAAAGTTAGAAGGCCTAACTGTGGTTATTCCTCAGAGACTGCAGTGAACACTGCAGACAACTGTTCACTAGCTGTGAAAGGCCCCTTTGTGTACTTCTATAGTGTTTGCAACCAATGTATTGTATACGGATGGAAGCACGTCACACTAATAGATTATATTTTTTTAAAACAGAATGGAGCAGCACCAATTAGAGAAAAATGTGAAGGATGAGGCAGTGACACACGCTCAGCAGACTACAACCAGCAGTGGTTGAAGAACTAACTGGAGCGTGATCTGCACTCAAAAAATGAAAACCTCACAGACTACAGTGAACACTGCACACAACTGTTCACTATCTGTGAAAGGCTCCTTTCTGTACTTCTATAGTGTTTGCAACCAATGTATTGTATACAGATGGAAGCGCGTCACACTAATAGATCACTGTTAATTTCAATTGAATGGAGCTGCACCAATTCCACAAAATAAAATAAAAAAAAGAGTCAGTGAGTGACACGTGCAGATGCCTACAAACAGCGGTGGATGCAGAGCAAACTGCAGCGTCACCTGCACTCTCACACACACACCTTACACAGAGCTGTTAAAAACAACACTGCAAGGCAAAAGGAAGCTTTACACAGCGGTTGGAAAACTAGCCTGCCTAAAGCACAGTACACAAAATCGCAATCTCTAACTGTCCCTCAGAGTCAGCAGAGCAGCGTTCTGTCCCTAACTGAGTTCACAGCACAGTGACGCTAAAATGGCGGCGGCGCCTTTTATAGTGCATTCTGACATCATTTCAGCAGCCAATCACAGCCATGCCATTAGTTAACATGACCGCAGCAGTACAGGATGTGCCCACACTTCGTAGGATTCCTCATTGGCTGACTAAAATCACAGTGCCTCTCAAAGAATTATGGGAACTTCCGATTCCGGTATACGATATATGAAAAATATCGGAACTAAGTATCGGAATTCCGATACAGCAAATATCGGCCGATACCCGATACTTGCGGTATCGGAATGCTCAACACTAATGACAACGCCTTTGTGTTGTCGGTACGCTTGCGATGATGAACGATGCGCACCGTGAATGTTAGTCTGCGTCATAAGACGCACAGACGCTCCAATACCCAACGCGTCACAGCAGGAACCAGTCTGTGCGTCCAAACAAAGGCGCAACCATACATGCACGTAACCTTTTATAAAGCTATATAAAAAAAGTATGTAGTAGTAACGCACACTTTATTGAGGTACAGTATTACATCGCCATTCACCATCTGTGGCTATGCAGTCTCATCTATATATTCCTTATCTATCCGTTGTCATGCTTGCAAGTCCACAGTCAGGCATAAATAGCTGTTTTCACTATGCACTATACACTTTTTAAAGGTTTGGTTTGTTAATATAAATGATTGCCACATATTATCAGTATTACATGATGGAAATTTTAGATATTTTTAAAAACTTTTTAGTGATATTATTCAGCAAATGTAAAGTTTTATGAATGTCACAGATAACTTGTAATGCTGATTATATTTTTAAGTCAGCCATTCATTGTCTATACAATAAAAATGGTGTACATACTGTTACTTATCCATCATTAATGGATTCTGATATGTACTTGTATGCTTTTATTTAAAACCGTATAGCAGATTATTTAACCTATTTTTATTGTGGTTTGCATTGCTTTTCAACATGTTAATGTATGCGTTTGTTTGTAAATTATTAATTTACATATATTTTTTAAAGTAAAATCATCATCTTATGGTACTAAAGGTTATATTTCTCTTGTTTGGAGTATAGACATTTTTAATTGACACGTAACAAGGAAAATACTTGATCTAGTATTTAAACATCCTTCTTGACCCTGGGCTCCAACACGCCAGTTGTTTCTCGGAAGTGCTGTTAGCACAGTCAACACTTTCTCCTGTGTTACTGGGGTTCAGTAATATCAGCTGTTCCCCTGCTGTGTGTACGGCAAACAGTCCTGCTGCCTCCACCCTGTTCTCTTCTCATCCCTGGGCTCCAACACCGCCAGTTGTTGCTCGGAAGTGCTGTTAGCACAGTCAACACTTGCTCCTGTGTTACTGGGGTTCAGTAATGTCAGCTGTTCCCCTGCTGTGTGTACGGCAAACAGTCCTGCTGCCTCAACCTGTTCTCTTCTCATCCCTGGGCTCCAACACCGCCAGTTGTTGCTCGGAAGTGCTGTTAGCACAGTCAACACTTGCTCCTGTGTTACTGGGGTTCAGTAATGTCAGCTGTTCCCCTGCTGTGTGACGGCAAAAGTCCTGCTGCCTCCAACTTGCTCTCTTCTCATCCCTGGGCTTCAACACCGCCAGTTGTTGCTCGGAAGTGCTGTTAGCACACTCAACACTTGCTCCTGTGTTACTGGGGTTCAGTAATGTCAGCTGTTCCCCTGCTGTGTGTACGGCAAACAGTGCTGCTGCCTCAACCCTGTTCTCTTCTCATCCCTGGGCTCCAAAACCGCCAGTTGTTGCTCGGAAGTGCTGTTAGCACAGTCAACACTTGCTCCTGTGTTACTGGGGTTCAGTAATGTCAGCTGTTCCCCTGCTGTGTGTACGGCAAACAGTCCTGCTGCCTCCACCCTGTTCTCTTCTCATCCCTGGGCTCCAACACCGCCAGTTGTTGCTCAGAAGTGCTGTTAGCACAGTCAACACTTGCTCCTGTGTTACTGGGGTTCAGTAATGTCAGCTGTTCCCCTGCTGTGTGAACGGCAAAAAGTGCTGCTGCCTCCACCTGCTCTCTTCTCATCCTGGGCTTCAACACCGCACTTGTTGCTCGGAAGTGCTGTTAGCACAGTCAACACTTGCTCCTGTGTTACTGGGGTTCAGTAATGTCAGCTGTTCCCCTGCTGTGTGTACGGCAAACAGTCCTGCTGCCTCAACCCTGTTCTCTTCTCATCCCTGGGCTCCAACACCGCCAGTTGTTGCTCAGAAGTGCTGTTAGCACAGTCAACACTTGCTCCTGTGTTACTGGGGTTCAGTAATGTCAGCTGTTCCCTGCTGTGTGAACGGCAAAAGTCCTGCTGCCTCCACCCTGCTCTCTTCTCATCCCTGGGCTTCAACACCGCCACTTGTTGCTCGGAAGTGCTGTTAGCACAGTCAACACTTGCTCCTGTGTTACTGGGGTTCAGTAATGTCAGCTGTTCCCCTGCTGTGTGTACGGCAAACAGTCCTGCTGCCTCAACCCTGTTCTCTTCTCATCCTGGGCTCCAACACCGCAGTTGTTGCTCGGAAGTGCTGTTAGCACAGTCAACACTTGCTCCTGTGTTACTAGGGTTCAGTAATGTCAGCTGTTCCCCTGCTGTGTGAACGGCAAACAGTCCTGCTGCCTCCACCTGTTCTCTTCTCATCCCTGGGCTCCAACACCACCAGTTGTTGCTCAGAAGTGCTGTTAGCACAGTCAACACTTGCTCCTGTGTTACTGGGGTTCAGTAATGTCAGCTGTTCCCTGCTGTGTGAACGGCAAAAAGTCCTGCTGCCTCCAACCGGTTCTCTTCTCATTCCTGGGCTCCAACACCGACAGTTGTTGCTCGGAAGTGTCATTGGCACGGGTACTCACTCCTGCCCAGACTGGTTACAGCACGCCATCTGTTTCTGTCAGTGTAAACGTCACTTAGCCTCCAATAAGTTGTCTTGTCGTGTTGCGGTCGGGTTAGCCGACTCTGTGGTGCCTGGAGTTTAGGTGCTTCCTATGTGTGCTGCGGGATATGCAAATAAAGGCTGTTTCCGTTGTGACAATAGGACAATCACCCACTGTAGTACTGTGGGATTCGGTAACTGCGGCCGGCTCGCGGCCTGTCAACTTAAATTTCCATGGGTAACTTCTGCTACCCGTCGGGTTCCAGTACCGTCAGCTGGTTCTCCGCAGTGCCTTTGGCCTAGGTGCCTCCATCTCGGTATCCGAGTTTCAGCAACGTCTGCTGGTCCTTGGTAGTGCTTGGGAGCACAGGTACCTCCTGCTTAGTAACCGTGTCCCAGTAACGTCAGCTGGTCCTCGGTTGTGCCATTGGCTCTTTTCCTTCTGCTGCCCCTCCGGGTTCCAGCACAGTCAGCTGGTCCTCGTTACTTGCATTGGCTCTTGTACCTTCTGCTACCCGTCCGGGTTCCAGTACCGTCAACTGGTTCTCCGCAGTGCCTTTGGCCTAGGTGCCTCCATCTCGGTATCCGAGTTCCAGCAACGTCTGCTGGTCCTTGGTAGTGCTTTGGAGCACAGGTACCTCCTGCTTAGTAACCGTGTCCCAGTAACGTCAGCTGGTCCTCGGTTGTGCCATTGGCTCTTTTCCTTCTGCTGCCCTCCGGGTTCCAGCACAGTCAGCTGGTCCTCGTTACTTGCATTGGCTCTTGTACCTTCTGCTACCCGTCCGGGTTCCAGTACCGTCAACTGGTTCTCCGCAGTGCCTTTGGCCTAGGTGCCTCCATCTCGTTATCCGAGTTCCAGCAACGTCTGCTGGTCCTTGGTAGTGCTTTGGAGCACAGGTACCTCCTGCTTAGTAACCGTGCCCCAGTAACGTCAGCTGGTCCTCGGTTGTGCCATTGGCTCTTTTCCTTCTGCTGCCCCTCCGGGTTCCAGCACAGTCAGCTGGTCCTCGTTTCTTGCATTGGCTCTTGTACCTTCTGCTACCCGTCAGGGTTCCAGTACCGTCAACTGGTTCTCCGCAGTGCCTTTGGCCGAGGTGCCTCCATCTCGGTATCCGAGTTCCAGCAACGTCTGCTGGTCCTTGGTAGTGCTTTGGAGCACAGGTACCTCCTGCTTAGTAACCGTGTCCCAGTAACGTCAGCTGGTCCTCGGTTGTGCCATTGGCTCTTTTCCTTCTGCTGCCTCTCCGGGTTCCAGCACAGTCAGCTGGTCCTCGTTACTTGCATTGGCTCTTGTACCTTCTGCTACATTTACAAATTGAAGATTTTTTAAATGTTTTTTTGGGTAATCACTCTGGATCTCCAACAATGAAGACGACGACCCTGATGACCACCCCGAAGAAGATGACGACCACAAGGACGACGAGCATCAAGCCAACCAGCCTAAACACCATCACAAAGAAGAAATAAAAGATTACCCAACAGGACTAAGAAGGTTAAGACAAACTACAAGATACAGAACAAGAGACTTAAGAACAATAAGCAGAAGATCAAAAAGCAGAAGAACATGAAGTATAAGACCAAGATGAAGAGCAAAATATATGCTCTAAATTATAAGCAGAAGAAGACTAAGCAGTGTATGGGGGTGAGTCCGTTCCTCCTCGTGGTGCCCCTGGAAAATGCCTGCTGCTGCAGGCTAAACTGAACACGGACAAATACTGTTGTAATTTAAATCTTTTGTGACAGCAAGAACGGAAGGATGAAAAATTCATACTTTTACAGATTACAAGTACAGGAATCTCTGTCACAAATAAGAATATGATGAAGAAGATGAAGTACAATATGAAGAAGAATAATAGTTGAATAAGTAGTCTGTCACTATCTTACGGAAACGTTGCCTCCTGCTGACTGGAGCCGTCTCGGATGGTGTAGACATTTGTGGCGCTGCCACAAAACTTCGCCACATTTGGAACATACTGGTCTTGCCCTGTGCAGAGGCGCTGCTTGTGCTCCCTCTTGTTGCAGAGCTGTCTCCACTGCCTCGACGCACAGAGCTGCTTTGTAAAGCAGTAGCAGCAGCAGTGCTCTCGGCTGGAATGGAGAACATTATGGATTGCACCAGTGTGTCTTGGTACTCCCGCATTTTACGCTCCCGGTTCAACGGTGTGATGAGGCTTTGTAAGTTGTCCCGGTAGCGAGGGTCTAGGAGGGTGTACACCCAATAATCAGACGTGGTGAGAATGTGGGCGATGCGGCGGTCGTTTCTCAGGCACTGCAGCATGAAATCAACCATGTGCTGCAGACTCCCAACTGGCCAAGAAACGCTGTCCCTGCAAGAGGCGTCATCTCTGCCTGCTCTGCATACACCCACCCTCGCTCTACATACTGACTAGAGCGTTGTGTACCTCCCTCTGGAGCGATGTCTTCCTCCTCCATTGACTCCTCCTCATCCTCCTCACAAAGTGAGCCCTGCCCAGCCCTTTGTGAGGAACCACGTTGCGCTGACTGTCCAGAAGGTGATGGAATTTGTGACTCCTCATCCTCCACCTCTTCCAAAACGTCATCCCTTAGTGCTTGCAGTGTTTTTTGAAGCAGGCAGATAAGGGGGACAGTCAGGCTGACTAGTGCATCATCTGCACTCGCCATCCGCGTTGACTCATCAAACGCACGCAAAACGTGGCAGATGTCCTTCATAGAGGCCCACTCAGTAGTGGTGAAGTGTGAACGGCGCAAATTGCGAGTTGATTGCGCCTGATGCAGCTGATACTCCATTACTGCTGGCTGCTGCTCACACAACCGCTCCAACATATGTAACGTGGAATTCCACCTGGTGGGTACGTCACATATGATGCGATGTTCAGGAAGGCGAAATCTGCGTTGCAGAGCTGCAATGCGCGATCTGGCCATGCTGGAACGTCGCAAATGAGCGCACTCTAGGCGGACCTTGTGCAGCAGTGCATCAAGATCCGGATAGTCCCTCAAAAAACTCTGCACGACCAAGTTGAGCACATGTGCCAGACATGGTATGTGAGTGAGGTTGCCAAGGCCCAGAGCTGCCACCAGATTTCGGCCTTGTCACACACTACCAAGCCTGGCTGGAGATTCGCTGGCAAAAACCACACGTCGCTCTCCTGCTTGATGGCATTCCAGAGCTCTGCGCTGTGTGGCTTCGATTCCCCATGGAAATTAATTTCAGGACGGCCTGTTGACGTTTGGCCACGGCTGTGCTCATATCGGTCGCAACAGGTAAGCGTTCACGGGTCCATGTGGAGGTAGACCGTGACGGCTCCTGCAGCGATGATTCTGAGGAACTGGAGTAGGAGGAGGAGTCAATGTGGACAGACTGGATTCCTGCAATCCTTGGAGTTGGCAGAACACGTACACTCGCAAGATCTGTACCCGGCTCCACAACATTGACCCAATGGGCAGTGAGGGAAAGGTATCGTCCCTGGCCATGGGTACTGGTCCACGCATCGGTGGTCAGGTGGACCTTGCTACTGACGGCGTTTAGTAGCGCATGTTTAATTTTTCCCTCAACATGCTTTTGCAAACCAGGGACGGCTTGCCTGCTGAAATAAAATCGGCTTGGCACATTGTATTGTGGGACTGCCAATGCCATTAAGTTACGGAAACTGTCAGTCTCCACCAGCCTGAATGACAGCATTTCAAGGGACAGGAGTTTTTGCAATGCCAGCATTCAGAGCCTGTGCTCGTGGATGGTTTGCCGAGTATGGCCGTCTTTTATCCCATGCCTGTGCTACCGATGGCTGTTTTGTGGCCTGTGAGTGTGAGGATGACAGGGAACTTGCAGCTGTGGGTGGAATAACACTGGGTCTCTGGACAACAGTGACAGAGGTTCTTCCATGGCGATCCTGTGAGGAAGCCGAACCAGCTGTGTGTGAGCTGGAGGAAGAGGCTCCAACACGAGCTGAAGATGTAGGTGCTGCTGTAGGTTGGCCTACATCTCCAGTGTGTCTTTGTAACTCAACCACGTGCTTTGTCCGCACATGTTTCCACATATTTGTGGTATTAAGGTTACTGACACTTTTACCTCTTTTTACTTTTTGATTGCACAGCTTGCATTTGACATAGCAAATATCATCTGCAAGTGTGTCAAAAAGGACCACGCAGTGCAAGTCCTGGGAGCGCCCGTTTTGGCTGTTGTAAGAGAACTGCTACGAACGGGTGCCAAACTGGAGGCTACAGGCAACCGAGTCTGCAGCCTACCTCTCCCTACTGTTTGGACCGTTGGGGCAATCTCTTCCTCAGAGCTGCTCCCACCACCTTCCTGTTCCTCACGCCATGTTGGGTCTTGGACCTCATCATCTCCAGTACCCTCTTCCAACACCTGCTGCTGTTGGGTGGTCTGGCCAGCACCATGCTCAACAGAAACTGGCACCTGAGTCTCATCATCATCAGATGCGTTCTGCGGTGTGCTGACCATCGGCACTGGCTCACCCGCCTCTTCAGATTCAGAGAGACACAGCTGTTGCGCATCACTGCATACTCCCTCTCTTCACATTCCAGAATGCTGCTTGGCTGGGCCCTGTTTGCAAGCCAACAGATTCTGAGAACAGAAGCAGAGACCAGCTGGCTCCTTTACAGAGCTCTCTGACTGCCTGGGCAATTTGGTAGGCGGTGAAGAGACAGATGGTTGTTCAACAGTGCTGTGGTCCTGAGAGGAGGTGGAAGCAATTGAAGTCGATGCATTGGCTGCCATCCAACCAACAACGGCTTCAATTTGTTCTTCCCGCAGCAGGGGGGTACGCCGAGCTCCTACAAAAGTGCACATAAAGGAACGCTCACGGGGAAAACTGGTGGATGCTCGGAAGTGCTGTTAGCACAGTCAACACTTGCTCCTGTGTTACTGGGGTTCAGTAATGTCAGCTGTTCCCCTGCTGTGTGAACGGCAAAAAGTCCTGCTGCCTCCACCCTGCTCTCTTCTCATCCCTGGGCTTCAACACTGCCAGTTGTTGCTCGGAAGTGCTGTTAGCACAGTCAACACTTGCTCCTGTGTTACGGGGGTTCAGTAATGTCAGCTGTTCCCCTGCTGTGTGTACGGCAAACAGTCCTGCTGCCTCCACCCTGTTCTCTTCTCATCCCTGGGCTCCAACACCGCCAGTTGTTGCTCGGAAGTGCTGTTAGCACAGTCAACACTTGCTCCTGTGTTACTGGGGTTCAGTAATGTCAGCTGTTCCCCTGCTGTGTGAACGGTAAAAAGTCCTGCTGCCTCCCCCCTGCTCTCTTCTCATCCCTGGGCTTCAACACCGCCACTTGTTGCTCGGAAGTGCTGTTAGCACAGTCAACACTTGCTCCTGTGTTACTGGGGTTCAGTAATGTCAGCTGTTCCCCTGCTGTGTGTACGGCAAACAGTCCTGCTGCCTCAACCCTGTTCTCTTCTCATCCCTGGGCTCCAACACCGCCAGTTGTTGCTCGGAAGTGCTGTTAGCACAGTCAACACTTGCTCCTGTGTTACTGGGGTTCAGTAATGTCAGCTGTTCCCTGCTGTGTGTTCGGCAAACAGTCCTGCTGCCTCCACCCTGTTCTCTTCTCATCCCTGGGCTCCAACACTGCCAGTTGTTGCTCGGAAGTGCTGTTAGCACAGTCAACACTTGCTCCTGTGTTACTGGGGTTCAGTAATGTCAGCTGTTCCCCTGCTGTGTGAACGGCAAAAAGTCCTTCTGCCTCCAACCGGTTCTCTTCTCATCCCTGGGCTCCAACACCGACATTGTTGCCGGAAGGTATTGGCAGGGTACTCACCTGCCCAACGGGTTTACAGCACGCCATCTGTTTCCTGTCAGTGTAAACGTCACTTAGCCTCCAAAAAGGGTTCTTGCGTGTTGCGGTCGGGTTAGCCGACCTAGGTGCCTGAGTTGGTGCTTCCTATGTGTGCTGCGGGATATCAAAAAAGGCTTTTTTTCCGTTTGACATAGGACATTCACCCCTGTTACGTGGGATTCGTAACTGCGGCCGGCTCGCGGCCGTCAACTTAAATTTCCATGGTACCTTCTCTACCCCCGGGTTCCAGTACCGTCAGCGGTTTCCGCAGTGCCTTTGCCTGTGCCTCCATCTCGTATCCGAGTTTCAGCAACGTCTGCTGGCCCCCTTGGGTAGTGCTTGGGAGCACGGTACCCCTGCTTAGTAACCGTGCCCCCAGTAACTCAGCTGGTCCTCGGTTGTGCCATTGGTCTTTTCCTTCTGCTCCCTCCGGGTTCCAGCACAGTCACTGGTCCTCTTACTTGCATTGGTCTTGTACCTTCTCTACCCCCGTCCGGGTTCCAGTACCGTCAATGGTTCTCCGCAGTGCCTTTGGCCTAGGTGCCTCCATCCGGTACCGAGTTCCAGTAACGTTGTTCCTTGTAGTGCTTTGGACACAGGTACCTCCTCTTAGTAACCGTGTCCCAGTAACGTCAGCTGGCCTCGGTTTGCCATTGTCTTTTCCTTCTGCTGCCTCTCCCGGGTTTCCGCACAGCAGCTGGTTCCTCGTTACTTGCATTGGTCTTTACCTTCGCTACATTTACAATTAAAGATTTTTTAAATTTTTTTTTGGTAATCACTCTGGATCTCCACAATGAAGACGGACCCTGATGACCCCCCAAGAAGATGAGATCAAAAGAACACGAGCATCAAGCCAACCGCCAAAAACACCATCCAAAGAAGAAATAAAAGATTACCCAACGGGCAAGAAGGTTAAGACAAACACAAGAACAGAACAAAGACTTAAGAACAATAAGCAGAAGATCAAAAGCAGAAGACATGAAGTATAAGACCAAAATGAAGAGTAAAATATATGCCTAAATTATAAGCAGAAGAAGCTAAGCAGGTATGGGGTGAGTCCGTTCCTCCTCGTGTGCCCCTGGAAAATGCCTGCTGCTGCGGGCAAACTGAACACGGACAAATATGTTGTAATTTAAATCTTTTGTGACAGCAAGAAGAAAGGATGAAAAAATTCAACTTTTACAGATTACAAGTACAGGAATCCGCACAAATAAGAATATGATGAAGAAGAGAAGTACAATTGAAGAAGAATAATAGTTGAAAAAAGAAGAATATGAGAAATGTTAACAAAAATAAATAGCAAGAATTTAAAGAAGGTTAAAGAAGGTGAAAATGAAGAATAATTTGATAAAAGATGATGCTGCTGAAGATTATGAAGGGGGAAAGTGGTCAAAATTTAAAAAGGTGAAGAGCATGGAAGTTGGGAAAATACATATTTGCCAAAAAAAAAAAATAACAACATTTCAATTTCTTCGTCAATCCGAACATCTTTAAAAAAAAAAATTTATGCTATTCCATTTGATTGGTTAAACACTATGCCTTTAATGTCCCTCAAAACCCTCCCCCCCAATCATTCTCATTATCTTTGTTGTTTTCCTTCATGTACAATTAACCAACAAGGCAAGAATGGTTTTTTTTTTAATCCGATATTTTGTTCCAAGACTTACTTGGATTTCCGGACGGTACGGGATCGCCGATATTTTTGGGGATCGCGAACCTTCCGATTCTGATACTTTTGGATATCGAAAGTATCGTCAACTCTATACACAACTATTAAGGCTTATTATTGTAATTGTCCGGCAGAAAAAGCCTTTCAGAAGGAGATAAGGTGATGTTTCTTTTTAAAGGAAGGGTTGTGCAATAATTTGTTTTGGCATCATGTGGCGCCACTATTGTTTGCAAACACTTCCCCCAACTTTGGGGGCAATTGTGCAGTATTATTGAAGGTGGGCTATGATTGAGATTTTTTTTTGCTCACAAGTTCTTTTTTTCATTTTTCTGTCATACTTTCCCACTTTCTAGTGTACAAGATGACTCAACTTTATCGTGTCCCAATCTATACAGCAAAAATGGAAATGACAACACCAACTTAAATAAATTTGGTTTTTTTGCTGTCTAGTGGCCGTGTGAAAAGTATAAAAATTTCAATATTTTGTAAGCAATAGTACACGAAAATAAACAAAAAAAACCATAAATATTTTTAAAAAATATTAAATATATTTTTTTTAAAATGCATTCCCTTTAAGACAGCAATCCATCAGATTAGCACATAAAATGTTTCCTTATAAATCAAGTAACTATGCCGTTACAAAGGAAAAGTATTCAATGTGGATCATTCAAAAGTAAACTATAAAGTAAAACCATATTGATTAATCTAGAAAAATACATTGAAAATTTCAAAACTCTTAATAGTATGAGAATAAAAAGTCAAAAGTATCAGCAACTTATAATAACTTTATGTGCAACAACTGTATCAAAGGAGGGTTTAATGCTAACCCTCTACATTGCAGTGAAGATAACACAAAATGAAAGGCTTAAGACCGATTCTTATTGATTCACCTTTTTTTCATTTTGTCATTTTAGCCCAGAGCCTCTCACCTACCAAATCAGTTCTCTAAATTTTGCCGACGAGGGCCAATAGCCCCAAACACCGTGTCTGAAAATTGAGATACTGGATTTTTGGCTTTTATCCTAAGTCACATTACAAACTCTTAAAGGTTGATTGTGACTTGTAGGTCGCTACTTCCAAAGGTGGCGCTATAGAGTTTAAGCTTTTTTTCTCTTAAGAGGCAATTTCCTTCTATGCATTTTTTTAAACTGTTTATTATTGGCCTGTGTCTTTTTTATTGAGGCAATTAAAGGTTTTCCAGATGTTTCGCCTAATTCATCATTTTCAAAAATACCAAATTTTGTTGCAAGTGTTCCGTCTCCCTGGCATGATTTTTTTACCATTTAGGAATGTGCGATTTTTGCCAAATTTTAATAAAATGTTTGACAGAAATAAAGATAATTTTTAAAAGGACTCTTTCAGAAGGGAAAAAACCCCCCTAAGCGGTCTACGTATATAGCATGTAGGTCATGGGAAAACTGAATTAAAATGATACTTTGCTATTGTGATCTGTGTCTTATTCCAGAGAAATCCTTGCTTTTTTTATATGTAAATGACTGTTAGGATCATGGCGGACACAGATCTGCATGAAATCTGCCTCCAGCGCTAACAAATCAACAGAAGTGACTTTGTGTCATTGATTACCCATATTTGGACAGCATGTGTCCCTCACAATGCTATAAGCCTGCTGCATAGCTCTGCCTGATTATATCAACACAGTACAGCTGAGTTGAAGCTTGCCTCTTGCAAAACAACATTTGAAATTAAGTTATCTCTGCCTGTCTCCCCCACTTGGCTGACTGTGAGATGAAAGCTGCATCAGTGTTAGAGGACAACGGCAGGGCAATGTGTTAGTACAACAGAAGTGAATTTTACATTACAGTGTTACTCTGCGTACTTTTATTTATAATATCACTGCAAAGCTGTGTGAGATTGTGAGAGCAACAGTCAGTCACTACATGTCTCAGTGTTAATGCCCCTTTCATGTAAAAAAGCTCTGAGGCATATTCTCATGCAGATCTCTGTCTGGCCCATAGTCCTGAGCAATTTAACATATAAAAAAATATAGATTTCTCTGGAATAAGACATCGATCACAGAATATCAAGGTACATTTTATTCGCTTCCTATGACCTATGTTCCCACATAGATGGTTAGGAGGGTTGATCCCTACTGACGATTCCTTTTAACTTTATACAAAATTTATAAACAGTGTGCACCATTTTAATGAACTTGTCATAAAGTATGAGTGAACACCAAAAGACACATCTCTGATAACAACTAAAGTAAGGATCACTTCTCACTTCTGAAATTACAGTTAGCTAAATACCCGAATTAAGATGAGTAAATTATTTGATGGTATTGAATTGTACTCAAATATTAAAAAAAAAATCCACTTTCACCAAAATGCAAATTTTTTAAACTCACTTTCACACAGATTCAGCAATGTGGTGGACGCTGACCATCATTTTGTTGAAAAGTAAAGGGCCATCAAAAGATTAAAAAAATACTCACTTGTTTTAACCGTCACCTCTCCGTCTCCTCTTGCTCCTCATTGTTAGAGCTAGCTCATACGAGTGTCTAACACGGCCGAGTGCTATCGATGTTTTATTGGTAACACTCGGCACAAAGTTATACTATGGGGCGGTGTAATCTGTGATTTTTTTTTTTCATGACGATTTGGCATGAAAGAACAATCATACCATGCTGCGGGTACATAATCGGATCACATGCACCTCTAGAAGTCTATGGGTGGTGTGCAACTTCGGACTGAATTTGAATGTCTTCAGAGTGCATTTGGAATTACCGAACAAAGACAATGTAGAAGACGGAGAAATTAATTCTCCATCTTCTCTGCATCTGTGCTGCTATTCCATCATGCGAGAGAATTGGATCACACTAAGACTAGTTTCACACTAGCGTTTCACTGACCTGCGTCGGTCTGCGCACGCCGCCGCTAAGCTTCGCCCCCGGGCCCTACCTCCTCCGCCTATGGGGGCATGACGCTGCAAAGCGACCTGCGTACCCTAAACTTTAGCATTGAGTATGCAGGCCATGCACAGGTATGCATTTTCCGGCGCATGAGTCTTTTGACGGGGCGCCGACCTGCACCTAACGCACGTGTTGCATTTTGGTGCGCTCGGCGCACCGTCAAAAGGACACATGCGCCGGCTAACACATACCTGTGCACGGCCTGAGTACCCAATGATAAAGATAGGGTACGCAGGTCGCATGCAGCGTCATGTGCCCATAGCAGAGCGGCCGGGAGGAGGCGCGGCCGGGGCAGAGCTTAGCGGCGGCCATGCGCAGACCGACGAAACTCTAGTGGAAACTAGCCTTAGGTGACACTTGGATCAAACTCTGACAGAGTATGAGCATGAGAGAATCGATAGCCGTGTGAGCGAGTCTTACCCGTCTGGTCTTCGCCGCATCTTTATCACCACCAGAAGTGAATCTGCAAAACTGTCCTGGGCCTCATCAGAGCTGGAAGTCCCAGTTTAATGTGAACATAGGCTGAAGATGGTAAAGACCGGAGGGGCAGGAGAGGTGAGCAGAGGGTGAGTATGAGTATTTTATTTTTAACATATTACATTTATTGACTGTAATTGACTCCAGAACATAAATAACAGGCATTCAATTTGTGGAGAACAACTTTTTTCCCGGAAAATCACACAAATTTGAAATTTTGCCTTATCAGCTCATGTCTGCCCAAATTTGGATGAAAAAAGTGTACTATATTTTATCTTGCTAGCCTCTCAACAGTAAGAATTAAAAAAAAACCATAATGGACTACTCATAACTTTATGTGCTTTTAGTTCCTTTGAAGGGAGCTAAAGAAGAAATTATCAAGTACTTTAGCTGCAATTAAAGTCATAACATTCTGTGCAGCAAGTAGTTGTGCAAAAATGATGCATAGTGGGTAGTGCTTACCTACCACAAATGTAGTGCAAATTCTAGATTTTTTTTTACACTAGTCCATTATGTTGAGGTATGGGCAGCTGAAAATGCACATGCTTTGTACTGTATTTGTATCTAGCTAATTGTAGATTAAGACTGGCACACAAAACTTCAGTCTTGTTGAATTCCCACCATAATGTTTGATTGAGCTTATGTACGTGCTGACTTCTGCTATTAACTTTAATGTTTAATGACCCATAGCTTAAACTACCTATAGTAGGATGCCCAGCACATCCAGCCATTACACAATATAACCGTTTCCTTTCAATACAAACTCTGTAATGCTTTATTTTTCCAGAAGGGGCACAAAGGTTACTGAACATTTTTACCTGCACACCCAACAGATTAGTAAGCAATAGGAGTCCTTGTGATCAGCTTCTTGTTAGGGGCCTTTCTAGAGCTTGTTCAAAATTGGCAACCCACATTTTGACTTTAACAATTTCATAATAATTCTCACATAATAGCTAACATTGAACAATGGTTCAAACACCCCATTCATACGCATTATGGAAGCATGTAAAGCAACTCTAGCATAATTCTCTCATAATGGTTTCCAGGAGTGCCATCTCAAGTACATTTGGTCCAACAATACCAGTGCCTTTGCAATACTCCTATCTGTAAGAATATGCTGGGTTCCATTAGTAACAAAGTAAGATATCATTATAGTGTATGATCACCTCTGAATGACTTTTTACAGTGTATAGATAAAAAGAAAAACTTTGTAAAAATATTGCAATGTTATCTTAGTTGGGAGTTAATGGGCAAGGTTTTAAGGAGAATGAGCGTTCCCATGGAAAAATGGTTCTCGATAAAGGTTGCAGTGTAAACAGGCTGCCAATCACCCAACGAATCAAGAAAATCCTGATTCATCAGGTGAAACGATCTTTTAGCTGGCTTGGTCCCGAGTAAACGAAAGTGCTGCCGAGAACAACGGCTAACTATGCAATTACCAACAATTTTTGCGCATTTGTAAGCTCAGTCGAACTGTCTAAACAGAATATTAATTGGCAGACATGTAGTCAATTAGGGGTCAATTTCGACTGCAGAACAAATAGTGTGAACGAACGCTTGCAGCCTATAGTTCAGAGCTGTATTCACAATTCTGCTGGTTTCTTGTAATGGGCCAGATTTAATCTTGTTTTACATCAGATTGTTGTGAAGCCACTGTTACAAACACTAAACTGTGCACTGGCAGGCCCTATGACTATAGCAAATAAGCAAAGAAGATTTGGAGTTTACAGTTTTAAAGTTGCAGAATTGTAAATTTGTCTTGGTAAGGAAGTTCTCTCTCACATGATCTGACATCGGTTGAGAGAGATGCTGCTACATGCTGAACAAGCTGTTCCAGAGACAGCTGTCCAGCTGTCCAACATTCACAAGTATTGTCCTATCCTAAATTAATAGTATACATGCATTATACTTGCAGGCCGTCACACATTGTCTATGCAACGGTCCCGTCCAGGGTGCAGAGTGGGTCTGATAATCCCTTTACTATAACACAGGCTGTAATTATTGTAGAATAAGTAATAGTCATGGCCAAAAGTGTTTTGCACCCTTGAAATTGTTCCAGAAAATGGAGTAGTTCTTCTAGAAAATTATTGCAATTACAAGTTTGTTATACACAGGTTTATTTCATTTGTGTGTATTGCGACAACACAAAACAACAGAGAAAATTGAACATAATTTTACACAAAACCCCAAAAATGGTCCTGACAAAATTGTTGACACATTTCCAAAATTGTGGGTAAACAACCTTGTTTCAAGCAAGCACTTGAAACCAATAAAAAGGGGAGAAGTAGACTCAATCTTTGCATTGTGTGTCTGTATGTGCCACATTGAACACTTAGAACAGAAAGAGGAAAGAGAACTATCTGAGACTGGAGAACCAAATCTTTTGGAAAATATTAACAATCTCAAGGTTACAAGTCTATATCTTCAGATATCTTGATGTTCCTTTGTCCAAGGTGCGCAACACAATCAAGAAGTTTTTAAACTATAGCATTGTAGCTAATCTCCCTGGACGTGGATGCAGAGAAAAATTGATGAAAGGTTGCAACGCAGGATGTTCTAGATGGTGGATAAGCAGCCGTAAACAAGTTCCAAAAGAAATTCAAGCTCTCATGGAGGCTCAGGTGCAAACAAGCTTAACTGAAGCTTGCCAAAATGTACGTTGTAAGCAAAAATCCTTACTGGGAAAGTGTTTTGTGGACAGATGAGATCAAGATAGAGCTTTATGGTGAAAGCACATCTTTCTACTGTTTACTGAAAATGGAATGAGACCTATAAAAAAAGAAGAGATTATTTACAGTCAAATATAGTGGAGGTTCAAAAAATTTTTGGGCTTGTTTTGCTGCCTTTGGCACTGAGTGCCTTGACTGTGTGCAAGGCATAATGAAATCTGAAGATTACCAAAGGATTTTGGGTCACAATGTAGTGCCCAGTGTCAGAAAGCTGGGTTTGCTTTCCTAGGTCATGGGTCTTCCAGCAGGACAATGACCCCAAAATTACTTCAAAAATCACCCAGAGATGGATGGAAAAAACACTGGAGAGTACTGAAGTGGCCAGCAATGAGTCAGATCTAAATCCCATTGAACACCTGTGGAGAGATCCTAAAACTGCTGTTGGTAGAAAGCAAATATGAGAGACTTGGAGCAGTTTGCAAAACTAGAATGGTCCAAAATTTCAGTTGAGAGGTGTAAGATGCTTGTTGATGTTTATGAGAAGCGATCGATTGCAGTTATTAATTCCAAAGGGTGTGCAACCAAATTCAGTTGAGGGTGTCAACAATTTTATGTAAAAATATACTTAATTTGCCTATTTTAATTCTTTTTGTGTTGCTCCAATACATGATGGAAATATACATGTGTATAACATAAGCATGTGTAATTTCAATCATTTTCTGGCAGAAATACTTTACTGGGTCAATTTCAAGAGTACCAAACACTTTCTATCTATCTATCTATCTATATATCTATCTATCTATCTATCTATCTATCTATCTATCTATCTATCTATCTATCTATTTCATACACAATTGCATGTAAAAGTTTCCGCACCTCTGGTCAAAATTACTGTTATTGTGAACAGTTGAGCAAGTTGAAAATTGGGGGGGCTAAAGGGCTAACGTTAAAGATGACACATTTCTTTTGACTGTTAGGCAAAAATATATATATTTTTTCTTTTAAATTTTAAAAATTACTAAAAGGAAAACTGATCTGATGCAAAAGTCTTGGCACCTTCACATATTTGTGTGCTCAGATAACTTTGACCAAGGTTGTAGACTGAGGTGATGCAAATTTCCCAGCTTTATAAAAACCCAGCCTCCTCTAACCTTGTGCCAAAAAACAGCAGCCATGAGTTCTTCTAAGCAGCTGCCTAGCACTCTGAAAATGAAAATGGTGGAGGCCCACAAAGCAGGAGAAGGCTATAAGAAGATAGCAAAGCGTTCTGAAGTTGCCCTTTCCTCATTTCAAAATGTAAATAAAAAATTGCAGTTAACAGGAACAGTGGAGGTCAAATAAGGTCTGCAAGACCAAGCAAAATTTCAGTGAGAGCTGCTCATAGGATTGCTAGAGATGCAAATCAGAACCCCCGCTTGACTGCAAAAGACCTACAGAAAAGATATAGCAGATGTGGTACATGTTTTTCTGTTCAGAGACACCTACACAAATACGGCATTCATGGAAGAGTCATCAGAAGAAAATCTCTCCTGCATCCTCACCATAAAATTGAGCATCAGAAGTATGTAAAAGAACATCTAAACCAGCCTGATGCATTTTGGAAACAAGTCCTGTGGACTAATGAGGTTAAAATAGCACTATTTGGCCACAATGATCATAGGTATGTATGGAGAAAAAAGGGCACAGAATTTCAGGAAAAGAACATCCCGCCAACCATTAAGCATGGGGGAGGATAAATCATGCTTTGGTGCTGGGTTGCAGTTAATAGCACGGGGAACATTTCACGGGTAGAGAGAAGAATGGATTCAATTAAATTTCAGCAAGTTCTTGAATAAAACATAACACTATCTGTAAAAAAGCTGAAGTTGAAAAGAGGATGGCTTCTACAAATGGATAATGATTCTAAACACACGTCAAAATCCTTAAT
Source organism: Oophaga sylvatica (assembly GCA_033576555.1). Taxonomy (NCBI): domain Eukaryota; kingdom Metazoa; phylum Chordata; class Amphibia; order Anura; family Dendrobatidae; genus Oophaga; species Oophaga sylvatica. The sequence continues at coordinate 330,779,576 of JARQOD010000001.1, read as the reverse complement.
AGACTATCTTAAAAGGTGCAAGTTGAAGGTTTTACAATGGCCTTCACTGTCCCCTGATCTGAACATCATTGAAAATCTGTGGCTAGGTTTCAATATAGCAGTGCGTGCAAGACGACCCAAGAATCTCACAGAACTGGAAGAATTTTCCAAGGAACAATGGATGGAAATCCTTCTAACAAGAATTGAAAGACTGTTGGCTGGCTGCAAACAGCATTTACAAGCTGTGATACTTTCAAAAGGGGGTGCTACTAGGTACTTAACCATGCTGGATGCTTAAACTTTTGCACCGGCCTATTTTTCTTTTTGTAATTTTTAAAATGTAAAAGATGAAATATACTTTTTTTTTTTTACAAAGAAAATGGGTAAATCTTTAACTTTAACCCTTTATGAGATCATTTCATCTTCAACTTGCTTAACTGTTTACAATTTTGACCGGGGGTGCCCAAACTTTTACAAGCCACTGTATATTTACCTATCATCTATTTCATATCTATCTATCTATTTATCTATCTAGCTATCTATCTGTTTACAATTCTGTGCAAAAGTTAGTAAGAATGTAGTAAAAGTTTTTTTTAACCATCAACAAATTGCAAAGTGAATGAACAAAAGAAAAATCTACATCAAATCAATACTTGGTGTGACCACACTTTGCCTTCAAAATGCCATCAGTTCTAGTTACACTTGCAAAGCCAGGAATATTGTAGGAATATAATCAGGTGTATGATAAACCAATTATACCAAACAGATGATAGTGATCATCATTTTCATATTTAGATTGAAACATGGTAATTATCTGGCACAGAAACAGCTTTGTAGGAGGCTTAAATTTTGATCTTGATGCATTCAGCATGGCAGAACATTCCTCAGACAACCATTAATAACCTCAATAATAGCATGTGCAGGTGTGTAAGTGCCTATATTTCTACACGTGATGGTCATATGCAATACTGAATAAATCGAGATGTTTTGAATCTGAAAATTTTGTTTCCATTTTTTACTACCGTATATACCCATGTATAAGCCGAGATTTTCAGCCCATTTTTTAGGGCTGAAAGTCCCCCTCTCGGCTTATACGCGGGTCATATACGGGGGTCGCGGGGGGAGGGGGAGCAGGGTGTCAGATCATACTCCCCCTCCGCCGGCGCAGTCTCTGCAGCCCCCCTGCTTCTCCCACGATCTCCGGCTCCTTCCTGCAGCTGTCACATGGCACCGCTCATTAAAGTCATGAATATGCACATATTCATGACTTTAATGAGCGGTAGCACTGACCGCTGCAGGACTGAAGCGCTGCAGAGAGCGCCGGGAGAAGAGGAGAGGCTGCAGGGACGCGCGGCGGAGGGGTGAGTATAGTGATATTTACCTGTCCCTCGGTCCACCGCAGCGCACTGCTCCCTCGGTCTGACTCCTCTGTGTGTGAATGATCAGGCAGAGGGCGCGATGACGTCGTTAGTGCATGCCCCGCCCCCTGCCAGATCATTCACACACAGAGGAGTCAGACCGAGGGAGCAGTGCGCTGCGGTGGACCGAGGGACAGGTAAATATCTCAGGTGCAGGGGTCCTGAGTGAGCGGTGACACTGGCACCTGTCCCCCATAGCGCACCGGTGTCACCGCCTGCTCAGGACACCGGCACCTGGCCCCCAGCGACGAGAGGTGAGTATGTCATTTTTTTTTTTTTTGCAGCAGCATTTGAGGCCTATACTATGGGGCATAATTGTGCAGCATATGGGGCATAATATGGAGCATATGGGGGCATAATATGGAGCATATGTGGGCATAATCTGGAGCATATGGGGGCATAATATGGAGCATATGGGGGCAAAAGCTGTGGAACATATGGTGCATAATCTGGAGCATATGGGGGCATAATATGGAGCATATGGGGCATAAGCTGTGGAACATATGGGGCATAATCTGGAGCATATGGGGGCATAATATGGAGCATATGGGGGCATAATATGGAGCATATGGGGGCATAATCTGTGGAACATATGGGGCATAATCTGGAGCATATGGGGGCATAATCTGTGGAACATATGGGGCGTAATCTGGAGCATATGGGGCATAATCTGTGGATCATACGGGGGCATAATCTGTGGAATATATGGGGGCATAATCTGGAGCATATGGGGGCATAATCTGTGGAGCATATTGGGCATAATCTGTGGAGCATATGGGGGCATAATCTGTGGAGCATCATATGGGGGCATAATCATTTTTCACCCTAGGCTTATACGCGAGTCAATAAGTTTTCCCAGTTTTTTGTGGCAAAATTAGGGGGGTCGGCTTATACACGGGTTGGCTTATACATGAGTATATACGGTATTTGCATATCATTACCATGCTTATTGCTCCCGTAATTTCCAAAACTCCACAATTTTTTTTCTTGGGTTTCAGTTTCAATGTTTAGGGGTTTATTTGACTGTAATAGAAGGCACTTTGCTCTCCATAGTTCTGGTGAGCTGTATAATAATGAGTGTAGAATGGTGAAGATTTCTTGCAAACTTGCCGCTGCATTTCAGCAAACGGAGTTAGGAATTTGGTCAGGGTTAATGATGTCCTCGATTCTAATATTTATTCATCATGTAATAACCATCAGGAAAGCATCTGATTATCTCCAATATCATTCTGCAGCAGGAGAATGACCCCAAACATACAACCAATGTCATTTGGAAAAGCTATCATTAGCATAAAAAGAACAAGGAGCCCTGGAAGTGATAATATGGTCCCCACAGAGCTCTTTTCTCAACAATATCAAGTCTGTCTGCGATTACATGTACAAACAGATAGATTTGCACAAGCCTACATTCACAGAAGATCTGTGGTTGGTTTTCCAAGATATTTGGAAAAACCTTCCCATCGAATTTCTTCGAAAACTGTGTGTAAGTTTATCTAGAAGAATTGATTCTGCTTTGAAGGCAAAAGGTGGTCAAGCTAAATGTTGATTTGACTTAGATTTCTCTTTTCATTTTGTTGATAAAAATTAACTATTAACACTTCTATTTTTTCCAGCATTCTTACTTTGCAGCATTTTCACCACACCTCCCTAACATTTTTGCATAATACTGTGACTCTATCTACTGTAAAAAAAAATTTCAAAGGTGAAAATAACCACTAACTATATGCCGGTTTAACTCTTATCTGGAGAATGAATAAGAGCATAAGAGGGAGGGTCAATCCCTGCATTTTAACCAAACAATTTTATCTTTGGATCTCTCTGCTAAATTTGCAATAGACAAAAAAAATACAACAAGACAATTGGATTATTAATTTAGTTTTTAGCACCAACAATATTATACTGTGGATATGTTTAGTTGCACTTGGATTGAAATAGCACCGAAAAAAAACCTCCAAGTATTTTTGAAGAATTCATTTAAAATTGCTAAAATATCCAGCAGTAATGCCATATCTCTTCGTGATACCAGAAATGTTTTTTATGTTTCTACGAACAAAAATCGGTAGCCTTCTTGTTCTCCATGACCTAACACATAAACAAAAATGGCGTCAAGAAAAAAACAGATATTATATCACTGTGGTTAAAATACAATATTTGGTAATTAATTTGTTTTACTTTATCTACAGCCATGGATGATAGTCATTATTTGTCAGTATAAATATCCCTAAATAGTGAGGTGATAAAAGTGATGTGTATGCGGGACTAAATACAGCAGCATGCCAATGCCACATGTGAAATGTGAGAAATATAAACAGTTCATTGTACAAAGGGTACAAAACTGACAAATGTCAGTCTTGACATGAGATGAGCAGAGAAAAAAAAAACTAAATAAGTAGTATTAAGGGAAACTGCAGAATATTGGAGAGGACAACAGATGCTAAGAAATGAAAAATATTCAGCTGGCAAAAAAACCCTCCAAAACTATAAAGGGACTGAGTTCTCCTGATTATTATCAGTGGCCTTGACAGGTCCGGCAACACATCTGTCTGAAGTATGGTCGGCTACAGAATTTAAACTTGAGCACCAGGGGGCAGTACGCCACTTTGTTGACGTCTTTACATTCTGCAGAGAGAAAAGAGAAATACCGTTAAAGACAGGAAACAACTGGAGATGCATAGTGGAAGAAGGAAAATATATATCAGAAGTAGAGGGTGCAAGTTTGAAGCTATGGGAGGAATAAAAGACAGTCACATACAGTGAGGAAAATAAGAATTTGATACATTGTCGATTTTGCAAGTTTTCACACTTACAAAGAATGGAGAGGTCTGCAATTTTTATCGTAGATACACTTCAACTGTGAAAAACAGAATCTTTAAAAAGTCAAGAAAATCACATTGTATGATATTACATAATTAATTTGCATTTTTTTGCATGAAATAAGTATTTGATACAATAAACAGAACTTAATATGTGGTACAGAAACCTTTGTTTGCAATTACAGAGGTTAGACGTTTCCTGTAGTTCTTGACAAAGTGTACACACACTGCAGCAGGGATTTTGGCACACTTCTCCATACAGATCTTTCCCAGATCTTTCAGGTTTCAGGACTGTCGCTGGGCAATATTGAGTTTCCGCTCTCTCCAAAGATTTTCTATTGAGTTCAGGGTTGGAGACTTACCAGGTGACTCCAGGACAATGAAATGCTTCTTACAGAGCTACTCCTTAGTTGCTCTGGCTGAACGTTTTGGGTCATTGTCATGCTGAAAGACCCAGCCATGACCCATCTTCAATGCACTTACTGAAGGAAGGAGGTTGTTGGGCAAAACCTCACGATACATGACCCAATCCATTCTCACATCAGTACGGTGTAGTCATCCTGTCCCCTTTGTAGAAAAGCACTCCTAAAGTATCATGTTTCCCCCCACCATGCTGGGGACGGTGTTCTTGGAGTTGTACTTATCCTTCTTCTTCCTCCAAACACAGCAACTGGAGTTGATACCAAAAAGTTCTATTTTGGTCTCATCTGACCACATGACCATTTACCATGCCTCCTCTGGATCATCCAGATGGTCATTGTCAAACTTCAAACTGGCCTGGATATGTGCTGGCTTGAGAGGGAGACCTTGCGTGCACTTCAGGATTTTATTCCGTGACGGCGTAGTGTGTTACTAATGGTAATATTTGAGCCTGTGGTCCCATCTCTCTTCAGGTCATTGACCAGTTTCTCACATGTAGTTCTGGGCTGATTCCTGACCTTTCTCAGAATCAGACTTATCCCACGAGGTGAGATTTTGCATGGAGCCCCAGATTGAGGAAGACTGAAAGTCATCTTGTGTTTCTTCCATTTTCTAATAATTGTGCCAACAGATGTTGCCTTCTCACGAAGCTGCTTGCCTGTTGTCCTGTAGCCCATCCCAGCCTTGTGCGGGTCTACAATGTTGTCCCTGGTGTCCTTAGACAGCTCTTTGGTCTTGGCCATGGTGGAGAGGTTGGATTGTGATTGATTGACTGTGGAGACAAGTGTCTTTTATACAGGCAATGAGTTCAAACAGGTGCAATAAAGACAGGGCATGAGTGCAGTTAGATGGCTTCTTAAATGGAATCTGTCATTGACAAGGTCCTCCCATGTAGTTCTGGGCTGATTCCTGACCTTTTTCAGAATCACACTTATCCCCCGAGGCGAGATCTTGCATGTATCCTCAGATCGAGGAAGATTGAAAGTCATCTTGTGTTTCTTCCATTTTCTAATAATTGTGCCAACAGTTGTTGCCTTCTCACCAAGATGCTTGCCTGTTGCCCTGTAGCCCACCCCAGCCTTGTGCGGGTCTACAGTATCGTCCCTGGTGTCCTTAGACAGCTCTTTGGTCTTGGCCATGGTGGAAAGGTTGGCTTGTGATTGATTGACTGTGGAGATAAGTGTCTTTTATACAGGTAATGAGGTGCAATAAATACAGGGCATGAGTGCAGAGTAGGAGGGCTTCTTAAAGCGAAACTGTCAGGTCCCCCATGCCACCAGAACCACCAGCAGTTTTGTCTGCATTTATAAATATCCTACCTAACACACATAAGCAGAGATTTAGAAAAAGTATGTCTAAAGTCCGTTTGTGTAGACATGGTGGTCAATGGATGCTCTAGTCCGCTAGCCAAAACCGCATGGACCAGGGATCATCCCACCAAATGCACGTTCTCCTTTTACTGTGGGCATAATACTACTCAGGAAACACAGTGTGAGGGTAAAGCAGTGTGGCAATACTTTATTGAACCACAAAACACCAAATAACACATAGAACAGTCCCAGCAAAATGCCCAAGATGGTGTAAAATTACAGTCTCACCCTTCAGCTGACTCGCCGGGATAAAGGCAGCTGTGACTTCAGAGCTTCAATGGCAAACTATCCCCACATGTGGCATGTACATAGAAGAGGTAATGACAAGCTTAGGAAGCTTAGGATGGTCCTCTGAGGTACAAGGCCAGGTGACTGGAGGGTCACATCCTCGCTCCTTCGAACATCTCCATGGAGCCAGGTGACCAGTGGATCCCAATCCTGGCTTTCCCAAAAGTATCCATGGGGCTCAAGTGACCGTTGAGTTTAAATCCTGACTACCCCACACGTATCCATGGTTCAGTGATAGTCAATGGAGCAGATCTGTATTCTTTCGCCTGGAGCCGTGGTCCCCTAAGCTGGCATCCTGTAGACTGTAAAATCTGTGTCCCTCATGATGGAGCGATGATCTGGCAGCTATCCTATAGAGTGTTCCTGGTTGTAGTTTTGTAAAGAGTCTCTGGTTCTTCGGATCTCTTGATCTCTTGGCTGTCTGGATATCTGGATGTATAATGTTACTGAGGCACATATCCTTTTTTTATAGTTCACAACTGTTCTTCAAGCAATTTTTCACAGGTCAAGGACAAGGAGTGATGAGATTTACTTGCATTGTTTGACTAATCAATTTGCATAGTTTTTAATCTCTATTTTACAAGCCAACAAGCCACAGGACCCACACAAAGGTCATTCAACATATTAAGCAAACATCCATTGTTCAATTAACCTGTATCACTGTCTTGCAAAGATAGCAGACAATAAATTGTAGAATCTGATATGAGACAAACATTAGCAATTCAAAAATATAAAAATCAATGTTTAAGACTCATATGACAACAGTGTATGGTTCTTGACCAACTCAAGTACAAATGCATAAATTTAAAAGTCAACATATAAATAACAGTCTATTCTTCCTGGCTTAATGAAAATAGACGTCTGCTTAATTAAGATAAAATGCTGTGTCGTCACACCGTTTATGATATGTATATGAGGTCTTTGACTAGTCAATAAGGCATTAGTGTCCCCAGACTAGTCGGCCCACTTAGCATGTTATCACGCCACTGTGGGCATGATAATATGGCTTACCAGCAATGGCGCCATCCCAGTGCTTCTTTCCCTCACTTCTTTATTCCTGTGAAACTGTGTATTTGCGTGCCGGGTTCAGAGATGTGCACTGCACTGATGATCATCCGCAGTGCTCCTCTCTGAAGCCGGCATGTGTACACCCGGCTTCAGAGGAAAAACAAAGTGAGGGAAAGAAACCATGTTATCATGCCCACAGGGGCGTGATAACATGCTAAGTGGACCGACTAGTCTGAGGAATCAAGCTCCCCATCGACTAGTCAAAGGCCTTATTTACATATCATAAACAGTGTGACGACACAGCATTTTATCCTACATTTGCATATCATTAATGGACTTTAGAAATACTTTTTCTAAAGATTTGTTTATGTGTGTAATGTAATACAGGGACTTTTAGGCAGGGTATTTATGTATGCAGACACAACTGCTGGTGGTTCTGGGAGGCACGGGGGGGGGGACCTAGCAGGATCCCTTTAACCCCTTTCTGACATCAGACGTACTATTCTGTCCATGTGACTAGGGCTTTACTTCCCAGACAGAATAGTACGTCATCGCGATCAGCCGAACACACGGATGGTGTGCGGCTAATCGCGGCGGGGTGTCAGCTAATTCTCACAGCTGACACCCGGCACGAAGTGCCAGGAGCAGTCACAGACCACTCCCAGCACTTTAACCCCCGAAATGCTGCAATTAAACACGATCGCAGCATTCAGGAGCAGGCAGAGGGCTGACATCCCTTCTGCCTTTGGATTGGAGACTCGGGTACACCGCGGGGTCCTTATCGCTTCCATGGAGACCCAATGTCGTCATGACGATATCCGGGTCTCCAGAGCTGAGAAAATTCCTGCCATGTGCAGTGCATGATCAGGAAGTCTCTCAGATCAGTGAAAATTACATGCAGCGCAGACAGCTTCCATAGCATGCAGATGCACAAAATGATTGTCCCACAGTGGGACAAAGTGTAAAACATAGAATAAAGTAAAAAAAAATTTTTAAATAATTGTAAAAAAAATTTAAAAAATAATAATAAAAAAATCAATATTTATTCTGTCAATAAATAAATATTTGAATGAAAAAAAATCTAAACAATAAAAGTAAACATATTTTGTATTGCTGTGTCCATAATGCCCTGACCTATAAAACTGTCCCAGTAGTTAACCCTTTAGTGAACACCATAGCAAAAAAAAAAAAACCCAAGGCAAAAAACAATGCTATATCATCATACCACTGAACAAAAAGTGGAATAACACACAATCAAAAAGATGGATATAAATAAACATGGTACCGCTGAAAATGTCATCTTGTCCTGCAAAAAACGAGTCCCCATACAGCTCCATCACCGCAAAAATAAAAAAGTTATAGCTCTCAGAATAAAGCGATGCAAAAATAATTATTTTTTACATAAAATAGTTTTTATTGTATAAAAGCGCCAAAACATAAAAAAATTATATAAATGAGGAATGAGGTATTTCTGTAATTGTACTGACCCAAAGAATAAAACTGCTTGATCAATTTTACCACATGCGGAACGGTATAAACGCCCCCCCAAAAGAAATTCATGAATTTCTGGTTTTTGTTCATTCTGTCTCCCAAAAATCGGAATAAAAAGCGATTAAAAAATTTCATTGCTCATATGACTCTGTGGGCCAAAATATAGAAAAATTATCGTTCTCAAAATATGGTGATGCAAAACAAAAACAATTTTTTGTAATAAAAAGCGTCTTTTAGTGTGTGACAGCAGCCAAACATAAAAACCCGCTATAACGCCTCTTTCACATGTCCTGATATTTCCGGTACCGGAGATGTCCGTGTTAGTGTGTGTAATACTTGCAGCACATGTGTGGCATGCGTGTGCCACACCAGTACCACAAGGACGGGTGCCAGGGAAGAAGCGTTACAGTAAGAGCTGTTCCCTGTGCCGGGGAACAGCGCTTACTGTAACGCTTCTTCCCCGGTGCCGATGCGTGTCACATGGATGACATTAATTTGTGTTATGCATATGCACATGTGCTGGATGACTTGTGGCCCGTGCTGACATTAAAAAACGGACATGTCAGCGTGTTTTGCCCATGGACACACGGTCTGTGGAAACACACTGACGTGCACATTCCCAATCACTTGAATAGGCAAATAGCGCTCCGTTCCTACTTAGTCTCTATGCATGGCTGCCCAATGGTATAAAATTATGTGACACCCATGGTGTCAATATGATCACTGCACCCCTAGATGAATTCATTGAGAGGTGTAATTCATCAAATGGGGTCACTTATGGGGGGTTCTGCTGTTTTGGCACCTCATGGGCTCACCCAGTGGGTCATGGCACCTGCAAACTATAACAGTAAAATCTGGCGCTCTTTCCCTTCTGAGCTTTGCCATGTGCCCAAACAGTGGTTTACCCACACATATGGGGTATCAGCATACTCAGGACAAATTGCACCATAGCTATTGGGGTTCAATTTCTTGTTACCCTTGGGATAATAAAAAAATTGGGGGCAAAAAGATAACTTTTGTGAAAATAATATGATTTTTTTTTACATTATAATCTTCTGTGAAGCAGTTGGGGGTTTAAAGTACTCACCAAACATCTAGATAAGCTACTTGGGGGTTTAGTTTTCAAAATGGTGTAACTTGTGGGCGTTTTCCACTACTTAGGCACATCAGGGGCTCTCCAAACGCGACATGACGCCCACAGACCATTCCATCAAAGTCTGCATTCCAAAACATCACTACTTCCCTTCCGAGCCCCGACGTGTGCCCATAGAGTAGTTTTCTCCCACATATGGGCTATCAGCTTACTCAGGACAAATTGGACAACAACTTTTGAGGTCCAATATCTCCTGTTACCCTTGGGAAAATAAAAAATAGGGGACTAAAAGATCACGTTTGTAGATAAAATATGATTTTTTTTATTTGTATGGCTCTACGTTATAAACTTCTCTAAAGCACTAGGGGGGGGTCAAAGTTCTCACTACACATCTAGATAAGTTCCTTGGGAGGTCTAGTTTCCAAAATTTGATCACTTGTGGGGGGTTTCCACTGTTTAGGTGGCACATCACGGGTTCTCCAAACACGACATGGCGTCGGATCTCAATTCCAGCCAATTTTGCGTTGAAAAAGTCAAACGGCGCTCCTTTTCTTCCAACCTCTGCCATGCGCCCAAACAGTGGTTTACCCCCACATTTGGTGTATCAGCGTGCTCAGGACAAATTGATCTCAATTGCAGCCAATTTTGCATTAAAAAGTCAAACGTCGCTCCTTCCCTTTCGAGCTCTGCCATCTGCCCAAACAGTGGTTTACCCCACATATGGGGTATCAGCATACTCAGGACAATTTGCACAATAACTTTTGAGGTACTGTTACCCTTGGGAAAATAAAAATTGGGGTGAAAAGATTATTTTTGTGGAAAAAATATGATTTTTTAATTTTACGACTCTACGTTATAAACTTCTGTGAAGCCTTTGAGGGTTCAAAGTTCTCACCACACATCTAGATAAGTTCCTTGGGGGGTCTAGTTTCCAAAATGGGGTCTCTTGTGAGGGATTTCCACTGTTTAGGCACATCAGGGTCTCTCCAAACGCGACATGGCGTCTGCTTTCAATTCCAGCCAATTTTGCGTTGAAAAAGTCAAACGGCACTCCTTCCCTTCCAAGCTCTGCCATGTGCCAAAACAGTGGTTCCCCCCACATATGGGGTATCGGCGTACTCAGGACAAATTGCACAATAACTTTTGGGGTCCAATTTCTCCTGTTACCAATAGAAAAATAATGAAATTTGGATCTGAACTAATTTTTTTGTGAAAAAAGTTAAATGTTCATTTTTTTTAAACATTTCAAAAATTCCTGTGAAGTACCAGAAGGGTTAATAAACTTCTTGAATGTGGTTTTGTGCACCTTGAGGGGTGCAGATTTTAGAATGGTGTCACTTTTGGGTATTTTCTATCATATAGACCCCTCAAAGTGACTTAAAATGTGATGTGGTACCTAAAAAAATGGTGTTGTAAAAATGAGAAATCGCTGTTTAACTTTTAACCCTTATAACTTCCTAACAAAAAAATGTGGGTTCCAAAATTGTGCTGATGTAAAGTAAACATGTGGGAAATGTTACTTATTAAGTATTTTCTGTGACACATCTGTGTGATTTAAGGGTATGGAAATTCAAAGTTGGAAAATTGCAAAATTTTCGCCAAATTTCCGTTTTTTTCACAAATAAATGCAAGTCATATCAAAGAAATTTTGCCACTATCATGAAGTAAAATATGTCCCTAAAAAACAATGTCAGAATCAATGGGATCCATGGAAGCATTCCACAGTTATTACCTTATAAAAGGACTGTAGTCAGAATTGTAAAAATTGGCCCGGTCATTAACATGCAAACCACCCTCAGGGGTAAAGGGGTAAAAAAAAACAGGTTTGTGAAAGACAGAATTCTTGCTGGCTGGTAGGTGATCAAATACTTATTTCATGCAATACAACACAATTCAAATATGTAAAAATCATACAATGTGATTTTCTGTTTTTTATTTTTAGATTCTGTCTCTCACAGTTAAAGTGTACCTACTAGTGTTGAGCGATACGATACTGCAAATATCGGCTATCGGCCGATATTAGCTGTATCGGCCTTTCGATAATTCGTTTCGATATTTTCGTCTTATCGAATCCGGAATCGGATTTGTCACTGTCACTGTCTGTGTCCGTCGGTCGGGTCTGTCACTGTCAGTGTCCGTCGGTCGGGTCTGTCAGGAGTCAGTGGCACTTACCTGGCAGAAGATCTCCGGCGGTCACGGCCTGGACTGCTTCATGGCCGCCATCCTCTTCTCCTCGGCGGTCACATGCAGTTTCTGCTGGGTAATCCCGGCCGTAAAGCAGTCAGTCCGATGACGTCACCGCCGGGGAAGCAGGTAATCAGCTGTGCTGCGTCGCGATGACAGGCTCTGCCTGTCATTGCGATGTAGCAGAGCTGGATCGTCGTGGGACTGTCGTTACTATGGACTGCGTCGGACAGGTGGTATACTGTTGGTTTGTTTTTTTTCTTTTTTTACAGGAGATCGATGGCGTCGCAGGAATGAGAGTACAATAAAAGAAATGAAAAGTGTGTTGTCTCTTTTATTTCATTAAAATACTTTTTTCTTGCTTTGTCTTTTTTTTATGCATTTAATAACTTTGGGATTAATAATGGATCGGTGTCTTATTGACACCTCTCCATTATTAACCGGGCTTATTGTCACCGTGCAATCAACGGTGACATTAACCCCTTATTACCCCGCTTGCCACCACTACAGGGCAAGTGGGAAGAGCCGGGTAAAGTGCCACAATTGGCACATCTTTTGATGCGCCAAATGTGGGGCTGCTGTAGCCTGGTATTATCAGGCTGTTGAGGGCCAAAATCCATGGGCCTTGACAGTCTTTTAATACCAGGCCGCAGCAGTCTGCATTTTACTTGGCTGGTTAACAAAAATAGGGGGACCCCTACGCCGTTTTTTTTTCGAGGGGATCCCCTATTTTTGTTAACCAGCCAAGCTAAGCAGACTGCTGTGGCCTGGTATTATCAGGCTTGCAAGGTCCATGGATATTGGATCCTTACCAGCCTGAAAAACCAGGCCTCAGCGGTCTGCTTCATCTGGCTGGTTAACAAAATTAGGGGGGACCCCACGCCAATTTTTTTCGAGGGGATCCCCTATTTTTGTTAATCAGCCAAGATATGCAGACTGCTGTGGCCTGGTATTATCAGGCTGGCAAGGTCCATGGATCTTGGCTCCTTAACAGCCTGAAAATCCAGGCCTCAGCGGTCTGCTTCATCTGGCTGGTTAACAAAAATAGGGGGGACCCACGCCAATTTTTTTCGAGGGGATCCCCTATTTTTGTTAACCAGTTCCCTCTGACGTCACTGATTGTGTCCCTGGCTGACCTGAAGTGAAAGTGGAAAGCAATCAATTAAGCTTTCCACTTCCTCTCCTGTCAGCCAGGAGAGGAACTCATTCATTTGGGGGTTTACTGTGAGGCTGCAGCATTAGCTGCGGTCCCTGCAGTAAACATTAACCCTTTCTGAAGGATTACACCGTGGGACCTGACTATACATCGGATTGGTAAGAATAATTTTGCTTTATTATTTTATTTTTATTACAGGAAATGGTTTTAGCAGGAAAATAAAATATGGTCAAAAACTGTGTGATTATTTCATTAAACTTCTTTTTTATTAAAGTGTGTGTGTTTGATTTTTCTTTCATACAATAGGATTAATAATTGATAGTTGTCTAATTGACAGCTCTCAATTATTAACCTGGCTTAAAGTGACCTTTCAATTGCAAGGTCATTTTAACCCCTTATTAACCCATTCGCCACCGCTACAGGGCAATGGGAATAGACGGGCAAAGTGCCAGAAAGGGCAAATCTAGTTAGAGATTTGCCCTTTCTGGGGTGTCTGGGGGCAGATGTTAGTAGCCGGGGGGGGGCCAAAAATAATGGTCCCTCTCTGGGCTATTATTATCTGCCCCCACTCACTGGCTTTGTCTGTCTGGTTGCAAAAATAGGGCGGGAGCCCACGCCTTTTTTTTCAGCAATTTTACACCTCACATATATATATACATGTCATTAAATTTGTGACACATATATATATATATTTATATTTATAGTTCATACACTTCTACATAGTATAATAGCCGCTAATTCAATTGCCGGCTTTTGTGAAAATGCAGAACCCGACATGAAATGACACTTGGTTTACATAGAGTTAACCATGTCTTTTCATGTAGTTTGATATCTGATTTGCACAAACAATTACATGAGTGTAAATGTGCAAAATTTCACACCTGTAGGGGTTAATTAAAGGTGTAAATTCGTAGCAAAAAAGTCCATTTTTTTTACAACGAATTTACACCTTTAATTAACCCCTACAGGTGTGAAATTTTGCACACATAGACTGATGTAATTGTTTGTGCAAATCAGATTGCAAACGACATGAAAAGACATGGTTAACCCTATGTACACCAAGTGTCATTTCATGTCGGGTGCTTCTGTCTTTTCACAGAAGCCGGCTTTACCCGGCAATTGAATCAGAGGATATTTTACTATGTAGAAATGTATAAACTATACATATATGTATATATATATGTCACAATGACATGTATATATATATATATATATATATATATATATATATATATATATATATATGTATTCTATGTGTGTATATTTAGTGTTTACAAGGAAATAAAGGTTTTTTTTTGTTGCGATATTTTGTTCCCATAGACTTACATGGGACTTCCGGTATCGTAATCGGATATCGACGATATTTAGTGATATCGGCGATACAATTTCGATACGATATTTTTAGATATCGAGCAGTATCGCTCAACACTAGTACCTACGATAAAAATTATAGACCTCTCCATTCTTTGTAGGTGGGAAAACTTGAAAAATCGGCAATCAAATACCTATTTTCCACATTGTAAATGGAGGGAACAGTGAGGAAGAGGACTGGCAACAAAATGCGAGATATTATTAGAACAAATCCCATTTTTAGAAAAACTAAGAAACTAACCATCTGGACTGTCAGAAGGTCCAGCCTCACATTTATTTTCACACTGCTGCATAGCAGGGGGGCGAACAGACTCAATGCATTCCACGGAGGGCTGTCCTGTGTGGCTCACACACTGTACTGAACGCCTCTGCTGTCCAAGTCCACATTGTGCAGAACACTGGGAGAAAAATGAATTAAATACATCACAAAATGTACTTTCTGTCTTAGAAGAATCTTATTTTCAGGATGTTATGATTGTTTTATCCATACCTCATCCCATTCACCTGTCACCCAGCGCGGTGGAGGACAGCGTTGTATTGTACATCTCATACTAGATGAAGGTTTCTCCTGAGCTTGGCATTGGGAGGGTGGCAGCGTGTTCTCATTTTCTCCTGACTTACAAAGGACAACTCTATGCCTATGCCCAGGGCCGCAGCTTGGCGTACACTGCAGGAAGAAGGAGTATTCATCAGATAACTGGCTAGTTGCTCTCCTTAGCCTGATGTACAGTAGACATCCAACTCAGTGCTATAATAACACATCTTTGCCAATTTTATTGCCCTCTTTGCTGCCAAAGACCTAGGCTTCACATCATAGTATTCTAGGATCAGGGACACATAATCTTTTTTTGGTCCTAGGGCCTCATTGCCAGACTGAACCAACCAATATCAGGTCTAATGTATGTCCGTCTATGTGGGTGGCTGCGGAGGACCACTGAGTAAGTCCAAAAGATGAAGTAAGGGACAGAAGTTTGGAGGCTGTTGACTGAAGAGTATCAGTGGTGATGTTGAAGTCACCCATGATGATAGTGGGAATGTCAGTGGAAAAAAAGTGAAGAAGCCAGGTAGAGAATTGGTCAATAAAGGCAGTGGCTGTGCCCGGAGGTCGGTATATGACGGCGACTTGGAGGTTGGAGGGAGAGTAGATGCGGACCGAATGGACTTCAAAAGAGGGGAGGAGAAGGGAGGGTAGAGGTGGGATTGGGTTAAAGGTGCAGTTAGTAGAAATGAGAAGACCCACTACTCCACCATGTCTGTTGCCGGGGTGAGGCGAGGGGTGTGGGTGAAGTGAAGGCCACCGCAACACAGCGCAGCAGAGGAGGCGGTGTTGGAGGTTATCAGCCATGCTTCTGTGAGGCCAAGGAAGGCAAGATTGCGAGAGAGAAAGAGGTCATGAATCATATGAAGCCCATTGCAGATGAAGCGGGCACTCTGGAGTGCTCCAGAGAGAGGGAGCAGGGGGGAGGGCATCAAGGGCATGGGTATTACGTTGGGGAGATTGCAGCAGTTCATATTAGATAGGGAGCGGTAGGAGGGGGTAGTGATGGGAGATATGAGCTGTGGGGGTCCAGGATTGGGAGATATGTTGCCAGCAGTGAGGAGAAGCAGAGAGAGGGAGAGCAGGTGGGAGGAGAGTGGGCAGCTTGTTTTATGTTTTATTAGGAGAGATCTGAGGTTGAGGAGAAGGTCAGCAGAGGAGGTGAGGTGGGGAGATGATTATTTGGTTAGAGGGTGCTAGGGTTTCGGGATAGCGAAGGAGAGTGAGAATTAATGGAGCAAACACTGTAAGGGCATATGTAAACATTGTGAAGGAGTAAGATGGGTTAACATACTACTCTGTATGCCCCCTACAAGGTCATTAATAAATATGTTAAAGAGAAGCGGCCCAATACTGACCCCTGTGGTACCCCACTGCTAACCGTGACACAGACTGAGTGTGCACCATTAATAACCACCCTTTGTTTCCTATCCATGAGCCAGTTCTTAACCCACTTACACATATTTTCCCCTATCCCCATTGTTCTCATTTTATATATCAACCTTTTGTGTGGCACCGTATCAAAAGCTTTTGAGAAGTCCATGTACACCACGTCCACTGCGTTCCCTTGGTCCAGTCCGTAACTTACCCCTTCATAAAAGCTTATCAGATTAGTCTGACAAGAACGGTCCCTCGTAAACCCATGTTGATATTGGGTCATGAGGTTATTCTGCCTCAGATACTCCAATATAGTATCCCTTAAAAAACCCTCCAGGATTTTACCCACAGTAGATGTTAAGCTCACTGGCCTATAATTTCCAGGTTCAGTTTTTGTCCCCATTTTGAATATTGGCACCACATTTGCTATACGCCAGTCCTGTGGTATAGACCCCGTTATTATGGAATCTTTAAAGATTAAAAATAATGGTTTATCTATGACTGTACTATTCCTGCATTACTCGGGGGTGTATCCCATCCGGGCCCGGGGATTTGTCAATTTTAGTGATTTTTAGACGCTGCCGTACTTCCTGCTGGGTTAAGCAGGTGACATTTAATGGAGAATTTTTTTTTTATCACTGATCATGTTACCTGTCATGGGATTTTCCTGTGTAAATACTGTTGAAAAAAAGTCATTTAGCATATTGGCTTTTTTCTCATCCACCATTTCACCCAGACTATTTTTAAGGGGACCAACACTATCATTTTTTAGTGTCTTACTATTTATATAGTTAAAGAATATTTTGGGATTATTTTTAATCTCTGGGCGGGGAAGTCACAAGGAAATGCGGATGCCCTGTCACGGGCCCCCTGTATGGTGACAAATGTTCAACCCCACAAGTTTGAACGGGGGGGTAATGTTAGGCAGTGACTGGCGTCATATGCGAGGGTCACACCCAGGATGTGCACAGAAGCGTATTGAGGCAGCAGGAGTGCATTGCAGTCACAGGCATAGCTGTGATTGCAATGCAAAATAACAGTAAGTGTTGGTGTCACGATCTCCACACTAGACTTACTATTGTTTGGATGCTGTCAGTCTGTTCTGGTTTTGCTGCAATCAGCTGTGTTCACTTCCCTTAATTAGTCCTCTAGTTAAGCATGCTAGCTTCTCTATCCAGTGTCAATTGTACACTTGCTGCTGCCTGTGTAAGACTGATCTCTCCGTGCTCTGTGCCTGACCCAGCCTGACTTGATTCCCTCTCTGGACTTAGACTCTTTGCTTGTGACCTGACTTCTTTTGTGCCATAGAATCATAGAATGGTAGAGTTGGAAGGGACCTCCTGGGCCATCTGGTCCAACCCCCTGCTCAGAGCTGGATTCACTAAATCATCCCAGACAGATATCGGTCCAGCCTCTGTTTAAGACTTCTATTGAATGAGAACTCACCACCTCTCGTGGCAGCCTGTTCCACTCACTGATCACCCTAACTGTCAAAAAGTTTTTTCTAATATCTAATCTGTATCTCCTCCCATTCAGTTTCATTCCATTGCTGCTAGTCTTTTCTTATGCAAATGAGAATAAAGATGATCCTTCTAGAATGTGACAGCCCTTGAGATATTTGTATACAGCTATTAAGTCTCCTCTCAGTCTTCTCTTTTGCAAGCTAAACATTCCCAAATCTTGCAACCGTTCCTCATAGGACATGGTTTGCAGACGGTCACCATTCTGGTCGCTCTTCTCTGAACTTGCTCTAGTTTGTTGATGTCTTTTTTAAAATGTGGTGCCCAAAACTGGACACAGTATTCCAGATGAGGTCTGACCAAAGAGGAGTAGAGGGCAATAATGACTTCACATGATCTAGACTGTATGCTTCTGTTAATACATCCTAGAATTGTATTTGCCTTTTTTGCTGCTGCATCACACTGTTGGCTCATGTTCTGTCTGTGATCTATTAATATACCCAAGTCTTTTTCACATGTGCTGTTGCTTAGCCCTATTTCTCCCATTCTGTATATGCTTTTTTCATTTTTATTGCCCAGATGTAGTACTTTGCATTTTTCCCTGTTAAAAACCATTCTGTTAGTTGCTGCCCACTGCTCCAATTTATTTATATCTTTTTGAATCCTCTCTCTCTCTTCTCTAGTATTAGCTATCCCTCCTAGCTTTGTGTCATCAGCAAATTTAATCAGCTTACCCTCAATTCCTTCATCTAAATCATTGATGAAGATGTTGAACAATACAGGGCCCAGGACAGAGCCCTGTGGTACCCCACTTGAGACATTCTTCCAACTGGATGTGCAGCCATTTACGACCACTCTTTGGGACCGATCATTAAGCCAGTTATGAATCCACCTAAGAGTTGCCTTGTCTATTCCATACTTAGTCATTTTTTCAATAAGGATTGTGTGAGATACTTTGTCAAATGCTTTGCTGAAGTCAAGATATACTATATCTACAGCATTTCCCTGATCCACCCAGTCAGTGATTCAGTCATAGAAGGAAATTAAGTTAGTCTGACATGACTTATTAGTTACAAACCCATGTTGACTCTGTTTAATCACTTCATTCTTATCCAGGTACTTACATACATGTTGTTTAATAATTTGTTCAAAGATCTTTCCTGGTATAGAAGTTAGACTCACTGGCCTATAGTTCCCTGGGTCCACCGTCTTCCCCTTTTTGAAGATAGGAACAACATTTGCTCTTCTCCAGTCTTCTGGGACTTCTCCTGTTCTCCAAGAATTTTCAAAGATTATGGAGAGTGGTTCAAGAATTTGTTCTGCTATCTCCTTCAGTACTCTGGGGTGTACCCTGTTCCCTGTAAACTGCTTTGTCTTTCTGGTTTTTCTGACCCCGGCTTGTATGTTGGATTATGTCTCTGACTACCCCTTGTTGTACCTCACCATTTCCTGGACCTGACCTCGGATCGTTTTTGACTTCCCTTTACTTATTTGGTGAGTAGTAATACCTCGTATTATATTTCTATCTGTCTCTCTCTCCATTCTGGGTCTAATTATTTTATAGTGACTCGTGTCACATTACGATTGACCTTTACATTTTTTCTTTATTCCCACCTATGGATCTGTACTTTGTGTGATCAGGTGGCGAATCTGATTCAGTTAGTCCAAGATATGGCCTTGGAACAACACAAACTGGCATCCTCACAGGCTCAGTTACAGGGCCAGATTTCTGGTACTTTTACTGCCACTCAGAATCTATCTCCTCAGACCACTGTCATGACTTCTGAACCATCTGACATACCTTTGAGCCCCCCTGAATCTGTTATAGCACTCCCTGACAAAAAAGACTAGTTCAGAATTTTCATGGAGAGTTGTAAATTATTGTTCACCTTGCGCCCTGAGTCATTAGGGAATGAGTCACAGCGGGTGGGAATTATTATGTCACTTTTGGGGGGAGTCCTCAGACCTGGGCATTTTCCCTACCCTCTCTTGCTCCTGAATGTCTTTCTGTGGATGCCTTTTTTGACTCCTAAGGACAGACCTATGACGAACCTGACAGGGTTAAGGTGGCAGAGACAAGGATCATGAACCTGACACAGGAGATTCGCACAGCAGAAGACTATTGTACCGAGTTTCGTCAGTGGTCTACTGAGGTCCTGTGGAATGATGCTGCTCTCAGGGGGCTTTTGGAGAGTCTGAAAGATGCTTTGACTCTACATGCTACACCTGATTGTATGGTGGAGGCCATGACTCAGGCTATCCACATGGCTTGGAGCATGTGGGAGACATGCAAGTTTGAACAAGAGGTTCTATCTTATCCAACTGGCCTGGTTCGTTCACCTTTGGTGGAACCTTTGGAGGTTGGTGCTGCCGGCTCAAGGATTAATGAGAGGAGATGCTGTTGGGAACTTGGACTTTGTCTCTATTTGTGGCCAAGCTGGACACTTCTTAAGGGATTGCTTGGCACAACCTGCAGCAAACAAGCAGTCGGGAAACGTCTAAGTCTGGGAGATTGTCGAAGTGGTCACACAGATTTGCAGGTACCCTTTCACTCTTCCGGTAAAGTGTTGTTGAATGCTGAACTTCGTTTTCAAAATCAATGTCTATTAACATTTGCCTTTGTTGACTGTGGATCTGCTGCTAATTTCATTGATTCAGTACCTGCTCTGAAGTTAAGGGTATGCCACACTAAACAACATCGCTAACGGGATCGCTAAAAAACGTCACTATTTAGCGATCCCGTTAGCGATGTTGCTGTGTGCGGCATGCAGCAACGACGTGGCCCCTGCTGTGATCTCGTCCGTCGTCCTGATCGTTCCGGACCCTATTCTGATCGTCGGCGTCCCGCTGGGTAAGTATATATCGCTGAGTGTGGCACCTTTTTTAGCGATTTAGCGGTACTTTTGTACCGCTAAAGTCGTTAAGGAGATCGCTAACCGCGATAGCGTCCTTAACGACATCGCTAAGTTAATCCGCTATCAGCGATATAGAAACAATCCCGCTAGCGATCGCATTAGTATGCGTCGTTATCGTGATCGCTAGCGGGATTGTTTAGTGTGGCAGTACCTTTAGAATTAGGGACAGTGAAGCTAGAAAGCCCTATTCAAATCGTGGTCATTGATAGAACACCATTGCACAAAATCCTGGTTTAGTTAGTTACGGTGGAGTTCACACTCAAGGTGGGGTCTCTTCATACGGAATTAATCTCCTGTTATCTTAGATATTGTCAAATGGGGTCCTTATTGTATTGAAAAATGTCTAAAACCTGTGCATGTTTGCTCCATTAGTCTGGAATGTCTCCGGAATACCTGAAAGACTTTGGAGATGTTGTCTTGGAAAAGGAGTCTGAGATCTTACCTCCTCACCGTCCCTATGACTGTGCAATTAATCTCATTCCTAATGCCAAATTACCCAAGGCTCGCTTGTACCACTTGTCTAGCCCTGAGCGGTCAGCCATGAATGTTTATATTAACGAAAGTTTACAGAAAGGTCATATTCGTCCTTCTCATTGCTGGTAGCTGCCGGATTCTTTTTTGTAAAAAAAAAAAGATGGAGGTCACCGTCCCCGCCTCGATTTCCGAGAATTAAACAAAATAACGGTTAAAAATACTTACTCGCTTCCACTTATCCCCGATCTATATAATCAACTTTCCAGGGCCAAATGGTTTTCCAAACTGGATCTCAGAGGGGCATATAACCTGATATGGATTTGTGAGGTTGATGAGTGGAAGACAGCGTTTTTAACATCTGAAGGTCTCTTTGAAAATCTCGTTATGCCTTTTGGGTTTCATAGTGTCTGCTTCCAGGTTTAAGATGGATCCTGGGAAAGTTCAGGCCATCATTGATTGGGTTCAACCCAGCAAACTGAAGGCCTTGAAGTGTTTTTTAGGTTTGCAAACTATTACAGAAAATTTATTAGAGGATTTTCTCAGATCGTCAAGCCTCTCACGGATGTAACTCATAAAGTTGAAGAAATGTTTAATGTCTGCTCCTGTTCTTGTTCAACCAGACCTCCAGAGACCGATCATTGTGGAGGTAGATGCTTCTGAGGTTGGCGTGGGGGCTATATTGTCTCAAGGTCCTGAGTCTTTAACTAACCTGCGACCATGTGCCTTCTTCTCTAAAAACTTTTCTCCTGCTGAAAGAAACTATGATGTGGGTAATCGAGAGTTATTGGCTATCAAGTTGGTGTTTGATGAATGGAGGAATTTTTTGGAAGATGTTCATCCAGTCACCGTGGTGTCTGATCACAAAAATCTAGTTTATATTGAATATTCCAAGCAGTTGACATTTAGACAGGCCCGATGGTCTTTATTTTTTTCACGTTTTAATTTTTCCATTACGTTCAGACCTGGGTCTAAGAGCGTGAGAGCGCATGCTCTGTCTTGTAGTCTTGATTCTCTATCTCCTCATGAACCTTCTTCCTCCATTCTTCCTCAGGGTATTGTGGTGGCCATGGTTTCCCCTGAGCTGGAAGCTGAAATCCGTACTGCTCAGTCCTTGGCTCCTTCCAATACCCCTGCATGCAAGCTGTTTGCCCCTGTGTTTCTCAGATTACGCCTTTTGCAAAATGACCACTCAACATGGTGTGTTGAGTGGTCATCCTGAAGTCACTGCCACCCAGAAGGCAGTTGCTAGACACTTTTGGTGGTTTGCTATGCATAAGAATATTAGAGATTTTGTGACAGCTTGTGAAACTTGCGCATGTGCCAACGTACAGCATTGCTGGCCGGCCGGGGAATTGGCTCCTTTGCCAATAGCGGAAAGACCATTAACTCATTTGTACATGGATTTCATTTCAGATTTACCGCTCTCTGGGGGGATGACTGCTGTTTGGGTGGTTGTCGATCGCTTCAGCAAACAAGCTCACTTCGTCCCATTATCTAGGTTACCCAATGCTGAAACTCTCTCCAAACTGTTTATTATTCATGTGGTATGATTGCATAGGATTCCTCTAAATATTGAATCTATACAATTCGTCTCTAGATTTTGGAGGGATTTCTGCAGAAAATTGAGGATTGATTTGTCCTTTTCCTCTGCTTATCACCCTGAAACTAACGGTGAGATAGAGAGGACAAATCAGTCTTTGGAGCAAATTTTAAGATGTTTTGTCACCGATCAGCAGGAGACTTGGTCATCATTTCTTTCTCTGGCTGGTGCCCTGAGGTGGATGTTCAACCATTCAAGAGCTGGGGAAGGTTTGGAGGGAGGTTAAAAGAACATTGGGGTGGCTCAGCATCGGCAGAAGCGGGGGACCGATAGGAGGCGCTCGTCAGGGACCGCCTTCAAGGTGGGTGATAAGATATGGCTACTCTCTAGGAATAATAGATTGAAGATGCCCTCACTGAAGTTGGGTCCTAGATTCATTGGTCCGTATGAAATTCTGGAGGTGGTCAATCCAGTTGCCTTCCGATTAAAACTCCCTCGGTCTTTCCGTATTCCTAATGTGTTCCACAAGTCGTTATTAAAGAAATTTATTCCCTCTGCTCTGTCCTTCTTGCCCCCACCTCCTCCGATGTCCACTGAGGGAAACTTGGATTATGAGTTACAAAGGTTCACTTATTCCCGAATCGTGCGAAATTCCCTTCAATATCTGGTACATTGGAAGGGGTACGGGCCTGAGGAACGGTCCTGAGTCCCAGCTCATTCTGTAAGGGCTGATCGGTTGGTTCACGCCTTTCATCGGAGGTTTCCTGGAAACCTGGGGGTTCGGTGGCCCTCCCTTGAAGAGGGGGTACTGTCACGATCTCCACACTATTCTTACTATTGTTTGGAGGCTGTCATTCTGTTTTGGTGCTGCTGGGTCTGGGCTGCAATCAGCTGTGTTCACTTCCCTTGATTAGTCCTCTTCTTAAGCATGCTAGCTTCTCTAACCAGTGTCAATCGTACACTTGCTGCTGCCTGTGTAAGACTGATCTCTCTGTGCTCTGTGCCTGACCCAGCCTGACTTGATTCCCTCTCTGGACTTAGACCCTTTCCTTGTGACCTGAATTCTCTTGTGCCTGCTCCCTGTAAACTGCTTTGTCTTTCTGGTTTTTCTGACCCCGGCTTGTGTATTGGATTATGTCTCTGACTACCCCTTGTTGTACCGCGCCATTTCCTGGACCTGACCTCGGATCGTTTTTGACTTCCATTTACTTAATCGGTGAGTAGTATTATTATATTTCTATCTGTTTATGTAGTCTCTCTCTCCACTTCTGGACTAATTATTTTATAGTGACTCAAGTCACAGTTGGTCTTGGGAAAGCTGTTTGTTCAAGGCAGATTTAAGAACACCTGCTATGGGCTTTTATTTTTGAAGCGGACTACAGGATGGTAGCAGGGCGGTCCGCTTCCTTCTCAGCCAGGTCTTCCAACTGACCTACGGCCACAGGTTCCTTGTAAAAACCCTGCAGCAGAGGGTTGGGTGTGTCAGTTTTGGTTTGCAACCATGCAGAGCAGAAGGCTCTGCAAAGCTTCAGTCTGTGTGAAGCAACACGGATCCAAGCAGAGCCAAAAGGCCTGGCACCCCTCAGCGCACACGGCTATGCAGTCGCCCACAGTTACAAGTCATATTTACGGAATGTCTTGTTTCCCGGCTGCTATCCGGAGGGTACCATTTGTTTTATGTTTCGTGAGTATGCTGAAACATTAAAGAGACTTTGTTTTGAACTTTCCTGTGGTCACTGCCTGTCTGTCACACTGCACCAACCCCGCTGCACTACAACTGTTACACGCTGCAGGAGCATGAATACGCTCCTTTCTCAATGTGAGCATGACTATGCTCCTGTCTCAACATGGACCTGCTATCCAAATTATTGGGATCAACATGGGATAGATATGGATTTAGCTTCACATTAGACAGGTCAGGGATATGATTATTATTTTCTGTCTTTTACAGATGACATGGGCTTCTATGCATTAGGTGTAAAGTTAAGTATAACTTTGCTTTTTTATTTTTGTTTCAAATAAAAGTCTGTGACATTATTTAAATTAAAGGATTTTATTCTGACTGTGATTTTTTTACAATCTAACTATGGGGTTATTAATGGGGGCGTATTATATACGCCTCTCCATTACTAACCTCTGGGCTTTATGTCAGCGGCAATAAAACAGCTGATATCAACTCCACAAATATTACCCCACTTGCCTCTGCACCAGGGCAAGTGGGAAGATGTGCCTTTTCTGGGGCAGCTGCGGGCTGCCAAAGGATCCGAACTTGCGTCACACACACTCATTCCTTCAATGGGTCCAAGATCCATTTCTTTTATTATTTTATTGTTTTTTAATTTCATGACATTGTTATACATTTCATTATGTTATTTTTCTCTATGTTAGTGTGTAACAATTCTGTCTGTGAAGCACTATATATCAGGTTTTGAATTTTCATCAGCCCAGTGACACTCCTGAACTTTGACACTGTCAGGTGCCCGGTTTGGCATTTTTTTTTAAACAATACAGCATAATAGGACAACCCTTTCTGTCGGTCACACTAGGTTTTTGACCTGATGAAGAGGTCCTGTGTGGCCTCGAAACGCGTTGACTCTGTAAACCTATTCAATAAATCATTCAATATATCCCGTTGTATATACTTTGGATTCATCATTGGCAGCGCATGAGTGGTACCGCTGTCACCTTGTCTTCATCCAATTTGGTCCTTTCAAGACAGGTGTCCTTGAAGCAGTTGTGTGATAATTATATATGCGAAATACCGTTGCTTTGTAGCAACCGTACTAGGTGAGTGAATTCCCTTCCTTCACACCTCATTTTTTAACTGTTAAGACCCTATTGCGCTCTCTTTTTCCAGTTTTCTCTACTTCCAAGAACAGGATTAGGCACAGGCCGGACAGATTTGGGTATAGGTACTGCAGGAAGGGCTGGATGAGGTGGAAGGTGACTTAAATACTGCAAGCATTAAGCACTCTCCCAGGAGACCTGTCTCCCATGCACAAGGCCCTGGGAGGAGAGAATCGCCAAAGGAGCATGAACGGGTAAGTGAACATGCTGGCATCCATGAAGGGCAGGGGAAAGGGGAAATAAGCAGAGTCACCGTCGCTCTTGTAACATATTTGTCCCGGCAGCCTCCGGCTTTCAGTCACAAAGACTCAATTTTAGTATTTTTTTCATAGTATTTTGAGCAGCGGCTGTAAGTACACCCAACTCGATTGACAGCTTGCTCAACATAGTGCTTCTGCACAGATGGGCCGCAGAGCGAGCTGTCAATCAAAGTGCAGGGCTTTCTTACAGCCTCAGCTCATTGTGTACTAAGTAGTGACTGTTACTACTCCACGCATACCTTTATAAACTGAATGCCGGCAGCTCCTGGGAGGAATAAAGTTTATTTTGTACAAGTTGCTGTGCTTTCAGTAATGGCAGCATTGGAACTCTATTAAGCTACATATTGCCCCCATTTCTGCAGGTTAATAGCATTTTGGAACATGACCAGTTTCTTTTAATGATTGACGTAATCAAGTAAATTATAAATACTATTAGAAGGCCTCCAGAAAAATGTAAAGATATTCAACATTCATACAAAGTTATTTTGGTACCTCAGACCAGTCCAGCGCGACCCACTCTGGTGGGCATTCCTTGGTGTTGCAGGGTTCTAGCATTGTGGGGCGAGGTATTGGGCAGTTGCTATCATCCAGAGACTT
Source organism: Oophaga sylvatica (assembly GCA_033576555.1). Taxonomy (NCBI): domain Eukaryota; kingdom Metazoa; phylum Chordata; class Amphibia; order Anura; family Dendrobatidae; genus Oophaga; species Oophaga sylvatica. Next base: position 330,752,977 of record JARQOD010000001.1, on the reverse strand, counting down.
CTCATCTCCTGATGATACTCTTCTCTGACATATCACACTCCGGGTACGCACACCAGAATTGCAGCTCCGACTACATTCAGACCATGAACCAATTGCCCACCTAAAGTAGAAACGATTGTGATTATCAATAATAAACAATTTACGTAATGTTTAGACATATCCCTGATTACAACAAACCACCACCACTGGGTGAATGACCAGAAGAATAAATTAAAGGGAACCTGTCAGCAATTAAGATACGGCCACTGCCTTTCAGGGCTTATCTACAGCATTCTAGAATGCTGTAGATAAACCCCCGATCAGACCTGAAAGATAAGAAAAATAAGTTTTATTATACTCACCCGGGGGGTGGTCCGGTCCGGTCCGATGGGTGTCGCAGTCCGAGTCCGGTGCCTCCCATCTTCTTATGATGCTGCTCTCCTGCTTGCTTCACAGGCTCACCAGCATCATGCTGCTGTGCAGGCATACTTATCTGCCCTGTTGAGGGCAGAGCAAAGTACTGCAGTGCGCAGGCGCCGGGAAAGGTCAGAGAGGCCCAGCACCTGCGCAGTACTGGAATTTGCTCTGCCCTCAACAGGGCAGATAAGTACGCCTGAGCAGGAGCGCAATGCATGTGAACCTATGAAGCAAGCAGGAGGGCAGCATCGCATGAAGATGGGAGGTGCCGGACCCGGACCTGCGACATCCATCAGACAGGACCACCTCCCTTCTCTTTCAGGTCTGATCGGGGGCTTATCTACAGCATTATAGAATGCTGTAGATAAGCCCTGAAAGGCAGTGGCTGTATCTTAATACGGCCAAAACTGCTGACAGGTTCCCTTTAAATAGTTTCTCTGGGGGAATTTCTGGACTTACGCTGAATTAATATGTTGTGCTATTACCTCAACTTAAAGTAGTATTGGCAGATTAACTCTGCATTCCTGGTTGCTACAAACCCAAACCATTTGTTTATGTGCTTTAATATGTGGTTGATTTGACAGTGATTGAAGGTAAGAAACTAGTGGTTTTGACTACTCATTGTGGCTACATAATTGCTCACCATGTGCCTCAAGAAAAACTTTGCTACTTTGAGGGCATATAACATGGGCGTACCCACCGTGGGGCAGGGGGGGGCAGTTGCCCCCCCCCTAGGAGCAGGGGCGCGCCGTGCCAAGATGAGAGGGCATCAGCATCAGCCGCCCCTTTAAAAGGTGCTTCTGGGCTGGCTCCGACGCACATACTAGACTGTATGGGCTCTTTCAAGGTGTGACATCGTTCCCGGGGGCGTGTCATACCAATAGGGGGCGTGTTCTGTAAAGCCAGGAAGAGAAGCAGACATTATACAGTACATTGGTCTCTGCAGTCTGATGCCGGCGTCTGTTTGCTGCAGGAGGGAAATCTGAGGTCAGAGTCCTCAGTGACACATAGGAGGATTTATTAATTAATGGGTTAATGTCTCCTTAGATTTTTGGTTGACTGGGTCTAATACTTGGGGCTGTGTAGTGGGGTTTGAGGGGGTGAATGCACGCTTGTGCGGTCTGATTGTGCCCCGAGGGGTTAATGCACACTTGTGGGGTCTGTGTGTGCTCCTAGGGGGTTTAATGCACGCTTGTGGGGTCTGTGTGTGCTCCTAGGGGGTTAATGCACGCTTGTGGGGTCTATGTGTGCTCCTATGGGGTTTAATGCACGCTTGTGGGGTTTGGGTGTGCTCCTAGAGGGTTAATGCACAGCTGTGGGTCTGTGTGTGCTCCTAGAGGGTTAATGCATGCTAGTGGAGTCTGTGTTTTCTCCTAGAGGTTTAATGCACACTTGTGGGGTCTGTGTGTGCTCCTAGGGGGTTATGCATGGAGCCCATACAGTATATATACCTAACAGCGGCCCATACAGTCTATACCTACAGTAATGTATACCTGACAGGAGCCCGTACAGTCTATATCTACAGTAATATATACCTGACAGGAGCCCGTACAGTCTATATCTACAATAATATATACCTGACAGGAGACCATACAGTCTATATCTACAGTAATATATACCTGACAGGAGCCCGTACAGTCTATATCTACAATAATATATACCTGACAGGAGACCATACAGTCTATATCTACAGTAATATATACCTGACAGGAGCCTGTACAGTCTATATCTACAGTAATATACCTGACAGGAGCCCATACAGTCTATATCTACAATAATATATATCTGACAGGAGCCTGTACAGTCTATATCTACAATAATATATATCTGACAGGAGCCCGTACAGTCTATAACTATAATAATATATACCTGACAGGAGCCCGTACAGTCTATATCTACAATAATATATAACTGACAGGAGCCCATACAGTCTATATCCACAGTAATATATACCTGACAGGAGCCCATACAGTCTATATCTACAGTAATATATACCTGACAGGAGCCCGTACAGTCTATATCTACAGTAATATAAACCTGACAGGAGCCCGTACAGTCTATATCTACAGTAATATATACCTGACAGGAGTCCATACAGTCTAAATCTACAGTAATATATACCTGACAGGAGCCCATACAGTCTATATCTACAGTAATATATACCTGACAGGAGCCCATACAGTCTATATCTACAGTAATATATACCTGACAGGAGCCCGTACAATCTATATCTACAGTAATATATACCTGACAGGAGCCCATACAGTCTATAACTATAATAATATATACCTGACAGGAGCCCGTACAGTCTATATCTACAATAATATATAACTGACAGGAGCCCATACAGTCTATATCCACAGTAATATATACCTGACAGGAGCCCATACAGTCTATATCTACAGTAATATATACCTGACAGGAGCCCGTACAGTCTATATCTACAGTAATATAAACCTGACAGGAGCCCGTACAGTCTATATCTACAGTAATATATACCTGACAGGAGTCCATACAGTCTAAATCTACAGTAATATATACCTGACAGGAGCCCATACAGTCTATATCTACAGTAATATATACCTGACAGGAGCCTGTACAGTCTATATCTACAGTAATATATACCTGACAGGAGCCCATACAGTCTATATCTACAGTAATATATACCTGACAGGAGCCCGTACAGTCTATATCTACAGTAATATAAACCTGACAGGAGCCCATACAGTCTATATCTACAGTAATATATACCTGACAGGAGCCCGTACAGTCTATAACTACAGTAATATATACCTGACAGGGGACGGTACAGTCTATAACTACAGTAATATATACCTGACTGGAGCCCATACAGTCTATATCTACTATAATATATACCTGACAGGAGCCCATACAGTCTATATCTACAGTAATATATACCTGACAGGAGCCCATACAGTCTATATCTACAATAATATATACCTGACAGGAGCCCGTACAGTCTATATCTACAGTAATATATACCTGACAGGAGCCCGTACATTCTATATCTTCAGTAATATATATCTGACATACAGGTGCTGGGCTGGGGCTGATGTATATACAGGGGCTGGGCTGGGTCTGGTGACGTATACAGGGGTGGGCTGGGGCTGATGTATATACAGGGGCTGGGCTGGGCCTGGTAACGTATACAGGGGCTGGGCTGGGACTGATGTATATACAGTGGCTGGCCTGGTGGTGATGTATATACAGGTGCTGGGCCGGTGATGTATATACAGGTCCGACCGTCCTGGTCTGGGTCTGGTGACGTATACAGGGGCTGGGCTGGGGCTGATGTATATACAGGTCATGGGCTGGTGTCGGTGACGTATACAGGGGCTGGCCTGCTGGTGATGTATATACAGGTGCTGGGGCTGATGTATATACAGGTGCTGGGCTGGTGATGTATATACAGGTCCGACCGTCCTACCGTCCTGGGCTGGGGCTAGTGACGTATACAGAGACTGGCCTGGTGGTGATGTATATACAGGGGCTGGCCTGGTAGTGATGTATATACAGGGGCTGGGCTGGGGCTGATGTATATACAGGTGCTGGTCTGGGGCACATTATTAAAAGGAGACAATGATGGGGCATATAACTACAAGAAGGAGACAATGATGGGGCATATTACTACAAGAAGGAGACAATGATTGGGCATATTACTACAAGAAGGGGACAATGATGGGGCATATTTCAGGGTGGAATCTGCTTGCATTCCATGCTTAAATCTATCTATCTAAAAAGAAGAAAATTAGAGCAGCACAAAGAAAGAGTCCGGGTGCAGAGCCCTCCCAGGCAAATACCAAACATCAATTATAGAAATCCAGACAAATTGAAGGCAGCACACCGTCTGTAGTGAAAAAAAAAGCTATTTAATAAGGCCAAAAGGCGACGTTTTGGTCCAAACAACAGGAACCTTTCTCAAGGCTTGAGAAAGGTTCCTGTTGTTTGGACCGAAATGTCGCCTTTTGACCTTATTAAATAGCTTTTTTTTCCACTACAAACTATGTGCTGCCTCCAATTTGTCTGGATTTCTATCTATCTATCTATCTATCTATCTATCTATCTATCTATCTATCTATCTATCTATCTATCTATCTATCTATTTATCTATCTATCTAATATTCATTTTTTTTCCCATAAAGATCAATCCAATTGCTGTGTTTAGAAAGGGCAGTGTGAATGGCTCAGTGTCAGTGTGTGATAAACACGCATGAGCTTGAAGTCCACCTGCTGAACAGAAGAGAAAACTGCAAAGGTAAGCCTAAAATCAATGAATTGTTTACATAATAGGATTGATCATGGTGGTATTTCTCCTTGTATGTGATATTATTTGTCTTGGTATAAGGAATTATGTTGTGTATGGCGGTCATTTGTTTTCGTTTCGTTTTATTCACATTTTTTGTTCTAAAATTTTACAACCTGAACGACCATGGCTTGCCCCCCCCTAGTTTTGATCCTGGGTACGCCCAAGGCATATAATATTATTTCAAATGGTTAATTTGTTAAGAAAATTGGATTTATTTAAAAAGGGGTTCAAGCCATAAATGTAAAAATGTTCATGCTGATTGATTGGTTGGATTGACTTGGCATATCAATTTCAATGATATCTGCATCCTCAGAATGCAGATACAATTTAATTTAAAGTTGGAACAGGGAGGCATCTGAGTCTCAACGCAGCAGACTAGATGATCTCACTTGATCGCACCTGCTGCAAAAAGCCTCAGTCGGCACACAGGACAAACTAGAGCAGCATATCAAGAGAATAGGAATAGGTGTGTAGTTTATATTTTATATATTGTCAGTACTTGTGATTGGAAATTGTTGGGACATCATACTGAGTGTGGTGGGCTGTGGGGCCACGATACTGTGTGAGAGCCTATGAGGGTCGTGTATTGTTGATGTGCTGGCCATTAAATTGTATAGGGGTTAGCAAAAAATGTTTTAAAACAGTGTAATGAAAGTTTACATGAACATAAAAATAAATATCAAATAAAAAAGGGGGAGATGGGGAGAAGTCAGCGCTGCCTATTGTCAGAACGCAATACATAAAGTGCACATGCACATATTGATTTCTAACTGTACTTTAAAATGAGACATTTAGCAAACAATTGATCAATTCTTTGAACCACCCCGTTTGTGGCTGACCACCACTGTTTGCCATGTGCGCTGGGTTATGCACGCCATTCTTTCTGTCTTTATTGTGATTGAGATAGGCTGTTGTACACACATACAGCAGAACTACCCTGCCCCAGGCTCTATTTGATTATGCACCTGTGTCTGGGCCTGTTTCACCCTTCATCTGTGATTGCTGGTTTGGCAGTGTGGAGGTCAGATATGAAATTTCCATATCTGGACCTGGTCAGCCTTTACCTGCGCTTGCCCTACTGGCTCCCTGGGAGTGATTCAGAAACTTTTGCATTTTATACAGTCTTGCTTTTAATACATTTAGGAGGCCGTAATGGCACCGCCAATAGCCAACAATGCCTGTAGAAAAAAACACTCAGTAATTTTCTTCTTTTAAAGATGCTGACACGTACCTATTCGATATGTAGTAACTTATAGATCACTGGAGATCTGACCTCTAAGACGCTCATTGCCCGCTGTGTGAATAGAGCAGTAGAGTACATGCTTGCCCAATGCTCTATTCATTCTCTATGGGTCTGCTGTAGAAAGCCTAGTTCTGTACTCTGCTTTTTCCAACAGTTTCATAGGCAATCAATGGAGCAGCAATCAAGCATACACACTGTTACTCCATTTACACAGGGACAAAAGTGTCTCATTCAGGTAAATGGTGGTGGTCTCAGCTGTTCTAGGAGGCTGTTCTATGGTCATGGGATAACTTTATGTAATTGGAATATATTTTTAAAACATATTGAATAAGTAATTATAGCTTAATCTGGATCTCATGTAGCGGTGGGGGGCTGATGGATTGCCACTGACACTCCAAGGGTTAAATGCATTTGATGTTCACGTATGTGATAAAGGTATGATACCCACTGGGGCTGCAGGTAGCTGAGATAGGGTTAACTGTAGTGGCCAACACAGTTTGGGAGGGGGAACTGAGAGATGGTAACAAGACCAGGAAGTGGCAGGGCCAGTCAGTATATGGACAGCACTTAGTATAGTAGCGGGCCTAGGACAAGAGGCTGCTAGGGACAGCGTGGACCTAATACTTGGGGCAGTGGATAGCCAAAAATATCCTTCCATGTGATTCCATCTAAATGGCCTGGGACAACCTCAAGATGGATGTCAGGGACCTGTGTCAAACTCAGCTTGTGAAGCTACAGGGAGAGACGGATTCAGACTACAAGGGGCAGAAGGTATTGCAATCCAGGAGAAGACCCCCTAGGGCTAGGAAATCCAGTGAGAGGGATATGCCACAAATACCGAGAGCCAGGGCTGAAGTTGTATCCAGTACCTGTGGGAACCCATTGGGCTTTATCCTCTACATCTGCCTGTAAATACTCTATATACTGCTATCCACCAAGTAAAAGTTTGGTTGTTTTTAAGAACCTTGTGTCTCCTGGATTCATTGCTGCCCTGGTTCCAGAAGAGGAATTCATGGACTCATAAGAAGAGGCCTGCAGTCCTTAAGTAAGTATGATGCAACTCACACACAGCAGCATACCAGGACTGAGACAAGAGATGTATTTAGGATGCCAAAGCGAATGGGAACAGAAGTTCGTCTAAGTCTACCTTGCTTGGGCATCTTACACTCACACCTGTTTTAGCATGTTAAACTAGCAAAATCTTAGAATAGTGTCTGCAGAGCTATTTTTTATTTATCATCTCTTTTGAGAAGATAATATTAGTTGCTTAAATTTAGTTTAAATTTTCCATTTAAGAAAGGGGGAAAGTTTTGTCTATAGAAGCATTTACCAATCATAAGCAGAATGCATCATGCAGGGGGAAAAAAGGACATTTTTATTACTATTATTATTATTCATTTTTATAGCGTCATTTATTCCATGACGCTTTACATGTGAGAGGGGGTGAATATAGACAAGTACAATAAACATGAGCAATACAGGACACACATAAGCACAGAAGGAGAGAGGACCCTGCCCGCGAAGGCTCACAGTCTACAGGGGATGGGTGAGGATACACTAGGAGAGGGTAGAGCTGGTCGTACGGTGGTACATGCCTTAAGAGAACGTCAAAATAGGCATTCTCTGTGTGAGACATGTAATAACACAATACTGTGATTACAAGTTAAGGAGGGGGTAGAGCAGAGCAGAGCAATGTGATTAAAAACACCTCATTTAGGCTGGTTTCACATTTGCGGTTGTGTCCGCAGCGTTTATGGCGCATACCTCTGCATGCGTCCTGTTTTCCTATCTTTAACATTGGGGACGCAGGTACATGCGATTGGATGCTTTTTGCCGCGTTTGACGACGCATGCGTCCTTTCATCGTCTGCGGCTGGGCGCGGTAAATGCAACATGTTGCAATTTTGGAGGCGTCAATTTGCCACCTAGAAACGTATGCAGTTGTTTGCGGAAAGAATGCGTCTAAAAAAACACATTATAGTCTATGAGAACGCATGCGTATGCAAGCACATGCGTACACTTTGCGTTTGCACAAGCAAGAATTTACATAAGACATGCCCATTGGGCGTGGCTGGTGCACATTCAAAAATTCGCCGGGAAAATAGCACTGACCTATCGTCCGCACCGCAAACGCATGCATGTGCTCGCATGCGTTTTTGCATGCGTTTGCGGTTGTGGACGATACGCTGCGGACTCATCCGCAAATGTGAAACTAGCCTTAGCTCTCCTCTCACAGTGTTGTCAGTTCTGCTCTAATCCCACTCGATGCACTCCAGTCGTACTGTGAGATGAGAGCTGCACAATGTATTTTTAATGACAAACAGCTCTACTTGACTACCCTCCCCTGCTTGTATTGATTGTAGATGCTGTAACGAGATCAGTGAGGACAGCATGACTTTGTGCCATTACATGTCTCACATTGTCTTAGGGCTGGTTCTTTTTTCCCCTGCGTGGTGCCTCATACTTATGATTGGTCGACGTTGTGAAAGGGAAAAAGTAAATGCACGCAGATGTGAATATCTACTAATTCTTCCTTGTTTGGGGGAAATTAGAATCTAAGCTTTAAAAGTTGTTATTCACAGTGGAGAAAAATAATAAAAAATATATATGTTTTGTTCATCTCTGCAGCCACTATTCCATGATGTGGATAGTTTTCAATGCTAAAAAGTTGAAAGATACTCTTTAAAGAAGCACTCCAATCAAAATTGTTATCCTCTTCATATATTGCATATTATATGGCACTGTGTACTTACAATTGATCATTTTGCCTTTCTATCTGTTGATTATTCTGTTTTCCATTATCTCTATGACATCATGTGATTAAAAACTGACTAGCTGAATCCTTTTAAGCTCTATGTAGAAACAGGAGGTCAATTTTCCCTGTATGAGATATAAGTCACTGCAAAAGTCTCTGTCAGGGGGAGAAGCAGAGAAGCTGGGTCAACAGTTGAAGAGGGGAATGATAAATGTAGGCACAACACACTTCCTATTTCTTCATAGAGCAAAGGAAAGAGAAGAATTAGCTGAGTTGAGGGCAAAATCAGCAATTGTAAGCACACAGTGCTTATTAATATGATGATTGCAATATACTGGGAGGATAAAACTTTGATTGGTGTGTTTCTTTAAATACACAAAAAAAATATTAATTCTTCCAGCTGTAACCCCTTAACAACAAGCACTGCACCTTTATGACAGATAATAAGAAATCTTACTCAGGAGGACAAGGTTCAGTGTTACATAGACGCTGCTTTTCCTGTATTTTTGCTTGTATTTCACACATGTCATTAGGCACAGAAGATCCATCTGACAGTCTTTTGCAAACAACATATTGCATCTGCACCCCTGAAGAGAAAATTATAATGGAAAATTTGATTAAACTAGTACATATGATTTTCCTTTTAATATTGTTCTTATTAGTTTTGGATGTTACATAGTAAATTATGATATTTACGATATTGTACATTCTGCTATTGCATTAGTGTACCTCCAGCACATAGCGCAGAGCATTTAGTCCATGGTGATAGATGCCAGCTGTATCCACTCTGTGTAGTTTTATTGATGGGGGAATTAAATCTGTAGCGAATAGCAGATATCTCCTCTCCCATCAAAACCTGTAAGAAATATAATAAATCTGAGAATGCTTCTGAATGGCATGATCATATAACTTTTTCTAAATAGTAGCATAGACGAGACTAGAGATGATTGCATCTTTTGAAATTCCAATTCGCCAGGTTTCACAAATTTAAAAAAAAAATAGATTTGCCTGTGAATTTGTTCGCTGTGAATCTCAAGACTGCAAATACTCTATTTAACAAGAAAAGGTATCTATAAAACTGTGAAGTAGGACTGTATTGAATACCTTTTGAGAGCTTTTATGCAAATACAGTCTTAGTAATTTCCAAGTGACTTCAACATATCTGGCTAAGGGTAAAAAGTTGGTATTCAATGGCATTCAAGACCACATTTAAAAACGCAGAGCATAGTTTCATTTTTTTTAAATAAGAAAACAAATGTCCAAAAATTATCCCTCGGCTAGTGTTGAGCGATACTGCTCGATATCTAAAAATATCGTATCGACATTGTATCGCCGATATCACTAAATATCGTCGATATCCGATTACGATACCGGAAGTTCCATGTAAGTCTATGGGAACAAAATATCGCAACTAAAAAAAACCTTTATTTCCTTGTAAACACTAAATCTACACACATAGAATACATATATATATATATATATACATGTCATTGTGACATATATATATACATTTATGTATAGTTTATACACTTCTACATAGTAAAATATCCTCTGATTCAATTGCCGGGTAAAGCCGGCTTCTGTGAAAAGACAGAAGCACCCGACATGAAATGACACTTGGTGTACATAGGGTTAACCATGTCTTTTCATGTCATTTGCAATCTGATTTGCACAAACAATTACATCAGTCTATGTGTGCAAAATTTCACACCTGTAGGGGTTAATTAAAGGTGTAAATTCGTTGTAAAAAAAACGGACTTTTTTGCTACGAATTTACACCTTTAATTAACCCCTACAGGTGTGAAATTTTGCACACTTACACTCATGTAATTGTTTGTGCAAATCAGATATCAAACTACATGAAAAGACATGGTTAACTCTATGTAAACCAAGTGTCATTTCTAGTGTTGAGCGATACGATAATGCAAATATCGGCTATCGGCCAATATTAGCTCTATCGGCCTTTCGATAATTCGTTTCGATATTTTCGTCTTATCGAATACCGGAATCGGATTTGTCACTGTCACTGTGAGTGTCCGTCGGTCGGGTCTGTCAGGAGTCAGCGGCACTTACCTGGCAGAAGATCTCCGGCGGTCACGTCCTGGACTGCTTGATGGCCGCCATTATCTTCTCCCTGGCGGTCACATGCAGTTTTTCGCGATAACTGCAGTGACTGCAGGGTAATCCCGGCCGTAAAGCAGTCCGATGACGTCACCGCCGGGGAAGCAGGTAATCAGCTGTGCTGCGCCGGGATTCTGATGTAGCAGAGCTGGATCGTCGTGGGACACTCGTTACTATGGACTGCGTCGGTCAGGTGGTATACTTTTTTTTTTTTTTTCATTTTTTTTACAGGAGATCGATGGCGTCGCAGGATGAGACTGTAATAAAAGTAATGAAAACTGTGTTTTTTTTTTTTTATTAAATTAAAAAACTTTTTTATAAACATTCACCCGTCCGGGTACATAAACAATTTAACTATTTATCAACAATTTAACTATTTACATACAGGGACCCTGTCCGGGTTATTTATACTTCTTTGGCAGGGGTGTTCCAGGTACCACCTGGTACTCTTCTGATGCTTGCCAAACATCCGAGGCACCAAGGACCACCAGGACCTGATGACGTCGTGTGGCCTGTACAGTCAAGTCGTGACCCGCTATCTGGGTCTGTGTGGCCACCTCTTTCATCTCCCTCCGGGTCTGGAACCCTATGTCCCGGACTGAACGAACCCCAGGGGGCCTAACAGGCGCCGGGTACGGGTCAGCTATACTTATCATGTCCATAGCTGGGGCTGCTGAGGAGACCACTGAGGGAGGCTTGGGAGATTTACGGCGTGGGGTGGGCACTTTTGCAGAGGCCTGGATGTGGGAGGCTGAAGGCTCCGAGGGTCTCACAGGTTCCTGACACACTGGGGAGTAGGGGTCGCACCTGGTAACATTTAGGGCGTACCATCCATTGTAACCCCAGTGTCGGGTGTAAGTCACCAAGTCTCCTGGCAACAGGTCCCTCCCCGGGTGTCCTTCTGGGAGGTGAGCCTCCACGTCCCGCCGGTTCACAAAGACTTCTAAATAAAGTCCAGGCTCCTTGATGAAGCCCCAACCACCTTTCAATTTAAAGCTCCGTACTGCACCCTTACGCCGCGGCTCACACAGGGTTCCTTTATCCTTTCTCATCCGGTCCTTATCTGCCCGGTCCTTCTCCAGGTTACGTTGCCGAAGTTTTTGGGATTCTCGCTGCTCCCTTTGTCGCTCTGCTCCCGCTCCCAACGTCTCCACTCTTCCTACTGACGCCGGTTGAAATTCTCTCCACCAGCTGCTCCATGTCTCCACCACTCCACTGCAGCTTACAGTATCCGGTTTGCGGCAGCTCTCCTGTCGCCCCCCAGTCCTGGCGGCGCTCCCCTGCGGAGGAAGCAGACGGCTCTAAATCAGATGACAGTCGGGGCTCCGGTACAGGCAGGTAGTGCTCTGGTGCCTGCGCGGCCTCCTCCATGAGGACGGGTGTCGCTTCTTCTGTCTCAGCGACGGGGGCAGACATCGGGATCTGGGGTGCTGACGGTGCTGCGGTTTTTGCAGGAACAGGTGCCTCCACTGCGACAACGTCAACCGGATCACATTGCAAGGACTCCTCTACTAGAACGGGTGCCTCACCTTCCGGTACAGACACTTCAGGTAAGAGGGATTGGCGCCGCTCCAAGTTTAGTTTTAGGGCACGCCAGCTCGCTTCCATCCTGGCGACCTCCTCCCGGAGCCGGGCCAGGCCTCTTAGGGTATCCTCCGCTTCTTGCAGCGTAGGAGGGTTTCCAGGCCGGGTGCCCAACGGTGGTTCCATGGCGATCAGGTCGCTTCCGTGGGGGGAGAGCTCTGACTGCTCCATCCCTTCACACTTCTGCTCGTGTCCATTAGCCATCTCTGCCAAGTCACATGTGTCATTAGCATCTGGAGAGGGCCCCTCTTTTGTAGGGAGGCGGGACCTTCGTGTTAGTTTCCGCACACTGAGGAGGATGAGGAGGCGGAACTCCAGAGCTGTGGGGCACGATCTTACATTGCAGTACCATTTAGAGCCATCGTTTTCGCGTCACTGAGTGAGTGTACAGTACACCCATGAAGAGCACGCCCTTCTTCTTCACCAGTGCCTCGTCGTGACGCAGATATGGCGGAAAAATGGCAAATACATTCTCTGATGATTTTAGCAATTCTCAAGCACAAAACCAGTTCAATTCAGGCACACAGGACTCGCTTATAGCGAGCTACAGAATCCTGTTCGTGACGCCCAAGTTGAGTCGCACAGAGCCAGAGGTTTTGGGGGTACTCGGCACCGAGCCCGTCGACTTCTATGGGGTATGTAACGGCTTTACCCGGAAATTGAATCAGAGTCTATTTTACTATGTAGAAGTGTATAAACTATAAATATATGTATATATATGTCACAATGACATGTATATATATATATATATATGTATTCTATGTGTGTATATTTTGTGTTTACAACGTAAGAAAGGGTTTTTTTTTGTTGCGATATTTTGTTCCCATAGACTTACATGGGACTTCCGGTATCGAAATCGGATATCGACGATATTTAGTGCTATCGGCGATACAATTTCGATACGAATATTTTTAGATATCGAGCACTATCGCTCAACACTAGTCATTTCATGTCGGGTTCTGCATTTTCACAAAAGCCGGCAATTGAATTAGCGGCTATTATACTATGTAGAAGTGTATGAACTATAAATATAAATATATATATATATGTGTCACAAATTTAATGACATGTATATATATATATGAGGTGTAAAATTGCTGAAAAAAAATGCGTGGGTTTTGCCCTATTTTCGCAACCAGACAGACAAAGCCAGTGAGTGGGGGCAGATAATAATAGCCCAGAGAGGGACCATTATTTTTGGTCCCCCCCGGCTACTAACATCTGCCCCCAGACACCCCAGAAAGGGCAAATCTCTAATTAGATTTGCCCTTTCTGGCACTTTGCCCGTCTATTCCCATTGCCCTGTAGCGGTGGCGAATGGGTTAATAAGGGGTTAAAATGACCTTGCAATTGAAAGGTCACTTTAAGCCAGGTTAATAATTGAGAGCTGTCAATTAGACAACTATCAATTATTAATCCTATTGTATGAAAGAAAAATCAAACACACACACTTTAATAAAAAAGAAGTTTAATGAAATAATCACACAGTTTTTGACCATATTTTATTTTCCTGCTAAAACCATTTCCTGTAATAAAAATAAAATAATAAAGCAAAATTATTCTTACCAATCCGATGCACAGTCAGGTCCCACGCTGTAATCCTTCAGAAAGGGTTAATGTTTACTGCAGGGACCGCAGCTAATGCTGCAGCCTCACAGTAAACCCCCAAATGAATGAGTTCCTCTCCTGGCTGACAGGAGAGGAAGTGGAAAGCTTAATTGATTGCTTTCCACTTTCACTTCAGGTCAGCCAGGGACACAATCAGTGACGTCAGAGGGAACTGGTTAACAAAAATAGGGGATCCCCTCGAAAAAAATTGGCGTGGGGTCCCCCCTATTTTTGTTAACCAGCCAGATGAAGCAGACCGCTGAGGCCTGGATTTTCAGGCTGTTAAGGAGCCAAGATCCATGGACCTTGCAAGCCTGATAATACCAGGCCACAGCAGTCTGCTTAGCTTGGCTGGTTAACAAAAATAGGGGATCCCCTCGAAAAAAAAACGGCGTAGGGGTCCCCCTATTTTTGTTAACCAGCCAAGTAAAATGCAGACTGCTGCGGCCTGGTATTAAAAGACTGTCAAGGCCCATGGATTTTGGCCCTCAACAGCCTGATAATACCAGGCTACAGCAGCCCCACATTTGGCGCATCAAAAGATGTGCCAATTGTGGCACTTTACCCGGCTCTTCCCACTTGCCCTGTAGCGGTGGCAAGCGGGGTAATAAGGGGTTAATGTCACCGTTGATTGCACGGTGACAATAAGCCCGGTTAATAATGGAGAGGTGTCAATAAGACACCGATCCATTATTAATCCCAAAGTTATTAAATGCATAAAAAAAAGACAAAGCAAGAAAAAAGTATTTTAATGAAATAAAAGAGACAACATAATAATAATAATAATAATCTTTATTTTTATATAGCGCTAACAGATTCCGCAGCGCTTTACAGTTTTGCACACATTATTGTCGCTGTCCCTGATGGGGCTCACAATCTAGATTCCCTATCAGTATGTTTTTGGAGTGTGGGAGGAAACCGGAGTACCCGGAGGAAACCCACGCAAACACGGGGAGAACATACAAACTCCTTGCAGATGTTGTCCTAGGTGGGATTTGAACCCAGGACTCCAGCGCTGCAAGGCTGTAGTGCTATCCACTGAGCCACCGTGCTGCCCTGAGCCACCGTGCTGCCCAGTTTTCATTTTTTTTATTACACTCTCATTCCTGCGACGCCATCGATCTCCTGTAAAAAAAGAAAAAAAACAAACCAACAGTATACCACCTGTCCGACGCAGTCCATAGTAACGACAGTCCCACGACGATCCAGCTCTGCTACATCGCAATGACAGGCAGAGCCTGTCATCGCGACGCAGCACAGCTGATTACCTGCTTCCCCGGCGGTGACGTCATCGGACTGACTGCTTTACGGCCGGGATTACCCAGCAGTCACTGCAGTTATCGCGAGAAACTGCATGTGACCGCCGGGGAGAAGAGGATGGCAGCCATGAAGCAGTCCAGGCCGTGACCGCCGGAGATCTTCTGCCAGGTAAGTGCCGCTGACTCCTGACAGACCCGACCGACGGACACTGACAGTGACAGACCCGACCGACGGACACAGACAGTGACAGTGACAAATCCGATTCCGGTATTCGATAAGATGAAAATATCGAAACGAATTATCGAAAGGCCGATAGAGCTAATATCGGCCGATAGCCGATATTTGCAGTATCGTATCGCTCAACACTACCCTCGGCATGATTCAACAAAGTGTATTTTGCCAGTTTTCTGACATAAAACACCTTGAAATGTCACAAACATTTTGTGCAATGCAACTTGTAGTTGTGCAGAACTTTTGAAGCTTCAATACCATTTTTGGTCAACTTTGCCAAAGGGGGCAAATCTTGGATGGGGCATGGCCAACTCTCCCTGCAGAAAATTCATGAACATTTATGCCACTTTTGGTGGCAGAAATTATCCCAGAAATGTACTCAACATTTCTCATGGAACAGCAAGGTTGTAAGATGTGTGTGCCTTTTAATACATTAGACACATTATGATTAGAGATGAACGAACCTAAACAGTAAAGTTCGGCATCCGTACCAAACACCTACTGTTCGGGCACGGACACCAAACACGGACTTCACCAGGAAGTCAGTGTAACTGTTTAGGTTCGACTGCCCAAACACCCGGTGTTTGTCATGCTGTCATCGCAACCCCCGTATTTTTGTTAACCAGCCAAGCAAAACTCACAGCTGGGGACTGTCAGCTTCAGCAAGGCTAGATATCAACCATGAGGTGAGATTTTGCATGATGCCCCAGATCGATGTTGATTGACAGTCATTTTGTATTTCTTCCATTTTCTTAGTATTGTATCAACAGTTGTCTCCTTCTCACCCAGCATCTTACGTATGGTTTTGTTGCCGATTCCAGCTTCGTGCAGGTTTATGATCTATCCTTATAAAGCTCTTTGGTCTTGCCCATGTTGTAGAGGTTAGTGTTATGATTCGGTAACCGAGGAGGATAATAGAGAAATAGGCTAGGCAACCAAACACCCAGAGAGGTTGGTAACTTAGCAGATTGCAGACCCCTAAACTGACAACACAACTAGAATTAGCTGTGGGACGTACCTACGATGCCCTTGACACCTCGACACAGCCAAAGAGTTAATTAAGCCTAAAGAAAGGGGAAAGCTAAACTGCCCCGGAGTAGAGCCCCAAAGGAATAGATAGCCCCAAACATATATTGCCGGTGAGACAGATGAAGTACAAAACACAGGCAGAAAATAGAGTAAGCAAATGCTGGGGCCCAAACTGTCTGGATAGAACAGGACAGGAAAGGATACTGTCTGCAATCCCGCAAAAACCCTAAGAAAAATTCCAACACGTCTGATATGCAAAAATACTGAGGCCACACGACCTCTCCCCCACTAAATCAGAACTCTGGTGTGAACTGGAGGCAAAACAACAGATACTGAAATAACAGGGGACTAGAAATACAGAAAAGACTGACATAAGCTGTGGCAAAGGAAAACAGAGTCCAGCACAGGTCCCTGCAGGGAACCCGGCTGAACTCACACCAGCAAGGCAGAGAACATAGAAAAGCAAAAAGGGAAAAAATGCCACAGATTAAAACAGACAAATAACTTATCTGAAAGATGCAGGACAAAGCAGGGAGCAAGCAGACTTCCAGAAGACTCAGGAAGAAAACCAAATCACCGGCAACAACTAAGGGAAGGCTGCTCACTTAAATCTCTCCAGTCTGTAACACCTGACCTCCAATCATCCTCTTCAGGTGATTGACTTCTGTCAGCCAGACCAGCTCCATTACCAGTAGCAACCACCAGAGGGAGCCCAAACTCAGAAGCCAGATTAAAAGTGTTTACAACAGGTTAGAGTCTGACTGATTAATTCTTTGGACAGGAGGCTTTAATAAAGGTGACTATGTAAGACAGCTGTCTTTAATGCAGGTAACGAGTTGATTAGGAGCATCTAACTGGTCTGTAGGAGCCTGAACGCTTAATGATTGGTAGGGGATCAAATGCTGATTTCTCACTGCAAAATGCAAATAAATTTATATAATTTATACAATGTGATTTTATTTTTGATATTCTATCTCTCAATATTAAAATTAACCTACCCTTAAAATAATAGACTGTTCATGTCTTTGTCAGTGGGCAAACTTAAAAAAACAGCACGGGATCAAATAATTATTTCCTTCACTGTATGTTAGTGTGGGCTCACCTGAACAGATTAGTCCTTTCTCCTGCAGCTTTCTCTTTAATCTTATAGGAAGTATAATCCTACCATGCCTCGGTATCACCTTCAGCCTGAGCTCCAGAAACTTGCTTTGCCAAACAGAAGCATTCAAGTCTCTGCACAGTTCACACTGAACAGGCCGCAGCTTCCACACACAGACGGCTTAGCTTTCCTAGCTGACCCGTGCAGTCTCTATTCAGAGAGAGAGACTCTGGAATGTGTCTCTCACAGTTACAGCTTACATTTTGGCTAGACACTCATCAGCTTCAGCACACTTGACTCTGCTTCATACAGCAGAATAATATAAAAGCTGTAGGGAACAAAAGCACACAAGAGCATTGAGTGATACCCTTTTAGCTGCAAAGGAAATTACTTGAGATTTCAATTACTTGAATGATCACTTTCTCCATCCATGTGACTTAGTGCCAGCAAATGACACTGCTGAATAAATGATACAGTAAAGATGTATATCTTTGTACCGTGTTAGCCAGTAGATAGAAAAATATTTAGAGTTGATAGTCCTCAGTGGTTGATACCTTTTTATGGCTAACTGAAAAGATGGTAACAAATTGCAAGCTTTCCAGACTACTCAGGTCTCTTCATCAGGCAAAGACTAATACAAAATCTGAAGAATCACATATTTATACACAACACAGCACAGAAAAAATGCAATAGGTAAGACAAGTGACGTAAAGCAGAACTGTCATTATGGGAGATAGAGATGAACATAAATATTGGAACAGTTCATAGATAAGGAGTGTGAAAGTTTTATTGAACTCTGATTGGGGTCTGGTAATGTTTTGTGATGTTTTCACAGGGTCTTTGGAGTAAATTCCTTAATTGATGTAAAACGTCATAAATCCGTGTGACAGGTTCATTCCAGCATTAAGATGTCAAAGGTCACCATCAGTTTGTATTCGCAAACTCTTCTTTGTCTCTGAGATGTGAAACTACCTTTCAATACAAGTAATTTCATATCCCACATGCTATGACCAGGGGAAGAAAAATGTTTTGCCACAGGTAGATCCATTCTTTTTCTCTTATTGTGTGGCGATGAGAATTGAGATGAAGAATTAAAAATGAGAACTGCTGAATAAAGAACTTGTATTGGAGAACGGTAATGTTGAGTTGTAGGATCGTAATAGATATTCCATCCCCCCAAAAATTAGCCATCACAAATGTAAATTAAGCTATGTGAGAGCAGTGATTAAGAAATTTTTTTTCTGGAAGTAGCTACTAGTGATCTCAGATGACTTGTGATTTTGCATAACTGATAACAAGTCAGAAGCATAGAGGGAGGAGAGCAGCTAACTGCTGTATTGAAATCAATAAGTTGGAAATACCCAACTAGTATCTCAGGAATTAACTCTGGTGGCTGATCTCCTTAGAATTAAGCTGCACACTATGTAACAAAAGTCCTAAAAGCAGGAGAATGAAAGCAGATAAAAAATGAAAGTCAATTGCAAACATGCGTATTTTCATGTTGTCTAACTAACTATACCAACTTCAGAACATGAGAATAACCCTTTAACCCCTTTACGACATTCGGCATATAATTACATCCAAAATTGCCTCCCCCTGTTCAATGCGTGCTCTGGTGATGAGCCTGCAACTTTTCTGGCACGTCAGCTGATTTGATCAGCTCACATGTGCCCCTAACAGCCGCGGGTGGAATCGCGATCCACCTGCTGCTGTTAACATGTTAAATGCCCCTGTCAATCTCTGACAGCAGGATTTAACATGATTGCATTGGAAACCCTGCCCATTTTTCACAGACCACGGGTCACTGATGGGTTGGCATGACAACCCCTGGGTCTGCAGGAGACCCCTGTGTTTGTCCTCGCCGAACTGCTATGAGAACTACCAAGTGGCTGGCGTTCATAGCAGATGAGCATTTTAGCTATACATAGCAGGGCTGAAGCTAACTGCGTAACGAGAAAAAAAAGTAAAAACGCCAGAATTACGTGTTTTTCTGCATGATTGCATTTAAATGCAATAATGGGCAATCAAAAGATTGTATCTACATCAATTGGTATCAATAAAAACGTTGGCTCGGCACGCAAAAAATAAGCCTTCACCCAGCCCCAAGTCAAGTAAAATGGAGTCACTACGGTCTTGGAAAATTACATTTTTTTTTTAGAAACTTTGGATTTTCTTAACCACTTAAATAAAAAAGAACCTACACATGTTTGGTATCTGCAAACTCGGGAATTAACTGGTAAAAAAAAAAAAAAAAAACAATTGTGAATTGCATTTTTTTTTTGCAATTTCACATCACTTTAACATTTTTTTCTCATTTTCCAGTACACTATATGGTGAAACCATTGGTGTTGATCAAAAGTACATGGTCATATTGACGGAAAAATAAAAAGTTATGGCTCGGGGAAGAAAGGGAGCTGAAAATGAAAACTTAAAAACAGAAAACCCAAGGTGATAAAGGGATTAATGGTACATCAAAATGTTAGTGCAGGCACCCAATCCTGTAAATGATCCTGAGTAATTTACGTCAGATGCTCCCCTTTAAAATGTAATTTAAACAAAAATGAGGAAGTCACTGAGAAGTGCCAAAAGCTTGAGTCACTAAAGAAGTGGAATTTTGTTTTGAAAAAAAAAAAAATGGTTGCAATTTATGTTCATCCCTCCGCAGTGGCTCAAATTCATGCTTTTTGGGCACACAAAAGCTCAACTGTCAATGCAATGGAGGGAGAGGAGGAAGAGTACGGAATACAGTAAATAATGAAGACGATGGGAATTATGACAACAACCAGACAATACTTAAGAATGCGGACTGGTTACTTCAAAGACAATCATGATGAAAATGAGGACTGCTTTAACCTTGCTAATCTTGATGGTCAGTTTGCTTTCCTCACATGAGCAGGAGATGATGTTTCATGTACTTATGGAGAGACATAGTTCCTAGTTCCTAGTTGATGTGTACCAGAATGTATGTGGTTTATTTTAAAACAGCAGAACCTGCACACTGGAATGGTTTAGTTCTCTAGCAATGTGGGAAAGAATTCCCACACCTAAGATGCTTGCAGGACTCGATGCCACTACCATTACCACTATTAGAACTTTCTGGTATTGTTGAGCCTCCTACACCAACATCATAAATGACATCACCTACTCCCAAGCTGATGGCAGAAGAATCAGATCTTCCCTATAAGATCTGCTGGCTGTACATCAAATCTGCTCTTTAATCTCCACCTCTCTCCATGTCTGATGACAACACCTCATTGGTACCCGAACTGGTTTGCAATCGTCAATGGCAGAATCAATGACTTGGCTCACAGTAGTCTCAGTGGGGGAATTGTTCTAAGTTCCTTGCCTCTACACCCAATTTCCACCTCTTGATTTGTCCAGACTCAGATAGCCAATACCACTGCCAATACTTCTACCAACACAGCTTGCAGGAGCAGCAATACAGCTAGACATTTGCATGTTGTTCTCCATCTCCTCCTGTCCCATATCATCCAAGTAAAAAGACTGTGTTTCCATCTCATCCAGTAAATCAACAGGAAGAGTTTGTTCTTGTGAAAAATGTTCCTTAGCCTCTGGTGTGTTGAGAGTTAGAGAATTAAAAGGCTGAACAGATAGAGGTGTCTTTGGTGAAATTGAATGTCTACTTTAAAAAAGATTAGGTGTTTGTATGCCAAGGAGGTTTACTATACAGAATACTGATGGTGTCACTGTCAGAGTAACATGATCCTTCTATTAATGAGAAGAGTCATGTGCCATTATGCCCTCAGCTTCCTCACCACTAATACACATGCCAGAGCCAAAGGAACTCAATTGTGACCCACACTTCATACTACTACTGTCAGTTCAACTAGTGGCAGCAAAGGAGCTGGTGGATCATACATTTTTAGCTGTGGTATGTACTTTCTCTCTTACACTGCTAGGACCTTTGCCAGTAGCAATTCTTGATGTATATTTTGGACACAATTATACATTTTACAAAAAATGTTAACCACCCTGCAAAAGTAGGGAATCAAGCAGAATTGCTAGGTGGGATAAATATGAAAACTTAAACTGAACCTGTGATGCGATTTGTGACGCTCAAACAATGAGTTTGATGGGTTTCTCACTATTGGAGAGACCTGTCAATCACCTGAACCAGTGTGGGGAAAAGGCAGCTAAGGGCAGCACCAGACTAATTTAGTCTCTGCTAATGGCCCAAGGCTTTGTTTTTATTTTAATTTTTTTCTTAAATTCCCCAGTGTTCCAGAGAAAAATATACCTTGGTTTCAGCATTTTTCCTCAGTAAGAAAATTAGGTCTGAGGCGACTTAAACTGTCCTCCTTATTTTTAGAGCATCAAGATTGAAATAAAAATGTCGCTATTAGGTGCTGTACTGCATTATATCACAAAACAATCATTTCACAGTCACATTGACTCTGAAGGTCCAGCACCTTCCTATCATTCAGTCATTGGATAATTATTATCAGACTGTGACTACCAATCCCATTTTTATATTCTTCATGGCTGCAGTAGTATACAATACTCTGATTTATGTTTTTCTATACCTATTGTAGGGTGGCTGCCAGACACAGTTGATGGGAGGTATGTATAATGGAGGCGGTTGTCTTCTGTGATGTAAACCTGGAGTAATGCTCTAGTACAAATAGTACTAAGAGGATTGGTAGGGCATCTGGGCCAGGTTTATGGGCAGCTGCAGAGATAGGTGGGTCTGGTTGCCTACATACCCCATGCCTGGGTGTGGTTCACATTGCAATAATGCAGCCTGTTTATCTCACACATGGTCTGTGTGTGGAGATAAGAAGGCCTCCTGTGTGATGTCTTGACTAAATGGGATGCTATCCAGCCTTAGTGTCCTAGACTGTCTCTAAAGTGCCATTATTGGAACTGTTTACTTTGTTTTGCCTGCACTGAAAAGCCGTTTATTTTCTTTGCTTGTGGTGCGGTTTATAAGGACTGAAATAAATCAGTCTGACTTGTAAATAGAAATGGTTCCTGTGATACCTCATCCCTCTCCCAAGTGAGTTGCATCGCCACACTATCTATAATAAATAACAGTGAGCTCTGACTTCCCCTCCTTTGGCTGTAAAATCATGCTCTCCCTATCCTCACCTTTTATACACTGTGTTCCAAATTATTATGCAAATAATATTTTCTCAGATTTTCCCGAATTACCTATATGAATTGCAGTCATTGTAATTTTCCAGTCAAATAACTATTAGAGTAAAATTGAAAGGTTTTTATACAAACTGCCTATGATAACAGTATATTTTTAAAAAAATAAAACACTCAAACTGCACTCAAATGCATGTTCCAAATTATTATGCACAGCAGAGTTTTCAACCTTTTCATTTTAATAAAGAACAAAAAAATGGTCATTTTTGAAATTATAAGCATTAGCAGGTTATTACAAACTGAAATCAAACAGTTTTCAACTCAAAACTTTATTCTAGGTGATGTTACATTTGCACATAGGACCCCTTGTTCGAAAGGAGCTTCTGAACTCTCTCGTCCATTGAATTTGTCAGGTTTTGGATGGTTTCTGCTTCAATTGTTTTGCATGAGGACAGAATACCCTCCCAGAGCTGTTGCTTAGATGTCAACTGCCTCCCGCCATCATAGACACTCCTTTTGATGATGCTCCAGAGGTTCTCAATGGGGTTGAGGTCAGGGGAGCATGGAGGCCACACCATAAGTTTGTCCCCTTTTATGCCCATAGCAGCCAGAGATGCAGATGTGTTATGTGCAGCATGAGACGGTGCATTATCATGCATGAAAATGATCTTGCTGCGGAATGCACGGTTCTTCTTCTTGAACCATGGCAGGAAGTGCTGTTTGAGAAACTCAACATACACTATGGAGTTCATCTTTACACCTTCAGGGATCCTAAAGGGGCCGACAATCTCTCTCCCCATGATTCCAGCCCAAAACATTACTCCACCTCCTCCTTGTTGGCGCCGTAGCCGTATTTGCCATCCTCCACTCCTTCCATCTGGACCATCGAGCGTTGCACGGCACTCATCGGTGAACAAAACAGTTTTGAAGTCAGTCTTCATGTATTGTTTGGCCCACTGGAGCCGTTTCTGCTTGTGTGCAGTGGATAGAGGAGGTCAACAGGATGGCTTACGCACAGCCGCAGACCTCTGAAGGACCCTGCATCTTATTGTTCGGGGGACTTTGGAGGCACCAGCAGCTTCAAAAACTTGTCTGCTGCTATGACAAGGCTTTTTTGCCGCTGCTCTTTTAACCTGACATAATTGCCTGTAGGAAAGAGTCCTCAATTTTCCCTTATCAGCACGCACACGTGTATACTGGGAATCAGCTACATACTTCTTGATTGTGTGATGATCACAATGAAGTGTCTTGGCAATGTTGATTGTAGTCATGCCTTGACCTAAACACTCCACAATTTGTTGCTTCTCAGCAGCCGACACATCCTTTTTCTTTCCCATTTTGTCAGAAAATGTAGGCTGCTTAATAATGTGGGACAGCCTTCTTAAGTAGTCTTGCCTTTCATTGGACACACCTGCCAAACTAATTAGCACAGGTGTCTGCAATTGCTTACAGTGATATAAAGAGCCCTGACACACATCACCATCAATGAGTTTAAGTGACAAACAAAAAAATTCTTACCTTATCACTCCTAAACAATTTTTGCATAATAATTTGGAACACAGTGTAGTGTCTGTGATAGACCCCCCTGTTTGGCTGCACTAGACCATGTGATATGATAGCTAGAAGGCATTATGTAGAAGACTGCACCTGACATCATCTAAGTATGCTGTCTGGCTGATGCAATGTGTGAAATGACGTTGGGAATTTTTTTTTTACAGTCCGTGTGATTCAAATCATAAATTTTTGGGACCTGCAACTTTCAGGAAATTTGATTAGAGCATAGATCGATATGATCATCTCAAAAAGACATTTCTTTTTGCAACATATGTGACTATAAAGAGAAGCAGGTTTTACAACTTATTAGAAACTAGGAAACTTGTCCTACAAATCACATACATCTCTTCACAGAACAAATAATATTTTTTTACCATAAGAACCAATGTTGTATTAGTGGGCCCTAAGGCTTCAAGTGACTCTGGTTCATCCTGAGGTCTTCTATAGAGAAACATGGTCCCAGCAGCATCAATTTCCTTGGTGTGTCTGGTTGAAGTTTGCCATTAACAAAGTATTCACTCCCATTGCTTTCTTTCAGAGCTACAAAATACACAATAAATATGTATTGTTATTAATTGTATGAAATACCACAGCACTCCTTTAATGCAGGGAAGAGAATTACGGTGTGTTTAATCATGTGTCAGTATGTCAGATTCAGAAGAACCAAACTTTATAAGATAACCTACATTTTCATACGCCTGATCTTGGTCAGGCTTATTAGGAATAATGAAGTAGATGTTATTATTATTATACATTTATATAGTCCCATTGATTCCATTATGTTCTGTGAGGGAACAATTTGTAATTATTTACAATATAGCTAAATATAAACTAAGGTGTATGATAACAATGATATAATAGACTTGCTAAAAATTGTCTTCAGCAACCATCATAGTCAGTAGTGTATCTACTAGGGGACAGATGGGGTGGTCGCCCACTCACATGGCAGTGCTCACACGGAGCCAAGGTCTCCCTGCCCTACAACTCTGTTGTTTAGGCTGCAGATCACATAGGCACAGGAAGTCAGAATCCTGCTGCAGTTGGCATGATGTTGCTCCGTCCGCATAAAGATGCTGACTTTGCTGGTGGACTCCTTGGTTAGGTGAGTATATATATATATATATATATATAATACAGCTCTGGCAAAAATTAAGAGACCACTGCAAAATTTTCAGTTTTTCTGATTTTTCTCTTTATAGGTATATTTTTGAGTAAAATGTAAATTGCTCTTTTATTCTATAAACTACTGACAACATGTCTCCGAATTTCCAAGCAATAAATTTTGTATGTATTTTCAGAAAATGAGAAATGGTCAAAATAACAAAAAATACAGTGCTTGCACACCTCAAATAATGCTAAGAAAACAAGGTCATAATCATTTAGAAACAATACTAATGTTTTAACTCAGGAAGAGTTCAGAAATCAATATTTTGTGGAATAACCATGAGTTTTAATCACAGCTTTCATGCATCTTGGCATGCTTTCCACCAGTCTTTCACACTGCTTTTGGGTGACCTTTTGCCACTCCTGGAACAAAAAGTTAAGCAGTTCTTCTTGTTTGATGGCTTGTGACTATCCATCTTCCTCTTGATTACATTCCAGAGGTTTTCAATGGGGTTCAGGTCTGGAGATTGGCCATGACAGGGATTCGATGTGGTGGTCCTTCATCCACACATTGATTGAACTAGCTGTGTGGCATGGCGCATTGTCCTGCTGGAAAAAAAACAGTCCTCAGAGTTGGGGAACATTGCCTGAGCAGAAGGAATCAACTGCTTTTCCAGGATAACCTTGTATGCGGCTTGATTCATACGTCCTTCGCTAATATTAACCTGCCCAATTGCAGCATTGCTGAATCATCCCCAGTCCATCACCGATCCTCCACCAAATTTCACAGTGGGTGCAAGACACTGTGGCTTGTACGCCTCTCCAGGTCTCCATCTAACCATTAGATGACCAGGTGTTGGGCAAAAGCTGAAAATTAGACTCATCAGAGAAGATTACCTTACTCCAGTCCTCTATGGTCCAATCCTTATGGTCTTTGGCAAACTTCAGCCTGGCTCTCCTTCGCTTCTCATTGATGAAAGGCTTTTTTCTCCTTCGTCTCATTGGGGGACACAGGACTGTGGGTGTATGCTTCTGCCGCTAGGAGGCTGACACTAAGTAACATAAAAAAGGTTAGCTCCTCCTCCGCCGTATACACCTCAGCACTGGCCGCAGGCAAACCCAGTTATTGCTTAGTGTCTGATGGAGGCACACGTCTGGTTCTTTTTCCAGACCATTTTTTTTTTTTTTTCTTCCCCACGAAGATGAGATAGGGGCGACGGATCCTATTGAAAGGGTCCGATCTCCCCAAACCATCAACGGGCGAGCACGTGGAGTAAAGCCTCCAGCGTATCCTCTCCCGCAACGTGGGACACGAATGCCGGACTTAGCCCTGTCCACCCTGAGGTATTGAAACCCTAGGTTGCACAGAGGCAGGAGTTTGTCCGTGCAGCCCCCACTGCGCCACCAATGCTAGACTGCGGTGCTGCAAGGAGGCGGACGGTCCCTCTCCTCATCCCCTGTAGGGGTGATGGAGTTAGGGTGCCTGCACCGTCCCACCTTTTTTACTACAAAGCCCCCCTCTAAATGCATCAGGCAGAATGGCTCACCTTTTTTGAAAACGGACAAGATACTGGAGTAATGCCGCACGCATGGAGCACCGCAAGTTTCAAGCGTCTGGATTCCAGCCAGGTACACTCCTGGCCCGTGTTCCCCCCCGGGGGCGTCAGGTCCCTGACTTCGGCGGTGTTGGGCCTCGGGCAAGGACCGGGGTCTGGGGCCCGAGGTGTGGCGTCCGCGCCGGCAGGGGGGTGGGCCGCGGTCGCGGGGATCCTCCCCCGGCATCGTCTCCTTCCGGCGGGCCCGCCCTCTGATTTTGGGGCGGTCTCCGCCGGAAATCTAGGCCGCGGCTTCGGGCGGTGCTAGGCCGCGGCTGCAAATTTAGTCCCCGGCTTCTGCCGGGGACTAGGCCGCGGCCCAAGATGTAGCGTCCGGTGTCGGCCGGAGGGCGGGCCGCGGTCGCGGGGATCCGCCCTCGGCATTGTCTCCTTCCGGCGGGCCCGCCCTCTGGTTTTGGGGCCGCCTCCGCCGGAAATCTAGGCCGCGGCTTCGGCTGGTGCTAGGCCGCGGCTGTAAATTTAGTCCCCGGCTTTTGCTGGGGACTAGGCCGCGGCTGGAGGCGGGCCTCTGACAGCTAGGCCGCGCCTCTCGACCCTCCCCCTAAAGGCTCGGCTACATGAGCTCGCCTTCCTAACAAGGGGGCGCTCTTTTTGAAAAATTTGGAGCCAGACGCCACTGCTACGCGGTTTAAGGACGCAGGGGGTACAGGACTGGGGTAAGTGCTTCTACCTCCAGCCTGGTTGTTCCGCTTCACTAAGTACTTCTGCACTCCGTTTCACTGACCGTCGCACATCCAGTTCATTGCGGACTCTGTGATAGACTCAGTATGTCCAGAAGAACTAAAGCTCATACGGTGCTGTATACCGCATGCATTGCCTGTAGGTCCCCTTTTCCGCGCGCCCAGATTACTCGGGTTTGCGAAGCCTGTGACTCCGAACGGGCTCAGGAACCCGCTCCTATTACGGAACCCAGTGCGTCAGGTCCCCCTGAATGGGCTCTGTCCCTGACTCAATCTGTGGCATCATTGACTAGAGCAATCGAGTCCCTTCAAGCTCCCGATAGGAGCAGGGACAGTGGTTCACCCGTCTTGGCGACGTCTCATGAACCTCCGGCCTGCAGGGGCCGCACTCTCACTAGGCAGACGCAGGGGAAGCGAACCCACACTGCGTCGCCTTTGCCGTCTGGAGCCTCGGCATCTTTCAGTTCCGTCTCCCGCTCTCCCTCACCTCTGACAAGTGATCAGTATTCGGATTCTGATTCAGAAGGGTCCCTTAATTTGGAGGCACCAAATTGTCAGGACACAATTGACAGTTTGATTGAAGCTGTCAATCAAACCTTGGGGATAGACGATGAGTCCACCTTGACCTCCGGTCATAAGGTGTCCTTCAAAAGAGCCAGGCAAGCTCATAAGGTTTTTGGATCTCATCCTGAGTTTGAGGAACTAGTGCAGCGCCACCGGGAGAAACCGGACAAGCGCTTCGCAGGACAAAAGGCTCTCAATACTAGATATCCTTTTGCTCCCGAGCTTCTTAAGAAATGGGCGGAATCTCCTGCGGTTGATCCTCCTGTGTCGCGTTTGGCGTCTAAAACGCTCCTCTCCCTTCCTAACGGTTCCTCGATCAAGGAACCAACGGATCGTCTGATTGAAGGTTTGGCCCGCTCGGTGTTTGAAGCATCGGGTTCTGCTCTCTCTCCTTCTTTTGCAGCGACTTGGGTTGCTAAGGCCATGATATCCTGGTCGGAGTCTCTAAATAGAGCGCTTCATGGTATTGAGGTACCATCTGAAGTAACTGAGATTTCTAATCAGATAGCACTTGCAGGAGACTTCTTAATTAATGCGTCCATGGATGCGGCAAATTGCGCAGCCCTAGCTGCTGCTAATGCAATTGCCATCAGAAGATCTTTGTGGCTTAGAACCTGGCGAGCAGATTCAATCTCAAAGAAATCGCTTACATCCTTACCATATCAGAATGGTCGGTTATTTGGCGAAAGGTTGGATCAGCTCATATCTGATGCGACGGGAGGGAAGAGCAGTTTCCTTCCTCAGCAAAAGATTAAGCAGCCTTTTCGCCGACAGCTTCAGCCTCGCTTTAGGGCCTTTCGTAACCCAGGTTGGGCCGCGCCAGCTACCTCCAGCGGTTCAGGTCGGCCTAGTCAGGCCAGAGATCGTCAGGTCTCCTACAGGACCAACCCTCTGGGAAGAGGGCGATCTCAACAACCAAGATCTAGAGGGTCCAAACCCCAGAGATATTCGGACAAATGACTGGAGGCAGAATCCGGTCAATTTATCCAGAGTAGGCGGCCGCTTACTCTGGTTTCGCCCCATTTGGCTATCGATTACTCACGACGAGTGGGTCCGGGAGTTAGTCTCCTCGGGGTACAAAATAGAATTTTCCAGCCTTCCCTCAAATCGTTTTTTTTCCCTCGCGCCTTCCCAAGGAGGAATCTCGGGTTCGCGCCTTATTCAGGGCGGTCGAGTCTCTTCGGCACAGCGGGGTTGTCGTGCCTGTACCGAAGATCGAAAAGGGTCAGGGGTTTTATTCCAACCTGTTCATTGTACCCAAAAAGGACGGTACCGTAAGGCCCATTCTGGATCTAAAGCGACTGAACCGGTTTGTCAGAATTCGACATTTCCGAATGGAGTCTCTCCGTTCGGTCATTGCAGCCATGGAAAAAGGGGAATTTCTAGCATCAATAGACATTCAGGATGCCTATCTTCACATCCCCATATTTCCTCCTCATCAGAGATTTCTTCGGTTTGCCGTCGGCAAACTTCATCTTCAGTTCGCAGCCTTGCCATTCGGGCTAGCCACAGCCCCCAGGGTGTTCACAAAGGTCATGGCTGCTGTTGTGTCCATTCTGCACTCCAGGGGGGTAGTCATCCTGCCTTACTTAGACGATCTCCTCATCAAGGGTCCGTCTTTTCAAATCTGCGAGGAAAGTGTCAGCATTACGTTAGACACCCTTGCTCGCCTGGGGTGGCTGGTGAATATGAAGAAATCATCTCCCGTGCCATCTCGGAAGATCACCTTTTTAGGGATGAATTTCGACACCGCTCAGGGGTTGATAATTCTTCCTCAGGACAAGGCCTTGGTTCTCCGTCAAGAGGTACGGATCCTTCGCCAACCAATTCCTCACACCATCCGGTTTTGCATGAGGGTCCTGGGAAGGATGGTGGCAGCAATAGAGGCTATTCCATTTGCCCAATTTCATCTTCGCCCCCTTCAACTTGCACTCTTGGCAGTATGGGACGGGAGCCCTTACTCCCTCAATCTTCGGTGCCGTCTGTCCCTGCAGGTCAGACAGACTCTAATGTGGTGGACGAAGAGCACCACTCTTCGACAGGGTCGGTTGTTTCCTCCAAATTTCTGGTTGGTTGTCACAACGGACGCCAGCCTGCTCGGATGGGGTGCAGTGTTTCGTCACCATACAGCCCAGGAACTTGGTCTCAGCAGGAATCGACCCTCCCGATCAATGTTTTAGAGATCCGAGCTATTCGGCTAGCTCTGAGACATTTTCACCAGCATCTGGCGGGCCACCCAGTCAGAATACAATCGGACAATGCCACGGCAGTGGCATACATAAACCATCAGGGAGGTACCCGCAGCAGGGCGGCCATGCACGAGGTAAAACAGATTCTGACTTGGGCAGAGGTAAATCACTCTGTGATTTCAGCGGTCCACATTCCGGGCGAGGAAAACTGGGCTGCGGATTTTCTCAGCCGTCACGACATAGCGTCAGGGGAATGGTCGCTTCATCCCGAGGTTTTTCAGCAGATATGCCGACGCTGGGGAACCCCAGATGTGGACCTGATGGCTTCCAAGATAAATGCCAAGGTGCCCAACTTCGTCTCCCGGTACCGGGATCCGCAGGCATTTGCAGTAGACGCTCTGGTCCTACCATGGAATCAGTTTCATCTTCCATACTTGTTTCCACCAATAGCCCTTCTCCCAAGGGTGATCAGAAAGATCAGGATAGAGGGGGTTCCAGCGATATTAATCGCTCCGGATTGGCCGCGTCGCTCATGGTACGCGGAGCTGGTACAATTGCTCACCGACACACCCTGGCGACTGCCAGAGCGCGTGGACCTTCTCTCCCAGGGCCCAATTTACCACCAGAACTCAGCGGTCCTGTGTTTGACGGCCTGGCCGTTGAATCTTGGATCCTGACCAGGGCTGGATTCTCTAAAAAGGTCGCCGCAACGATGGCTAACGCCCGAAAGCCCGTTTCGGCTCGCATCTACCACGGTACTTGGAAGGTCTTTTTTGATTGGTGCAGGGAACATGATTGTTCCCCGCTCCTCTTTTCAATTCCGAACATTCTATCTTTTCTCCAGGCAGGCCTAGATTCAGGTCTAGCGCCTAGTACTCTTAGACGACAGATATCAGCTTTGTCGGTTCTTTTTCAGCGAAAGATCGCGTCTAATTTTCAGGTTAGGACCTTTATTCAGGGGGTTGTCCATATAGTTCCTCCCTACAAGACTCCCTTAGAGGTTTGGGACCTCAATCTAGTCCTGGGAGTCCTACAGGAGTCTCCTTTTGAACCTTTGCAGGAAGTTTCTCTATCATTTCTTTCCTGGAAAGTGGTGTTTTTGGTAGCCATTACATCCATAAGGCGGGTTTCGGAGCTGGCTGCACTGTCTTGTCGAGCTCCGTACTTACTTTTCCATCAGGATAAGGTGGTGCTCAGACCAACACCACCTTTTTTGCCTAAGGTTGTGTCCTCATTTCATATTAATGAGGACATTGTTTTGCCCTCATTTTGCCCAGCTCCGACGCACCGAGTGGAGAAGGCTCTCCATACGCTGGATCTGGTGAGAGCACTCAGGAGATATGTATCTCGGACGGCGTCCTTTCGACAGACGGACACGCTGTTTGTCCTCCCTGAAGGTCGCAGGAAGGGACTTGCTGCCTCTAAGTCAACCTTGGCTAGGTGGATTCGGTTAGCCATTCAGGAGGCTTACCGTATCAGAGGCGCGGTGGTTCCCGCAGGGATCAAGGCTCACTCCACCAGAGCGGTGGGTGCCTCCTGGGCCCTTCGGCATCAGGCTTCGGTGGAACAGGTTTGTAAAGCAGCAACCTGGTCCAGTCTGCATACTTTTTCCAAGCATTATAATGTCCATACCCAGACTTCTGCGGATGCCAGTCTGGGTAGAAGGATTCTTCAGGGCGCGGTTGCGCACCTATAAGCAATGCTGGATTATAATCTACACTGTGGAGTCGTTTTCCCACCCAAGGGACTGCTTTGGGACGTCCCACAGTCCTGTGTCCCCCAATGAGACGAAGGAGAAATACGGATTTTTGTGTTACTCACCGTAAAATCCTTTTCTCCGAGACACTCATTGGGGGACACAGCACCCTCCCTAAGAGCCGGCTGGCTTTATATTGAGTTAACTCTATTCTCCTTAAATTGGTATCAGCAGTTTTTTTCTTCTGAATATACTGTATCTGTGTTAACTCTTGATTTATTTTTTAGCCTCCTACTGCTTTTTGCACTAAACTGGGTTTGCCTGCGGCCAGTGCTGAGGTGTATACGGCGGAGGAGGAGCTAACCTTTTTTATGTTACTTAGTGTCAGCCTCCTAGCGGCAGAAGCATACACCCACAGTCCTGTGTCCCCCAATGAGTGTCTCGGAGAAAAGGATTTTACGGTGAGTAACACAAAAATCCGTATTTCTAGCTTTACATAACTTGAGCCCTGCCTCTATGAGCCTGTTACGAACTGTTCTTGCTGTGCACGTCACCCCAGCTGCCATTTGCCATTCCTTTTGTAGGTCATTTGATATCATCCTGAGGTTGCTGAGTGACATTTGAATAAGATGACGGTCATCCCGGTCAGTGGAGAGTCGTTTTTGCCCTCTGCCTGTCTGTAGCTTTGTTGTCCCCAATTTTGCTGCTTGACTTTGTTGTAATGGACTGCCATCTTAGAAATTTTGAGGATGGAGGCAACATGACGTTCACTGTATCCCTCTGCTAGTAAAGCCAGAATTGAGCCCTTCTTTTCCTCATTTAAGACTTTTCTTTTCAACTCCTTTGGCATGGTTAAAAGTTATTTTTTCATTCCTATTACTTTTGGGATACTACTAGCACTTGTTTTGCCATCCAGCTTGACCTATTGCAAGATGATTGTGAACACCACAGCAGTGTTTATAACTTTACTTCATTAAATAAGATTTGGTTCAGGTGATCACCTAATCAGACGCGCCTTAAGTAGAATGAGGTGTACTCTGGTTGGAATTCAACTGACACTGGAAAGGAATGGCTGTCAGACATGTAGAGAAGCTGATTTTTATAAAACTTTGCAGTGGTTTCTTAATTTTTGCCAGCGCTATATATATATATATGTGTGTATATACTATACACACTATCTAAAAAGACACATATGCATGTTTTTCTCATTATCTGACATGAAATCAGAATAAATCTTTCCCGTTTTAGGTCAATTAGATTTACCATAATTATTAATATTTGCCAAATGTCAATATAATGAGAGAGAGAGAATGTTTTAAGACATTTTTATTACTTACTCCAAAGTCAAATGTTTACATACACTAAGATTACTATGCCTTTAAACAATTCTGGACTGCCCATATGATGTCATGTGTTTGGAAGCTTCAGGTAGGCTTTTTGGCAACATCTGAGTTAATTAGAGACACATTTGTGGATGTATTTTAATGCGTCTAAAAATCACTAAAATTGACAAATCCCCGGGCCCGGATGGGTTACACCCCTGAGTACTGCAGGAATTAAGTACAGTCATAGATAGACTATTATTTTTAATCTTTAAAGATTCCATAATAACGGGGTCTGTACCACAGGACTGGCGTATAGCAAATGTGGTGCCAATATTCAAAAAGGGGGCAAAAACTGAACCTGGAAATTATAGGCCAGTGAGCTTAACATCTACTGTGGGTAAAATCCTGGAGGGTTTTTTAAGGGATACTATATTGGAGTATCTGAGGCTGAATAACCTCATGACACAGTATCAGCATGGGTTTACGAGGGACCATTCTTGTCAGACTAATCTGATAAGCTTTTATGAAGGGGTAAGTTCCGGACTGGACCAAGGGAACGCAGTGGATGTGGTGTTCATGGACTTCTCAAAAGCTTTTGATACGGTGCCACACAAAAGGTTGATACAAAAAATGAGAACAATGAGGATAGGGGAAAATATGTGTAAATGGGTTAAGAACTGGCTCATGGATAGGAAACAAAGAGTGGTTATTAATGGAGCACACTCGGACTGGGTCACGGTTAGCAGTGGGATACCACAGGGGTCAGTATTGGGGCATTTGGCAAATATTAATAATATGGTAATCCTATTTGCTCAAAAACTGGAAAGGTTCATTCTGATTTCATGTCAGATATTGAGAAAAACATGCACGTGTCTTTTTATATAATGTATGTAAACTTCTGGTTTCAACTGTATATAATATGCGGAGACACCCGTCTACAGTATATAAGATCTGCCGCCTACTGTGAATGTAATCTCTGACGAAGGAGGTAGAAGCCTCAGAAACGCATTGAATGGACAGTTTCCAGAAGGAGATCCTGTAGTTTTTTGTGACGCCAAATAGGCAAGGGCGGCAGATATGCCAAACAAATGTCAGAGCAGACATGTCTGGCCGGAATGCTGCCTACACTGTTTGCGGAGTGCCAGCATGGACTCAAGA
This sequence comes from Oophaga sylvatica, assembly GCA_033576555.1. Lineage (NCBI taxonomy): Eukaryota > Metazoa > Chordata > Amphibia > Anura > Dendrobatidae > Oophaga > Oophaga sylvatica. The sequence continues at coordinate 330,718,327 of JARQOD010000001.1, read as the reverse complement.
CACCTGGGACACAGCATTTTGAAACTTCTCAGTAAAGAAACTTCATCCAGCACAGATGACCATACTCTAACCTATCCAAATATAGAAGCAAAGGTAGGCTTTTAGTATCTATTTCAGTGTAAATTATGTGTTTTTTACATATTTGACAGGTATCAAAAAGAACCAAATGGAAAATGATCTACCTTTAATTAAGATAAACAATGCTTTCTCATTTTGATATATGTTAATAATTACTATAATGCAATCCTCAGGTAAAATTAAACACGTCAGTACCCAGAAAAGACTCAAAACATTATAATGCACCTATGGTTAGGATACACAATGAGCACCCAGCTTTGTATATACTCATGATCACTTGAAGTACAATAGTCAGAAACAATCAATATTCTGAAAAGCTCAAAACACTAAATACAATAAATACAATACATCTGATAGATGCCACAGCGTAGGCGCTGCCACACCATCTTGATAGAGCCTTTTTTTCCTCTAGCAAAATGGCGGCAGCAGCGGCTGGACAGTAGCATCTATCAGAACGTGATAGATGCTACTGCGCAGGCGTGGACGCCAGCACCATTTTGATTAACTCCTTTAACCCCGAAGGTGATTTCCACATTAATGACATGGCAAATTTTTACAATTGTGACCACTGTCAATTTATGAGGTAATAACTCTGGAATGCTTCAATGGATCTCGGTGAATCTAAGGCTACTTTCACACATCAGGCTTTTTGAATCAGGCGCCATCCGTCCTATGGCCTCTTTCACACATCAGGCTTTTTGAATCAGGCGCCATCCGGCCTTTTTTTTGAACACCGTATGCGGCGAACGGACACGCCGGATCCGGTGGGTATAACATTGAAAAGATATAGCGCCGGATTGCGCCGCATGTACCTGCGTTCTGTCCGCTGTCCTCCGGATGCGGTGTCTGGTTTGTTTCCGGCGTCTAGAAAAGACGCATTTTGTAACGTTTTTTTTCTCCGGCCAAAAAGCCGGAAGCGCCGGATCCGGCGCTTCCGGCGTTTGTGTACAATGAAAGTCTATGAGCGCCGCATTGCGCCGCATCCGTCAGAAACCGGATCCGGTGGCCTGATCCTGTTTTTTTGTCTGGGAATGTTAATTGGGTCTAGACAGAAGCAAACATATATATAGACCACACCTGTGGGACACTGTGCCACATGCATTACAAGAAGCTTGAGAGCCACAGAAGCAAGAGAGCCACAGAAGCAAGCAAGAGAGCCACGTCTCCACATTTCAAACCGCATCAATATGGATTCTGGGGACCACCAAGATGTGGGAGCGGAGGAGACCGGAGAAAATGGCAGAGGGTAAATATCACCCCATGATACTATAGCGTGTATTTTATGTGTTTGCATTGGTTGTGTTCAATACAATGTGGATATTAGTCTTGTTTGTTTTGGATTATTTTTCAATACATTGTTGGCATTGCTCTTTTCTGGTTTGGTTTTTTTTTTATATACATTGTTGGCATAGCTCTTATTCTGGTTTGGCGTACTTTAATACATTGTTGGTATTGCTGTATGATGGTTTTTAATATACTTGAATAATTTGTGAGTAGTGCAAATTTTTATTTTGCCGTACTTATGAGCTTGCTTGCACACAGTTGTATTGTTGATTTTTATTCTAGAACTTTAAAGGCAACATAGGGATTACTACCAGCAGTGCAATAAAAATTGGTCAAAAACTTGTGTGTACTTATTTCATTTAATTGCATATTTTTGTGTATATTGGTGGGTAATATTTAATGCAATGTGGGTATTGTTATATTATTATTTTCATTACTTATATGCTATGTGGCTTTTGCTTAAATAAACGTGTGTTTTTCTATTTTCTGCTTTTTTATACTTTCTGAATTTGATGGTACTGCTATGTTATTTATTTGCATACATAAATTAGCTTGCTTGTCTGCATTTTTTTTTCTTCTAGTAATAAAAGTTAACATAGGGATTACTACCAGCAGTGCAATAAAAATTGGTCAAAAACTTGTGTGTGCTTATTTCATTCAATTGCATATTTTTGTGTATCTTTGTGGGTAATGTTTAATGCAATGTGGGTATTATAATGTATGTGGCTAGTACTTAAATAAATGTTAGTTTTGCAATATTGAGTTTTGGGGTACTTGTATACAATTGGGGTATTGATATATACTAGGTTGGCACAGTAGTATACAATGTGCCAAAAGATATATCCTTTTTGAATTGATGTATACTAGTTGTGTTTTGGTATATACTGTTTTGACATACTTCTATATTATGGTTATTTATCTATACAGTATTGCCTATTTTCTCTATTATGTTGTTATTGCTGTATGCTATGAGGGTTGTGCTATGCAGTGAAAATATCCTAATTAATCATGCTTTGATTAGCTCAATGTATCATGTATATGATGATTGTGTCCATGTATTAAATTGAATTGTATTTTTTCCACAGCAGAGGACATCAGAGGCAGCAGGCTGCGACTGCATCTGCACAAAATAGAAGAGATGGAGGACAGCAGCGTGACCGGGCCACATCTAGCAGACGGTAAATATAACAAACACAATAACCGCAAACAGAACTTTTGACTTTCATAGTGGTACATGGTTTTAAATATTTATTATTATTTTTGTTTGTTTTGGTAAAAATGCAGAGGAAAGCATCGTAGGCCACGTAGAGCCACACCATCACCACCACAACAGGAGGCTGAAGAACAGGCGCCATCAATTAGACGGTAAATATCTCAAAACAAATAACGCAAACAGAACTTTTGTCTTTCATACCGGTCCCTGTTTTGAGCCATTTTTTTTTTTCCTTTTTGTTACTTTTGTTACACTGCAGAGTACAGCATAGGAGGCCGCGGTCTGTGACACCACCACCACCACAACCAGAGGCAGAGGAAGAAGAGGAGCAGGCGCCATCCAGGAGACGGTAAATATCACATAACAAATAACCGCAAACAGAACTTTTGTCTTTCATACCGGTCCCTGTTTTGAGCCATTTTTTTTTCTCCTTTTTGTTACTTTTGTTACACTGCAGAGTACAGCATAGGAGGCCGCGGTCTGTGACACCACCACCACCACAACCAAGGCAGAGGAAGAAGAGGAGCAGGCGCCATCCAGGAGACGGTAAATATCACATAACAAATAACCGCAAACAGAACTTTTGTCTTTCATACCGGTCCCTGTTTTGAGCCATTTTTTTTTTCTCCTTTTTGTTACTTTTGTTACACTGCAGAGTACAGCATAGGAGGCCGCGGTCTGTGACACCACCACCACCACAACCAGAGGCAGAGGAAGAAGAGGAGCAGGCGCCATCCAGGAGACGGTAAATATCACATACCAAATAACCGAAACCAAGATTTTTTTTCTTTCAGCACGGAGCATGATTGTGGCTATTTATTATTTTGTTTTATTTTCCTCTTTAATGCACAACAGACGACCATCTCTGATAGGAATGGAGTACAGCCGGCAGGACAGTAGTTCTTCTGGGAGCCCTCTCACTCATCGGCAGCGTTTAACGGTAATTTTGAACCAAATATTTTTCCAAAATCATTTGGTGAATTTTTTTTTATTATTTTCCTTTTCTTTTTTTTTCAATACAGGAATCTGAACCAGAGGACCTCCCAGAAGAAGGACGTGGTGGACAGATACCCGGAGTGGGCTCGCAATTCGTAAGTTTCCTGCATCCATCATTACAACACAACATCTCACTACACAACACATCCTAAAAAAAAAAAAAAAAAAAAGGAAATAAAAATTAATAATTTTTTTTTTTTGGCAGTCTTCCGCACCTGTGGCTTCAAGAGGTCAAACCAGTGCCTCCCAGAGTCGACATGAAGAACGCGGCGGTCTTCCATCTGTAAGTATAATTTTTTTTTTTTTTAGTTTTAAAAAAATGTTTTTAATAATTTTATTAATTAAAATTTTTTATTCACATTTTTTTTAAAGGCTTCACAGCGTGCTCCCGACTCAGACGGAGAGGAGGGGATCGACATCGATCTATTGATAGATCTGATTAGAGAGCGGGAGCCGCTGTGGAACATGGGGGACCGCCGCCATTCTGATCAGATAGTGACACGTCGGCTCTGGGATGAAGTTTGTTCCCTACTTGTTGGATACTGGGAGGACCTCGAAGCTCGGTCACAGACTAAAATGCGTAAGTATATACAGTTCAGTAGGGATGCTGGATTTAAACCTGTGTTTCCACAACTCCAGTCCTCTTGAACCACAAGAGGTCATGTTTTCTGGATTTCCTTAGGTCCAACACTATGTAAATACTGAAAACATGACCCATGGTTGACATGAGGACTGTTGTTTTGAAAACATGTATGTATGAAATAATAACCTATTTGTGCTATCTCGTTTCAGGGGAGAGAATTGTGAAGCGGTGGCGGTCTATCAGGGATCGCTTCAAGAAAGAGTTCAACAAAGAAATGCGGGCCCCGAGTGGTTCTTCAGGACGCCAGAGTAAATATAAGTATGCAAGAGCTCTGGCGTTCCTGCGTGAAACAATGGTCACCAGAAGGTAAATATTAAAAATTACATGTATGTCTAAAATTTTTTTTCACAGCCAGTGCCATTTAAATAGAGTTTATTAATTGTATCTTTTCTCTTTATTCCACAGCACGGTGAGCAGCACTCGGGCGCCCGCAGAGTTGGGCCCTTCTGAGGCGATCCCTGAGGAGACCGGCACCGAGGGACAGATTGACCACCCCGACCCATCTGCACCCACACGTGAGCCCTCTTTCCCCTCAACCAGCGCTGCAGTAGCGTGGCTGAGTGCATTACATGAATCTGCTGGTCAACAGATAGATTTTCCTTTGCCCCACCCTTCTGCCCCTGCCACCTCTAGTACATCTGCGGCTACTGGGCGGCAACGGCAGAGGGGTCAGGAAAGTAACTATGCGCCCGAGTTATTACACATTAACGCATCTTTCCAGAACTGCCTTAAGTTGCTATCTGAGCAAGTTACCGCAGGCGTTAATCAGATAACCTCACTAGTTGGTGAGGTGAAGACACTTCTGGAAAGTGTGCGTTCTGAGGTAAGAGGATCCCCGAACCACAGTTTTTTTCGGTCAGTTGCGGAGCGCATAGATCCTCTATCTGCTGACCAGCAGATGTTTGTGATGCACACGTGCCACGCTGCTCTAGTGCAGGTTGTCTCCCATCCTCCTCCATCCACCCCAGTTGTTCCTCCACCTCCACCCCCTACAGTGAGCGTGCCTCCTCCCCCTCTTATTCATTATCAGCCACCTCCACAGTTCCAGCAACCTCCCCACTATCACCAACCTTCCCAGTACCAGCCACCTTCCCAACTTCAGCAACCTTCCCAACTTCAGCCACCTTCCCAGTACCAGCACCCCTTCCCAACTTCAGCCACCTTCCCAACTTCAGCCACCTTCCCAACTTCAGCCACCTTCCCAACTTCAGCCACCTTCCCAACTTCAGCAACCTTCCCAACTTCAGCCACCTTCCCAGTACCAGCCACCTTCCCAACTTCAGCCACCTTCCCAACTTCAGCCACCTTCCCAACTTCAGCCACCTTCCCAACTTCAGCCACCTCACCAACTTGAGCCACATTACCAACTCCAGTCCCCTCAACAACTCCTGTCACCTATTCAGTACCAACAACCTCCCCAGTACCAGCCACCTACCCCGTACCAACAACCTACCCCGTACCACACTCCCACCTCTTACCAATCTCCTTCCCCCTACCAATTCCCTACCATGTCAGTTGCTCCTCCAGTACCTGCCCCACCCTGCACTCCACCACCCATCACCGAATCAATCTCCAACTTGTCTTCCCATTCTTTAACCCTTTCCACCCCTTCACCTCTTACTGTTCCTTCCCCACCAGCATCACAGTCCTCTCTACACACTCCCACAGTCGAATTGTCCCGCAGCCCCTCCAATAGTATGTCCACCACACACTACACATCGTTATAATGTTATGTACAAATGTTCTTTCTAAAAAAAAAACAGTCTTTGAATGACAAAAATTTTTTTATCAAAGATATTTTGAAATTTAACATTTACAAACGTTTAAAAATATTGGTTTAATAAATTTTGAATTGGTTGATTCAATTTTTTGTCTCTCATTTCTTTATAATGTTACAGATTATGTAAGGTTACATGTGTATTAAACATTAATAACAGTACCAATGGTAAAGACAGAAACATTACATTTAGGTACAAACATAACAATTGATCACACACGGTCATCCTGCCAGTCTACCTGTCCTTCGGCTGAAATAAAGTACTGGGCAAATCTGTCCCTCATCCTAGAAACAGCAACAGAACTTCTATTAGTATTATTATGGTAATCATGTAAACTTGTTTGTTGATGGTGGTCCTCAATGGTCAATTGTTCTTTTGAGATCACAACATTGTGGAGTACCACACAAGCTTTTATTACTTCGTCAACAGTTTCCGTTTTCAAATTGATGGCTGTCATTAGCACCCTCCACTTTGCAGTAAGTATTCCAAATGTACACTCCACCATTCTTCGGGCTCTAGTGAGCCGGTAATTGAAAATACGTTTTGTATGGTTCAGTCCTCTGCTGGCATATGGTTTCAGTAAATGTTCTGATAGCTGGAAAGCCTCATCACCAACACACACATATGGCATAGGTGGGCCTGTGGTTTGAGGCAGCGGCCTAGGGGCTGGGAAATTGAATGTGTTGCCATACAGTCGACGGCCCATTGCTGAAATTTTGAATACTTGAGAATCGTTAGATCGACCATATGACCCTATGTCAACTGCAATGAACCTATATTCGGCATCGGCGATGGCCATCAACACAACGGAGAAATATTTTTTATAGTTAAAATATTGTGATCCACTTCCTGATGGCTTCACAATTCTGACATGTTTGCCATCTATCGCTCCAAGACAATTTGGAAATTGGCATATCTTTTCGAATTTATCAGCTATTTCCATCCACCGCTGTGTGGTCAGTTCAGGCATATATTCCGAGACCAAACAGTCCCAGAGTGCACGGCAGGTGTGCTTTATTATGCCCGATATGGTTGAGATTCCCAAACGAAATTGGAAATGGAGTGAAGAGAGTGATTCTCCACTTGCAAGGAATCTAAAAAAAAAAAAAATACACTATCAATGCTCAGATCTCAGGTATAAAAATTTTAAAAGTGAAAAGACAGAATATATCACTACCCACATAGTATAAAACAATAATGACATAGTTTACAAGTATCCCAAAAAAGAACATTGCACTACCCACCAACTATTAAAATTACGCCAAAACAGAATAGAGCAATAGCCACATTGTATTTCATTACGCAAAAAAAGAAGATGGCACTACCCACAAACTATTAAAAGTACGCAAAAACAGAACATGGCACTACCCACATAGCATAAAAGTTAGAAAAAAAAAATATAACAATAACCACATTGTATTAAACATTTCCCACAAAGATACACAAAAATATGCAATTGAATGAAATAAGCACACACAAGTTTTTGACCATTTTTTATTGCACTTGTAGTAATCCTTCTGTTGCCTTTTAGTCCTAGAATACGAAACAACAATACAACTGTGTGCAAGCAAACACATTCAAAAGTAATAGCTTACCTTATTGTCACCATGAGACGCTCCGACGGAGAAATCGAATACCGGCAATACGTGTCACATCTCCTGATCTTGTCTTCAATCCTCTCCACCAACATGTCAAAGGTTGCCTTCTTCATACGAAGATAAGAAAAAAATTTATGTGGATTCTCTCTTAACTCCATATTGAGTGTTGAATAGACTCCACGGGTTAGTCGCTGTGCCGTGATGGGGTGTATCCACATCCGACGGCGGCGCTGTCGCTGACGCTTTAGGCGCTGCTCGATCCCTCTCTCCTTCTCCATAACGATAAAACACAAGCGATTCGCCTCCGCTGTGAAATCCACAAGATTCCGGAAAATATTACCAATAATCGCCTCCATCTTCATCAGTCACTTGCTCTTCTCTCAAAAATGCTCCTCTACAACCTGTCAAAGATGTTCTGTAGGAACACTGTATATATAGGATTTACAATAGCCAATCAGATTTTGAAATGAAAGGGGCGTGATTGGAAAACGGATCCGTCAGAATCCGTCAAAAAACCGGATGAAACTGATGCGCCGGATCCGGTTTTCTGCCTGATCCGGTAAACTGATCAGGCAGAAAAATGGATCCGGCGTATCAGGTTTTTTATTTCATTGCCGCTCCGGCGCGACGCCTGACCGCGCCTGATTCAAAAAGCCTGATGTGTGAAAGTAGCCTATGCCTGAAAGGACGGATCCGGCGCTGATTTAAAAAAAACTGATGAAACTGATCAGGTTTTTTGCCTGATCCGTCCTGACCTTTTGAACCTGAGAGAGAGAGAGAGAGAGAGAGAGAGAGAGAGAGAGAGAGACCTTGGACTCCGGATCAGTTTTCTGACGGATTTGTCAAAAATCTGGTCCGGCTCCATAGGTTTACATTGTTTCCGGCCGCCTGAAGTGCCGATTCAGGCACTGTCAGGCGCCTCCGAAAAAAAAAAGTTACAAAAACCGTCTTGTCCGACCGCCGGAATGTACAATTCCGACGGATCCGGCCAAAAACGGATGCAACGCAGTGACATCAGGCGCGATCCGGCGCTAATGTAAGTCAATGCTAAAAAAACGCATCCGGTACCGGATCCGTTTTTTTTACAAACACGCTGGATCGCGCCTGATTCAAAAAGCCTGATGTGTGAAAGTAGCCTTAGACTGTTTTTTCGTGACATATTGTACTTCATGATAGTCATAAAATTTCTTTGATATGACGCGTTTATTTGTGACAAAAAATGGAAATTTGGCAAAAATTTAGAAAATTTAGCAATTTTCAAACTTTGAATTTTCATGTCCTTAAATCACAGAGATATGTCACACAGAATGGTTAATAAATAACATTTCCCACATGTCTAATTTACAGCAGCACAATTTGGGAACAACAATTTTTTTCTTTGTTAGGAAGTTATGAGGGTTAAAAGTTGACCAGCGATTTTTGATTTTTCCAACAAAATTTAATTTTTTTAAGTACCACATCACATTTGTCAGGTACTTCACAGGAATTTTTGGAATGCGGGAAAAAAAATTAACATTTAACTTTTTTTCCCCAAAAAAATTACTTCAAATCCAATTTTTTTTATTTTGAAAACAGGGTAACAGGAAAAAACGGACCCTAAAATTTGTTGTGTATTTTCTCCTGAGCATGCTGATACCCCATATGAGGGAGAAAACCACTGTTTGGGCACACAGTAGAGCTCGGAAGGGTAGGAACACCATTTGACATTTTGAATGCAAAATTTGCTGGAACAATTGGCGGACGCCATGTCACATTTGGAGAGCCTCTGATGTGCCTAAACAGTGAAAATCCCCCACAAGTGACACCATTTTGGAAACTAGACTCCTCAGGGAACTGCTCCAGATGTGAAGTGAGCACCTTGAACCCCCTGGTGCTTCACAGAAGTTTATAATGTTGAGATGTGAAAATAATAAAATCACATTTTCCCCACAAAAATGTTATTTTGGCCCCAAATTTTGCATTTTCATAAGGGAAACAGGAAAAATTGCACCATACAATTTGTTGTGCAATTTCTCCTGAGTATGCCGATTCCCTATATGTGGGGTAATACTACTTCTGAGGCACAGTGCAAAGCATATTTGAGTTCAGATTTTGCTGGAATGGTTTGAGGGTGCCATGTCGCATTGGCATAGCCCCTTATGTGACAGAACAACACAAACCCCCTATATGTGAACTCATTTTACAAACTACACTCCCCAATGAATTCATCTAGGGGTGCAGTGATCATATTGACACCACATGTGCCTCACAGAGTTTTATACCATTGAGCAGTGAAGAAAGAATACATTTTATTTTACTACTAAAATGTTGTTTTATCCCCAAGATTTTAATTTTTCTAAGGGCTAATAGTAATTTTTTTTTTACAACAAAGTGAGGTACATTTTTTCCTGAGTTCGCCAATACCCTACATGTAATCAGGAAATATTTTTCAGGCATAGTGCAAAGCTCAGAAGTTAAGGTTCACCAGAATTTACTGCTATGGTTTGCAGGTGCCTTGACCCACTAGGAGAGCCCATGAGGTGCCAGAGCAGCAGAAACCCGCATAAGTGACCCCATTTTACAAACTACACTTCTCAATTAATTCATCTAGGGGTGTAGTGATAATATTGAACACCACGAGCACTTACTTTGGGGTTTCCATCTAAATCTCTGAGTGACGTGATTCAGATGAAACCCCCAAGGGATCCATTCACTATAGTGAGGCAGCAGAGTTACTCTGGACTCTGTTTGGACTCTGATCAGCAGTGTTCTTCTTTTCAGAAGTGCACAAAACTGTGACTGATGGCATTTTTATTCAGTCCTAAAAAGACAGACACCACCGGATCACAGGTCAGACAGCGTCCACAGTGCCTCCATCTGCCTCACTACAGTATAGGGAATATTCCCCCCAGAGGTTCCATCTGAATTACGTATCTCAGAGATTTACATGGAAACTCCGGTGCAAGTGCTCAGCGCAGACCATAGGATAAATGTGGGTCAAGCCTTACTGCGATCTTCGGGAGGCAGAATAAAGAATTGGCTTTATTTATTTTTTATTCCGTTCCTCGTGCGATTAGATGACTTTATTCGGTGCGATTATAGCGATACCAGATTTATATTGGGTTTTCATGTTTGGCTGCTGTCGCACACTAAAAGACGCTTTTTATTGCAAAAAAATTGTTTTTGCATTACCATATTTTGAGATCTATAATTTTTCTTTATTTCGGCCCACAGAGTCAAATGATAGCTTGTTTCTTGCGGGACGAGTTGACATTTTTATTGGTACCATTTTCAGATACATGACTTTTTTATCGCTTTCTATTTCGATTTTTGGGAGGCAGAATGAACAGAAACCAGCAATTCAGGAATTTCTTTAGGGGGTTGGTGGGTTTATGTCATTCTGCATGTGGTAAAATTGATACAGCAGTTTTATTCTTCGGGTCAGTACGATAACAGCAATACCTCATTTATATAAGTTTTTTTATGCTTTATTTTATAGAAAAAATAATTCATTTTGCATCGCTTTATTCTGAGAGCTATAACTTTTTTATTTTTTTCGCTGATGATGCTGTATGGCAGCTTGTTTTTTGCGGGACAAGATGACATTTTCTGCGGTACCATGTTCATTTATATTCATCTTTTTTACCGCGTTTTATTCCACTTTTTGTTTAATGATAAAGCATTTTTTTTTGCCTTGTTTTTTATTTATTTTTTTATGTTGATCATGAAAGGAGTTAACTAGTCCGACAGTTTTATATGTGTACTTCTATTGTTTATATGTTTTAATACAAATATTTATTTAGAGATGCAATATATTTTTTTATTTTTTGATTTGTTTAAAAAATATATTTTTACAATTATTTAAAAAAAAATTTTTAAAATTTTTTAACTTTTTCTCTTTGCCCCATTATGAGACTATCATTTTTTTGCAGGCTGATCACTTGTATAGCATGGGGATGCAGAGAAAGTTACTGATCATGAACAGCTCATGATCAAGCAAGCTTCCTAGCTCTGTTGACCTGGATGTTGTTATGACGACATTGAGTCACCATGGTAACGATCGGGACCCTGCGTCACACCTTGGGGTCTGCGATCCAAGGGCAGAGAGGCTCTCATCCCTCTGCTGGCTCCGGGAATGCTTCAATCGAGTTCGCTTGCAGCATTTAGGGGGTTAAATTGCAAGGAGCGGTGCGGGACCACTTCTGACACTTAGTACCGTGTCAGTTATCAGAATCAGCTGACACCCGGCGGCATTCGCGCGCGCACAGCTTGTGTGCGAGCTCGATCACCTGGACGTAATAATCCATCTCGCTTCAATAAGACCCAGGGCGCATGGACATATTATTACTTCCAATGTCAGAAAGGGGTTAAGATATTTTTTTTTCAACAAAACAAAAGGGCTAAATAAAATCAATATATGCATATTGTACGTCGTATCATGCTACAGCGCAGATAAATGTTTTTTTTTTTTTTTCAAACAATAGTACATTCAGAATGTAAAATAGGAGGCAGCTCACTGGGGAATCAATGACCTGTCATAAACCATAAAGATGCATATGTAAGGCTGCTTTCACATTAGCGTCTGCGTGCGCAGCGTTGCGAACGCAATAGAAAACGCATGTAAAAACGCATGTCAACGCACCTTTTTTCCGACGCATGCGCTTGACGTATGCGTGTGAAAACGCAGCGTTTACACGCGTTTGTATGCACTTTCTATGCGTTTGCGTTTTTTAACGCAAGATTTCTAAACCTGAAACCAAGGGAGAGATGGCATTCATAGATCAAGTACACATCCAATGGCACTACAGTGGGCGTGTCTCATAGTATTTCTGTTTATATACCCTTGCAGGACTGAAATCCTCCCATTTTTCTCCTGTATGCTTTAACTCACTCATCATGGATCTTAACATGGACACCTTGTACCGCAATCTTGATTTGGAACTTGGCTTGTTTCTTATTTTTGTTGCTGCTTGTGATGACGAACGGAAGAGAGAAAGACGCAGAAGACGGCGTAGGCGATTTTGGCGACACCCTATTGTGGAAGTCCGTGAGAGCTTTGGAGCTTACCACTGTTTATTCAGGGAGCTAAATGAGAATCCAGACAAGTATTACGAGTATACGAGGATGTGTCAAGACAGTTTCCGGTATTTGCTTCGGCGCGTTGAAGGAGCCATCACCAGGCAGGATACCCAACTCCGGAGAGCGATTCCTGCAGAGGAACGTCTGCTGGTGACACTAAGGTACGTAATATTTCAAGCTAAACGACTGTCATAATTATTGTTCTGCAATACTTATAATTTTTTTTATTTATCTGGTTATTAGATTCCTTGCTACCGGAGAGTCCTTAACATCGCTCCATTTTCAGTTCCGGATTGGTATTTCAACACTTTCTGGGATTGTTGCAGACACCTGCCGGGCTTTATGGGACGTTCTTTGTGAAGAATTTTTACCCCTACCCACCACAGAATTATGGAAGGCCAAAGCAGTAAAATTCCAGGAACTTTGTGATTTTTCCAACTGTATTGGAGCTGTGGATGGGAAACATATCCGTATTGCCAAACCGGCTAAAACAGGTTCTCAGTACTTCAATTATAAGAAATATTTTTCAACAGTGCTCATGGCCATTGCAGGTGCGGACTGCAGCTTTGTGGCCGTGGACATTGGATCATTTGGATGTGCTAATGATTCAAGCACATTTAGAGAGTCTGACATGGGCCAACGCTTATATCGGAATAATTTCAATTTCCCACAGCCACAACCTCTTCCCAACACTGACGGACCTGCAATGCCGTTTGTTGTGGTTGGGGATGAGGCATTTCAGATGTGTGCAAACCTCCTGAAACCTTACTCTAGTCGGGTCTTGGACCATACTAAAAGGATCTTTAACTATAGACTGTCCAGGGCCCGAAGAACTGTGGAGTGCGCCTTTGGTATCCTTGTCTCCAAATGGCGCATTTTGCAAACCTCAATTAATCTTAAAATTGAGACAGTGGATGAGGTAGTCAAGGCGTGTGTGGTTCTCCATAACTACATCATGGCTAAAGAGCGACCCAACGTGGAACTTGACGAACCGGTTTCTAACCCATTGCCCAATTTCCAGCAACAGCCTGTGAGGACAACATTTGAAATTGGACAAATGAGGGATCGATTTGCCGCCTATTTTGTTTCTGATGTTGGGCGTTTGTCATGGCAGGATCAAATGGTTTAGGGTTTTTGTTATGTGATGTCATATTGATACAATAGTTTAGTGATTCATGACAATTATTCCCTGTGCTGTTAATAAAACACCTATTACCTTTATTTAAAAAATATGTATGTGTTTTCTTTAGGTCCGGCTACCCCTTCCACCCTTGTATGTATGTATGCCTACCCCCTCCCACACTTGTATGCATGCCTACCCCCACCCACCCTTGTATGTATGTATGTATGTATGCCTACCCCCTCCCACCCTTGTATGTATGTATGCCTACCCCCTCCCACCCATCCTTGTATGTATGTATGCCTACCCCCTCCCACCCTTCCTTGTATGCATGCCTACCCCCTCCCACCCTTGTATGTATGTATGTATGCCTACTCCCTCCCACCCTTGTATGCATGCCTACCCCCTCCCACCCTTGTATGTATGTATGTATGTATGCCTACACCCTCCCACCCTTGTATGTATGTATGTATGCCTACCCCCTCCCACCCTCCCTTGTATGTATGGCACCCCCTCCCAAACTTTTGTGTATAAGGCGCACGGTGTGTTGCCGGTGACGAAGTACTCAAAAAACAGTCATTGATTGATGAAAAAAATACAACATTTATTAAATATTTTAGAGACATCATGAAAAAGGGGAAAAATTATGGGCAAAGGGGGATGGTAAACTTGGAGATTGGTTTGGGTTGAGCGAAGGGGAGGTGTCCAGTAAGCTTGAGGGTAGATCAGGGATACTGCAGGTAGAGACATGTGGAGGTGAATGGGAAGGGAAAGATAAACTGGGAAGTGATGTTGGAGGTGATGGTGGAGACACGTGTACAGTTCTCCTTCGATGCCTTTGTGTCTGGTGGCTGCGATCTCTGCGGCTTCTTGACTGTGGCCTGTTGCTGGGTGTCGACGCTGGACTCGCCGTCTGGTGGGTTTTTTGGCCCGGCGTTGTGGTGGTGGACGTCCTCGGCCTACCAGGACCCAGCGTCTGCGTGATGGAGGATGGCCTGGTTGAAGTCCTCGCAGGATCTGTACCCGGTGTCTGTTCACTGAAGTGGCCCGGCATGGTGCTGGTGGACATAGTCACAGGAGCAGGAATCGGCGGCGCAGTATATTGGCGTCCCTCTGCACCCGGCATCGTGTATTGTTGTTGGGCGGCTGTGGACAAAGTTGGGGCCGCACAATGATATGCAGCAGAACTCGGTATACTGAGACTTGAAAGCGGTGGGAGTGTTGGAAAGGCAGCCGCTGGTGGTGGCTGCATGAACCGAGTCTGCTGCATAGCACTGACATATGCGGCATTGCAGGCCTGCATCACAGCAAGCTGGAGTTCCGGTGTTAGGTTTTCCGACATGCCCTTCTCTATGGCACTAAAAAAATGTCTTGCCGGTCTCTGGAGCTCGGCGGCCATTGTGTCAAGGCGTTGGGTGACATTGGACAAACCATTAGCCACTGTGTCACCCAGCGTCTTATAGCAATTCTGGAACACCGTGCTCAAATGTAAAAACTCAGGCATGAGTGGCCTGTCCCAAACCCACTGCCGCTGGCGTGAAGAGGCCAAAAAAGGTGTGACAGAGGTTTGGGACAGGGGAAGACCGGATGTACCGGCTACCGGTTCTCCAGAGTGTGTTGCAGGCATACTTACCGCAACACTGTGGGATGGCTAGGACGGGTCAGATGGCGTGGCATGAGAGACCGCTCCAGGTTGTATGGTGCTGCTATGGGTTCTGTGAAATTATGAAAAAGGAAAAATTAGTATCCAAAAAATTATATTTGTACATTCGCAAAATACTGCAGAAAATAAATATTCAGGTAAGGCTACACAGCACAATGGAATAAAAAATCTAAATACTTACACTCGTCGTGCAAGGACAGGTCTCAGGAAGCTGAGGAGCCGATGGTACTTGTACTTCCTTGTCCTTGCACCAGCACCGCTTCTAACCTGCCCTTCCTGCCTCAGGTCCCGATTAAAGCGGTCCTTCATGGAACGCCATCTAGTTTTAACTTTCTTCACTGTCAAAGTAAAAAATAATTGTTAAAAAATTAACTTTTGCCCTGGATCACACAACCATGTGTGTGATGTAAGAAACTCACAGGAGTTCATCACATCAAACATGCTTCTGTGTTCCCGGACTAATGCATACATACAAGGGTGGGATGGGGTAGGCATGCATACAAGGGTGGGATGGGGTAGGCATGCATACATACAAGGGTGGTAGGGGGTAGGCATACATACAAGGGTGGGATGGGGTAGGCATGCATACATACAAGGGTGGTAGGGGGTAGGCATACATACAAGGGTGGGATGGGGTAGGCATGCATACATACAAGGGTGGGAGGGGGTAGGCAGGCATACATACAAGGGTGGGATGGGGTAGGCATGCATACATACAAGGGTGGGAAGGGGCCTACAGTTTCACTGCAGCGTTGTTGCAATATTTACAAAAGTCCTTTTGACCCCTAGCTGAGGCATTGTCCCATCCATCCCACAGCGATTTGGCCACCTCGTTCCACAGCCGCCGGGTAGCCACTGCGTCGGAATGCAGGGGATCACGGGTGTCCCACAGTGGAACGCGCTCCTTGACCGATGTGATGAGGAGGTCGTTGTTGATGTCCTCCTCATCATCCCGTTGTGGAACCTAGAATTGAAAGAAAGACATTAATGTTTGAAAGATAAGAGTATAAAAAAGAAATTAAATACTTACACGCCGTGTTGCCACCGCTGCTTGGCCCCGAGTTGCCTGCTCCTGTGGCTCATCAACACTTGAAGAGCTCTGTGAGCCAAATAAAAAAATTGGACACGTGTACAAGTGACAGTGAATTATGAAAGAACAATAGATAATATACTCACTTCACTGGGCTGTCCACTCTGTGAATTTTCATGGCTTGAAGGCATGGTCCTCCTTTGTTCCTGTGGTGTAAATTCTGCAGGATGAAATGAAAAAATAAAATTACACACTGCTAGGCTAAACCAAAAATCCAAACATCCATTAGCTGGTATACTTACATTGTCCAAAGGTGTTCTGTCCTGTCACAAAGGTCTTCTGTCCTCTCCAGAGTCTGTTGAATAGTGAAGTGGAGCAATGCCAACCCCCAATATTTATTTATCTAGGTCTGGGAGGTGTTCAGAAGATGTCTAGACTGTCTGGAGACTTGTTACATCAAAAGGCGCATGCGCACGCTAACGCTGTCGTGCGCATAGCAGTGCGCCCATATGCGCCCCCATAGACTGCAATACGTTTTTTCAGCGCATTACATGCGCAGACTTACGCATGCATCTTTTTTGATAAATGTTGATGCGAAAAAAAAGCAACATGTTGCGTTTTGATGGAGACATCGCACACGCCCACACGACGCGTGCGTCCAAAAACGCAACACAACGCATACAAGCGCATGCGTAAAAATAGGGGCGCATGGCGCATGCGCTTCTTTGCGCTGCATACGCTGCGCACGCAGACGCTAATGTGAAAGCAGCCTAAGCCCCCCACAGGCCGCCCTGGAGCACAAGCATATCATTAACTGAAAACTGCAAATAAAGATTAAACAACCACAAGACGGATTTCATCAATCAAGGTATCATTTTAATTAGTATAACGGCGCCAACCTGACACTGTATGTAGGTTACTGTGCACAATCCTGCTGACAGGTTCCCTTTAATTAAGTGATAAATTTGTGTGAGTTGAGACCTTTACTTTGTGACTACTTTTTAATGACTTTTGTCCTTTCACTGAATTCCAGGCTGTCCTATTTTGTGAAGGGTAAAGGTAAGATCTAGTCATTGTGCAAAGTTTGAGACTCACAAATAAATAAGCAATAATTATATCTGATAAGCTATGAAATTCTCAATCATCAAATCATATACAGTACAGACCAAAAGTTTGGACACACCTTCTCATTCAAAGATTTTTCTGTATTTTCATGGCTATGAAAATTGTAGAATCACACTGAAGGCATCAAAACTATGAATTAACACATATGGAATTATACATTACACTTTACAAAAAAGTGTGAAACATCTGAAAATATGTCTTATATTCTAGGTTCTTCAAAGTAGCCACCTTTTGCTTTGATTACTGCTTTGCACGCTGAAAAGGTGAACGGATGGATTCTACATGCCTGGTTCCCACCGTGAAGCATGGAGGAGGAGGTGTGATGGTGTGGGGGTGCTTTGCTGGTGACACTGTTGGGGATTTATTCAAAACTGAAGGCATAGTGAACCAGCATGGCTACCACAGCATCTTGCAGCAGCATGCTATTCCATCCGGTTTGCGTTTAGTTGGACCATCATTTATTTTTCAACAGGACAATGACCACAAACCCACCCTCAGGCTGTGTAAGGGCTATTTGTCCAAGAAGGAGAGTGTTGGGGTGCTACGCCAGATGGCCTGGCCTCCACAGTCACCAGACCTGAACCCAATCGAGAAGGTTTGGGGTGAGCTGGACCGCTCACCGCTTCAATATTGAATAAATCCCCAACAGTGTCACCAGCAAAGCACCCCCACACCATCACACCACCTCCTCCATGCTTCACTGTGGGAACTAGGCATGTAGAGTCCAGCCGTTCACCTTTTCTGCGAGCAAACCAGTAATCAAAGCAAAAGGTGGCTACTTTGAAGAACCTAGAATATAAGACATATTTTCAGTTGTTTCACACTTTTTTGTAAAGTGTAATGTGTAATTCCACATGTGTTAATTCATAGTTTTGATGCCTTCAGTGTGATACTACAATTTTCATAGTCATGAAAATACAGAAAAATCTTTAAATGAGAAGGTGTGTCCAAACTTTTGGTCTGTACTGTATGTGCCTCACAATTCTTATAAAAATATACCTATAGCTACTTTTTGATCATGCCATACATATGTCTTAAGATGTCTAGGATTTAAGAGGTAACATTTCTTCTCGTGGAGAGTGACAAGCCAGGCCTGGCATGTTAGAGTGAGAAGACTTATACGCCATGCATGTGTGAGCTGGTTGCGGGATGCAGTGACGGCCAGGAGGCAGAACAAGGGTTAACAAGTTTAATAACAGGGGAATACTCCATGCAGGGAGACAGTGGGTTAAGCAGGGGAATAAACAGTACAATTAGCAAAGGATATTCTGAGGTAAAGAAGTGTCAGAAGTTCCTCAAACTGTAACTCCTGCTAAGAAGTCAATAGCACCGGCAATGGCTGGCGTAGTGTCGTTTCCAATAGGGTCCTATAGACAACGATGCCTGGTCTTCTGGCAGCAGTGGTCGGTCATATGCTGCAGTAGCTGACAAGGGTTCAGGCCACAGTACCGTAGGAGCCCAACGTGGCTCAGCAAATATAAACTGGCAAAACTCAGGGCACAAGTGTCAGTCCCGTACCCGGTCCCTCTAATGTGGCACGTGCGCTGTACTCACGGGTCCAAAGCATTTGGCACCTTGTTCTCTGTAGTCACCGGCACACTGCACCTCTGTCTGTCTGTCTCTAATCTCCGCTGTCGCCGGAGATCTCACGGTCACGAAGCACACAGCACCTTGATCTCTGTCAGCCACAGGGCGCACTGCACTTCTCTCTCTATGCGGCGTGCTGCCTGTTCCCACCAAGACTGAAGCACCGACAGCAGCTGGCACGATGCTTCTCCAGCAAGATCCTGCAGACCACGGTCCGGCGACAAGGGCAGCAGCGAACAGTCCAGAACTCTGCCCTGGCTCTTATGCTGGCATCCGGCGCTTAGCTGCACAGGACTCCCGGCTCCTTCCTTATTACTGCGGAGGCCCCCAGCAGCGTCCTGGCCTCGGATCGGCTGCTTGTTATTGCAGCCTAACACACTTCGGAGCCCGCTGCACACGCACCTTGCATCTGTGACCACCGGCAGGAAACTGCCCGACACTACGCACGTTTTTCCTTATATCCGCGCCCTCAGCTTCCGGGTCAGAGCCCTGGTCCAGCTTCTTATCTCTTCCCCCAGGCAACAGGGGATGCAGCCTTAACAGTTTCGGCCCCGGCAAGCAGGTACCTGCGATCCGGTTGTCCACCTTACACATGCTTCTCTAGGAAATTAAATATGCAAATTACCTCTTCAGAGAGGAAGAGGACTAGAACTCTAATGCCATCTATTGGAAGTAGCCATCCTGAAACTGAAAGTCATAGGAGAAACCTTACCCCTTAGATCCCATTCTTAAAAGGAACCTGTCAGGTCCCCCATGTCTCAAGAACCAACAGCAGTTGTGTCTGCATATGCAGACACACTGTCTAACAGTCCCTGCATTACATTACACACATAAACAGATCTTTAGAAAAAGTGTTTCTAAAGTCCTTTTATGATATGTAAACGAGGCCTTTGGCTAGTGTCCCCAGACTAGTCAACCCACTTAGCATGTTCTTAGCAAGGGGAACCAGATCCAGATATACAAAAAAAAATCAATGTTTTTATTTATGCACGGAATTACAATAAAAAATGCATAATTAATATCATAATTATGGGTACAGATGTGAATTAATCCCTAGGTGAAAAAGGGCCGAAGAATAGGTCAGGAAGTAATGACTGAACACGAACAACTTAGATTATTCACAACCAGCTTATTCACATGTCTCTCATGAATTCCTAACATCAGAAAGATTTCATAGTAATTTGCATTCAGTCACTACGTCTTGACCTATTCTCCGGCCCTTTTTTCACTGGTAATGAGGACGAGAAGGTGAACAGTGAGACCGAGCTTTCTGAACTGGGGGTTTCTCTGGGAAAATGTGGAACTGCTCAAATGTGGGATCTTACTCTAAAAGAGGCATTTGACAATGTGACTGTGATAAATGGGGTTGCTTAAGAGCCAGGGGCTCACACCATGTTTCCACATTTTGCTTTAAATGAGGAGATGCTATATTGGGTCACTAAACTGAGAGAGGAAGTGGCAGACCAGTTGTTAGTACCAAGTCCCTATAATAAGAGTACGGTACTAGTCCTGGCCCATTCTCATGTCTTGGGTGGGCATCTAAGAGTAGAGAAAACTCAAGAACCGGTTATTCAGAGGTTCTACTGGCCTGAGTGTCACAGAGAGATTGATAACCACTGCCGGTCCTGCCCTACTTGTCAGCTAACTGCTTCTATATCCCACTTCCGAAGCGCCCTAGTTCAGTTGCCCATTATAGATGTCTCATTTGACCGGATTACCATGAACCATGTAGGACCCCTAGTGATGGACTATGCAACACGGTACTCACAGGTGGTACCCCTGAGAAACTCCTCCACCAGGAGCATAGCCCGGGAGTTAGCTCATATTTTCTCCCGGACGGGCCTGCCTGCCAGAGGAGATCCTAATAGACTAAGGAACTCCGTTTATGTCCAAAGTGATGAGGAAATTGTATAAGGCTTTCCCGAATACACAACTCCGAACGTCGGTGTACCATCCACAGATGGATGGCCTGGTGGAGAGGTTCAAAAAAATCTTGAAGTCCATGCTTAAGAAGGTCGTGCAGAAGGATGGCCGAGACTGGGATTACCTACTGCCATATCTATTGTTCTCTGTCAGGGAAGTCCCACAGGCCTCTATGGGCTTCTCAATGTTCGAGCTGCTATACTGGCGGGACCCTCATGGACTTTTGGATATTGCAAAGGAGACCTGGGAAGCACAGGTTACACCCCACCGGACATCATCGAGCATGTGTCCCACAAGTGGGACCAGATTGCAAAGATGATGCCGATTGTGAAGGAGAGCCTAATTTAAGCACAAGAGGCCCAAGCAAGGGACTACAATTAGGCAGCGAGACTGACAGTTTAGCCCTGGAGACCGGGAGTTAGTGTTGATCCTCACAGTAGAAAGTAAATTTCTGGCCAAGTGGCAAGGGCCATATAAGGTGGGCGAAAAGTTGTGTAACATCAACTACAAGGTCCACCAATCAGGGAGAAGAAAGCCGTACCAGGTGTACCACATTAACCTGCTCAAACCATGGCGAGACAGGAAACCGGTGGAAGCTACATGCCTGGGGGCCATCTCTGAGGCCAGGATCGAGGATGTCACAGTGGCAGAGACACTGTCAACAGCCCAGAAGCAACAGTGCCGAAAGTTGCTTCAGTGGAACTGGAACCTGCTTTTGGAGTTGCCAGGTTGTACACAGATCATGAAATCCTGGTGGAATCGCTTGTGAGGGTGAACTAAAAGCCATATTGGATTCCCGAAGCCTGATGCAAGGTGATCTCCAAAAAGTGAGGAGAATGTTGAGCATTGGAGTAATCGAGCAGTCAAAGAGCTGATGTACCAGTCCCACTGTCCTTGTGCCAAAACCGGACTGTGAGTGGTGTTTCTATAATAACTACAGGAAGCTAAGCGAGGTGTCCAAGTTCGACTCATATCCAATGCCCCGGGTCATTGAGCTCATCGAGAGGCTAGGGTCAGTCAGATATATTACCACCCTGGATCTAACAAAAGGATACTGGCAAATTGTTCTGTCTCCAAGTGCCAAGGAGAAGACAGTCTTCTCTATGTCTGACGGTTGCTTTCAATACACCAAAATGCCAGTCGGTGTGCAAGGAGCCCCAGCTACCTTCCAGTGGGTCAAGGACCAGACCCTAGCCTCTCACAGAAAGTACGACATTGCTTATCTGGACTACATCCTGATCTTCAGCCGGATTTGGGATGTCACCTGCAGAAGGTCCAAGCGGTTCTAAATGCACTGAGGAAGGCAGTGTTTACCATAAGCCCAAAGAAGTGTGCCATGGATAATGAAGAGGCAAAATACTTCATCTACATTGTCAGGAGGGGCAAAATAAAGCTGCAAGTAAACAAAGTTCAGACCTTTATGAGAATTGTAGGATACTATTGTCAAATTATTTCAAATTTCACCATGATAGCCGCCCCTTTGACTTATCTTAAGGGCACAAAGACATCAATGGCCAAGTGGTCCTCTGAAGAGGAGATGGCATTCCAGGAGTTGAAGCTTGTCCTATGTAAACAGCCAGTCTTGGTCGCCTCTGACTTCACAAAGGAGTTGGTGGACCAGATGGATGCCTCCGATGTCGGGTTGGGAGCTGTGTTGTCCCAGGTAGTAGATGAGGACGAACATCCAGTCCTATACCTGAGTAGGAAACTCTCCTCCTGTAAAAATTACTATGCCATCGTAGAGGAAGTGTGCTTGTCCATAAAATGGGCAATTGACATGCTGAGGTACTACTTGTTAGGTC
Organism: Oophaga sylvatica; assembly: GCA_033576555.1. Classification (NCBI taxonomy): domain Eukaryota; kingdom Metazoa; phylum Chordata; class Amphibia; order Anura; family Dendrobatidae; genus Oophaga; species Oophaga sylvatica. Next base: position 330,695,429 of record JARQOD010000001.1, on the reverse strand, counting down.
AGAAGTTCAGGTTAGTCTCAGACCATGCGCCCCTGAGATGGATGAGGGAAAGAAACGAGAAAAATGAACGGGTGACTATGTGGCTTCTGGCGCTCCAGGACTACAACTTCCACATGGAGCATAGGCCAAGGAAACTACATGGTAACATAGATGCCCTATCCAGACTGCCCTGCTTATTGAGTGAAGGTGCTAAAACCGCCGGCTTTGGGCACAGGGGGGAATATGTGACAAAGTCACTGGCAAAGTGTTAGAGATGAGATATGTTTCACTGAGGCTATTAGCTTCAGTGATTTAAAACCAAGACATTTCCTCCAGCACACTATGTGTTGAAAGTGGTTAAATGGCATTTTAAGGACTGGGTTTTTCTGGACAACCACAGAGCCAGTGGAAAGTTGTCCACCTTATCTCCACCCCAGGGTGTGGTGTAGGGGGTTAATAGTCAGCCTCTAGAGGCATTCAGTGTTCAATAGGTCTGGAGAGAGGAACTCCAGTGTTTTGTGTCCTGAGAAGGAAAAACTGAACCAGTGAGTGGTTATTATCCTGAGCGAGCGGATCACCGCAGGTGCAGAGTCTGTATACCATTTTGTTTCCTTTTACCTGTTTTTTGCCCAAAGGTCTGTGTTTATTTTCACTTCCCGTTGGTTTAAGCCACATGTCTTATAAATCAAAGGAAGATTTAAACAGACAGTGTACATGTGTCTACCTCCATGTGCAGCCAAGTGAGCTATACCACAATATACAGCTCTGGCAAAAATTAAGAGACCACTGCACAGTTTTATAAAAATCAGCTTCTCTACATGTCTGACAGCCATTCCAGTGTCAGTTGAATTCCAACCACAGTACACCTCATTCTACTTAATGTGCTTCTGACTAGGTGATCACCTGAACCAAATCTTATTTAACAAAGGAAAGTATAAAAAACACTGCTGTGGTGTTCACAATCCTCTTGCAATAGGACAAGCTGGATGGCAAAACAAGTGCTAGTAATATCCAAAAGTAATTTGAATGAAAAAACAAGTTTTAACCATGCCAAAGAAGTTGAAAAGAAAAGTTTTGAGTGAGGAAAAGAAGGGCTTAATTCTGGCTTTACTAGCAGAGGGATACAGTGATGCCTCCATCATTAAAATTTCTAAGATGGCAGTCCATTACAACGAGGTCAAGCAGCAGACATTGGGGACAACATAGCTACAGACCGGCAGAAGGCGAAAACGACTCTCCACTGACCGGGATTACCGTCATCTTCTTCGAATTTCACGCAGCAACCGTAGGATGACATCAAGTGACCTATAAAAGGAACAGCAAATGACAGCAGGGGTGAAGTGCACAATAAGAACAGTTCGTAACAGGCTCCTAGAGGCAGGGCTCAAGTCATGTAAAGCTAGAAAAAAGCCTTTCATCAATGAGAAGCAAACGAGAGCCAGACTAAAGTTTGCCAAAGACCATAAGGATTGGACCATAGAGGATTGGAGTAAGATAATCTCTGATGAGTCTAATTTTCAGCTTTGCCCAACACGTAGTCGTAGGGTTAGATGGAGACCTGGAGAGGCGTACAAGCCACAGTTTCTTGCACCCACTGTGAAATTTGGTGGAGGATCGGTGATGATCTGGGGATGCTTCAGCAAGGCTGGAATTGGGCAGGTTAATATTTGCGAAGGACGTATGAATCAAGCCGTATACAAGGTTATCCTGGAAAAAATAGTTGATTCCTTCTGCTCAGGCAATGTTCCCCAATTCTGAGGACTGTTTTTTCTAGCAGGACAATGCGTCATGCCACACAGCTAGTTCAATCAATGTGTGGATGAAGGACCACCACATCAAGTCCCTGTCATGGCCAGCCCAATCTCCAGACCTGAACCCCATTGAAAACCTCTGGAATGTAATCAAGAGGAAGCTGGATAGTCACAAGCCATCAAACAAAGAAGAACTGCTTAAATTTTTGTACCAGGAGTGGCATAAGGTCACCCAAAAGCAGTGTGAAAGACTGGTGGAAAGCATGCCAAGACGCTTGAAAGCTGTGATCAATAATCATGGTTATTGCACAAAATATTGATTTCTGAACTCTTCCTGAGTTAAAACATTAGTATTGTTGTTTCTAAATGATTATGAACTTGTTTTCTTAGCATTATTTGAGGTCTAAAAGCACTGTATTTTTTGTTATTTTGACCATTTCTCATTTTCTGAAAATAAATGCAAAATGTATTGCTAGGAAATTCAGAGACAGGTCAGTAGTTTATAGAATAAAAGAGCAATTTACATTTTACTAAAAAATATACCTATAAAGAGAAAAATCAGACAAACTGAAAATTTTGCAGTGGTCTCTTAATTTTTGCCAGAGCTGTATGTACATCACTATAGGTGGGATTTGGGGTTTTCAGATGTTTTTTGGCTAATTCATCAATGGCAACTTTTTAAAAAGGTCACACATTTTTTGCATGAATCTGCATACATTAGAAATATAGCAGAATATTTATGTATGATTGCCCTGACATAAAAATATATAAAGCAGCACTTCTTTATTCTTCTTTATTCTGCCATCAAAAACATCAAATACAACGTTTCGGCTATAATGTGGCCTTTTTCAAGTATACATTCAAAGGCAAATGGCGGCCTTATATGGTGTGGAGGAGCCAATCACCACTTGGTAGCTGCCAATTTACAAAACATTTTTATTTAGTACAATAAACATCAGACATAATAAATACAATCGCGGACATATATAATACATAAGACAATAAATGATCATGCAGTATAATTATAACATCAATATATAAACAATATCCCCATATGTGTACGCCAATCCATTCACAGCATTGTGGTAGCTATAGTCACCATATACATATCAAAGATATTGTTGTGTGAACTAATCTCATGCACCAATCACCACCACTAATTCTCTTGGCGCCGACTAAGTGACCAATCATATCACATTTTGCAACCAGTCATCTCCCAACTCAGTTACCGCCCCTAGTCTGCAGGATGTAAACAAATGTCCATGTGCAGAGACATACTCAGGATCACAACCCACCATAACATTAGCATCACAGCCTCCACGGCCATCAGCGCTGGATCACAAGTACCGCTATTAAAATGACACAGGCACGCAACCACAGGGAAGATCAAATCACGCAGCCAGCGAGATCTCGCGATATCTTCAGCGTTCCACATCTCCACGCCTTGCAGCATGATGTCACTCCTCAGCAACGATCTCCATAACAAACCAAGAGAAATCATGTGATCAAGTCACATGAGCGCATCCTTGCAAAGGCTCCTCCTGCCTCATACATCCTGAGGATTTCAACTAAGAATTTCAACAGCCATATCCATGGCAACAGGAGCCGCTCTGCACATATATTAAACAGAATTTTATCAATCAAAAGCCATGGTGTGTATATTTATAAAATCTCCTAAGTAACTGCACAGACTAATATCCAGATATAGGGGCATATCACATAAGCTCTAATAAGTGACTACTTATATCTTTCCATATATATATATAGAAGAAATAATGTGAACAGGGGGCAATATAATACCTAATGGGAGACACGGGGAATAAATTCAATAATGTTCAAATGTAGTTACAATTACACTGCAACTTCATATCATCTAATCCCTCTAGACCGCTCTCCAATATAAGAAAAAACACAATTTTTTTTTTTTTTTTTTTGTAAAAAAAGAAAAACACTATAAAAACAATCTAACACGGATGATAGTGCCAAATAGACAAAGGGGCCTCACATATTACAAATATGTAAATTATAATCAATATTAAGACCCCGTGGTTGCAGGGTATCTAGAACAGATATCCATCGCAATTCCTTCTTTTTCAACATCTTAACTCTATCGCCACTTCGCCTCAAAACTGGGACTCCGTCTACCACTTTAAACCTTAATTGGTTAACAGACAGAATGTTTACAATCAATGAAATGCTTAGGAACAGGTAACTCCACATATTTGGTCCTGACAGTACTTTTGTGTTTACTAATACGCGCCCTGATTTCCATTGTTGTCTCTCCCACATACATAAGCCCACATGGGCATACTATTAAGTAAATTACAAAACTTGAAGAACATGTATATCTCTCCTTGATAGAAAACTTCTTTCCAGTCCGTGGGTGGTTGAAAGAATCTCCCTTCAACATATTCCCACAACACGCACAACCAAGGCATGGAAAATTACCCGTTTTAGGAGGGCAAAGTGTTCTTTGTATGGAGACCTTCCCAGAGCCAATATCAGATTTCACTAATTTGTCTTTTAAATTATAACCACGTCTATATGACAACAATGGTTTATTAGAAAATTCTTCAATGTGTGGTAGACCCTTGTGTAGTAAACTCCAATGTCTATTCAAGATACCTCCAATTCTACCACTAACTGGGCAGAATGTTGACACAAATGGGATACGTTTTTGTCTGACCTTATCACATTTATATTTCAAAACTTCTGGTGATATAGTCTAAGCCCTTTCTTTATGACTTTTAACATTCCTCAGTGGGTACCCCCTCTTAATGAATCTATCACACATCTGATCCAACCTCATATCTAACTTCTCTGTTTCCTTCACAATCCGTTTAACCTTTAACATCTGACTCCATGGAAGGGACTCAATCATGCGTCTGGGATGGTTACTGTCATAAACCAAAAGATTATTCCTATCTGTTTCTTTGATAAACAAATCAGTACAGAGAGATTCATCCTTCTTATAAACCAAAGTATCCAAAAGTTGGATTTGGTCAAGAGCGTATGTTAATGTAAATTTCAACTCAGGGAACACATTAACAAAAGATCTTCCACACTCCCCTCCCATATACAAAAAATGTCGTCGATGTAACGCCACCAGGCCCGGACATGGCCCCAGTAGCTGGAACAGTACACATGCTGGTCATCGAATACCGCCATGTAGATGTTAGCATATGTTTGGGCCACATTGGACCCCATGGCGGTACCGCGCAACTGTAGGTAGTATTCATCCCCAAAGAGAAAAAAAATCCTCCTGAGGATGAACCTTAACAGTGCTAGGACCAGCTGTGTACATTCCGGGGCCATGTCCGAGCGTGATAGCATCACATCGATGGCATTTAATCCTCTTTCATGTTCGATAGAGGTGTATAGGGATACCACATCAAATGAAACCAACAAGTATTGGGATTAACCTTAATTGTTTCAATTTTATCCAAAAAGTCATTTGTGTCCATGATATAAGACTGGGCTGAAGTGGCAAAACCTCACAATACTTTGTCCAAAAAAATAGCAAATTTATTACAAAGTGAGCCCCTCCCCGATACTATAGGGTGCCTGGGGGGTTAACAAATTTTTGTGTTTTTTCTTATATTGGAGAGCGGTCTAGAGGGACTAGATGATATGGGGACTGAAGAGTCCTGAAGTTGCAGTGTAATTGTAACTATATTTGATGGTTATCATTGTTGAATTTATTCCCCGTGTCTCTCATTAGGTATTATATTGCCCCCTGTTCACATTATTTCTTCTATATATATATGGAAAGATATAAGTAGTCACTTATTAGAGCTTATGTGATATGCCCCTATATCTGGATATTAGTCTGTGAAGTTACTTAGGAGATTTTATAAATATACACACCATGGCTTTTGCTTGATAAAATTCTGTTTAACCCCTCTCTGACATTAGACGTACTATCCCGTCCATAAAAACCCGTGCCATTCTGACCATGGACGGGATAGTACGTCATAGGCGATTAGCTGCGCTCCCTCTGGGAGCGCAGCTAATCGCCGCCGGGTGTCAGCTGATTATCACAGCTGACACCCGTGACTGTGTGTCAGGAGCGGTCACGGACCGCTCCCGGCACATTAACCCCTTGCACACCGCGATCAAACATGATCGCGGTGTACTGGGGGCACAGGGGAGGATCGCGCAGGGTGGGGGCTCCCTGCGCGCCCCCCTGAGACCCTCAGAGCAGCGCGATGTGATCGCGCTGCTCTGAGGGCTTCCTCCCTCCCAGGACCCGGATCCAAGATGGCGCTGGGGTCCTGGAGGGAGGCGGCTTCCTCAGTGCCTGCCGAGAGCAGGCATGAGGAAGCGTCCTGCACTGCCTGTCACATCGCTGGTGTGACAGAGTGCTGTGCACACTGTCACACCAGCGATCTGATGAAATACAGTGATGTCCCACCCTGGGACAAAGTAAAAAAGTAAAAAAAAAGTAAAAATAAACATGTGTAAAAAAAAATCCAAAATAAATAAAAAAAAAAAAAAAATATTCCCCAATAAATTCATTACTTATTGTAAATAAAAAAAATAAAACAATAAAAGTACACATATATGGTATCGCCACGTCCGTAACGACCCCCCCTATAAAACTGTCCCACTATTTAACCCCTTTTGTGAACCCCTTAAAAAAATAAAAATAAAAACGAAGCAAAAAATCAGTGCTTTATCATCATACCGCTGAACAAAAAGTGGAATAACACGCGATCAAAAAGACCGATATAAATAAACATGGTACCCCTGAAAACGTCATCTTGTCCCGCAAAAAACGAGCTGTAACACAGCATCATCAGCAAAAAAATAAAAAAGTTATAGCTCGCAGAATAAAGCGATGCAAAAAAATTATTTTTTATATAAAATTGTTTTTATTCTATAAAAGCGCCAAAACATAAAAAAATGATATAAATGAGGTATCGCCGTTATCGTACTGACCCGAAGAATAAAACTGCTTTATCGATTTTACCACACGCGGAACAATAAAAACGCCTCACCCAAAAGAAATTCATGAATTGCTGATTTTTGCTCATTGTAACCTCCCAAAAATCGAAATAAAAAGCGATCAAAAAATGTCACGTGCTCAAAAATGGTACCAATAAAAGCGTCACCTCGTCCCGCAAAAATTAAGACCTCACATGACTCTGTGGGCCAAAATATGCAAAAATTATAGCTCTCAAAATGTGGCGATGCAAAAAACTACTTTTTGCAATAAAAAGCGTCTTTTAGCGTGACAGCTGCCAATCATAAAAACCCGCTATAAATAGTAAATCAAACCCCCCTTTACACCCCCTTAGTTAGGGAAAAATAATAAAATAAAAAAAATGTATTTATTTCCATTTTCCCATTAGGGTTAGGGTTAGGGTTTCGGCTAAAGTTAGGGTTAGGGTTGGCGCTAAAGTTAGGATTAGGGTTAGAGTTAGGATTAGGGTTAGGGTTGGGATTAGGGTTGGGACTAGGGTTAGGGGTGTGTTGGGGTTAGGGTTGGAGTTAGAATTGGGGGGTTTCCGCTGTTTAGACACATCAGGGGCTCTCCAAATGTGACATGGCGTCTGATCTCCATTCCAGCCAATTCTGCGTTGAAAAAGTCAAACGGTGTTCCTTCACTTCTGAGCTCTGCCATGCGTCCAAACAGTAGTTTATCCCCACATATGGGGTATCAGCGTACTCTGGACCCCAAGAGTTATTGTGAAATTTGTCCTATTTCTTCTGTTACCCTTGGGAAAATAAAAAAATGGGGGCGAAAATATTATTTTTGTAAAAAAAATAAGATTTTTTTGTTTTTACGGCTGTACATTATAAACTTCTGTGAAGCACTTGGGGCTTCATAGCGCTCACCACACATCTAAATAAGTTCCTTGTGGGGTCTATTTTCCAAAATGGGTCACTTGTTGGGGATTTCCACTGTTTAGGCGCATCAGGGGCTCTCCAAATGCGACATGACGCCCCCAGACCATTCCATCAAAGTCTGCAATCCAAAACGTCACTACTTCCCTTTCCGAGCCCTGACATGCGCCCATACAGTAGTTTTCTCCCACATATTGGGTATCAGCGTACTCAGGACAAATTGGACAACAACTTTTGGGGTCCAATTTCTCCTGTTACCCTTGTGAAAATAAAATATTTGGGGCAAAAAAATCATTTTTGTAAAAAAAAAAAGGATTTTTTATTTTTACGGCTGTGCGTTATAAACTTCTGTGAAGCACTTCGGGGTTCAAAGTGCTCACCACACATCTAGATAAGTTCCTTGTGGGGTCTATTTTCCAAAATGGGGTCACTTGTGGGGGATTTCCACTGTTTAGGCGCATCAGGGGCTCTCCAAATGCGACATGACGCCCTCAGACCATTCCATCAAAGTCTGCAATCCAAAACGTCACTACTTCCCTTTCCGAGCCCTGACATGCGCCCATACAGTAGTTTTCTCCCACATATTGGGTATCAGCGTACTCAGGACAAATTGGACAACAACTTTTGGGGTCCAATTTCTCTTGTTACCCTTGTGAAAATAAAATATTGGGGGCAAAAAAATCATTTTTGTAAAAAAAAAAAGGATTTTTTATTTTTACGGCTGTGCGTTATAAACTTCTGTGAAGCACTTCGGGGTTCAAAGTGCTCACCACACATCTAGATAAGTTCCTTGTGGGGTCTATTTTCCAAAATGGGGTCACTTGTGGGGGATTTCCACTGTTTAGGCGCATCAGGGGCTCTCCAAATGCGACATGACGCCCCCAGACCATTCCATCAAAGTCTGCAATCCAAAGCGTCAGTACTTCCCTTCCGAGCCCTGACGTGCACCCATACAGTAGTTTTCTCCTACATATTGGGTATCAGCGTACTCAGGACAAATTGGACAACAACTTTTGGGTTCCAATTTCTTCTGTTACCCTTGTGAAAATAAAATATTGGGGGCGAAAAAATCATTTTTGTAAAAAAAAAAAGGATTTTTTATTTTAAGGCTGTACGTTATAAACTTTAGTGAAACACCTGGGGGTTCAAAGTTCTCACCACACATCTAGATAAGTTCCTTGAGGGGTCTAGTTTCCAAAATGGTGTCATTTGTGGGGGGTTTCCACTGTTTAGGCAGATCAGGAGCTCTCCAAACACGACATGGTGTCCAGCCAATTCTGCGTTGAAAAAGTGAGACGGCGCTCCTTCCCTTCCAAACTCTGCCATGCACCCAAACAGTGGTATACCCCCACATATGGGGTATCAGTGTACTCAGGACAAATTGCACAATAACTTTTGGAGTCTTGTTACCCTTGGAAAAATAAAAATTCGGGTGAAAAGATCATTTTTGTGGAAAAAATATGATTTTTAAATTTTACGGCTCTACGTTATAAACTTGTGTGAAGCACTTGAGGGTTCAAATTGCTCTCCAAAGATCTAGATAAGTTCCTTAGGGGGTCTAGTTTCCCAAATGGGGTCATTTGGGGGGGGTTTCCACTGTTTAGGCACATCAGGGGCTCTCCAAATGCAACATGGCATCCAATCTCAATTCCAGCCAATTTTGGTTGGAAAAAGTCAAATGGTGCTCCTTCCCTTCCGAGCTCTGCCGTGCGCCCAAACAGTGGTTCCCCCCCACATATGGGGCATCAGCGTACTCAGGACAAATTGGACAACAACTTATGTGGTCCAATTTCTCCTGATACCCTTGGGAAAATAAAAAATTAGTGACTAAAAGATAATTTTTGTGGGAAAAAAATAGGATTTTTTATTTTCATGCCCGGGCATTATAAACTTGTGTGAAGCACTTGGGGGTTCAAAGTGCTCACCAAAGATCTAGATAAGTTCCTTAGGGGGTCTAGTTTCCAAAATGGGGTCACTTGTGGGGGATTTCCACTGTTTAGGCTCATCTGGGGCACTGCAAACGGAACATGACCCCCATCAACGTCTGCATTCCAAAACGTTACTACTTCCTTTCCAAGCCCTGCCGTGCGCCCAAACAGTTTTCCACCCCACATATGGGGTATCAGCGTACTCAGGACAAATTGGACAACAACTTTTGGGGTCCAATTTCCTTGGGAAAATTCAAAAATTTAGGACTAAAAAATCATTTTTGTGGATTTTTTTTTTTTTTTTTTCACACCCAGGCATTATAAACTTTTGTGAAACACTTGGGGGTTCAAAGTGCTCACAACAGATCTATATAAGCACCTTAGGGGGTCTAGTTTCCAAAATGGTGTCACTTGTGGGGGTTTCCACTGTTTAGGCGCATCAGAGGTTCTCCAAGCCCGACATGGCGTCCAATCTCAACTCCAGCCAATTTTAGTTTGAAAAAGTCAAACGGCGCTCCTTCCCTTACGAGCTCTGCCGTGTGCCCAAACAGTGGTTTTCCCCCACATATGGGGTATTGGCGTACTCAGGAGAAATTGCATAACAACCTTATCTGTCCATTTTCTCCTTTTACCCTTGTGAAAATAAAAAAAAAGTTTGTAAAAGATCATTTTTGTGGCTAAAAAGTTAAATATTCATTTTTTCCTTCCACGTTGCTTTAGTTCCTGTGAAGCACCTGAAGGGTTAATAAACTTCTTGAATGTGGTTTTGAGTACCTTGAGGGGTGCAGTTTTTAGAATGGTGTCACTTTTGGGTATTTTCTGTCATGTAGACCCCTCAAAGTGACTTCAAATGTGAGGTGGTCCCTAAAAAAAATGGCTTTGTAAATTTTGTTGTAAAAATGAGAAATCGCTGGTCAACTTTTAACCCTTATAACTTCCTAACAAAAAAAAATTTTGATTCCAAAATTGTGCTGATGTAAAGTAGACATGTGGGAAATGTTATTTCTTAACTATTTTGTGTTACATATTTCTCTGTTTTAAGGGAATAAAAATTCAAAGTTTGAAAATTGCTAAATTTTCAAAATTTTCGCCATATTTGCGTTTTTTTCAAAAATAAATGCAAGTTATATCGAATAAATTTTACCACTAACGTGAAGTACAATATGTCACGAGAAAACAATCACAGAATCGCGAAGATCCGTTGAAGCGTTCCGGAGTTATAACCTCATAAAGAGACAGTGGTCAGAATTGTAAAAATTGTCCCGGTCATTAACGTGCAAACCACCCTTGGGGGTGAAGGGGTTAATATATGTACAGAGCGGCTCCTGTTGCCATGGATATGGCTGTTGAAATTCTTAGTTGAAATCCTCAGGACGTATGAGGCAGGAGGAGCCTTTGCAAGGAAGCGCTCATGTGACTTGATCACATGATTTCTCTTGGTTTGTTATGGAGATCGTTGCTGAGGAGTGACATCATGCTGCAAGGCGTGGAGATGTGGATAAGCTGAAGATATCGCGAGATCTCGCTGGCTGCGTGATTTGATCTTCCCTGAGGTTGCGTGCCTGTGTCATTTTAATAGCGGTACTTGTGATCCAGCGCTGATGGCCGTGGAGGCTGTGATGCTAATGTTATGGTGGGTTGTGATCCTGAGTATGTCTCTGCACATGGACATTTGTTTACATCTTGCAGACTAGGGGTGGTAAGGCTACTTTCACACATCAGTTTTTTTGTGTCAGGCATAATCCGTCGAATACCTGAAGGGACGGATCCGGCGCTGAAATGAAAAAACTGATGCAACGGATCAGTTTTTTTGCTGGATCCGACCTGAACTTTTGAACCCGGAAAAATAAGTACGCATGTCCGGACCGAGGAGAGAGAGAGAGACCTTGGTTTCCAGAATCCAGATCAGTCTTTTGACGGATTGCACAAAAGACTGGTCCGGTTCCATACACTTGTATTATTTTCGGCTGCCTGATGCGCCGCTTCAGGCACTATCAGGCGGCTCCGGAAAAAAAAAAAACGTCGCAGTGACCGTTTTGTCCAGCCACCGGAATGTACATTTCCGCCGGATCCAGACAAAAACGGATGCAACGCAGCGACATCAGGAGCGATCCGGCGCTAATGAAAGTCAATGCTAAAAAAACGCATCTGGTACCGGATCCGTTTTTTAACAACACGTCGGATCGCGCCTGAAGTAAAAAAACTGATGTGTGAAAGAGGCCTAACTGAGTTGGGAGATGACTGGTTGCAAAATGTGATATGATTGGTCACTTAGTCGGCGCCAAGAGAGTTAGTGGTGGTGATTGGTGCATGAGATTAGTTCACACAACAATATCTTTGATTGGTATATGGTGACTATAGCTAACACAATGCTGTGAATGGATTGGCGTACACATATGGGGATATTGTTTACATATTGATGTTATAATTATACCGCACGATGATTTATTGTCTTATGTATTATATATGTCCGCGATTGTATTTATTCTGTCTGATGTTTATTATTGCACTAAATAAAAATGTTTTATATATGGGCGGCTACCAAGTGGTGATTGGCTCCTCCACACCATATAAAGCCGCCATTTGCCTTTGAATGTATACTTGAAAAAGGCCACATTATGGCCAAAACGTTGTATTTGATGTTTTTGGTGGCAGAATAAAGAAGTTTTTTTACTTTTTCACCTGGACTGGATGCTGCTTTATATATTTTTATGACTTTTGTGGTTCAATTGAGTCCTTGAACTGGAAGCGTGCATCCCAAATACTCCTGTTGTGCTGTCAGCGGCTCTCAATTTTCTATGTCCTGAAGAAGGAGTCGGTGGACTCTGAAATGCGTTGACAATAAACCTACAATTTTATCAAACCACTAATTGTGTCTTATTCCGGAGAGCACAGAAACACTTCCAATCCTGCTACTTAAATCTACTGTTTCCAATCCTCCTACTTAAATCTACTGTTTCATGAAAGCTGCTGCAACTGGTTTTTCAGGCTCTAAAAGGGTGAGTTTCCACGATCAGGATTCCTTCAGGAAATGCTGCGTGTTTGGCGCTGTGCGTTGGCGCAGCGCCAAACACGCAGCATCCAGATGTTACAGCATAGTGGAGGGGATTTCAAGAAATCCCGTTCCACTATGCGTAACAACACGCAGGCGGAAGACCTGCGTTTCCGGACATGCGGCGCGTCTTTTCAGACCGCAGCATGTCCTAGCGTATTGCGGCGACGCTGCGTCGCCGCAACGGAATTTAACACAGGGCTATGTAGCCCTGCGTTCTTTCCGGATGTGTTCCGGAGGTGTCCGGAACACATCCGGAAAGAGCGCGCGTCAAAAAGGGGGCGGGGCTTTGGGCGGTGCGGAATTTCCGCTCCGTCCAAAGCACTGTGGTTCCGGACTGTGGAACCACAGCCTAAGTGTTGTGTCTCACACAACCTCATAAGGTGAGCGGTTCTACCTTTAATTATCAATAATGATGAGAAAGCGTGCTTGGATAAGGTGTTATCCGAATAGAGTATCTTCGATGTGCTCGAATCCTATGTTCTAGTTGCTGTGGCTGCAAGTCTCACAGCTGTTCAACAGCCGCAACACATGTAGGGATTTCCAATTTGTTAGGCAATCCCTGCACGTGTTGCAGCTGTAGAATAGCCGAGAACTGTCATCTCCTATCTAGTAGTAGTGGGAAAGTCAGCCTTCACAGAATACAGATTTTATCTATGATTTGAAAGTAAAACATCAGTCCAGGAGCAGAAAGAAGATTCCTCTGATAAAATATGTAAGAAAGGTGCTTATTTTAAAGAATAATTTTGATTTATGAAATGAAATTTAAAATACCAATAACTTTTTAATCATATTATTTTCAGAGCAAGCAACTCAGATGGACCAGTGGTTCTCTTAATGAGAAATTTTTAAATCAAATCATTCAGTCCTTGAAATCTAGAGCGTTATCATCTGTATATTACTACAGATACAGTACATGCAGCCTATGAAATTAGACACATCGTTCTTTTTCATGGTAAAACATTGAGACCTAATACCACCTTGTGAATTATTATTCTAGCATTGACTTAATTAAGTTCTATAAAATGAAATATTACTATGATTTTTTAACCTTTGCCGCGATCTTAACATTTCTTCTACTCACCCAGGAAGTTTTTTGATACATTGAGCTGACGAATGTTAATATGGACAGAACCTTTGGGTATCCAGACTACCTCCTCATATCCTTGAGAAATGGGGGAGGGAGAGAGGGGGAACAAGCTGTAAGAGAGATGTTGAACAGAACACTCAATCTTGTAAGCACATCACTCACATCCATACAGCAGAAGTTTTCTCACTCTCACATGCCACAAATGCAGTAATTAATCTGTGCACGTACTTAGCAAGCATTAAAATATTTAACAGTACTATTGATAATGATGTTGCCTCAATACTGGTACACTGCCCACCCAATACCCAATATGACCACTTCGCGTAAACCAAGATGGTTCTGCCATAGTACTTTACAACTACTTGTTTTTTACAAAACTTTCTCCCTGTCTATGGAGGCCATTGACGTGAGCAACCTTCTCCTCCACTCTCTGTTCAATGTACTACATGAGATACCTGTCCATGGTCCCATTCCTCTTACCGACTGCAATGTAGGCAGTGCCCATGCATTGCACTCAAGGGGTTACCTGTTGTGAATGGGTTTGAGATGAGTTCTGAGCAGAGACTCCCTCTGGTGGTTACAAGCGGTACTGGTCTGTTCAGTGAAGATTGTGAGGACTGGGAATCAGGTGTTACTGACTGGTCTTATATAAGGGAGTCACCTTCCCATCAGGGTTGCCGGTGTTCAATTGTTCTGGTCTGAATCCTTCATTCCTGTTTCCCTTGTAGCCTGCTGTGTCATGTCTGCATCTCCTGCTAACAGATAAGACATTTTCTTCTTTTTGTTTTGGTGCTATATTTTTGCATTTTGTCCTGCACTTCTGTGGGGGCCTTCTGGGTCCCCTCCGGGGGCTTTTGCCCTCTCAGTTTAGTTCAGCCACTGATGTTTGTACTTTTGCTTTTTCCAGTTTTTTCAGTGGCTGCTGTTTTGATTTTGTTACACCAGAGAACTAATTTAGGTGGTAGAGGTCGTGTGATCTCAGGTGATTTTGAAATTAGTAGAGTTGGTGCTTTTCAGGGTTTTCTGGGATTGCAGTAAGTACCCTTCCTATCCTTTTCTATTTAGTTAGTTTGGGCCCCAGCGTTTGCTCATACTATTTTCTTTCTGTGTCAGTATTCTTCTTGTCTAACCGCCATTACTTGTTTGGGGGCTTTCTATTATCTTTGGGGTTCTGCTCCGGGGCAGATAGCTTTCCTATTTCTATCTTTAGGTGTAGTTAGTTTCTCAGGCTGTGACGAGGCGTCTAGGACCAACGTAGGAACGCTCCACGGCTGCCTCTAGTTGTGGTGGTTAGTCAGGGTACTGCAATCTCATAGATTCCAACTGCTCTGGTGTATTGCCTTTTTTACCTGCACTCCTCAGCTACCGAAACATAACAGTATCACCGGCCTAAAAATTGAAAATTGTATGGTACTCACAGAAGGGAAAAAATATTGTGAAAGAAAAAAGGTTGTCAGAGTTGTCAGAGATATTTTTCTGTTTGTTGCATTTTTTTCCCTCTGTATCTCTGGGTGCTGGGGAGGATCTTCTCTCTCAATGGAGTTTGCACGGTTGTCTGGCCGTGTGGATCAGCTTGCCACTGAGGTTCAGAGTATTGCTGCATATCTTGCTAGGTTGCCTGTTGTGGAACCTAGGATCCCCATGCCAGATTTGTTTTTGGGGGATCGAGCTAAGTTTCAGAATTTCAAAAATAATTGTAAATTGTTTTTTGCCTTAAAATCTAAGTCCTCAGGGAACGCAGCGCAGCAGGTTCAAATTATCATCTCTCTCCTGCGCGGCGATCCCCAGGATTGGGCTTTTTCCCTGACACCTGGGGATCCTGTTTTGAGTGATGTTGATGCATTTTTTCAGGCTTTGGGGTTATTGTACGATGAGCCTAATGTCACTGATCAAGCTGAAAAAGCCTTGTTGGCATTAAATCAGGGGCCTTATGACGCTGAGTTATACTGTCAGAGATTCCGTAGGTGGGCAGTCCTGACCAAATGGAATGACGACGCTTTGGCAGCCCTTTTCCGGAAGGGTCTGTCAGATAATGTAAAGGATGTTATGGTGGGATTCCCTGTCCCCTCTGGTCTCAATAATTCTATGTCATTAGCGATTCAAATTGACAGACGTTTGCGTGAGCGGAGAAGTATGCGTGGAATGGTGTTGCCTTGTGAACCAGCTTCTGAACCCATGCAGTGTGATAGAGTGGTGTCTGGGGCACAGCGTCATGAGTTTCGAAAGCGCAATGGGTTATGTTTCTACTGTGGTGATGCCTCTCATGCTATTTCAGTCTGCCCTAAGCGGGGAAGACGTTTTGCACTCTCAGTTGTCTTGGGTAGTGTTCAGACTAAGTTTTTATTAACTGTCACTCTGATATGCTCTCTGTCCTCATTTTCTGCTCAGGCTTTCGTTGATTCTGGAGCAGCTATTAACCTGATGGATTATGATTTTGCTAAACGTTGTTGGCTTCCCTTGATACCCCTACAGAAGTCTATTCCCTACTGGGGATCGATTCTACCCCTTTGGCTGAGAATAAACCCCAGTTTTCTACTCAGGTGATAATGAGGGTTGAACCTGATCACCAGGAGTGCTGCAAATTTTTGGTTCTGTATAATCTGCATGACATTATCGTGCTGGGTTTCCCTTGGTTACAGTCTCATAATCCTGTTTTGGATTGGAAATCTGTGTCTGTAACCAGTTGGGGCTGCCAATGTGTTAATACCAACACTCCTGTTTTTTCTGCCTCCCCCCAGGCTCAGGATGTTCCTGACTTTTTGATTGATTTTTCTGATGTGTTTAGCGAAAGTAAATCTGCATCCTTGCCTCCCCATAGGAGCTATGACTGCGCTATTGAATTAGTGCCGGGTAGTAAATTCCCTAAAGGTCGCCTTTTTAACTTGTCTGTACCTGAACATGACGCTATGCGGTCTTATATCAATTAATCATTGGAGAAGGGTCATATCAGACCATCCTCTTCACCCTTAGGTGCCGGTTTTTTCTTTGTGGCCAAAAAAGATGGTTCATTAAGGCCGTGTATTGATTATCGTCTCTTGAACAATATTACTGTGAAATATCAATACCCGTTACCCTTGATTTCTGACCTGTTTTCCAGGGTGAAAAACGCTACTTGGTTTACCAAGCTTGACCTCAGGGGGGCGTATAACCTTATTCGCATTAAGCACGGGGATGAATGGAAGACGGCATTCAATACCCCTGAAGGGCATTTTGAGTACCTAGTTATGCCCTTTGGGCTCACTAATGCTCCTTCCGTCTTCCAGTCCTTCATGAATGACATTTTCAGGGATTTTGTGGACAAATTTCTGATTGTTTATTTGGATGATATCTTGATTTTTTCTAATGACTGGGACTCTCATGTGAAACATGTTCGAACTGTGTTCCAGATTTTGAGAGAGAATGCTCTGTATGTGAAGGGATCAAAGTGTCTTTTTGGCGTACAGAGGATCTCATTTCTGGGATTCATTTTGTCCCCATCTGTTATTGAAATGGACCCGGTCAAGGTTCAGGCCATCTGTGATTGGGTCCAACCTACTTCATTAAAGGCTCTTCAGAGATTTTTGGGTTTTGCCAATTTTTATCGTAAATTTATTGGTAATTTCTCGGTTATTGTTAAACCATTAACTGATTTGACCAGAAAGGGTTCTGATGTGGTGAATTGGCCTCCTGAGGCAGTCTCTGCGTTTCAGGAACTTAAGCAGAGATTCACTTCTGCTCCTGTTCTACGGCAGCCTGATGTTTCTCTGCCATTTCAGGTGGAGGTTGATGCCTCTGAAATTGGGGCAGGTGCCGTTTTGTCCCAAAAAGATCCAGAGACCTCTAAAAGTAACCCTTGTGCCTTTTTCTCTCGAAAATTTTCTCCTACTGAACGTAATTATGACGTGGGTAATCGGGAGTTATTGGCCATGAAGTGGGCTTTTGAAGAGTGGAGACATTGGCTGGAGGGAGCCAAACATCAGGTGGTGGTCCTTACGGACCATAAGAATCTGGTCTATCTGGAATCTGCCAAGCGACTCAATCCTAGACAGGCCAGGTGGGCCTTGTTTTTCACACGTTTTAATTTTGTGGTTTCCTTTCTTCTGGCACTAAGAATGTTAAGGCGGATGCCCTCTCGAGGAGTTTCCTTGCGGACTCTCCTGAGTTATCTGATCCTTCTGTTATTTTCAAAGAGGGTGTAGTTCTTTCCGCCATCTCGCTCAATTTGAGACTTGCTCTGGAGGGGTGTCAGGAGGATAGGCCCGAGTGCTGCCCTGTTGGAAAATTGTTTGTCCCGGACCAGTGGAAAAAGAGTGTGATGTCTGAGATTCATTGTTCCGCATTGGCTGGGCATCCCGGAATTTTTGGTACCAGAGACTTGGTTAGTCGGTCCTTTTGGTGGCCTACCTTGTCTCGTGATGTCAGGGAATTTGTGCAGTCCTGCGGGACTTGCTCTCGCTCCAAGCCTTGCTCTCGCTCTAGTGGTTTGTTGATGCCATTGCCTGTGCCCAAGAGACCATGGACCCATATCTCTATGGATTTCATTTCCGACCTTCCTGTTTCTCAGAGAATGACCACCATCTGGGTAATTTGTGATAGGTTTTCCAAAATGATACATCTTGTGCCATTACCTAAGTTGCCTTCCTCCTCTGAATTGGTGCCGTTGTTCCTTCAGCACGTGGTTCGTTTACACGGCATTCCTGAGAACATTGTGTCTGACAGAGGAGTCCAGTTTGTTTCCAGATTTTGGAGGACTTTTTGTTCTAAACTGGGTGTTCAATTGTCTTTCTCCTCGGCATTTCATCCTCAGACCAATGGTCAAACTGAGAGAACAAACCAGACATTGGAGACTTATCTTAGATGCTTTGTGTCTGCTGATCAGGATGACTGGGTCTCTTTTTTGCCTTTGGCTGAGTTTGCTCTTAATAATAGGGCTAGCTCTGCCACTTTGATGTCTCCGTTTTTCTGTAATTCTGGGTTTCACCCTCGATTTTCTTCAGGACAGACGGAGGCTTCTGTCTGTCCAGGTGTTGACTCTGTTGTGGAGCGTATGCAACAGATTTGGGACCAGGTAGTGGAGAGGTTGTCCCTCTCTCAGGAGAAGGCCCAGCGGTTTGCTAACCGGCATAGGACTGATGGTCCTCGGTTTAAAGTGGGGGACTTGGTCTGGTTGTCCTCAAAGAATATTCCTATGAGAGTAGCATCTCCTAAATTTAAGCCTAGGTTCATTGGACCTTATAAGATCATTGAGATTCTTAATCCTGTTTCTTTTCGTTTGCTTCCAGGGACATTTAAGATCCATAACGTGTTCCACAAGTCCTTGTTGAAGAGGTTTGTTGAGCCAGTGGTTCCTGCTGCTGTGCCTCCTGACCCTGTTTTGGTTGAGGGCAATCTGGAGTATGTGGTTGAGAAAATATTAGATTCTCGTTTTTCTAGACGGAAACTCCAGTATTTGGTTAAGTGGAGAGGTTATGGTCAGGAAGACAATTCTTGGGTGTTTGCTTCGGACATCCATGCTAGGAGACTCATCCGTGCGTATCATAGAACTCATCCTGACCGACCTGGTTGCTCAAATGAGGGTTCGGTGACCCCTCCTCAAGGGGGGGGTACTGTTGTGAATGGGTTTGAGATGAGTTCTGAGCAGAGACTCCCTCTGGTGGTTACAAGCGGTACTGGTCTGTTCAGTGAAGATTGTGAGGACTGGGAATCAGGTGTTACTGACTGGTCTTATATAAGGGAGTCACCTTCCCATCAGGGTTGCCGGTGTTCAATTGTTCTGGTCTGAATCCTTCATTCCTGTTTCCCTTGTAGCCTGCTGTGTCGTGTCTGCATCTCCTGCTAACAGATAAGACATTTTCTTCTTTTTGTTTTGGTGCTATATTTTTGCATTTTGTCCTGCACTTCTGTGGGGGCCTTCTGGGTCCCCTCCGGGGGCTTTTGCCCTCTCAGTTTAGTTCAGCCACTGATGTTTGTACTTTTGCTTTTTCCAGTTTTTTCAGTGGCTGCTGTTTTGATTTTGTTACACCAGAGAACTAATTTAGGTGGTAGAGGTCGTGTGATCTCAGGTGATTTTGAAATTAGTAGAGATGGTGCTTTTCAGGGTTTTCTGGGATTGCAGTAAGTACCCTTCCTATCCTTTTCTATTTAGTTAGTTGGGGCCCCAGCGTTTGCTCATACTATTTTCTTTCTGTGTCAGTATTTCTTCTTGTCTAACCGCCATTACTTGTTTGGGGGCTTTCTATTATCTTTGGGGTTCTGCTCCGGGGCAGATAGCTTTCCTCTTTCTATCTTTAGGTGTAGTTAGTTTCTCAGGCTGTGACGAGGCGTCTAGGACCAACGTAGGAACGCTCCACGGCTGCCTCTAGTTGTGGTGGTTAGTCAGGGTACTGCAATCTCATAGATTCCAACTGCTCTGGTGTATTGCCTTTTTTACCTGCACTCCTCAGCTACGGAAACATAACAGTTACCCTGTGCAGCTGTCACAGTTTTAAAGGGAAAAAAAACACTATTTAAAGAGAGTCTGTCACCCCAAAAACTCCAACCGAACTGCTAATATGGACATATAGGGGACTTAGCCACTATGAAATAGTTTTTTGTACTATTACTGCTTTTGATGTCCAAAAAATGAGTTGTTTTTTCAATATGTAATTCACGGCTCATTTGTGAACCCTTGACGTGGTCAAGGACTCTATGCACTGTTCTGGCCCCTCAATTGGCATGGGGCGCACTATCCATTAACTTAATTAACAGTGCTCTATTAGGCCTCATTCAGATGTCCGATTTTTTCGCGTATAAGAATATTGGATCAATTATTTTTATTAGACTTTGATCACAGTTTGACCAGAGTGTGTTGTTAGTGTCATCCGATTTTACATTGCTGATTTTCAGACATATCTCCGGATATTTTTCGCTGGAAAAAATCAGACATGTGACCGGCCCAATAGACTACCACAGGTACGAATTCTATCGGTGAAAAACACGAATAGTACTTGTATGTGAAAATCTGACATCTGAATGAGGCCTTAGTGTGTGTCTGCTCTCCTTCCTTGTTCTAGACAGTGCACCAGTATTACAGATAGGAGCCAGTAAAGAGACTAACACTGTGTGCACTCTGCTAGGCTCAAGGAATGTCAGTATGCCCTTGTGTTTCAGTCGAAGCAGTGCTTGCTTGGGCAGTGTTAGCTAAGGGTCAATGTACCCTATACTAAATGAGGGGGCAGAATGGTGAACAGAGCTCTTGCCCATACAAAAGCAGTGAAATTTATAGGATAGGCCTCATTTTAGTGGGAACTGAGTCCCCAATATGAATGTACCAGCAGTTTACTTGGTGTTTTGAGGGTGACAGACTTCCTGTTGAACAACTTGCAGGTAATTTGTAAGTTAAGGTCTGACCCCCAAAAAGAGTTATGGATGGTGTTTAATGCTGCATTAATATATGATCACCGAGAGGTTTGTATGTGAATTGCTCCCTGTCAAGGGTTTTGTTGCATGTTGCAATAACGTATTTAATTTGTATAATTAAAAATTTGTATAATTAAAAACTGGAGCTCCGTAACAAAATTAATGGAAAAGTACTTTGTCATCAGTATTCATAAATCATCCCAGTGTCTAGATATAAGATCTTAGTGATGATGGAAATGCATGGAAGACGTTTCTGTGTCTGCTTCTTTAGTTTGGCAAAACTGTACAAAGTAAATATTCTTCTCACAGTCTGTATTGTAATTATTATTGAAGAGTATACGTTTCTACACAGCTGTATACGGGCCTTTCAGTTCTATTTCTTACCTGTCTCATGTAGTGACTGGTTGAAGATTCCCTCAATAGTCTCACATGTATTTCCATCACCACTACACACTCGACATTTGTCTTCTCTGGCATCAGATCCCAAAATCCGATCACAGCCCACGTGCTAATAGCAAATAAATCAATTTCAATTATACATAAACAGTCAGTATATACAGGTGCTTCTCACAAAATTAGAATATAATCAAAAAGTTAATTTATTTCAGTTCTTCAATACACAAAGTGAAACTCATATATTATATAGAGTCATTACAAATAGAGTGATCTATTTCAAGTGTTTATTTCTGTTAATGTTGATGATTATGGCTTACACTCAATAAAAACCCAAAAGTTATTAACTCAGTAAATTACCATACTTTATAACACCAGCTTGAAATTTTTTTTTTAAAGTCCAAAATGTGCCAAGGGTTAAGGTCAGGCGAGTTTGATGGCAAATCAAGCACAGTGATACTGTGGTTTATAAACCAGGTATTGGTACTTTTGGCAGTGTGGACAGGTGACAAGTCCTGCTGGAGAATGAAATTTCCATCTCCAAAAAGCTTGTTGGCAGAAGGAAGTATGATGTGCTCTAAAATTTCCTGGTAGACGGCTGCGCTGACTTTTGTCTTGATAAAACACAGGGGACCTACACCAGCAGATGACATGGCTCCCCAAACCATCACTGATTGTGAAAACTTCACACTAGACCTTAAGCAGCTTGGATTGTGTGTCTCTCCACTCTTCCTCCAGACTCTGGGACCTTGATTTACAAGGTCTAGTGTGAAGTATCCACAATCAATTATGGTTTCGGGAGCCATGTCATCTGCTGGTGTAGGTCCAGTGTGTTTTATCAAGACCAATGTCAGTGCAGCCGTCTACCACAAAATTTTAGAGGACTTCCTTCTGCCGACAAGCTTTTTGGAGATGGAAATTTCATTCTTCAGTAGGATTTGGCACCTGTCCACACTGCCAAAAGTACCAATACCTGGTTTAAAAGCAACAGTATCACTGTGCTTGATTCGCCAGCAAACTTGCCTGACCTTAACCCCATGGAGTATTGTGGAGACGAAGATGAGAGACACCAGACCCAACAATGCAGATAAGATGAAGGCTGCAATGAAAGCAACCTGGGCTTCCATAACACCTCAGCAGTACCACAGGTTGATTGTCTCCATGCCACGCCGCATTAATGCAGTAATTGATGCCAAAGAAGCCCCATCTAAGTATTGAGTGCATTTACTGAATATACATTTCAGTAGGCCAACATTTCAGATTTAAAATAATTTTTTCAAGCTGGTGTTATAAAGTATTCTAATTTATTGAGATAATGACTTTTGGGTTTTCATTGGCTGTAAGCCATAATCATCAACATTAACAGAAATAAACACGTGAAATAGATCACTCTGTTTGTAATGACTCTATCTAATATATGAGTTTAACTTTTTGTATTGAAGAACTGAAATAAATTAACTTTCTGATGATATTCTAATTTTGTGAGATACACCTGTACATAATATGCATAACATTTGGATGTATAATCCGCATCTAATTTTCTACAGTCATCATATAAGTTTATCAAATGTCAATGGACTGGTGCTCTGTAAATTCTTCTCTGTAAATTGGGCCTTTGGAAACCTTGACTGACACCTTGATCATATTTTCTATATAAATCACAGTAATCAAAACCCTGGATGAATTGTCTATCCCCAATGATGAGTTATTTACAAATTGCCATAATTGATCCTAACTAAAGATTCTATAATAATTAAAATGTAACTTAATATTGTTTGCTGTTGACCTGTGACACAGCGTATGTGTCATGAAAGGATCGCGTTCCAGCGGGTCGGGTGATTGGGGTCACTGAAAGGTCACTTGACCCGCAGGCACAAGACCCTTTGTGCTTCACCACAAGGGGATTGGCTTAACCCCCACGTGGATACGATCGCTCTGATTGGCTGTAAAAAGTGAAACAGTGCTCCCTTTATTCCGAGCCCCGACGTGTGCCCAAACAGTGGTTTAACCCCACATATGGGGTATCAGCGTACTCAGGAGAAATTAGACCTCCAAAGTTGTTGTGCAATTTTTCCTGTTACCCTTGGGAAAAAAAAATTGGGGACTAAAAAAATTATTTTTGTGGAAAAAAAAAGATTTTTTATTTTCACAGCTCTGCGTTATAAACTTCTGTGAAGAACTTGGAGATTCAAAGTGCTCACCACACATCTAGAGGAGTTCCTTGGGGGATCTAGTTTCCAAAATGGGGTCACTTGAGGGGGTTTCTACTGTTTAGGCACATCATGGGCTCTGCAAACGTAACATGACGCCCGCAGACCGTTCCATCAAGTCGACATTTCAAAACATCACTACTTCCCTTCCGAGCCCCGACGTGTGCCCATACAGTAGTTTTCTCCCACGTATGGGATATCAGCGTACTCAGGACAAATTGGACAACAACTTTTGGGGTCTAATTTCTCCTGTTAACCTTGGAAAAATAAAAAAATTGGGGACTAAAAGATCATGTTTGTGGAAAAAATATGATTTTTTTTTCATGCCCGGGCGTTTATAACTTCTGTGTAGCGCTTGGGGGTTCAAAGTGCTCACCGCACATCTAGATAAGTTCCGTGCGGTGTCTAGTTTCCAAAATGGGGTCACTTGTTGGGAGTTTCTACTGTTTAGGCACATCAGGGGCTCTGCAAACGTAACATGATGCCCGCAGACCATTCCATCAAAGTCAGCATTTCAAAACGTCACTACTTCTCTTCCGAGCCCCAATGTGTGCCCGAACAGTGGTTCCCCACACATATGGGGTACCAGTGTACTCAGGACAAACTGTACAACAACATTTGGGGTCCAATTCCTCCTGTTACCCTTGGGAAAATAAAAAATAGCGGGCTGAAAAATTATTTTTGAGAAACAAAAATTATTTTTTTTATTTTCACTGCTCTGCGTTTATAAACTTCTGTGAAGCACTTGGGCGTTCAAAGTGCTCACTACACATCTAGATAAGCTCCTTGGGGGGTCTAGTTTCCAAAATGGGGTCACTTGTGGGGGGTTCTACTGTTTAGGCACATCAGGGGCTCTGCAAACGCAACATGACGCCCGCAGAACATTCCATCAAGTCTGCATTCCAAAATGGCGCTCCTTCCCTTCTGAGCCCTGCCGTGCGCCCAAACAGTGGTTTATAACCACATATGAGGTATCTGTGTACTCAGGAGAAATTGGCCAACAAATTTTAGGATCCATTTTATCCTGTTACCCATGCAAAAATGAAAAAATTTATGCTAAAATAAAATTTTTGTTGGAAAAATTAAAATGTCCATTTTTTCCTTCCACGTTGCTTTAGTTCCTGTGAAGCACCTGAAGGGTTAATAATCTTCTTTAATGTAGTTTTGAGTAGCTTGAGGGGTGCAGTTTTTATAATGGTGTCACTTTTGGGTATTTTCTACCATATAGACCCTTCAAAGTGACTTCAAATGTGATGTGGTCCCAAAAAAAAATGGTTTTGTAAATTTTACTGTAAAAATGAGAAATCGCTGGTCAACTTTTAACCCTTATAACTTCCTAACGAAAAAAAAATTTGTTTCCAAAATTGTGCTAATGTAAAGTAGACATGTGAGAAATGTTATTTATTAACTATTTTGTGTCACATAACTCTCTGGTTTAACAGAATAAAAATTCAAAATTTGAAAATTGAGAAATTTTCAAAATTTTCGCCAAATTTCCATTTTTTTCACAAATAAACGCAAAAATTATCGACCTAAATTTACCACTAACATGAAGCTCAATATTTCACGAAAAAACAATCTCAGAATCGCTAGGATCCGTTGAAGCGTTCCTGAGTTATTACCACATAAAGGGACACTGGTCAGAATTGCAAAAAATGGCAAGGTCATGAAGGGTTAAAACCACAGTGTCTGTGTTGGTCACTATATAGATTTCTTATTAGTTCGGAGCTGTTGATTTAATTTCATTTTTTCAGTCCCTTCAGTCAATTTTATTATATTTTAACACTTTAGTTCACACCCATCGACTGATGTGGGACTCATCGATCTGCTAACTATATGTTAGCAGTGACACTATCTGTAGGTCCGTTAATAGTACTATATTCTCACACAGCAGTAAGAGACCCCATTACATGGTACAGGATTAGCTGATTTAATTGTCTCCACTATCTAGGGATTTTATTATATGGCGACTGTTAGGGAACCCTCAGAACACTTATTAGTTATTAATTCTTTCTAATGTCTCTTTGCATAATGTGGTCACTGACCACTATTTTTGCATGTGAGCACCAACTATTATTGCATTATTATTTAGGCTGCATAATCATAGGTACAATTAGGGATTTTACAGTTTATACAGTAAGGTTTTATACTTACAAAGTTTACATTTTACTATTATACATAGTTTTGAAGGTCTTGCTTGTTAGCACTCTATATGAAATTCCATTATTTACCTCCATATCATGAAAATCAGTACTGGCCTTGTGATGGTCACAGAATTCGTTATAAGAGCTTTGACTACTGTAGTGTAACAAAATGTTCATTACTGTGATCGCCAAATGACCCAGACAAAATAAACAATGAAGATTCAAATCGAATGACAGGAAGTGGGTAACTTGAAAACCATTAAGAATTCTGAGATGGAGTATTTTAGAGATCTTTTCATAATACAAAGAATATGCTTTATTTATTGAAGCCATAATACACTTTATGATGTTTCCTGATAGCTCTTCTGAGGGGAGTAGCCACTTCTTGACACCTTTGTCATTGACCTATTTCCTGTGAGAACAAAAGTATCGGGCATATTGAAGTCCAACATGCCCTATGCTTTTTTATCACAACATCCGCCACTGGGTGAGAGCCTGAACACTCACTAACACATTTGATAACTGGCGGGTCTTGAAAACATTACCATTAAAAAAGTACATACCTTACATTCCCCGTTAACACACACATCATAGAATTCGGTTCTACATGGAGTTCCATCTACTACCGCTGCTGCTCTTTCAGTGTAGAAATTGAACCCTTCAGCTAAGCAGTTCAATGAACAAGCCTTCACACCGCCTTTAATCACAAAATGAACAACAGCATTATAGGATTTTATGTCTCCCTTAGAAGACATCCAGACAAATTATTTTGAAGAATCAACTATCATCAGATTTTGGATTAGAAAATTCCAAAGACTTAAAGGGAACCTGTCACCCCCCAGGGCGTTTTTAACTAAAAGAGCCACCTTCAGCAGCACTAAGGCTGCATTCTGTGAAGGTGGCTATTTTGTTTCTGACCCCAGTAACGCCAAAATATTGAGTTTCATAAATAGGTCCCCATACCTGTATTGAGTCCCATAGGTATGGTGTGTCCCCCTGTATCATCCGCCTCCCAGCCGTCCATCATCCCCTTTCTGCGTCACTGCACCGCCTACTCATGTGTTTCTGTTTGCATTACATGCCGGCGGGCGCCTGCGCTGTTCCAACAGTTCTCGGGCATGCGCAGTGCACGCTGCCCAGGAACGGACATCAGGCTATCGCGCCTGTGTGTTTCGGAGGCACCAGATCCTGCCCCGCAGTGTGTTATGATGTACTCACACTGCAAGGCTGGCAATCTGGCGCCTGTGCAGTGAACAACTATAGCTGCGACTGCCCCCTTCTCCTTCCTCTTTCGTTTTCCTCCCTCGGCAGCGTCTGATGAGCTGACGTGGAACTGCTCAGCTCATCAGACCCTGCCAAGGGAGGAAAACGAATTTTATGAAAGCAAGTCAGAAAAGGTCTTCTTAATTAATGGTCACTATATGACTTCAGGAGGAGTAGGAGACTGCTACCTCCAGTGTCCAGTTTCCTCAGCACAAAGCAGAAAGATCCCAATAAAGGATGTTCTCTATGTTCCCAGCCTTAAAAGCAATCTTAAAAGAAGCTCACTCAAAAGGGGAATGTAGTTACTTTTAGAGATAACACCTACATCATCTCAAAGAAGGGTCACACTCTTGCAGAAGGAAAAATCCAAGATGAACTTTATCAGCTAAAATGCAAAGAAAGAGTGTACAGTGCTAGACACGATCTGCATAAGAACTGTATCTATGTATGGCACAGATGTCTTGGGCACAGAGACCCAGAAGCAGTAAGGAAGCTAGCTCAACTTGCAAATGGAATTGAAATCAACCAGTGTAGTCAAATGATGAAGTGCACTAGCTGTCTTAAAAGGGAAAATGTCCAGAAAATCCTTTCCTAAAATAAGCACCACTAGATCTTCACAGCCTATGGATCTGATATATACAGATGTATGTGGTCCAATGAGTGTTCAAACTCCTAGCAAGAAGAGATATTTTCTCACATTTATTAATGACTACTTCAGATATACAGTCACCTACCTGCTTCACAGTAAGGATGAAGTTCCACAGAATCACGAAGAATATTTTTCTGTAGTGTTTAACAAATTTGGAAGAATGCCAAAAGCCCTGCATGCAGATAATGGAGCCGAATATACAAGTGGTAAGGTGCAAACCATTTTGAAAAAGGATGGAATCGTGATCCAGACTACTATTCCATACAACCCAGAACAAAATGGCATTGCAGAGAGAATGAACCGTACTCTCTGTGAAAGTGGGAGAAATATGTTGTTTCATGCAATTCTACATACAACGTATTGGGGAGAAGCCATCATGAGAGCTTGCTATCTTCAAAACAGACAGCCAAGTAAAGCCACAAATAAAACTCCATATGAGCTATAGAACTACGAGAAGCCTAACCTGAAGCACCTCAGGATATTTGGAAGCAAAACGTTTAAGTATGTTCCAAAAGAAAAACGTTCCAAATGGGAATTACACGCAAAGCAAGGAGTCCAGTTGGGCTATAGCGAAACTCAAAAGGGATACAGAATCCTGCACCCAGAGACCAACACAGTAACAATCAGCAGAGATGTAGTGATTGATGAAAACTCTGTATCGCTCAAATTCCATGAAGTTACACCAGTTATTCAACCTAAAAAGCAAGAACAAGAATCTCAATCACCAAACCCAGACACCGAAAAGGAAAACACTGAAGTGTGGATAAGCTCTGAAGCCACCAAGAAAGATACAAAAGAACCAAGTCAACCTCCAGTCAGGAGATCAGAAAGGCCAAACAAAGGTATCCCAGCTAGACACCTTTCTTATATGGTCAGAACACTTCCTAAACCAGTTTGGAATGTCAGAAGCCAAAGGTGTGTCAGCACCAATGGCTCCGTCTTACTTAAAGTTGGATGGAGAAGAAAATCTGCCAACCAGCATTGAGAGTTAAGGCACTGTCACACTTAGCGATCGCACCAGCGATCACGACAACGACACAACCTGGCAAGATCGTTGGTGCGATCGCTATATGGTCGCTAGTTAGCTTCCAAACACAAAGATCTCATCAGAGATCAGCGATCTGTATAACGACCTCTGCGGTCGTTGGGAAAACCTAGTCCCACCTGCGACGCTGGTAAAGTCGTTCATAAAGGGTGTCACACTCAGCGATTCAGGCTCACCAGCGGGACACCAACGACCAAAAAACGGCTCAGAACGTTCATAAGCGATCAATGACATCGCAGCGGGGGCCACATCGCCGCTACATGTCACACACAGCTAAGTCGCTAACGAGGTCGCTGCTGCGTCATAAAATCGCTGACGCTTTAGCGATCTCGCTAGCGATCTCGCTTAGTGTGACAGTACCTTTACAGACAAGCAGTGGGGGCGCTTCTGCACATAGCAACCACAACTTGTCTGGATATCACAGCCACAGTTGGAATTCTCTGCCAATGTGTTTTCAAGCCACGCCTAAGAGACTGGAACATGGTGTACTCGAGTTTGATTATTGCGAGTCTGACAAGATGATAGCTGATGGTATGACAAAGCCATTATCAAGAGCCAAGTTTGTGGACTTCAGAACTGCAATGGGACTAACAGGATAAGTAGTTGTTGAGTGGGGGTGTTGGAATATGTTTGGTGCAACAACTCCATTCCTGTCTATGAGTTTTTAGTTGCTAGATCTGTATGCTGGTCATAAAGTTAGAACAAAAAAAAAAAAACTCCCAGAGGCTCACACAAGAAGAGCATGTGACTATTTCCTGTTTTCCTGTGTCTATGTATGAGAGAAGTAGCTTGCTATAGAATAGAGTAATCCTTCTTTGTATATTATGGTGCAATCTTACTATTTGTTCGTGATTTGCTCCAAATACTTCAAAATGGCACACACAGTTCATGAATTTGGTGCAGAATCCAAAATTCTATTTAGTTTTGGCTTTATCTGTTTGTGTGCAAATTTTTACATTTCAAAAAGTCACAAAAATGTCACGTTTGTCTTGAAAATCTGCCGAATTAAAAACTCTTCCAGAAGATTGAGATGCGTCAAAAATTTTCAATGGTTGGTACAAGTCTAATTTCATGAATCTGTCTAAAACATCTTACGCAAATTGCCTCTTCAGAGAAAAAGAGGACTTGAACTCTATAGCGCCACCTGTTGGAAGTAGCGATCCTCCTAAAACATCTTAATAAGAAAATTTTTTTTTTTTTTTGTTTTCTCTGTTTAATGGTCATGTGTTTGATATGCATTTACATTTTGCATACACATCAACTTACTTTTTCAGTTCAGACCCAGTTTTTCATAAGAAAACATTATAGAGTAAAAATAAAAAAAAAGAATAAAGAAAAGCAACGTAAAATATGGCACAAATCTTATACAGAATAAGATGCAAATACTAAAGACACTAACAGTAAAAGCAAAAACTGGAGAAACAACAATGATGTATTATCAGGGCCAAGGGGTTTTGCATCACTAAGTTGTAGCACAGGAAATGTAAAATTCCATGGTGGTCATTCAGATGCAATCTGAGCCTGGCAGAAGGAGATACTTCTCTGTGACATCCATATGCCCCACATACATCTTACTGGCAGATGTTGTCTTCCTGATAGAAAAATCCTCTAGGCATATTTTTTTCAGGATCTTGGTTTGTGGGACACTGACCAATTGTCTTGGCCATGTGTCACATTGGCTTAAATGGCTTAAAACCTCATTGTTTCAGAAAACAGAGTTCAGGACCTCATTCTAACCATCGGAGAAGCCTGATCGCTCCAAGCCCAGCTGTGTTTTATACTGACAAAAGTTTGATAAGTCTTGGCCATAAGCTTACTATTTTTTTGTAAGCCAATTT
The DNA here is from genome assembly GCA_033576555.1 of Oophaga sylvatica. Taxonomy (NCBI): domain Eukaryota; kingdom Metazoa; phylum Chordata; class Amphibia; order Anura; family Dendrobatidae; genus Oophaga; species Oophaga sylvatica. The sequence continues at coordinate 330,664,860 of JARQOD010000001.1, read as the reverse complement.
GTGAAAGGTTAACATTATGTTAAAATGTAAAAAGTGGAATAAGAAAATACAGATCTTTTCAAATAATTGTGGGAAGCTCAAAAAGGCGTCCCAGCACCCTGATCACTGGAGGCATACTGCTGCATCTGTTGTGCATTAAGCTGTTCTCGGCCTCAGTTCCCCTTTGCACCTCTCACTCTATCTAGGAATGTGCTGAGTTGAGCTTTTCTACTAAATCTTCCACTTTAGATGTAAGTGTTGAATCTCCCAGGGGACAAATTCCCCAGCAAAGCAGCAAGGGAGGAGATGGTGCATATAGAAATCTGGCTGACAAAGAAGAGGATAGCCGCTGGGTGTAAAACACTGTTGTTGTTTTTTTAAATAAATATAATAACTTAGTCGTCCATCCTTTTATTGTAGCTAGGAAAAGAAAGAATTAAGAAGTGTTGTCCAAGAAAATAATCTTCGGAGCAGTTCCAGGAATTTGTGTTTGCTAGGGTTTTCTCTGGGTACTCAAGTTTCCCCCAACAATTGAAAATATACCAGTTGGTTTCTATAAAATTGACCTTATTGTGTGTCTGTACACAGGAGATCGGGTAATTAGATTGAGGTGTCCCCTTCCCAGGGAACAGGGAATAACGTGAAGAGCGACAATTCCCATACAGCGCTGCAGAATAAGTTGTTGCTGTATAAGTAATAGAATATCGCTTCTTAATATACGTATACAAAATGTAAGCAAAAGGTTTATGTATCAGGCTGTCATCTGTTGGAAACAGTAAGTATATTATCATATACAGAGATTAACAGGACAAGTGTTTGCCATTGGTAAAATGCCCAGCCTCATACTTACACTTAAAGGGAACCTTTCACATTGTACATGCAGACCAATCTGTAAGCAGCTTAGCAGAGAGGAGAAGTGGAGCTGAACGATATGCAGGTTTATTGGAAAAGATTCAGTATAACTTGTATTTTAGTCATTGATCTGCAAGAGTCCAGTGGGCAGTCCTACTCATAGAATAATAGAATCATAGAATGGTAGAGTTGGAAGGGACCTCCTGGGTCATCTGGTCCAACCCCCTGCTCAAAGCAGGATTCACTAAATCATCCCAGACAGATATCGGTTCAGCCTCTGTTTGAAGACTTCCATTGAAGGAGAACTCACCACCTCTCGTGGCAGCCTGTTCCACTCACTGATCACCCTAACTGTCAAAAAGTTTTTTCTAATATCTAATCACTACTCAGTGATTGACAGCTATCTCTGCATGTACAGTCATACAGTGCAGACCGCCAATCACAATAGGACCGCCTATTGGACACATACCAGGGATTTATGTGAATAAAACTTTTCATTAAAAAGTTTTAATGAAACTTTTTCACAAAAACATTTATAAATCTGATTAGCTCCTCCTGTCTATGACATCCTGCCAGAAGATCAGATACCATTTTCAACATGACGAGTTCCCTTTAATATCCAAGACACCTACCTCCTTTGTAACTTTTCCAAGAATAATATTTTCCCCTAAATGCCACATTGTCAAATTCTGCACACTGTATCTCTCGAAAATCCTGTGACCCTGGTGGGCAATCCTGAAAAAAAAACAAAGTTTAGTTTAGTCGCTTAGCAAACCAATACTTTATTTCCTCAGATACCATTAACACTGTGTAAACACGGATAACGTGCATTGTTATTTTTCTTTTATTTTCTGATCAAGTAGAAAATTAAATACATGATGTCAATCTTAAACTCTCATCAAATTGTAGATTTTATTCAAAATTAAAAAAAATCAGCTTATGACATAATTGTGATTTTTAGCTTGTATCATTTATTTCCTACCTAAATTATTTAGGATACAAATTAGATTAACAGATGCCCCACCAATGGTTAGTATGGGAGGGCTCCTGCTCCTCACTCATCCAGTGGGCAACCATAGTGGGAGGATATGAACGGTTGAGCATTGCATGATACAAACATCCTACTTTCCAATGCAGATCCTGTAACATAATATTTTTAAAATGGGTTGGCATACAGTACTGGGTAAAAGTTTTGACAGACATGTTTATGCAAAGGCTTTCCTTGTTCTTCTTGGAGTATGTGGATTCAGATTGAAAGCAGGAGAACCATGAAGTTACACATTTGTAAACAAGGAGTAAAGAAACATATGCTATACAAATTAGAATATGTGTTAAGCCTTAGATTCTTTCACTCTCATGGAAGCAGAGGTGATTCTTTGTCTTCCTTTACAGTGACAGTACTCATGAGTTTCAGTTTCTTCATAACGATTGATGGTCTTCATGACTGCAATTGATGATAACCTTCAAGGTTCTAGCAATTTTCTGAACTGGCTGACCTTTGTGTTTTAAAGTAATGATGGACTGTCACTCTTTTCTTACTTCACTGGTTCTTCCTATATTCTGGCTTAGAACAGTTGTGGAATAGGGCCTAGCTCTGTACGGAACTGTGTACCAACACTGCCAAAACATTGCAAAACATACCTGATGATCATAAACACTTTCTGAAGGTCACTGATTCCACAAATTAACTCTTGACAACACATACCTGTTTGTTGGAAGCCATTCCAGGTGCCCACCTGATGAAGCTTCTTGAGAGAATGCCAAGGGGGTGTAACAATATGATTAGAGTAAAAGGGGTTTCTTTGAGGAATCTAAAGTTTAATACATGTTCTGGATTGTTTCACATGGGTTTCTTTACTTATTGTCTTCATACAAATTAGGCTCAGAAATATTTGGACAGTTACACAAGTTTTGACATTTTAGCTGTTTACCAAAATATATTTTAAATGCAGTTATATATCAATATTGGCTTTAAGTTCAGGCTCTCAGCTTTCATTTTAGGGCATTCAAATCCCACTTGGAGTAAGGGTTTAGGAATTACAGCTCTTTAGCATGTGGCTGCCTCTTTTTAAAGAGACCAAAAGTAAATGGACATTTATGTCAGAAGCTCTTTAATGGGCTGCATGAGCTATTCCCTCGTTAATCCATCATCCATTAGGCAGGTAAAAGGTCTGGAGCTGATTCTAGATGCATTATTTGCATTTGGAAGCTGTTGCTGTGAATCTACAACATGCTTTCAAAGGAGATCTCAATAGAAGACAAACATAAATTAGTAGGCTGAAAAAAAAATCCATCAGAGAGATAGTAAAAATATTAGAAGTGGCCAAATCAACAGTTTGGTGTATTTTTCAAGAAAAAGGGAGCACCAGTGAGCTTCGGAACTCCAAAAGGCCTGGACGTCCATGGGATACAACAGTGGTGGATGATCGCAGGATCCTTTCCATAGAGAAGAAAAACCCCTTCACAACATCCACTCAAGGGAAGTAGGTGTTTCAGTATCTAAGTCTACCATAAAGAGAAGACTTCAAGAGGGGAAATATAGAGGGTTCACCACAGGTGCAAACTATTAATCAGCCTTAAAAATAGAAAGGCCAGATTAGACTTTGCCAAAAAACATCTAAAGAAGCCAGGCCAGCTCTGGAAAAACATTCTTTGGACAGATGAAACTAAGAACAACCTGTATCAGAATGATGGGAAGAATAAAGTATTGAGAAGGCTTGAACGGCTCATGATCCAAATCCTCCGTAAAACATGGTGGAGACAGTGTGATGACATAGGCATGTATGGCTGCCAATGGAACTGAGTCACTAGTGTTTATTGGTGATGTGACTGAAGACAGAAGCAGACGGATTAATTCTGAAATTTACAGGGCTATACTTTCTGCTCAGATTCATCCAAATGTGTAAGGTTGATTGGACAGCGCTTCACAGTACAGATGGACCTAAAACGTACAGCAAAAGCAAAGTAGGAGTTTTTTTAAGGGAAAGAATTGGAATATTCTGTAATGCTGAGTCAATCACCAGGTCTCAACCCCAAGGAGCATGGAAATTTCACATGCTTAAGAAAATACTTAAAGGGATATTCCTATCTCCAAGATCCTATCCCAACATGTAGTAGTTCTAATAATATTAGCAAATACCTCCAATTATAAATGTAGTATAGCTTTTCTGATTCGCTATGCCTCTTTCCTCATGTGCAGGAATTGCAGGACCTTAGGTATCCATAGTTACAACCACTGATATAGTGACAGTTATTTACCTAGTTGCTAGTGGTCATAACCATGGATACCTAGGGTCCTGCAATGTCTGCACATGAGGAAAGAGACATAGCAAATCATAAAAACTATACTACATTGGAGGTATTTGCTATCATTATTATTATTACACCTACTACATATTGGGGTAGTATCTTAGAGATGGGAATACCCCATTAAGGCAGAAAGACCCTCAAACAAGCGACATGTGAATTCAGCTGCAGTAAACAATTGGCAAAGCATCACAAAGGAGGAAACCCAGTGTTTGGTGACGTCCACGGCTTCCACACTTCAGGCAGTCATTGCCTGCAAAGGATTCTCTAGAAAGTATTAAAAATGAACATTTTATTTATGGTAAAGTTAATTTGTCCAATTACTTTTGAGCCCCTGAAATGAGGAAGCTTTGCAGAAAAATGGTTGCAATTCCTAAACATTTCACAGGATTATCACACATATTCGGTTACTGTCAAAATAATTCTGGACCTAACTGTATGTTTCTTTGCTGTTTTGCTGTCTTAAAGTGAAACTGTCACCAGAAATAACGCTATTAACCTGCAGCTATGCGGCTAATCTGCAGATTAATAGAATTATTATGCAAGGTTAATAGTGTTATTTCTGGTGACCGGTTCCCTTTAAGTCAGCATCTACAATGTGTACATTCCACTAAGAATAAGGAAAACCACTTCATGAACAGATGTGTCCTGTCCAAACTTTTGAATGATACTTTATATCTTGCCTCATGCATCATTAAAATACATTTGCTCCATTTTTGTTGGAAAAATCTACTGTGCATTATAAGGGCTGGCTAAAACTGACATAAAATTGTATTTTTTGTAACATAATAATGTTTAGACTTCACATGTACAGTGGGTACGGAAAGTATTCAGACCCCTTTAAAATTTTCACTGCTTGTTTCATTGCAGCCATTTGGTAAATTCAAAAAAGTTCATTTTTTTCTCATTAATGTACACTTTGCACCCCATCTTGACAGAAAAAAGCAGAAATGTAGAAATTTTTGCAAATTTATTAAAAAGAAAAACTGAAATATCAGATGGTCATAAGTATTCAGACCCTTTGCTCAGATACTCATATTTAAGTCACATGCTGTCCATTTCCTTGTGATCCTCCTTGAGATGGTTCTACTCCTTCATTGGAGTCCAGCTGTGTTAAACTGATAGGACTTGATTTGTAAAAGCACACACCTGTCTATGTAAGACCTCACAGCGCATGTCAGACTAAATGAGAATCATGAAGTCAAAGGAACTGGCCAAGGAGCTCAGAGACAGAATTGTAGCAAGGCGCACATCTGGCCAAGGTTACAAAATAATTTCTGCAATACTCAAGGTTCCTAAGAGCACAGTGACCTCCATAATCCTTAAATGGAAGAAGTTTGGGACCACCAGAAGTCTTCCTAGACCTGGCCGTCCAGCCAAACTAAGCAATAGTGGGAGAAAAGCCTTGATGAGAGAGGTAAAGAAGAACCCCAAGATCACTGTGGCTGAGCTCCACAGATGCAGTAGGGATATGGGAGAAAGTTCCACAAAGTCAACTATCACTGCAGCCCTCCATAAGTCGGGCCTTTATGGCAGACTGGCCCGACGAAAGCCTCTCCTCAGTGCCGGACATATGAAAGCCCACATAGAGTTTGCTAAAAAACACATGAAGGACTTCCAGACTATGAGAAATAAGATTCTCTGGTCTGGTGAGATGAAGATAGAACTTTTTGGTGATAATTCTAAGAGGTATGTGTGGAGAAAGCCAGGCACTGCTAATCACCTGCCCAATACAATCCCAACAGTGAAACATGGTGGTAGCAGCATCATGCTATGAGGGTGTTTTTCAGCTGCAGGGACAGGACGACTGGTTGCAATTGAAGGATATATGAATGTGGCCAAGTACAGAGATATCCTGGATGAAAACCTCTTCCAGACTGCTCTGGACCTCAGACTTGGCTGCAGGTTCACCTTCCAACAAGACAATGACTCACAGTTAAAATGACAAAGCAGTGGCTTCAGAACAACTCTGTGACCATTCTTGACTGGCCCAGCCAAAGCCCTGACCTAAACCCAATTGAGCATCTCTGGAGAGACCTGAAAATGGCTGTCCACTAATGTCCACCATCCAACCTGATGGAACTGGAGAGTATCTGCAAGGAAGAATGGCAGAGGATCCCCAAATCCAGGTGTGAAAAACTTGTCACATCATTCCCAAGAAGACTCATGGCTGTACTAGCTCAAAAGGGTGCTTCTACTTAATACTGAGCTAAGGGTCTGAATCTTATGACCATGTGATATTTCAGTTTTTCTTTTTTCATAAATTTGCAAAAATTTCTAAATTTCTGTTTTTTTTAGTCAAGATGGGGTGCAGAGTGTACATTAATGAGAAAAAAAATGGACTTTTTTGAATATACCAAATGGCTGCAATGAAAGAAAGAGTGAAAAATTTTAAGGGGTCTGAATACTTTCCGAACCCACTTATGTTTTGGAAAGGAACCCGACAATCTCCACACTCTTATTCTACTCTACTTACATCGATATTGCATGATCGGTGTCTTTTCCTTTCTCCTAAGCAATACTTTCCTCCAATGGTTGGCCTAAAATCCAATACAGATTTAAAAAATGTTTTTTATTATTATCATTCTTTTTTCAAGTTACAGTAGGAATTATTTAGTTGTTAGTAGTATAAGATATATAACTAACGAAGCATTATTTGAATATGAAAGACGTAGTCTTGGCAGTGAACACTTTTTACCAAATGCCCAGATTGAATTGACAAATAAAGGAAGCCATACCTCACAAATCCCTTTCCATTCCCGTTAAACACTGCCTGGTCAGTCACTGATCTGTACTTTATGCTGGTTACAGGAACATGTGATCACTGCAGCCAATCACTGACCGCATTGGTGATTTGCTACCAATCGGAGCATTTTGTAAAAATTATATTATTTGTATATCTTTTAGAGGCATAACTGCATGAGATTTGCTAGCTCTCTTGACATTTAATATTTATTTATATAGCGGCATCATATTCTGCGACACTTCACAGACATTACCATCGCTTTCCTTGTTGGGACTCACAATCTAAATTCCCTATCATTAGGGCTTTGGAATGTGGTTGGAAACCAGCGCAAACATGGGGAGACAAACTCCTTGCAGATGTTGTCCTTGGTGGGATTTGAACCCAGGACCCACGTGCTGCAAAGTTACAGTGCTAAACACTGAGCCACCATTCTGCCCAAAATTTTTCTTAGACATCAAATAGCAATTAATAACACAAAAAACACCTTCCAAATAAATTCAGAAAAGGGTCCAGAGTTTTTTTACTTAATTAAAATTATTTTATTTTATTTTAACATAATTAAAAAATAATACAGAGTAACAACACCAAGCAGAAAAAGGAACGGAAATAAATTATTCTCTCACAATTTGCCTTAAGGGATTATTTGGCCTGTTGCAATTTTGGCAACTAGCTTACCTTGTTTTGTCTTTTACTAGCAGACACATTAGCACCTTTGATTGAGATCTTTTTAGACACCTAGGGGTGTTACAGGATATGTTATTTTTACTATTGATTGCGCTTTTGCACATTTAGATGAAAAACTGAAATATCTCTGTTCCCCTATCCTTGCTGGCATTAGGATTGCACAATAGCACTTTTTCATTATTTATTTTCTATTTATTGGTAAAATAAATTATTTATTTTGATTTATAATTGAATTGTACCTAGTTATCTTTATGCTGCTATTATTTATGGAATCAATTGCACAATAGCATTTTCATCATATGGATTAGAATAGTATGCATTTAGATCAAGTAATTTATTATTAAAAATTTTTATTAGTTTTTTTTATATAATTTTATATCCCTTTTTGTGCAATCAACTTACAAATTGTGAGAGAATAATTTATTTCCGTTCCTTTTTCTGCTTGGTGTTGTTACTCTGTATTATTTTTTAATTATGTTAAAATAAAATAAAATAATTTTAATTAAGTAAAAAAACTCTGTCTGGACTCTGGACCCTTTTCTGAATTTATTTGGAAGGTGTTTTTTGTGTTATTTATTGAATAGAGTTATATATTGATTGTTTTCCGAATAGGGATATTTTGTGTGTAATCAAATAGCAATTGCATATTTTCTCAGAACAATGAGGTAAATGATTAAAGGATTTGCAGTAATTTTTGGTTGCTAAAAAAAAAAGTCAGAATTTTGTTGCATGCTATTTTGGCACAAATTTGTGACTTTTAATATTTAACACCTCTCTCACCAGTTTTAAACTGTGCATGTAATCTTGGCATGGTTAACTATGTAAATTAGGTTTAAACCAGACTTATGAATTGCAATTTTTTAAAAAATTTGCCAAAAAAGCTGGAAGCCCACTCCAAATGAGGGGCGGCTTAAAAAGTTTAAAATCAGCTTTAGACATGTTACATAGGTCCATAAAGTTTAACCCTCCTTATCTATCGCTAGATTATTTATAACCCACAATGCCATTTGTTGTGAGAAAAACATCCAGACCTTTATCAAATACTGTTATAGTATCTGACATTATCACCTCTTCCAGTAAAGAATTTTTCCTCTAGAAATGTATGGTATGAATAATTTGCCCCTTTTCTTACTATGAAATCAGATAAAAATGATGACTACACTGTAAGATCAATTGAGAAAGTCTCCAGTCGGTGTACATTCAATGTTGCTAAAAGTTGTGTCTCCTACCAGAAAATTCCTTGAGAACTATAAGACATCCAAAGCCTCATCTGCCTTGGAGGTTGCGAAAAAAATGTTTCAAACAGTACCGCTTAATCTTCCTGCTGCATCACCCACTATCAGATTCGAGTAATACTGATTTCACTGCCAAGTCATCCTCTAGCTTGTATTGGGTCTTTGACCTATATACGTCTAACATTGAATAACTTTGTGTATCGTATCAGTATAGTAGAGCTGTTCTTACTTACCTTGGGCTATCACAGTGGCGGATGGAAGAAGATACACCTCCTCCACAGGATCTGCTACATTCTCCCCATGATGTCCAGGGCCCCCATGCTCCATCCACGCCCTCAGGACGGGTCCCAAATGGAACACATTCCCTCTTATAACACCACTGTAGAAAGGACATGATCATCATATTGTTTTAGTTGAACTTTGAAACACATAGTTTTAGCCAATATGCGTATTTTACAGTCCATTGTCATCTATTACATTATCATTCTGCTTCTCCATGCAGTCTGATTAATATAGCTGCAAGTGATGACTCCATCTCATGCGATGTGTGTTCTCCCTTTGCAGTAATGCCAATTCCATCATTACTTCAACACATGAAAAGGTGAAAAATTATTACAACTGTCATAATAACATGTATTTGTACTTAAATGAGTTATTGTTAAATTTATGACAGTTTTTACCCCTTTTTCTATTGTGTTTGTCTGGCAGATGGTGCCCTCTGCAGCGGGAATGCTGTTGGTGATGCAACGGCTGGTTTTGCTTAAACACCAAAGTTCACTGCAAACTTCCTGAAAAATGAAACACTTTGGTCATATATTTTGTGAGCCAGACATTTGACAGCATGAACTCTTTTCTCCTGCACATTACACAATACAAGAAAAGTCCAAATGCAAAAGAATTCCTAACTACTTTTACGCTTGTTTTTATAAAGCAAGACATACTGTAGTATGAGTTTTTATAATTTTAGAATATTTTTATATTTTCTTGATTTAAATAAATGACTCTGGTGAGTATGTGGGACAAGTTTACTTTATTTAAAGAAGCAATCCCATCAAAATTTTTATCCTCTAAATATATTGCAGTCATCATATTATACAGCACTGTGTTACTTACATTTGCTAATTTTTCACTTCTACCCAGGTAATTCGCCTCTTTTCCATTAGGTCTATGACATCATGTGATTAAAAATAGACTACCTGACTCCTTCTTAGGTCTATGTAAAAACATGAAGTCTCTTTTCCCTGCATGAGTCATCACTGTAAAGTCCATGGCGGGGGAGTAGAGGAGCAGCTGGGTCAGGAGTTGAAGAGGGAGATGACTCATGCAGGGAAAAGAGACATCATGTTTCTACATAGGACTTAAAAGGATTCAGCTAGTCAGTTTCTAATCATGTAAAGTCATAGACCTAATGGAAAAGAGAAAAATTAACTGGATATAAGGGAAAAATGAGCAATTGTAAGTACACAATATATAATATGATGACTGCAATATATTAAGAGGATAAAATCTTTGATGGGAGGAGGAGTGCTTCTTTAACACAATAACTGTCACAAGAGGATTTTCTGTTGATGACCTGTCCTTATTATTCGCCATCGATGGGTTATTTGGTGTCTGGTATATCTTCACTAATAACTTATTGATGGTTTATCCAAAGGACAGGCCATTCATTGAATTCCTTTATACCCAATCTAAAGGTCTTAATATACGTAAAATATGGTTAAATATGTCTCGTTTCCCAAACTGGAAAGACAAAATAGAAAAGGACTCTACCCCGTATTTACACTGGCGGGATTTAATTCCATGCTGGAAACGACATTGATCATCTGCATCATAGGCTTGTCCGGGAGCTTGTGTCGGATAAATGAAATCTTGCCGGGGAGGAGCATTGTTCAAACAGACACCCATACCAGAACTGTGGGAGAAAACTGTATTACCATCCCCATAAGGCAACAAGAGCAACACACACACATGTTAAATATGATCTAGTATTATTTGGATATTAACACAATTTTTAAAATATAGCCTGTGTACATTATCACAGTTGGTTACCCATCAAGATTGGATTGAAATTTTACTATTAGGTTTAATTCAAGTGGTTTAACAAAATAAATCCATCAAAAAGAGAGCACGAACTTTATGAGAGGTCAAATCAGCAATTAAGTAATTTATTTCTTAAAGAAGCACCCCATCAAAGTTTTTACCTCTTAATATATTGCAAGCATCATAATCTAAAGCACTGTGTATGTACAATTGCTCATTATGCCCTTCTACCCAGATATTTTTTCTCTTTTCTCTGCTCTATGTAGCATGAGGAAGTCTATTTTCCCTGCATTTATCATTCCCCTCTTCAACTCCTGACCCAGCTGCTAATCCCCTCTCCCTGCCATTGACTTTTGCAGTGACTGGTGACTCATACAGGGAAAATTGACCTCCTGATTCTACATAGAGCTTAGAAGGATTCAGCTAGTCAGATTTTAATCACGTGATGTCATAGACCAACTGGAAAACAGAATGTTTAACTGGGTAGAAAGGCAAAATGAGCAATTGTAAGTACACAGTGCTATACTGTATGATATGATGATTGCAATATATTAAGGGGATAAAAATTTTGATTAGAGTGCTTCTGTAAGAAGAAGGAAAACGTTGGCAATCTCTGCAACATTAAAGGCTCTGAAAGGACACAGAAAACAACTAAATGGATGATTGCAGAATTCTTTCTTGAAAAAAAAACTCCACAATATCTAGTCAAGTACAGAACTCTCCCTTGGACATACAGTATCATTGTAAAGTCGATAACCAGTAGTCGCCTTTATTGTTACATTTTCATCAGCACTCACTTCTGTGCCTTTTGCCTCTGCTTTCAGGCACGGCTGTTATGACTTGATGAGCTATACTTTGTGTTGAAGGCCAGATGCCTGTATATTAGTAAAAGTGTGAATAACAAAGCGTTTCCTGAAAACTGCTAAGTGAACCGACTATAAGAAAGACTGGAAACCCCTTTATGAGTTTTCAGGTGCCACATACATTCTGATAACATTTACAAATGAAAATACTGAGAGTTTATCTCAAGAAGCAAACCAATGGTAACATTTCAACAGCAAAGGTTAAAATAGACTAAGAAAATAAACATCTGAAAAAGACTATCACTTTTAATTGTCAATATTGCTCAATACCCATAACTCAACTCAGAAACACAAGTTCAGTAGAATCAACTGCATAAAATAAATCCAACAAGATTAGATCTAAAAAATAATCTATAAAATAATGGCTAAAATAGACTACTCCTAAGGTAATTCAGAGGGATGGTACAGAGAGTATATACGGGACTCCGAACAGAAAATAAGCCAATAAAAGCAGAGTGCTGTGACTTAGATTAACATACATTGAGCACTATGCTGAGCCTAAGCTGACCCCAAGCACACTGCTAAAATAACAAAGAAGTGGCTTCAGAACAACTCTGTGACCATTCTTGACTGGCCCAGCCAGAGCCCTGACCTAAACCTAATTGAGAATCTCTGGAGCAACCTGAAAATGGCTGTCCACCAACATTCACCATCCAACCTGACGGAACTGGAGAGGATCTGCAAGGAAGAATGGCAGAGGAAGAATGGCACAAGGTGTGAAAAACTTGTTGCATCATTCCCAAGAAGACTCATGGCTGTACTATCTCAAAAGGGGGCTTCTACTCAATACTGAGCAAAGGGTCTGAATTCGTATGACCATGTGATATTTCAGTTTTTCTTTTTTAATATTTTTGCAAAAATGTCTACAGTTCTGTTTTTTTCAGTCAAGATGGGGTGCAGAGTGTACATTAATGAGAAAAAAATGAACTTTTTTGAATTTACCAAATGGCTGCAATGAAACTAAGAGTGAAAAATTTAAAGGGGTCTGAATACTTTCCATACCCACTGTGCATCCAGTTTTTAGTTAACAATGGAAAATAATGAAAATGGTGGTACTTACTCTAAGAAACTAGTAATGTAGTCCCGACTGCAAGCTGACCATACAAAGGGATTGGTCTTCATTGTAATATGGGCAGCCATAAGTTTGGCTGTCTCTTGACCACGAGATCCACAACCATTACCGATGCCATCATGGTTCATGCCAAATCTTAGTGTATGAAGGGAAATAGTTTGGTCAACACTCAGTAAAAAATGAAACATCAATAGTAAATAAACAAAATGCTATTTCTTTAATGTTTTGTTAAGTGAATATTCGGGATCTAAACATTGGTCTATTTATCATCCAGGATCCTGTCAGCTGAATAAGCAACTGCAGCGTTCCTACAAGTACGACAACTCCTCCTTCTTATGGGTAGCCTCACAGTGAAGGAACATGACGCAATATAACGGGGTCTCCAGGGTTGAACCCCCAACAATCATATGTTGCTGATTTATCCAAAGAATAGTTCATAAATGTCTAAACCCTAAAAGAAAACTTTTGTATTGTTTTTGTCACTAGTGTATTAGATGCAACTTTGAAAAATAACATTTTTCAAAACAAGATTTTCCCCACATTTCTTTTTAGGCCGGCGTCACACGGGCATAGAAATACATGCAGCCGCACACTCGGGTCTGAGAACGGGCGGCCGTGCCGGGTGTTGATGCGAGAAAGTCGTGCGACTTACTCGCATCACACTCATCAGTGTGACGCCGGCCTTAGATGCCATTTTAGAGATCATGTGGGTTGTGTTTAATTTAATTGGAGGGCAGCCTTCATGATGTTTTGATACATACTTTAGGAGGGTATGTAATAAATATACCATTTATAACAGTAGACATAGTGGATATCGTGCCTGCAACTGTTTAAGAAGGGATCCTTATATTGATGTTAAATTTTAGCCAACTAAGGAGTTTATCCTATATAGGAGTTGCTAAGAGAAAAAAATATTTTTTTTGTTAAAATTAAAAAACATTTTATATTGATACATTGTAGTATATTGAGTGTATGGCCAGAGTGAACAGCACATGGCTCAATGATTCCAGGAAAATAAAAGAGAGAATCCCTGTCTTTTGTGCCATACCCTTATACCCTTAGGTACCACATTAGACATTAGACATAATAGTGTAAGAGTAAACCAATTTAGAGTGTTCCTTTCCAAAAGTTTCTCAACATGTTTGTGCTGGAGAATCATCTTAAGACAAATCTCTATTGTACAATATTTGATATTTTTATGAATGTAGTGTTTTACTCACTATATTAAGCATATACATTACAATAGAACATATTTGCTGCATGTGTAATATGCATAACAAATCAATTGGCTCTGTTCACTATATTGATCTAACCAAACACACAGTCAACACGTTAATAGTATAGACATACTTTATTAATGAAACATTAAACAACATAACATGATTAAACAATATACAATTTAAAAAGTGCCTCACACTCTGTGGAACATTATGAATTTTCTCGTATAGAGGCATGATGTCTAGCTTTTGAGGATCTCTTGGTCTACTTCACTTTGTCAGGCAGCTCCTATATAAGTGGTTTCTTGATTGAGAACAGGTGTGGCAGTAATCAGACTTGGGAATTTGAACCACAGTAAATTTATGTTTTAAGTGTTTGTGTGGGGGGCAATCACTTTTTCACACAGGACTCTGTAGGTTTGGATTTCTTTTTCCCTTAATAACAGAGATATTCATTTAAAAACTGCATTTTATGTTTACTTGTGTCATCTTTGTTCAATATTTATATTTGTTTGGAGATCTGAAACATTCAAGTTTGACAAACATGCAAAAGCACAGAAAATCAGGAAGTGTGCAAACACTTTTTCACACAACTGTAATTTAGGATTGGAAGGAAAATAAGAAGCTGCATTTGCAGACACATGTTTCGGGATTTTTTTGCCCTGAATTAGTGCAAAGAACGAGATCTGGTTGGCTGGATGAGAGGGTGAGAAAAGTTCTAGGGCGCAGTGTGACTTTTTCATGATAAAAAATAGAAATGTAGAAATTTTAGCAAATTTATTAAAAAAGAAAAACTTAAATATCACATGGTCATAAGTATTCAGACTCTTTGCTCAGACACTCATATTTATGTCACATGCTGTCCATTTCCTTGTGATCCTCCTTGAGATGGTTCTACTCTTTCATTGGAGTCCAGCTGTGTTTAATTAAACTGATAAGACTTGATTTATAAAGGCACACACCCGTCTATATAAGACCTCACAGCTCACAGTGCATGTCAGACCAAATGAGAATCATGAGGTCAAAGGAACTGGCCAGGGAGCTCAGAGGCAGAGATGTGGCAAGGCACACATCTGGCAAAGGTTACAAAAGAATTTCTGCAATACTCAAGGTTCCTAAGAGCACAGTGACCTCCATAATCCTTAAATGGAAGAAGTTTGGGACCACCAGAAGTCTTACTAGACCTGGCCATCCATCTGAGCAATCGTGGGAGAAGAGCCTTGGTGAGAGAGGTAAAGAAGAACCCCAAGATCACTGTGGCTAAGCTCCACAGATTCAGTAGGGAGATGGGAGAAAGTTACACAAAGTCAACTATCACTACATCCCTCCACTAGTCAGGCCTTTATGGCATAGTGGCCAGACAGAAGTCTCTTCTCAGTGTACGACATATGAAAGCCCGCAGAGAGTTTGCTAAAAAACACATGAAGGACTCCCAGACTATGAGAAATAAGATTCTCTGCTCTGATGATTCGAAGATAGAACTTTTTGGTGATAATTCTAAGAGGTATGTGTGGAGAAAACCAGGCACTGCTCATCACCTCATCAAGGCTTCTCCCAAATATCCCCCATCCTCTGGAATTCTTTGCCCCAACACGTCCGACTATCAACAACTCTCGGATCCTTCAGACGTAACCTGAAAACCCATCTCTTCAGGAAAGCTTACAACCTGCAATGACCCCGCTGCCTCCTCACCACTACCGGATGTGAAATGTGGTGGCAGCATCATGCTATGAGGGTGTTTTTCAGCTGCAGGGACAGGACGACTGATTGCAATTGAAGTAAACATGAATGCGGCCAAGTACAGAGATATCCTGGATGATAACCTCTTCCAGAGTGCTCTGGACCTCAGATTTGGTCGAAGGTTCACCTTCCAACAAGACAAGGACCCCAAGCACACAGCAAAAATAACAAAGGAGTGGCTTCAGAACAACTCTGTGACCATTCTTCACTGGCCCAGCCAGAGCCCTGACCTAAACCCAATTGAGCATCTCTGGAGAGACCTGAAAATGGCTGTCCACAGACATTCACCATCCAACCTGACGGAACTGGAGAGGACATGCAAGGAAGAATGGCAGAGGATCCCCAAATCCAGGTGTGAAAAACTTGTTGCATTATTTCCAAGAAGACTCATGGCTGTACTAGCTCAAAAGGTGCTTCTACTCAATACTGAGAAAGGGTCTGAATACTTATGACCATGTGATATTTCAGTTTTTCTTTTTTAATAAATTTGCAAAAATGTCTACATTTCTGTTATTTTCAGTCAAGATGGGGTGCAGAGTGTACAATAATGTGAAAAAAATAAACTTTTATGCATTTATCAAATGGCTGCAGTGAAACAAAGAGTGAAAAATTTAAAGGGGTCTGAATACTTTCCGAACTCACTATACAGTTAATATCATAAAGAACCATCTTCAGCATAAAGAAGATGTTTTGGATGTGATAATACAACCCCCACAGAGCACGGATCTCAACATTGTGTCTATGTCTGATTGCATGTTGAGACAGAGGGATTTGTATAAGACTACATTTACAGAAGATCTGTGGTTAGTTTCTTAAGTAATTATGAACAACTTTCTTTCTCAATTTCTTCAAAATCTATATGCAAGTGTACCTAGAAGAAAGTTTGATGCTGTTTTGAAGGCAAACTGGTCACCGCAAACATTGATTTGATTTTACATTTCTCTTTCCTTCATTCACTTTGCATTTTGTTAATTGATAAAAGTAAAGTATTACCATTTTAGATCATTCCAATTAGTATCTAATAAAATGTATATTTTCTATTTACAGTCCTTAAATCCATCTCTCTTCCCCCACTTTTATTTTCTACTTTAAGTAGTGCAAATTTAATGTGAATATTGTAACCTAATATTGAAACATAACATTTGTATACTGATTAGATTATAATAATGTTCCCCTATAATTGCTTCTTCATTATTAAAAAAACAGTTATGAAGTATAATGTATGTTAATGTGCATTGAGCTTTGAACTACAGTCTTCACTACAAGTAGTTTGTGTAAATAGGAGACATTACAGACACAGTACATGGAACTCACTCACGTGTGTCCCACCTCATGTGCAATTGTGAAAGCTGTAGCAAGACCAATATCTTCATTTATACTGCAGCTCCTCTCTCTTTCACACATTCCACCTACTGGTGCCAGACCTAGATGGTAACAAAGAAAGAAAATCTATAGGAGTATAATTTATTATCTTTCTTCTGGAAATCTCATTTTGTGCAATTTTTCATACTGACAGCATTCTAAAAAATATATAAATGCCAACTAGAAATGCCAGCGACCTACAAACCTGGATCAGTTACACCAGTTTTCTCAGGAGGAATGAGCCCAAATTCAGACCAACTATAGTGAGAAGCTTGTGGAAGGATATTGCAAACGTTTGATCCAAGTCATTCAGTTTAAGGGCAGAGGTACCAAATACTAATGAAAGGTATGTAAACTTTTGACTGTGCAGTAATAAAAATGCCTTAAAACATTCTCTCTCTCACTATTCTGGCATTTGGCAAATATTAATAATTATGGTAATCCTAATTAACCTAAAACAGGAAAGTTTATTCTGATTTCATGTCAGATATTGAGAAAAACATGCAGATGTGTCTTTTTATATAGTGTATGTAAACTTCTGGTTTCAACTGTAGATAAAATACAAATTACTGGAATTTTTTTCATTAACGTATCTATAACAAAATATGTGCATAAATTTCACACGTTGAATTTAGATATTTATGTAATGCTAACATATTTTTTCATTACACACATCACTCCCTTTCCCAAATGATGTCACTCCTTTCTGATGTTAGGAGTTAGGACCTGATGTTCATACTTAGCTGAGTAGTGCCACATATGGGCTGGTCATCATAACTTGCATTAACAGCCTGTTTCCAAAGTTCCTTGTGTACAAACCACTGTTTGACTGACATGTAGCTTGACCAATCCATGTCTTCATTACTGATAGATCAGTGTTTGAATTGATGTGGAAATTAGGCTGAAGTTCTGAAGCCTCTGTCACTCCAGCTCTATCCACACCCAGCACAGCCTTCCTCTGAATAACTTACAGACTCAATGCTGTGTGATTTCAGGCAAAGAAGCCATCAATTGAGAAGGAGAACATGGTTCTGGGCAGGGAACTAGAGCTGGAGTGACAGAGGCTATAAATCTACATCCTCATTTACATATCAAATCAAACTCTGATTTCTCAATAACGGGGGAGCAGACTGGCCATGTAATGGAATTGCTGGCTTTTTCTATGAAAGAGCTATATGATCATATAAATAGTTTGTAGGGTGAAATCTTGCTAACTGATTCTTTTTAAATTATGATATTTTATGCTTGTCAGTTAATCTATGCATGGCCACAGTCACACGTTGAGTATATGGTGAGTTTTTTACATCACTATTTGTAAGCCAAAACCAGGAGTGGAACAGTCAGAGGAAAAGTATAATAGAAACCCGTCACCACTTCTGTGTTTATCACCCACTCCTGGTTTTGGCTTAAAAATACTGAGCATAAAGCAATTGTGAAACGCGCATCGGATGTCTGGTGGGTGAGATACTTGCTAAAAAGTCCATTATATATGTTTATTGTTGTTACATTTTCAACTGTGGCATTTGCATATGGCCACTTCTACTGATTGACTGTGTATTATATGATTAATTAATCTATATGAACCACTCTGTAGAAGGGAAACGTTGCTTTGGGTCCCCTCAGTTACTCACCCACCAATGTGTCTTTGTGTCTGTATTTTGAATTTTACCAATGTTTTATATCTTATACTCAATAAATATTAAAGCTTTTAACTTAATAATGATGATTTCAGTCCTGGAATTTTTTATTGCACCACATAGTATGCCTAGGAATGTAACTATAGTGGGCAGAAGTAGTAATGAAACTCGTCACAAGGTGAATTTACAGTCCGTGGATCAACAGCTAGTGGATAGTGTTTCGGTCAGCATGGACCTTCATCAGATGAATGCTGTGTTGTTGAACTGGAAGATGAGTAGTCAATATTCATAGGGGATGACACTTTAAACGGACTGAAGGTGGTGAGAGGTATGTCTGCGGTGGGGTATGGTGGCTGAGAGCCACAGTCAGGAAGTGCTTTCAGCCACCATACCCCACCACAGATATACCTCTCACCACCTTCAGTCCGTTTATAGTGTCATCCCCTATGAGTATTAACTACTCATCTTCCAGTTCAACAACACAGCATTTATCTGATGAAGGTCCATGTGGACCGAAACACTATCCACTAGCTGTTAATCCACGGACTGCAAATAAATTCACCTTGTTTTGCAACATATGATTTTGAGTGATGAGTTTCACTACTACTACTGGTTCGGATTGGAACCCTACTCAGGCACCACATCTATCACCTCCGGAGTGCCGTTTATGATTTTTCTATAGTGGGTAGAAGGGCTACAATTACACCCGAGCCTTGAAGACTAGGACGGGCCTTTGGCCTCTATTACAAAAGACCCCTGTTAGTTGAGATCTGTGTTGGAGATTTTGCACTGGGGCCCCCAAACAATGCTAGGACACTGAGTGTACCTACTATAATTTGTAAAAAACATATTAGGAGTCACCTTGGAGTTCAGTAATTCCATTTAAATGCATTCAACATAAGGTCTTGTGCATGATACAATGCCAGAATGTTTTGCAGAATTCTAATATTCCTATAATTTACAGTAATTAGTCTTTTATCCCATATTTTATGTAAATCTGCCAATGGAAGTTGTGAAATTACATTTCTTATACTGTAACTACAGGAAACAGATTTGCTTGCTGCACAGCTGAGTGATTGGTTTCTCCAGTGGCTTTAGGTGACGTGTATGATCAAAATGTTTATATTATTCAATGTTTAATCTAGGTGGAGAAGCATACTATGCACCCTCTGCCTGGGGCGTTACTTTTTTATTTCTTACCAAGTGTTCCACATGGCTTATTTTTGTAAATACAAATGTCATATCTGAAAGAAAACAGACACACAATCATTGGAAACTAGCACAATAATGTGAGATGCATTAATTCATCAATTTTATTTTCTGTACAAACATTTGCTGGAAGGATTCTAAAATTCTGAATGTAGGTGTATCTATATACGTTTCTGGATTTTTTGGGAGAACAAACTAAGAACTAAGCAAATGCCAAACAACCAAACTGTCCTACGTTGGACTTACAGAGTGGCCACACAACTATTTTTACCAGGTTCTCCTTATTTTCCGGGATGGGATCTTGTGTATGTACAGCATGACAGTATAAAACAACTCTGATTTCTTGCAAATCAAAGGCACTTAAAGGTAACCTGTCATGTAAAAAAATGCTTTTAACATGCAGATATGGGTTTTATATTCAGGTTAATTACATTCTAAAGCTGTGCGGCTACCACACTGAAAGCTCAGCTACCGGAAGGAAACTTTATCTCTCCAGGCAGCTTCCGGCTTTCATCCACGGCTGGTGCATCTTCAGTCACTGCTCAGCACATAGTAAGCGGCGGCTCTAACCACACCCCTGGCAGTGACTGACAGCAGGGTCAGCAGTGCAGCAGAGCTAAGCTGGATGGCAGTCAGTGCTGGGGTGATATAATAGCCGCCGTTCACTATTTGCTAAGCGGTGACTGAAGCTGCATCAGCTGTGCCTCCATGACTGAAAGAATAGAAAGATGGTAGTTAATTTTAGTTTGAGTACCTGGTTATTAAGACCGCAGTGTCATGATCAGCAATTCCATTCTCGGTGATTGCATTCCCGTTACGACTTACAATAGACTTTTGCCACCGACAGAAACTGTCAAGAGATTTTCCAGCATGGTGATTAATTTCCAGGGTGGGCTGTTGAAAAAGTGAATGGTCTAGCATTAATTTGCATGAACCATTTAGCAATTTATGGCTTTATGTGTGAAAGTAAATCCTAGAGCTATGGTCACTGTTGTGAATGGACTTGAAATGAGTTCTGAGCAGAGGCTCCCTCTGGTGGTTACAAGCGGTACTGGACTGTCCAGTGAAGATTGTGAGGATTGGGAATCAGGTGTTACTGACTGGTCTTATATAAGGGAGTCGCCTTCCCATCAGGGTTGCCGGTGAGCAATTGTTATGGTCTCAATCCTTGATTCCTGTTTCCTTTGTAGCCTGATGTGTCGTGTCTGCATCTCCTGCTAACAGATAAGACATTTTCTTCTTTTTGTTTTTGTGCTTGATTTTTTGCATTTTGTCCTGCACTTCTGTGGGGGCCTTCAGGGTCCCCTCTGGGGGCTTTTGCCCTCTCAGTTTAGTGCAGCCACTGATGTTTGTACATTTGCTTTTTCCAGTTTTTTCAGTGGCTGCTGTTTTGATTTTGTTACACCAGAGAACTAATTTAGGTGGTAGAGGTCGTGTGATCTCAGGTGTTTTTGAAATTAGTAGAGTTGGTGCTTTTCAGGGTTTTTTGGGATTGCAGTAAGTGCCCTTCCTATCCTTTTCTATTTAGGTAGTTTGGGCCCCAACGTTTGCTCATACTATTTTCTGTCTGTGTCAGTATTTCTTCTTGTCTAACCGCCATTACATGTTTGGGGGCTTTCTATGTTCTTTGGGGATCTGCTCCGGGGCAGATAGCTTTCCTCTTTCTATCTTTAGGGTAGTTAGTTTCTCAGGCTGTGACGAGGCGTCTAGGACCAATGTAGGAACGCTCCACGGCTGCCTCTAGTTGTGGTGGTTAGTCAGGGTACTGCAATCTCATAGATTCCAACTGCTCTGGTGTATTGCCTTTTTTACCTGCACTCCTCAGCTACCGAAACATAACAGGTCACACTTAATTCCAGTGGAAAATTATAAAATAGGTTTGGGCTTGAATGTATTCGTTATATTCATATCCTTTAAAATTCACCTGGTCTTCAGTCAAGAGGATTAACCTTGTCACCATTATGTTCACAATGTTCCCCAGACTTGAGTCCTGGAAAAGTTTGGCAACCTGACCTCCAGGAAACAAGAAAACATCAGTCTTAAAATCAATGGAACAAAGGCAGAATCTAAATATAATTTTAAAGAAAATCTTTAAAGGGAATCTGTCAGTAGGATCAACCCTACTAAGCAGTCTATATGGGTATGTAGGTCATAAGAAGCTAAATAAAATGATACCTTGATATCTGTGATATGATGTGTTATTCCAGAGAAATCCATGTTTTTTTATATGTAAAGGAGCTGTTCAGGACTATGGACCGGACATAGATCTCCACGAGTGTCTGCCTTCAGAGCTTATTTTAAATGAAAGAGGGCATTACCAGTGTGAGACTTATAGATTAGGAGAGCAGACTGTCAGTCATTACATGTCTCACACTGGTAATGCCTTCTTCCATTTAAAATAAGCTCTGGAGGTATATTCTCAGGAATATCTGTAACCGGCCCATAGATTTTAACAGCTCTTTTACACATTAAGAAAAATGTGGATTTCTCTGTAATAAGACATCGGATCATAGATCATGTATTATTTTATTCAGCTTCCTACAACCTACATACCCATAGAGATAGCTTAGGAGGGATGATCCTACTGACAGATTCCATTTATGAAAACCTGTTGGGCGATTCATGCTGCTCAAATTGCCCAGAGATTATATACTTTGAACACCCCTGGCCAGCTCTTACCAGCAGCATCGTAAATGACAAAGAAAGAAATCTGTCAGTCTTTTTTGGGATCTTCAAAGCAGATTTTTTTTGGAATACCAGAGCATGCAGACACACTGCGATTCATGCTGCTTGTGGTTTGGGCAGCATAAATCGCCTGACAGGTTCCCTCAAAATATCATAATATTTATTGATGGTTTGGGTGTAATACTTACAATGTTCATGATAGCGAGGATATACTGCTCAATATCCCTTCTCCCATGATAGCCAATCATCATTTTGTCAGCAACGACCAGGGTCTCTACATATCTCTCTGTGCTAACTGATCGTTTAAGTGGAAGAGGCCCACGCTGTGTTTGATTGGACGTTGGCTGTAACGGAGGAGGCCTTAGGTTCCTTAACCACCATTGACGATCCCTCCAGGGTTTTTCATCTGTTAAAAGAATATTTCTCTTTAAGCTGTCATTTTGTACAAAACAGAGACTAATATAATATTTTGGGGAACACACACAAATATTTAAAATAAAATTAAAACAATCTCTCTAAACACCAATGTTACTGCATGGTTTGTAAAGTGGAATTTTTAAATGTTACTTTCACATAAGGCTATATACTGTATGAAGGGGGGATATTTTTGTCCAGGTTCCTGCTTTAGGTTACGCTAAAAGCCATATATGCCTTAACAATAAGCTACAACAGTTTTGCAATTCAGGTATTGTCTGCACACTTTACATACCATAGGTGAAGTACGCTTATTTTACATGATTTACCTATAGGAAACACATGGCTAATAATCACATAAAAAAACAAGCCAAGTAGTGGCAAAATTTAAAGCAATTTTAACATGTGTTTTTTCCTAAATTGCACTTTAAAGTGAATCAGTCACCTATTTTATCGTATATAAGCTGAAGCCACCACCATCAGGTGGTTATATACAGCATTCTGTAATGCTGTAGATAAGCCCCCTATGTAACCTGAAAGATAAGAAAAACGAGTTATATTATACTCACCCGGGAGGCGTGTTGTTTGGCATATGCAATCTAACATCGGCTATCATTAAGACATTTATAGCATATCTCACCTCAGGACTTGTACCTATCTCTTGAGCAGAGTACACATGATCCCATCATCCTGCCAGATTTAATGACTGCAGGAAATGACAACATGCTCACACATACAGTTGAAACCAGAAGTTTACATACACTATATAAAAAGACACATCTGCATGTTTTTCTCAATATCTGACATGAAATCATAATAAACCTTTCCCATTTTAGGTCAGTTAGGATTTCCATAATTATTAATATTTGCCAAATGCCAGAATAATGAGAGAGAGAATGTTTTAAGGCATTTTATTACTTACTGCAAATTCAAAAGTTTACATACATTTCATTAGTATTTGGTACCACTGCCCTTAAACTGAATGACTTGGGTCAAACGTTTGGGATATCTTTACACAAGCTTCTCACAATAGCTGGTCGGAATTTGGGCTCATTCCTCCTGACAAAACTGATGTAACTGATTCAGTTTTGTGGGTCGCCTTGCTCGCACCTGCCTTTTCAGCTTTGCCCATAAATTTTCAATAAGATAGGGATCAGGGCTTTGTGATGGCCACTCCAAATTATTGTCTTTGTTATCCTTAAACCCTTAGTGACAAAGCCAATTTGATGCTTAATGACCAAGCCAATTTTTACGATTCTGACCACTGTCACTTCATGAGGTTATAGCTCTAGAACGCTTCAACGAATTGCACTGATTCTGAGAACGTTTTTTCATGACATATTGTACTTCATTTAAGAGGTAAAAATTTTTCGATATGACTTGCGTTTATTTATGAAAAAATGGAAATTTGGCAACAATTTTTACAATTTTGCAATTTTTAAACTTTTAATTTTTGTGCCCTTAAATCAGAGAGTCATATCACACAAAACAGTTAATAAATAACATTTCCCAGATGTCTACTTTACATCCGCACAATTTTGGAAACATAATTTTTTTGCTAGGACGTTATAAGGGTTAAAAGTTGACCAGCGATTTCTAATTTTTCAAATAAACTTTACAAAACCATTTTTTAGGGACCACATTTGAAGTGAGTTTGGGGGTCATTATGACAGAAAATACGCAAAAGTGACACAATTCTAAAAACTGCATCCCTCAAGGTGCGCAAAACCACATTCAAGAAGTTTATTAATCCTTCAGGTGCTTCACGAGAACTAAAGCAATGTGGAAGGAAAAAATTAACATTTTACTTTTTTCACAAAATTTTAATTTGGATCAAACTTTTTTTATTTTTACAAGGGTATGAGGAGAAAATGGACCACAAAATTTGTTGTGCAATTTCTCCTGAGTACGCTGATACCCCGTATGTGCACATGGCAGGGCTCAGAAGGGAGCAAGCACAGTTTGACTTTTTGAATGCAAAATTGGCTGGAATCAATGGCGGGCACCATGTCACGTTTGGAGACCTCCTAATGTACCTAAACAGTGGAATCCCCCAATTCTAACTCTAACCCTAACCCCAACACACCCTAACCCTAATACCAGTCCTAACCCATAACCCCAACACCACCCTAACCCTAACACAACCATAACCTCAACACTAGCCCCAACCCTAACCCTAGCCCCAACCCTAACCCTAGCTATAACCCCAACTATAATCCCAACCATAACCCTAACCCTAGCCCAACACTAACCCTAGCTGTAACCCTAACTATAACTCCAACCCTAACGCTAGCTATAACCCCAACTATAACCTCAACCATAACCCTAACCCTAATTGAAAAATGGGAAAAACTAAATTTTTTTATTTTGTTAATTTTACCTAACTAAGGGGGTGATAAAGGTGGTTTGATTTACTAATTTTTATTTTGATCAGTGTAATGGGGTCTATCACAGTGATCAAAATGAACCATTGGGAGAAATCTACATGTGCCCGACATTTTTTTCTTGGAAGAAGACGCTGACGGCCTGTGGACACAGCTAGATGGACCAGGGGACATCACAGGTACCGGGGGGGGCTCAGGGAGCACCATTTCTCTTTCCTCTGATGTGCTAGATCATATCAGAGGAGAGAGAAATAAATGGGAAATCTGACTTTTTTTGCAGTCACCGTTATTCCGTGAATAGCAGTGATCGCAACACTAGGGTCGGTAAAAACTGACCCGAATCATGTTCTCTGGAGTCTCAGCTACCCCCGGTAGCCGCGACCCAGGAGATTTTCCGACGCTGGTGGGCGCTATAACCTTATTTCTCAGAGCCGTTAAAAAGCAGCGCTGAGGAATAAGTACCCTTAACTGCCGCCATTAAAAGGTGTGTCGGTGGTTATTAAGGGGTTTTGGGCAGCACGGTGGCTCAGTGGATAGCACTGCAGCCTTGCAGCGCTGGAGTCCTGGGTTCGAATCCTACCAAGAACAACATCTGCAAGGAGTTTGTATGTTCTCCCCGTGTTTGCATGGGTTTTCTCCGGGTACTCCGGTTTCCTCCCACCCTCCAAAAAACATACTGATAGGGAATCTAGATTGTGAGACCCATCGGGGACAGCGATGATAATGTGTGCAAACTGTAAAGAGTTGCGCAATATGTTAGCGCCATATAAAAATAAAGATTATTATTATTATTAAGCCTCTTTGTTACCATTTTGGCAGTATGCTTCGAGTCATTGTCCATTTGGAAGATCCATTTCTGCCCAAATTTTAACTTCCTGGCTGATGTCTTGAGATGTTGCTTCAGTATTGCCACATAATCTTCTTTTCTCATGGTGTCAACTATTTTACAAAGTGCACCAGTCTCTCCTGCAGCAAAACAACCCCACAACATAATGCTGCCATCCCCGCGTTTCACAGTTGGGAAGTTCTTAGACTTCCAAGATTCACTCTTTATCCTCCAAACATAATGATGGTCATAAGGCCCAAAAATTTCAATTTTAGTTTCATCAGACCACAGAACATGTCTCAAAAAATTAAGGTCTTTGTTCTTGTATGCATTTGTAAACATTAATCTGGATTTTTTATGTTTCTTTTGAAATAATGGCTTCTTCCTGGCAGAGTGGCCTTTCAACCCATGTTGATACAATACTCGTTCTGACACTACCTTACCAGCTTCCACTATTATCTTCACAAGGTCTTTTGCTTTTGTCTTTGGGTTTATATGAACATGTCAGACTTAAGCTTGTTCATCTCTGGGACACAGAACCCATCTCCTTCTTAAGTGGTATGATGGCTGGGCATTCCCATCTTGTTTGTGCTTGTGTATAATTGTTTGTATAGAGGAATGAGGCACCTTCAGGTATCTTGAAATTATTTCCAAGGATGAGTCAGACTTGTGCAAATCCACAATTATCTTCCTGATATCTTGGCTGAATTCTTTCCCATGATGCTACACAAAGAAGCAGTGTGTTTCAGGTGTGCATTAAAATACGTCCACAGGTGTGTCTCTAATTAACTCAGATGTTGCAAAAAAAACTATCAGAAGCTTCCAAACACATATGACATCATCATATGGGCAGTCTAGAATTCTTTGAAGGCATAGTAATCTTCGTGTATGCAAACTTTTTACTTTGCAGTAAATACGGTAATAAAAATGCCCTATATCATTCTCTCTCATTATTCAGGCATTTGGCAAATATTAATAATTATGGTAATCCTAACTAATCAAAAATGGGAAAGGTTTATTCTGATTTCATTGTCAGATATTGAGAAAAACATGCATATGTGTCTTTTTATATAGTGTACGTAAACTTCTAGCTTCAACTGTATATTCATATATATATACATACACTGTATATATATATGTATATACAGTACAGACAAAAAGTTTGGACACACCTTCTCATTTAAAGATTTTTCTGTATTTTCATTACTATGAAAATTGTACATTCACACTCTGAAGGCATCAAAACTATGAATTAACACATGTGGAATTATATACTTAACAAAAAAGTGTGTAACAACTGAAATGTCTATTATTTTAGGTTCTTCAAAGTAGCCACCTTTTGCTTTGATGAGTAAATCAAGAAAGGCACATCCAGCCCATGAATGGCAGCGCTTCCCAGGACTCACATCCAAAGATGATATTTCATATTTTTTTATTTAATAAGTTAAAATGGAGGAGATACAACGCGTTTCAGATACAGTATATATCCTTCATCAGGTATCATAAAAACACAGTACAAATCCTTTTTTGTACCTTTTGCTTTGATGACTGCTTTGCACACTCTTGGCATTCTCTTGATGAGATTCAAGAGGTAGTCACTGGAAATGGTCTTCCAACAATCTTGAAGGAGCTCCCAGAGATGCTTAGCACTTGTTGGCCCTTTTGCCTTCACTCTGTGGTCCAGCTCATCCCAAACCTTCTCGATTGGGTTCAGGTCTGGTGACTGTGGAGGCCAGGTCATCTGGCGTAGCACTTCATCACTCTCCTTCTTGGTCAAATAGCCCTTACACAGCCTGGAGGTGTGTTTGGGGTCATTGTCCTGTTGAAAAATAAATGATGGTCCAACTAAATGCAAACCGGATGGAATAGCATGCCTGTAATGTATGTAGTACAGTTCATATAGCGTCTTGTGCTTGGGTGCGATGAAAACACAGGAGTCACAGGTTTGATATAGAAAAGTCCTGTATTACTTCATACAAGTTGGCAGAAATAGTCACACAGTTTGCAGACACAGAAACAGGAGACACAGCAGGCCAGAGTAATCCAAGCTCAGCAATCACTCTCCAATACAGATTCAGGATCTTCTTCTCTGTTACCGTAAGTCCATGCAAACGTGGGTCTTTCAAAGAGCAGGGTTCAGAGTCCACAAGTGCTTCAGAGTTCCTCAGTAGGAATAGCTGGAGTACAAGGTCCAAGGCTTACAGGAGTCAAGTCACAGGTTCACTGCAGGCTAGATTCTGAAGCACTGATTGCTCAGCTGTGGCTGCTTAAGAAGCAAAGGAGAGAATCAGGGCGGGAACATGCAAGCTGGAAACTCCATTTTGACTGAGGGCAAGATAGCTGCAGCAAGACAGAAAGTAAAATGGCTGACGAACAAACTGAGTTTCAGGAATATATACATAGAACCTTACATTACTCCCCCCTTAAGGACAACCTCCGGATGACCTCAGACCAGGCTTGTGTGGGTACCTCTGATGAAACTGACGGAGCAAAAAAGGAGCATTAACGTTATTGACCGGTTCCCATGAGTTGTCCTCCACTGGGTAGCCCTGCCATTTAATCAGATATTGTAACTGATTTCTATACAACCTGGAATCTAAAATCCTTTCCACCACAAATTCTTCCTGACCATCGACTAGCACTGGGTCAGGGCAAGGAGAGGAACGTCCAGGAAACGTATTGGGTGTCGCAGCCTTTAGTAGGGATACATGAAAGACAGGGTGGATTCTCATAGTTCTGGGCAGTTGAAGACGACAAGCAACGGCACTTATAATTTTACTGATCTTATAGGGTCCAATGTACTTATGTCCCAACTTAGACGATGGAATCCTTAACTTAAGATTTCTGGTTGACAGCCAGACCAAGTCTCCTACCTTGAAAGCTGGTGCAGGTTTACGAAATTTATCTGCTGCTTTCTTGTACCTTTCTTGAGCCGATTCCAGATTTTCCTTTAGAAGATCCATATTCTTCTGTAAAGACGTGATTCTTTCAGCCACTGCTGGTAAAGGCGTTTCTATGGGAAATCGTGGTAGAATGTTAGGATGATAACCTAGATTAGAGTAAAAAGGAGACTGCTTAGTGGAGGCACTCTGAGAGTTGTTATACGAGAACTCAGCTAATGGAAGTAGATCCACCCAATCATCCTGTAGGTGGCAGATAAAGCAGCGGAGATACTGCTCCAGGGTTTGATTGGTTCGTTCGGTCTGTCCATTAGTCTGGGGATGAAAAGCAGAAGAAAGGTTTACTTTAATGTCCAATGCTGCACAGAAATTTTGCCAAAACCTAGAAGTGAATTGCACCCCTCGATCCGAAATAACCTCATCCGGTACTCCATGTAAGCGAAACACATCTTTAATCATCAAATCTGATGTCTGTTTTGCAGTGGGTAAGCCGACACAAGGGATAAAATGAGCTGCCTTTGTTAGGCGGTCAACCACCACTAGAATGGTGTTCTTCCCCTGAGAGGTTGGTAACTTCACAATGAAGTCCATAGAAATGGATCCCCACGGGCGGGACAGGGTGGGAAGAGGCTGTAACAGACCAGTTGGTGAGGAGCGAGGTGTTTTGCATCTTGCACAGACCTCACATGAAGTGACATAATTCAAAACATCCTTCCTGCAAGTGGGCCACCAAAAGAAACGAGAAAGAAATTCCTGTGTCTTTAGAATTCCTCTATGCCCAGCTATCTTGGAATCGTGAATGAGTTGCAATACTCTTAATCTGACTGTTTCAGGAATATACAGACGTTGTCCCTGAATCCACACACCATTCTTAAAGACAAGACTTACGTCCCTTGGGGGTTGTGCCAAAAAGGAATCCGCATGGTATGCTTCCTTGATGTCCTTAAGTAGGTCTTGATTATGAATTACTCCTAGGAATCTAGAGTCAGGAAGAATAGTCTTAGGAGGAGTAATTGGACGTGTCTCTGCTGAGTAAATCCTAGAGAGTGCATCAGCCTTTCCATTGCGCGATCCTGGTCTATAAGAGATGATAAAATTAAATTGGTTTAAGAAAAGATTCCAGCGAGCCAGGCGAGGAGTCAGGCACTTAGCCGACCTGATAAACTCAAGGTTACGATGGTCTGTCAGGACGACTATTTGCTGTGCAGCTCCTGAAGAAGGTGTCTCCATTCTTTGAAGGCGGCAATAATGGCCAACAACTCTCTATTGCCCACATCGTAGTTCCTCTCAGCCGAAGACAACTGCTGGGAAAAGAAGGCACAGGGATGCAAGACATTCTTCTCACCTGTTCTCTGAGAGAGTATAGCTCCAACGGCACAGTCTGAAGCATCCACCTCTATTATGAAGGCAAGCTCGGGTTGGGATGTACTAGGATAGGTGCAGTGGTAAATTTATCTTTTAGACGGGAAAATGCTTCCTGGGCTTGGGGAGTCCAGGAAAACCTAGACTCTTTCCGGGTAAGTTGAGTGATAGGTGACACTACCTCAGAGAAATTTCTAATGAAACGTCTATAGAAGTTGGCAAACCCGATGAAGCGCTGTACCTCCTTCACATTTCTAGGACTTGGCCAATCCTTGATGGCTTGGGTTTTGCTTCCATCCATACTAATTCCTTGTGTAGACAGTACATACCCCAGAAATTGAATTTCGGTCCTATGGAATTCACACTTTTCAAGTTTGATGTAAAGATGATTTTGTCTTAGACGTTCCAAGACCATTCTCACATGTCCATGATGTTCCTCTGTGGAGTTAGAAAAAATTAGAATATCATCCAAATAAATTACCACGAATGTATCTAGGAGATCCCTGAAGATGTCATTCACCAAGTGTTGGAAAGTGGCTGGGGCGGTACTCAGACCAAAAGGCATAACTAGATATTCAAAGTGTCCATAGCGTGACCTGAATGCAGTCTTCCATTCATCCCCAGGTCTAATACGGACTAAGTTATAGGCCCCACGAAGATCTAGTTTAGAAAAAATTTTGGCATGTCGCACTCTCTCCAATAACTCAGGGATTAAAGGCAATAGATAACGGTTTCTAATAGTAACCTTATTGAGTTCCCTATAGTCTACGCATGGTCTCAGAGATCCATCTTTCTTCTTTACAAAGAAGATGGGTGCACCTGCAGGAGATGAAGAGGGGCGTATGAAGCCCTTGGCTAGATTTTCATCTATGTAATCCTTTAAAGCCTTTAGCTCGGGCCCCGCCAGGGGGTAGATCTTACCAAAAGGTATCTCTGCTCCAGGCAATAATTCAATTGGACAATCATATGGACGGTGAGGAGGAAGCTGGTCAGCGTTCTTCTTGTCACATAAATCCACATAGTCCTGGTATACAGCTGGTAGTTCAGGGACTGACATGATTCCTTTAGGAACAGAGCAAGCTGAAACTTTTGGACTCATCTGTTTCTCTGGAAAGTGTAATTCCTTGGTCTCCCAGTTAATGGTAGGATTCTGAGCCTGCAGCCATGGTAGCCCTAGAATAATGGGAAAGTGGGGAGAAGAGATAAGCATAAAGGACAGTTTCTCTTGATGATCTTTACCCATAAGAACCCTCAAAGGCTCTGTTTCCTGATCCACTGGTCCAGAGGTCAGCAGGGAGCCATCCACAGTTTCCATCTGTACTGGAGTAGCCTTCTTCACTGAACGTATTCCCTGTTTCAGAGCAAAGGAGACATCCATAAAATTTCCACTTGCCCCTGAGTCGATCATAGCAGAGCTAGACACCCAAGCTGAGTCAACCCAGAGTTTGATGGAAAGAAAGCAATGAGAATTGTTTTTCTTACAACTCAGCTGGGACACCGCTGAGGAAACTTGAAAAATGGCAGCGTTTACACAGTCAACGTCCTCAGAGGTAACGGAGTTTAAGTCCGAGAAATCAAGATCTGTTGCTGCAGATCTCTCTGGAGCCTGAGGCTCGGACCTGACAGATCCCCTCTCGCAACACTCACAATGAATGAGTGCTGCAGTAGTCTTACGAGAACGGCTGGGGCAGTTTATAATGAAGTGCCCTGACTTACCACAATAGAAACATAGATTCTCCTTAAAACGATGTTCCTTGCGTGCATAACTAACCCGTCGTTGTAAAGAGTCTACCTGCATGGGTTCAGGTTCAGGTTCCCGTGTAATCCTACTCAAAGGTTCCTTAGCTGGAGAGGAAGGTAGGAAAAGGTTAGTACGATTGCTTTCGAACCATCTCTCTTGCCTGCGTTCAGTCAGACGAGTATCAATACGGATGCAGTAGTTAATAAAGTCACCTAACGCAGTGGGAGGGTCGGCACGAGCAAGTTCATCCTTAATCAGTGGAGATAACCCCTTTCGAAAAATAGATTTTTTGGCGGAACTGTCCCAGGTGGTATCAAGGGCCCATCTCCTGAAATCCAAGGCATATTCAGCTACCGAGTGCTTACCTTGGCGCAAAGCTAACATGGCTGCTTCAGCTGTTGCACCTCGATTGGGGTCATCAAACACCTGCCCCATGGCTGAAATAAAATCATCAAGGTGATTCAAACAATCATCCTCAGTCTCAATCAGAGGGTTTGCCCACATTAAAGCCTTGTTGGTAAGCAACATAATTATAGTAAGCACCTTAGATCGTTCAGTGGGAAATTGTGAAGCATGTGCAGAAAAAAAAAGATTGC
This sequence comes from Oophaga sylvatica, assembly GCA_033576555.1. Taxonomy (NCBI): domain Eukaryota; kingdom Metazoa; phylum Chordata; class Amphibia; order Anura; family Dendrobatidae; genus Oophaga; species Oophaga sylvatica. The sequence goes on along the minus strand of JARQOD010000001.1, from coordinate 330,632,010 downwards.
ATTGATTAATAAATCCCCTGAATTTCTCACGTTCACCGCCAAAACGAAAAGGGGGCAACTTGGGAATCCCAGCACTCGGGGCTACGGCAGGAGCCTGGACTCGCCCCTCTAGAACCTCAATCCTGGCTCGCAAATCCTGGGTAGTCTGTCCAACCACTTGCAAATTGTGATTATTGAGGTCCTGTAGATTTGTAAAACGGGTCTTTATATTCTGCAAATCTGCAAGGATATTATCAGTCACTCCGCAAAGTTCCTTTATGCGGGCCTCCATTTTCCAGATCTTTTAAGACAGGATTACTGGAATGGTTGTGAGAAGTCACAACCACTATCATCACAGAAAGTTTCAACCAGACATCTGATATCCAGAGTTACAGCAGACAAAAAAAGAAAAAAGAAAGGAAAAAAAAAACAATAGTGTTTACCTGTGGTAACACTGCAAAAAGAAAAAACTTAAGGGAATTGCTCACCTGGAATGGTTGTGAGAAGTCACAACCACTGTCATCACAGAAAGCACAACCGGACGTCCGATATCCACAGTACAGCAGACACAGCCTTCCAGACCCAGCAGACACTAACGTTTTGGCTTCAGAATCTTGTAATGTATGTAGTACAGTTCATATAGCGTCTTGTGCTTGGGTGCGATGAAAACACAGGAGTCACAGGTTTGATATAGAAAAGTCCTGTATTACTTCATACAAGTTGGCAGAAATAGTCACACAGTTTGCAGACACAGAAACAGGAGACACAGCAGGCCAGAGTAATCCAAGCTCAGCAATCACTCTCCAATACAGATTCAGGATCTTCTTCTCTGTTACCGTAAGTCCATGCAAACGTGGGTCTTTCAAAGAGCAGGGTTCAGAGTCCACAAGTGCTTCAGAGTTCCTCAGTAGGAATAGCTGGAGTACAAGGTCCAAGGCTTACAGGAGTCAAGTCACAGGTTCACTGCAGGCTAGATTCTGAAGCACTGATTGCTCAGCTGTGGCTGCTTAAGAAGCAAAGGAGAGAATCAGGGCGGGAACATGCAAGCTGGAAACTCCATTTTGACTGAGGGCAAGATAGCTGCAGCAAGACAGAAAGTAAAATGGCTGACGAACAAACTGAGTTTCAGGAATATATACATAGAACCTTACAATGCCACTGCAAGATGCTGTGGTAGCCATGCTGGTTCAGTATGCCTTCAATTTTGAATAAATCCCCACCAGTGTCACCAGGAAAGCACCCCCACACATCACACCTCCTCCTCCATGCTTCACAGTGGGAACCAGGCTTGTAGAGTCCATCCGTTCACCTTTCCTGCGTTTCACAAAGACACGGTGGTGGGAACCAAAGATCTCAAATTTGGACTCATCAGACCAAAGCACAGATTTCCACTGATCTAATGTCCATTCCTTGTGTTCTTTAGCCCAAACAAGTCTCTTCTGCTTGTTGCCTGTCCTTAGCAGTGGTTTCCTAGCAGCTATTTTACCATGAAGGCCTGCTGCACAAAGTCTCCTCTTAACAGTTGTAGAGATGTGTCTGCTGCTAGAACTCTGTGTGGCATTGACCTGGTCTCTAATCTGAGCTGCTGTAAACCTGCGATTTCTGAGGCTGGTGACTCGGATAAACTTTTTCTCAGAAGCAGAGGTGACTCTTGGTCTTCCTTTCCTCGGGCGGTCCTCATGTGAGCCAGTTTCTTTGTAGCGCTTGATGGTTTTTGAAACTGAACTTGGGAACACTTTCAAAGTTTTCCCAATTTTTCTGACTGACGGACCTTCTTTTCTTAAAGTAATGATGGCCACTCATTTTTCTTTACTTAGCTGCTTTTTTCTTGCCATAATACAAATTCTAACAGTCTATTCAGTAGGACTATCAGCTGTGTATCCACCAGACTTCTGCACAACACAACTGATTGTCCCAACTCCATTTATAAGGCCAGAAATCCAACTTATTAAACCTGACAGGGCACACCTGTGTAGTGAAACCCATTTCCGGTGACTACCTCTTGAAGCTCATCAAAAGAATGCCAAGAGTGTGCAAAGCAGTCATCAAAGCAAAAGGTGGCCACTTTGAAGAACCTAGAATATAAGACATAATTTGAGTTGTTACACACTTTTTTGTTAAGTATATAAGTCCATTTGTGTTAATTCATAGTTTTGATGCCTTCAGTGTGAATTTACAATTTTCATAGTCATGAAAATACAAAAAAATCTTTAAATGAGAAGGTGTGTCCAAACTTTTGGTCTGTACTGTATATATATATATATGGGTATGCATACTAATTTAGAAATATTTACAGGCACTACATTTGTACAGTACGGAAAATGGAAAATGGTTAATAATATACCTATTACACCACAAGCTGCGTCAAGATGCTGTCGCTGCAAGGAAGACCGCTTGTAAACGACATGAGGTGTCCCCTCACTGGTCTTATTATAGTTTCCACCTGGAGGCAGGGGCTCAATGAGATATTCATCATCCCCTGACACTATCACTCCAAGCTAAAATAGAACGAAAAAGGTGTTACAAAAAGAAGTTAAACTATGGCTTCCGCTAGAGATACAATAACAAGCAAAAGCGTAACAATGTTTTGAACTTTTGACTCACCATCCACTACTGCTTTGAACGTGAGACTACAATCATTTTATAGACAATCACCTTGGCTATCCCATACATAAATTTAACTTGCAACTATATTGCATATGAATAGTTATGCAGATTCTTGTCATGTCACTTGAAAGAACTGTCAAGTTTGGTGGAGGAAGCCTGATGATATGGGGCTGTTTTACAGCCAAAAACATTGGATGCTTAACCAGGATTGATAGTGGTCGACTACTTACTTCATACACTTGAGTACTATGGGTATGAAAAGGACTAAACAATGTTCCAGTAAGACAATGACCTGAAGCATAAGTTGAGATTGGCAAAGAAATGTATCAATGACAATGAAGTAGAGGTGCTGGTTTGGCTCTCACAGTCCCTAGACCTCAGCCCTATCTAATATTTGTGGATAGAGTTGAAGAAAAAGTGAATTGACCAGTATGCATCAACTTTGGGAACATGTACAAGCGACCTGGGGATCAGAATTCGGTTAAGACATGCTTGAATCTGATCAAGAGCATACTCAGAAAGATTTAAGCAGTGTTGAAAGACAAAGGTAGATTTAGAAAATACTAACAAAATAATAAAAATGTAAATTTAGATTTTCAGGAGCAAAACAGTAACAATGCAATGACATGACAAAAATCTACATATCATATGCAAAATAGTCGTAAGTCAATTTATGTCTGAGATAGTCAGGATGATTGTCTGTAAAATGATGGTAGTCTCAAGTTTGAATAAGTAGTGAATGGTGAGATATGTTACCCTTTTGGTCATCAGTGTATATAAGCATAGAGAAACATTACATTTAGGGATCAGGCAAGTTAGTCTTGCAGATTTTATTCCACTAATCAACACAGCAATGTATATAATTTAAGCATTTAGGACATGTTAAGAGTTATTAAAAGTGTATTAACATTTTTCAAAGAAAGCGCTGTAAACATTGGGGAAGTAAAGCTGCTATAGATATCTTGGAGATATAAAATACAACTTGCTTAATTTCTATGAGTAGCATTTTTCTCACCAATCCATTGCAGTTGCTAATAGCCACCTTGGAGTTCAACTGTTGATCCTGTATGTGCCCAACGTAATGACAGTCCTCATACAGCTCATGTTTCCAATCCAAACCTCCACTTTTCCAGTACTCAACAGTGAAGTGCTGTCCTAATAGATCTATTTGCAGGGTAAGGTTGAGCAAGAAGCTAGAACTTTGAGCTTGTAACCGGTAGTACACCTGACGGTCGGATTCATCAGGAATACTTCGTCGAGATCTGCGGAAGCTTGGAGGTGTTCGACGAAGGTCGTAGGTCAGGAACTTCCCACTCTGGTCCACCTGGGCGGGGAAGGCGATCTCATAATCGCTCAGTCGAGAGAGGAAATCTGCTGGGTCAGAGGAGAGGACTTCACTGGCTGCTGTCATTCCAACGATGCAGTGACTTGGGCTGAATTACAAGGCACCACGTCAACCACAATAACAAGCACAACTTGAATGATTATAGGGCCAAAGTGTACTAATGGTTGGAACATTGTGTACAATTGTGGTGCTGATTTAAAGGGATTGGCCACTTTATTTATTTGTATTTTACCTAATATGTTGTGACATGATTTTGTGGAACTTACTGATAAATATGTATTACAAGTTCTCCTCCTTTTCAAAGTGCCCCTAGTTCTTAACACAGTGATCCTTGCAGACTGTGCAGCATTCATGTTCCCAAAATGGCCTGATTGAGATGAATGTGACCTTATCATTCCATTAACTTCCTCCAATTGAAAAAAAGCTGTCCCACGTGCAATGTTTTTTAATTGGAGAAGGATGAAACTTTGAACTCCTATGACTTGCTTTTGTATCTGGCAAACACTGCCTTAAGGCACGGCAGAGTGTAAAATTTCATGTTTGCATCATTACCATGAATGGATATTTTGAGGGTCATATTTGAATATTATTTTCCATTATTCACATATGACCCCCCAAAAGAATTCTCAGGCTAGAACATTAATACCAACTGTTCTTTACTCAAAATAATTATACATGTTTAGGTTTTCATACTCATTACTATAACAATTTACTTTCTATATGATCTTCATAGTTTTTTTTCAGCAATTATCAGAAAGAAGAAAACTGTTTCATGGAGATGTATAATTGATGATGTTAACTGTTTTATCTCACATGGGTGGATACTTCTATACTTCCCACAAGTTGTTTGTAACTGTGTGTGTTGTCTATGACTTCTGGGAAAAGTTGGGGATGGTGTTGGGTTCATGTTATTTTTCTCTGTGGTATGCTAAACACAGTAAAAAATAACTAAGTTTTTTGGATTAAAGAGTTGGAAGGTACTGTAGTCTGAAATAATTCAATCATCTGTTAAGAGTTTATAGAGGTTGTAAGGCCATTCTCTTTTTACTTTATGACCACATAAGGGTCAATAGCTGCCTCTAATCATTGACAGGGATCGGATTTACATAAATAAATGTGAACTAAAAAGTTGGTAAAAATGACTAAATTACCATACAACATTATACTATATATAAAGCTACACAAAAAATGAATGGGCAGTCGTCACAATAGAACTTGCCTACGAATCATAAAGTTTATTGCTGGATATTAATACAATTTAGAAGTACTCTACCCTCCTGCAGTTTGCCTCGAATGGTTATAACATCTGTTTCAGAATTCATTTGACACGTTGGCTCAGCTTTAATTCTTCCCTGGTATTTTTTACTTTACATGGTCAGACTCCAAGAGGGCAATTATGGAGTGACAAATATCTCTCACCTTCTGACCTCTGTTTGGGATTTTTGGATCTTTTGAAACTTGACGATTTTGCTACAGTCATGGTGAAGGCCAAGGCCAGTAGTTCCCAGATAATTTTCATGGTGACCAGTCTTCTTTGGCTCGGCTTTAACTCCCAGTTTCACCATGTCTCTGTTTCTTATACCTTCTCCCCAGGACTACTAATCCAAGGCCTGTAAACACATCTTATCCAATTTTTAGAATGTTTTTCAATATTTTTGATCCTTTTCTCTGATCTGTGTTTAAGTTGCCAAATTTTAACTTTTTACACGTGTCTATGGACCTGAAAAAAAAGATTTTTACATATAAATATTTTTTATGCAATTTGTCTGAACAATATACAGTTGAATGTTCTGAATAATGTTTATCTAACTATGAGAGAAATTAAAAGTTAGCATCTTTGTAAAATACAGTATATTCCATCATTTTGTTTGCTCTAATGAAATACTTTTTTTCATTTCTTGAATTTAAACTGTGCAGTGTAATAAAAATCTCGGGTTATCTAAAACAGTCACTAGACAAGTTTCCACAGCAGGTCAGGACTAGATATAGCTGCCCTACCATGAGCCATGTAAAAGTCTGTATGCCAAGGAATGGTGATACAGTGGCTTTTGGATTTTTAGCATGTATGCATTTCAGGGTTAAACTGACCCCGTCTTCAGGATAAACACATCATCATACAAACAGGATATCAAATATGGTTTAAGTACAAAAAAGGCACCAAAATAGTGACATGCCTTTCAAGACTTCCATTTGTCTTGCACTAACACAAGGCTTCTTCTTTGTCTACACAGGGCAGAACAACAGCAGAACCATTTATTTACATGCACTAAGAGGCGTTACGTTGTCAACACCACACATAGGGGTGAGTAGGCCACTACCAGAGGGAACTCACTCCCTCACCCCTTCCCAATCTCAGCTCTATGCTGTGTTTTCCAGTTTATTTGTTTTACTCACAGTGCTTTACTGAAATCATCCCTCATCCCATTGGAGATCAGAATCTACATTCCCTATCAGTATGTCTTTGGAGTATGGGAGGGAAGCGGAGAACCTGGAAGAAACCCATGCAATCATGGAGAGAAAATACAAAGTCCTTGCAGATGTTGTCCTTGCTGGCATTTGTATCTGGAACCCTAGTGCTGCAAAGCAACAGTGCTAACCACTGAGCCACTGACACACCGTTTTTCCCCATAAGCTCTTTTTCGTCTTGCATATTTACTTCTAATTCTAGACTTCACCTAACAAACATCATTATGTTTTTTTTTCCTTCTAGTTACCAAGTTAATATCATTAAGGGCAGGTACAGATGAGCATATTTTCTGTCAGACAAAACATCGAAGAGCACTCGGATCAATGTTAGGGCCCCGTCTCACATAGCGAGATCGCTAGCGAGATCGCTGCTGAGTCACAAATTTTGTGACGCAACAGTGATCTCAGCAGCGATCTCGCTATGTCTGACACGTACCAGCGATTAGGCCCCTGCTGTGAATCGCTGGTTGTGTCAGAAATGCCTGGACTTTTTTTTGATCGCTGGTCTCCCGCTGGCCAGCACGCATCGCTGCGTGTGACAGGCAGGAGACCAGCGATCTCCTGGTAACCAAGGTACACATCGGGTTTCCAGGCACCGCGCAGCGCCTGGAAACCCGATGTGTACCTTGGTTACCAGCTCCCTGCAGCCGCGGGCTGGTATCCAATGTAGACTGCGGGTTACTAAGCGACATTACCCACAGTGTCGCTGTCCTGATCGCTGCCTGAGCAGCCTGTTTGGCAGCTCAGCAGTGATCATGTAGCGACACACCAGTGATCCTGACAAGTTCATATCGTTGTCGGGATTGCTGGTGCGTCGCTATGTGAGACGGGGCCCTTAGTCTAACGCGCTATTCATTTAGAGACTGTTGGGGAAATAATTGCAATATGCCTGACTTTGATCGGATCTTAGTGCAGTCTGATTTCTAAACACTCCCAGAATAAAGAAGATGGAGAATTATTTTCTCTATGTTCTCGTCATCTGAGAAAATCGGATCACAAAAAGCTGAACACAATGTTTAAACTCTGATCCGAGTTTGAACAGAGTGTCAGTTGCCTAATCTGCCCGATTCTCTCGGATGAGTAAATACGGCTGTCTGCACCTGCACTGAATCTTGAATATCTCAAACTCATTAAAGCACCACTAAGTTAAGTTCCCTGCACTTAGTCTTCTACATACAAGCCGCTGTCTTCATCTGCTATCGTCGCCGCTCTGGTCGATCTCCAGCAATTTGTGACCTTCCAGATTGCTCTTGTGTTTGCTGGGAGATCCAGAAGTCATAACTCAAAGTAAGTCTATGAGAGCCAGAACAAGGTGCGAACAAGGCTCTCAGGCTTACATTGAGAGCTTGTGACCGTTACCCATTACTTCCAGTTCGCCAGGTTCTGTCAGACTTTTTAAAGTCTGGTTCGGAACCCGTATTTGACCAGAACTTGACCCCAGACATCGAACCCTATATAAGTCAGTGGAGACCAGAACTTCAGTGCTGTAAAAAGGTTGGAGTAAAGGGCTAGGTGACTGCAAAAGGAATACAAATGGGATAAGAGCAGGACAATTGCCCTGCAAACAAATGTAGATAGGAAAATGACTTAAAGGAGGTATTTCACTATAGTAATCATGGTAAAATAAGAAGTAAATGAATAACATAAACATTTTAACATTGCCCCCACAGAGACTGAGGCTTGCTTTTGCTACTCCAGTTACAAATTTAACCCACAGAGCGTGGGGAGAGTATCCCCACAGAAGCAGCTTACAAACTTGACCCCCAGACCATGGGGCACAGTACCCCCACAGAAACTGATTCAAATTGCACCCACAGATCATGGAAAATAATAATCCCACATAAGATTATTAAAAAATTAACCCACAGAGCATGGTGCACAATATCCACACAGAAGATTAAAAATTTCAGCCTTAGAGAATGGGGAATAATACCCCCACATAAGATTACACAAAATTTCAGCCACAGAACATGGGGTGTGACACCCCAAATGATCAAAAATTTATGCTGCAGTATTGCATGTACTACGAATGCATCTGAGGAAATCATAGTAGGTCCCGAATCCCGAAGAGTTTACCTTAAAAAAATTACTTTTCAAAGCAAGCGACCACACCTAAATACTTCAGCTAGGGATAATGGAATTGCACTCCATTTCTATTTTCTTGTTTATTCGAACTGGGGCCATGATTAAGAGGGGACCCAGTGGAACACAAAGTGAAGGCCCTGGAGGCACTGTCAGCCATACAATCCCAAACCCCCCAACAAGTGGGGTTGCATAGTACACACAAATAAGGGATAATCAGGGTTCTATTCCAGAGTGGCAGACTGAGAAATGCGTACCACATCAAAGGAAGGCAGCAATCAAGCAAATGAACCACTTCTCAAATGAGTCAGCAGTTGATATTAGAGACAAAACAGTCATCCATGACAATTTAGAGGCTATGTAATTGGAATGAGTAATTAAATCATTTAATGAACATTAGCCTGGGTCAAAAAGGTAGAGTAAAATTATTTTTAGGCATACTAATTGTACAGACAGAGCTGAAGAGTACACAGATGCTTTTGGGCACAGAACGCCCACAGAAGCTAATAACAAATTTCACCCATAGAGCATATTTCCACATTTCCCCCACAGAAGCTGATAACAAATTTTAATCACAGAGCATGTTTTGACATTTCCCTAAGAAAGCTAAATACAAATTTCACACAATGACAATGGGGTACAGTACCCCCACAGGCATTGTTGCAGAGTACACACAATGGCTTAACCCCTTTACCCCCAAGGGTGGTTTGCACGTTAATGACCGGGCCAATTTTTACAATTCTGACCACTGTCCCTTTATGAGGTAGTAACTCTGGAATGCTTCCATGGATCCTGGTGATTCTGACACTGTTTTCTTATGACATATTGTACTTCATGTTAGTGGTAAAATTTCTTTTGATATAACTTGTGTTTATTTGTGAAAAAAACGGAAATTTGGCAAAAATTTTGAAAATTTCGCAATTTTTAAACTTTTTATTTTCATGCCCATAAATCACAGAAATATGGCACACAAAATACTTAGTAAGTAACATTTCCCACATGTCTACTTTACATCAGCACAATTTTGGAACCAAAATTTTTTTTTGTTACGAAGTTATAAGGGTTAAAATTAACCAGTGATTTCTCATTTTTAAAAAAACACCATTTTTTGGGGGGACCACATCACACTTGAAGTCACTTTGAGGGGTCTATATGATAGAAAATACCCAAAAGTGATACCATTCTAAAAACTGAACCCCACAAGGTGCTCAAAACCACATTCAAGAAGTTTATTAACCCTTCAGGTGCTTCACAGGAATTTTTTTAATGTTTGAAAAAAAAATGAACGTATAACTTTTTTTCACAAAAAAAATTATTTCAGGTCCAATTTTTTTATTTTCCCAAGGGTAACAGGAGAAATTGGAACCCAAAAGTTATTGTGCAATTTGTCCTGAGTACGCTGATACCCCATATATAGGGGTGGAACCACTGTTTCGGTGCACAGCAGTGCACAGAAGGGAAGGAGTGCCGTTTGACTTTTTCTACGCAAAATTGGCTGGAATTGAGATTGGACGCTATGTAGCGTTTGGAGAGCCCCTGATGTATCTAAACAGTGGAAACCCCCCAATTCTAACTCCAACCCTAACCCCAACAGACCCCTAACCCTAGCCCTAACCCTAATCCCAACCCTAACCCCAACCCTAACCCTAATGGGAAGATGGAAATAAATACTTTTTTTTAGTTTTATTATTTTTTCCTAACTAAGGGGGTGACAAAGAGGGGTTTGATTTACTATTTATAGTGGGTTTTTATGATTGGCATCTGTCACACGCTAAAAGATGCTTTTTATTGCAAAAAATAGTTTTTGCATCACCACATTTTGAGAGCTATAATTTTTCCATATTTTGGCTCACAGAGTCATGTGAGGTCTTATTTTTTGCAGGACGAGTTGATGTTTTTATTGATACCATTTTCGGGCACATGACATTTTTTGATTGCTTTTTATTCCGATTTTTGGGAGGCAGAATGAACAAAAACCAGCAATTCAGGAATTTCTTTCGGGGGGGCCTTTATATGGTTCCGCGTGTGGTAAAAATGATAGAGTGGTTTTATTCTTCGGGTCAGTACGATTACAGCGATACCTCATTTATATCATTTTTTATGTTTTGGCACTTTTATACAATAAAAACAATTTTACATAATAAATAATTATTTTTGCATCGCTTTATTCTGCGAGCTATAACTTTTTTATTTTTTCACTGATGATGCTGTATGGCGGCTCGTTTTTTGCGGGACAAGATGACATTTTCAGTGGTACCATGATTATTTATATCCGTCTTTTTGATCGCGTGTTATTCCACTTTTTGTTTGGCGGTATGATGATAAAGATTTTTTTGTGTTTTTTTTAAAGGGTTCACTAAAGAGGTTAACTAGTGGGACAGTTTTATAGGGCGGGTAGTTACGGTATGTGTTTTTTTTTATTTACATAAAGAAATGAATTTATTGGGGAATATTTTTGTTTCTTTATTTAGGAATTTTTTAAAAATTATTTTTACACATGTTTATTTTTTTTTAACTTTTTTACTTTGTCCCAGGGTGGGACATCACTATATAATGTCAGATCGCTGCTCTGACACTTTGCACAGCACTCTTTCAGACCAGCGATCTGACAGGCAGTGCAGGAGGCTTCTCCGCGCCTGATCTCAACAAGCACTGAGAAGCCACCTCCCTGAACGACCCGGAAGGACCCCTCGGCCATCTTGGATCCGGGGTCCTGCAGGGAGGAGGCCCTCGGAAAAGTGCGATCACATCGCGCTGTTCTGAGGGTCTCAGGGAAGCACACAGGGAGCCCTCTCCCTGCGCAATGCTTCCCTATGCCGCCGGAACGCTGCGATAATGTTTGATCGCAGTGTGCTGGGGGTTAATGTGCCAGGAGCGGTCCGTGACCGCTCCTGGCACATAGTGCCAGGTGTTAGCTGTGATAATCAGCTGACACCCGGCCGCGATCAGCTGCGCTCCCTCCGTGAGCGCAGCTGATCGCATATGATGTACTATCTTGTCCACGGTCATACGGGCCTGGGTCAACTAGACGGGATAATACGGCAGATGTCAGAAAGGGGTTAAAGGCACATTATTCCCATAGATATGGGTTAAAGGACACACACAGTGACTTTTGGCAAAGTACTATCACAGACTTGGTTGCATAAGAGTGGAAAAATATGTTTAGATGCACATTACTCCCACCAACACAGTTGAAGATTCTAAAAACTGTTGATTACATATGGTATTATCACAGACAAGGATGCAGAATACACATAGAGAGTGTTTTTTTTTTAACTACGCACAGACAAAGCCTAGCACTGTCCCTCAGTACTGCTGCTTTCTGTCATTACGCTAAGCAGAACAGAAATAAAAAATAACAACCAGGAGGAACAGGTCCAAGTGGAGGAGGTGGTGGACATGGCAGTATACATGGAAGAGGCAGGGCAGCATGGTGGCTCAGTGGTTAGCACTGCAGATTTTCAGTGCTGGGGTCCTGAGTTCAAATCCAGCAAAGGACAGCATCTTTAAGGAGTTTGTGTGGGTTTCCTTCGGGTATCTCGTTTTCCACCCACACTCCAAAGACATACTGATATGGAAACTAGATTGTGAGCCAAATTGAGGACAGTGCCAATAATCTCTGTAAATCGCTGTGGAATTATATACAGTTGTGTGAAAACGTGTTTTCCTGATTTCCTATTCTTTTGCATGTTTGTCACACTTACATGTTTCAGATCACCAAACATATTTAAATATTAGACAAAGATAACACAAGTAAACACAAAATGCTATTTTTTAATGAAGGTCTTTATTATTATTAAGAGAAAAAGAAATCCAAAGCTACAGGGCCCTGTGCGAAAAACTGATTGCCACCATCTTGTCTCTTATGGCTCATACTCACTGGCGAGAAATACGGACGAGTGCAATCCAATTAATAATCAGATTGCACTCGGACCAATGTTATTCAATAGGTGACATCTCTTTTGCGATTTTTTTTCTCAGCCGAAATCGGACTGAGAAAAAAATCGCTGCATGCTGCAATTTGCTGTGATTCTCGGATGAGACTTGCCAACACAAGTCAATGGGTGCGAGAAAAAATCGGAGAGCACTCGCACCATGTGAGTGCTGTCCGATTTATATGCACAGGTGTCCTTTGAAAAGCCGGCAATTCATCCCCGGCTACTGTTAAATCACACTGACAGCTAACAAAACACTAGATATATACACACAGAATACATATATATATATATATATATATATATATACACATGTCATTGTGAGTGACACATATATATATAGATATTTATAGTTCATACACTTCTACATAGCATAATAGCCGCTAATTCAATTGCCGGCTTCTGTAAAATCATTACAGAACCCGACATGAAATGACACATGGTTTACATACAGTAAACCATTTAATTTCATTTAGTTTGATATATGGTTTTCACTAATAATTAGATGAGTGTATGTGTGCAAAATTTCATACATGTAGGTGTAAATTTAATTTGTGATTTCGTTGTAAAAAAAATGCGCGGGCTCCTGCGGTATTTTCTCCGCCAGACAGGGAAAGCCAGTGACTTAGTACAGATATTAATAGCCTAGGGAGGGACCATTGTTTTTGGGTCCCCCTTGGCTACTAACATCTATTATTAGATGCCCCTTTTCTGGCACTTAGTCCATCTATTCCCATTGCCTTTAGCGGTGGCTAATGGTCTAATAATGGGTTAATGCCACCTCGCTATTGAAAGGTGACATTAAACCGGGCTAATAACGGAGAGTTGTGAATTAGACAACTATCCATTATTAATCCTATAGTAATGAATGGTTAAAAAAGCAGCCACACGTTAATTAAACATTATTTTAATGAAATACATACACATAGTTTTTGACCACATTTTATTGCACTGGTAATCCTTCTGAATCCATTGTTCTCCTGTAATAAAAATAAAATAAAAAAGCAACAATATCCATATCTCTCCGGCGTTCAGGTCCCACGCTGCAATCCATCTGAAGGGGTTAACTGGTTTACAGCAGAGACCGGTGCCAATGCTACCAGCCCTGCTGTAAACCCCCCCGAATTAATGAGTTAATCTTTGCGCAGCATCCCTGGCTCACAGGAGTTGAACTGATTGGCGTGGGAACCTTAATTGATTTGTTCCCACGCTATTGAGTTCACTTCAGGTCAGCCGTGGACTCCGCACAAGTCTCAGTGACGTCAGCGGGAATCCCCGGCTGACCTGAAGTGAACTCAATAGCGTGGGAACAAATCAATTAAGGTTCCCACGCTAATCAGCTCAACTCCTGTGAGCCGGGGATGCTGCTGGCGGAGAAAATACCGCGGGAGCCCTCACATTTTTCACAACAAAATTACACATTAAATTAACACCTACATGTATGAAATTTTGCACACATACACTCATGTTATGTTTTGGTAGTTGAGGAGGCAGGAGCAAAAAACCGCATAGGCAGCCTAACACCAGAGAGGTTGGAAACTAATAGGTTGCAGACCCCTAAACTAACCGCACAACTAGAAGCAGCCGTGGGATGTTCCTACGGTGCCCTAGATGCCTCGTCACAGCCGGAGAGATGGCTATCCATGAAGATGGAAAGAGGAAAGCTAACTGCCCCGGAGTAGACCCCAAAAGAGTAGGAAGCCCCCAAACATATAATGGAGGTTAGACAAGATGAAAATACGAACACAGACAAAAAATAGATTGAGCAAACGCTGGGGCCCAAAACTGTCTAGATAGGACAGCACAGGAGAGAATACTGTCTGCAACTCAGAAAAACCCTAGGAAAAACTCCAACACTTCTGAATCCAAAAACACTGAGACCACACACAGTCTCGACCACCTATGTCAGATCTCTGGTGTGGACATGTAGCTACCCAGCAGTAAAATATCACAAGAACTGAGCAAATGAACAAATACAAAAAACGAACGGAGACCAGCCAAAGCCCCCCCAAAGGGGACCAGGCTGAAGAAAAAAAGCAATGCAGCAAAAAGCAAGGATTCAAACCACAGTAAAAAAAAACTGAAAGAGACTTATCTGAATGCAAGCAGGAGACAGCAGAAAAGCAAGCTGAATTCCAACCTAGACCAGGAAGAACAATTGATCACCGGCGAGGATCATGGGAGGTCAACTCACTTATATCAGGCCAGTCAGTACCACCTGACAACCACTCGTCAGCTGCAGGTGTAGGACTCTTGGTGTTCCACATAGGTTCAATACCCTCAGCAACTACCAGAGGGAGCTTCAGCTCTGAAGTCGTCTCCAATACGTTCACAACACACTCATCTAATTATTAGTGAAAACCATATATCAAACTAAATGAAGTGAAATGGTTTACTGTATGTAAACCATGTGTCATTTCATGTCGGGTTCTGTAATGACTTTACAAAAGCCGGCAATTGAATTAGCGGCTATTATGCTATGTAGAACTGTATGAACTATAAATATATGTATATATATATATATATATATATATATATATATATATATACACACAGTACAGACCAAAAGTTTGGACACACCTTCTCATTTAAAGATTTTTCTGTATTTTCATTACTAAGAAAATTGTACATTCACACTGAAGGCATCAAAACTATGAATTAACACATGTGGAATTATAAACTTAACAAAAAAGTGTGTAACATCTGAAATTATGTCTTATATTCTAGGTTCTTCAAAGTAGCCACCTTTTGCTTTGATGAGTGCTTTGCACACTCTTGGCATTCTCTTGATGAGCTTCAAGAGGTAGTCACCGGAAATGGTCTTCCAACAATCTTGAAGGAGTTCCCAGAGATGCTTAGCACTTGTTGGCCCTTTTGCCTTCACTCTGTGGTTCAGCTCACCCCAAACCATCTCGATTGGGTTCAGGTCTGGTGACTGTGGAGGCCAGGTCATCTGGTGTAGCACCCATCACTCTCCTTCTTGGTCAAATAGCCCTTACACAGCCTGGAGGTGTGTTTGGGGTCATTGTCCTGTTGAAAAATAAATGATGCAAACTGGATGGAATAGCATGCCGCTGCAAAATGCTGTGGTAGCCATGCTGTTTCAGTATGCCTTCAATTTTGAATAAATCCCCAACAGTATCACCAGCGAAGCACCCCCACACCATCACACCTCCTCCTCCATGCTTCACGGTGGGAACCAGGCATGTAGAGTCCATCCGTTCACCTTTTCTGCTTCGTACAAAGACACGGTGGTTGGAACCAAAGATCTCAAATTTGGACTCAACAGACCAAAGCACAGATTTCCACTGCTCTAATGTCCATTCATTGTGTTCTTTAGCCCAAACAAGTCTGTTCTGCTTGTTGCCTGTCCTTAGTGGTTTCCTAGCAGCTATTTTACCATGAAGGCCTGCTGCACAAAGTCTCCTCTTAACAGTTGTTTTAGAGATGTGTCTGCTGCTAGAACTCTGTGTGGCATTGACCTGGTCTCTAATCTGAGCTGCTGTAAACCTGCGATTTCTGAGGCTGATGACTCGGATAAACTTATCCTCAGAAGCAGAGGTGACTCTTGGTCTTCCTTTCCTGGGGCTGTCCTCATGTGAGCCAGTTTCTTTGTAGCGCTTGATGGTTTTTGCAACTGCACTTGGGGACACTTTCAAAGTTTTCCCAATTTTTCGGACTTACTGACCTTCATTTCTTAAAGTAATGATGGCCACTCTTTTTTCTTTAGTTAGCTGCTTTTTTCTTGCAATAATACAAATTCTAACAGTTATTCAGTAGGACTATCAGCTGTGTATCCACCAGACTTCTGCACAACACAACTGATGGTCCCAACCCCATTTATAAGGCCAGAAATCCCACTTATTAAACCTGACAGGGCACACCAGTGAAGTGAAAACCATTTCCGGTGACTACCTCTTGAAGCTCATCAAGAGAATGCCAAGAGTGTGCAAAGCAGTCATCAAAGCAAAAGGAGGCTACTTTGAAGAACCTAGAATATAAGACATAATTTCAGTTGTTACACACTTTTTTGT
This sequence comes from Oophaga sylvatica, assembly GCA_033576555.1. Taxonomy (NCBI): domain Eukaryota; kingdom Metazoa; phylum Chordata; class Amphibia; order Anura; family Dendrobatidae; genus Oophaga; species Oophaga sylvatica. The sequence goes on along the minus strand of JARQOD010000001.1, from coordinate 330,615,562 downwards.
TAAGTATATAATTCTACATGTTAATTCATAGTTTTGATGCCTTCAGTGTGAATGTACAATTTTCATAGTCATGAAAATACAGAAAAATCTTTAAATGAGAAGGTGTGTCCAAACTTTTGGTCTGTACTGTATATATATTGAAGATTATTTGCTTTTGAAACTGATGTGTACATTTTTTTTTACAATGCTATTTTAACATTAATTTTTACAAAGACAGAACTGAGCTATGTAAAAACTCATGTTAAAATCGCATTGCATACGGATGGAAAACGGATGGAAAACAGATGGTGCGACTAAAAATCGCATACAAATCGCATGACAATCGCATGACAATTGCATAGATTTGGACCATTTTTTTGTCCAGAAAACGGACCTTTTTTTCGCAAATGGGTATGAGCCCTTAAAACATAAATTAACTGTGGTTTATCACACCTTTGGGAAGTCCAGTTCAAATTGGTTAGCAGCATGCAGGCCTGATTACTGCCTCAGCTATTCCAATCAATAAATCACTTAAATAGGACCTGCCTAACAAAGTGAAGCAGACCAAAAGCTAATCAAAAGCTAAACATCATGATGCGATCCAAAGAAATTCTGGAACAAATGAGAAACAAAGTATTCGAGATCTATCAGTCTGGAAAAAGTAATAAAGCCATTCCCAAGCTTTGGAACTCCAGTGAACCACAGTGAGACCCATTATCCACAAATGGCGAAAACATGGAACAGTTGTGAACCTTCCCAGGAGTGGCTGGCCGACAAAAATTACCCCAAGAGCACAGTGACGACTTATCCAAGAAGTCACAAAAGACCCCACAATAACTGCAGGGCTCGCTTGCCTCAGTTAAAGTCAGTGTTCATGACTCCACCATAAGAAAGAGACTGGGCAAAAATGGTCTGTATCGCTCAGTTCCAAGATGAAAACCACTGCTAACCAATGAGAACATAAAGGCTACTCTCAGTTTTGTCACAAAACATCTACATTACCCTCAAGACTTTTGGAAGAATGCTCAGAAATGACAAAGCATTTCAGAAAAGTATCATCATACCAACAGTAAAATATGGTGGTGGTATTGTGATGATCTGGGACTGTTTTGCTGCTTCAGGACCTGGAAAAGTCTTCCAGCTCCTGTGGTAAATGGAACCATGAATTCTGCTGTCTACCACAAAATCCTTCAGGAGACTCTTAGGACAGGATGGGAGATCATATGGTGCAGGATGAAGATACATGGGACAGGATGTGAAATTATATGGGGCAGGACTGGAGATCATATGGGGCAAGATGGAGACACATGGGACAGGATGGGAGATCATACGGGGCAGGATAGAGATACCTGGGGCAGGATGGAGACAGCTGGGACAGGATGGGAGATCATATGGGGCAGGATGGAGACACATGGGGCTGGATGGGAAGTCATATGGGGCTGGATGGAGACACCTGGGTCAGGATGGAAGATTATATGGGGCAGGATGGAGACACATTGGGCAGGATAGAGACACCTAGGGCATGATGGAGACATCTGGGGCAGGATGGAGACACATGATGCAGAATGGGAGATCATATAGGGCAGCATGGAGACACCCTGGGGTAGGATGGAGACATCTGAGGCAGGATGAAGACACCTGAAGCAGGATGGAGACACCTGGGGCAAGATGGGAGATAACATGGGGCAGGATGGAGACACATGGATCAGGATGAAGACACATTTGGCAGGTTGGGAAATCATATGAGGAAGGCATATGGTACTTCTTTTTCTTCATCTGGTGTAGAGTAGAAGTTCGGGAAAAAATGATCTATGTGTTCTAGAATACTGAATGTTATTTTCTACAGAGAAGAGTCATGGTTGGAAGAAGTGATGTTGGTCTGCGCTGGATGAAGAAGAGCAACAAAGAATATCTTCAACTAGAGACATCACTGGTGAGTCAGTGTGTTACCTGTACACTTAAACTATACACTGTATACTATGTACAAAGTTAATGTGTTGTGAATGTCACTGGTGATCTCTGTATTACCTGCATATTATATAATAAACTCCTGTATATAAAGTCACTGGTGAGTCACCTGTACACTTACACTATACACAGAGCTCCTGTGTATAATGTCACTGGTGATCCCTGTATTAACTGTACACTGAACCTATATACAGAGCTAATGTGTATGATGTCCCCAGTAATCACTGTAACACCTGTACACTGACACTATATACATATACAGTATATAGATCTTATGTATAATGTCACTGATGAGTCCCATTATTACGTGTACATTTACACAATACACTGTGTACCATATACAGAGCTCCTGAGTATAATGACACTTATGGTAATATTAGTATTGTGGTGTTTTTTTTTAAATGATCAGTATTGTTGTATTCGGTGGTCACTATGTGGTGGTAAAATGTGGGTAAGTCATGTTGTGGTGGTATTTGTTTCTTGTATGTGGTATTTGGTCAATATGTGTTGGTACTATGTGGTCTGATCATGGTGTGCTGGTATTTCTCCCTTGTATGTGGTACTATTTGATCACTATGTGGTGGTAATATGTGGTCTGGCTATGGTGTGGTAGTAGTTGTCCCTTGTATGTGGTATTATTTAGTCACTATGTGGCAGTAATATGTGATCTGGTAATGATATGGTGGTATTTGTCCCTTGTCTGTGGTACTATTCAGTCACTATGTGGTGGTAATATGTGGTCTGACACTATGTGTCCCTTAAATGTTGTATTATTCAGTTACTATGTGGTGATAATATATGATATGTCAGGGTGTGGCAATATTTGTTCCTAGTGTGGTGTGACGATACTTGTGTGGTATTATTGGTCATTTAAAAAAAATCTATGTGACATATTCCCTTAAAGAAAAATAAATAAAAATATACATAAAAAGAATTTTGGATATTTGAAGAAATGTTTAATAGGTTAGAGTAGATCACTGCCAAAAGAGTTTTCCTTGTAGTGGTGGCAGGCTTCAAAAATCTTTTGGCCAAAACAAAAGCTGATGGCTGTGTGTATGACATGGTGTTCAAAGGGAACTGTTAATGTGTGATTGATGAGGACGTGGTGCAGAAGTGGAGTTTTTCCAAAAGTGGGTGGTGGGACTGTGGAAGGTTCGAGGGGTGGAAGCGGAGCTGGGGTGGACCCTGGGTGGAGTCACAAGGAGGTCCAAAAATGTATGGGGCCCAAAAATTCCTGGTGGCAGCCCTGTCAGTCTTACATGTATATCATGAAAATTGTGATCTCCATTGTTAATGATATGTTCATCTGAACCACATCTTGTAGCTCACCCACAACAACCTTTTTCTGCATCTTCTGCTATCCTTAGCTGTTATCTTTCAATGTTAGCTATTTGGCAGGCTGTTTAACTTATTTTGGCTTATCCAAACTGCTCCAGATGTCAAAATTATTATGATATCTGGATAGAGGCAGTGCAGCCAAGGATCCAGTGTGATTTTAGACTGCCAAAGACTTATGCGTAGACGTAAGTAATGTTCCTTTCTATAAAGAACTGCACACTTTCTCATTTTGATAGCGGAAGAGTTAGAAATTTTCATTAAAAACTGTATATGCACCAATTCTATATTATAGTTTTGTTAAGAATAAAGAATGAATACTGCTACATTTACAGTTGTACTCAAAAGTTTACATACCCCGGCAGAATTTTTGCTTTCTTGGCTTTTTTTCAGAGAATATGAATGATAACACCAAAACTTTTTCTCCACTCATGGTTAGTGGTTGGGTGAAGCCATTTATTGTCAAACTACTGTGTTTTCTCTTTTTAAATCATAATGGCAATCCATTAGATGCACAAATTCTGGATCCTAGCCTTAGCCTCCGCTCTTCCCTCTTGCCTTAGTGCGGTGGTAAGTGGTGTAATAGTTGAAGGGTTGATGTCAGCTGTAGTGTTGAGCGATACGATACCGCAAGTATCGGGTATCGGCCGATATTAGCTCTATCGGACTTTCGATACTTAGTTCCGATATTTTCGTCTTATCGGATACCGGAATCGGATTTGTCACTGTCACTGTCAGTGTCCGTCGGTCGGGTCTGTCAGGAGTCAGCGGCACTTACCTGGCAGAAGATCTCCGGCGGTCACGGCCTGGACTGCTTGATGGCCGCCATCATCTTTCCCCGGGTCACATGCAGTTTCTCGCGATAACTGCAGTGACTGCTGGGTAATCCCGGCCGTAAAGCAGTCAGTCCGATGACGTCACCGCCGGGGAAGCAGGTAATCAGCTGTGCTGCGTCGAGATGACAGGCTCAGCCTGTCATTGCGATGTAGCAGAGCTGGATCGTCGTGGGACACTCGTTACTATGGACTGCGTCGGACAGGTGGTATACTGTTGGTTTGTTTTTTTTCTTTTTTACAGGAGATCGATGGCGTCGCAGGAATGAGAGTATAATAAAAGAAATGAAAACTGTGTTGTCTCTTTTATTTCATTAAAATACTTTTTTCTTGCTGTGTCTTTTTTTTTATACATTTAAAAACTTTGGGATTAATAATGGATCGGTGTCTTATTGACACCTCTCCATTATTAACCGGGCTTATTCTCACCGTGCAATCAACGGTGACATTAACCCCTTATTACCCCACTTGCCACCGCTACAGGGCAGTGGGAAGAGCCGGGTAAAGTGCCACAATTGGCACATCTTTTGATGCGCCAAATGTGGGGCTACTGTAGCCTGGTATTATCAGGCTGTTGAGGGCCAAAATCCATGGGCCTTGACAGTCTTTTAATACCAGGCCGCAGCAGTCTGCATTTTACTTGGCTGGTTAACAAAAATAGGGGGACCCCTACGCCGTTTTTTTTTCGAGGGGATCCCCTATTTTTGTTAACCAGCCAAGCTAAGCAGACTGCTGTGGCCTGGTATTATCAGGCTGGCAAGGTCCATGGATATTGGATCCTTACCAGCCTGAAAAACCAGGCCTCAGCAGTCTGCTTCATCTGGCTGGTTAACAAAAATAGGAGGGACCCCACGCCAAATTTTTTTCGAGGGGATCCCCTATTTTTCTTAACCAGCCAAGATATGCAGACTGCTGTGGCCTGGTATTATCAGGCTGGCAAGCAGGGTCGGACTGAGGCACCGGGACACCGGAGAAACCTACGGTGGGCCCCAGCTCCTGCGTGGTGGGCCCTGATTTGAAAGGATAGGTCGCGGGGCAGAGGGGGCGGTGGCCCCGGGGCCCGCGCTCTGAGGGGGCCCACCCGGAGCTACGATACAGTTACATTCTGCGGCAGAGCAGGGAGAATCGCTCTCCCTGCTCTGCCGCCCGGAAGCTATGGGGCCTGAACAGGCATTGGGGGGGCCCGGTGCCAGCAGTGGGCCCCCCACCCGTCATCGGAGGGTCAGCTGTATCGGCATCCAGCCGATAAAGCTGACCGCATGGAGAGAGAAGGAGCGAGCGCTCCTTCTCTCCCGAAATCCCCCTCTCAGCGTATTACAGCGGGCGCAATAACATCACCTGCCGGCGCCCTCTGTCAGACGCTGAGAGGGAGAACAGTGAGCAGCACAGGAGCCGGGAGGTGAGTTTTTTTTTGATTTTTTTTTTTAATGGGGGTGCAGTGGAGTCCTGGCTGGAGAAGTCGTCATGTCGGTGTGGGCCCGATGGAAAAGACATGAAAAGTGAACAATTCCATTAGAAAGAACATCAGCGGTAAGTCATTATCTGTACCTGTGCTGTAATCTATATGTTCTGTAGGACTGGTATTATTTAACACAGACCATATGGCGGTAATATCAATATTGGTCTTTTTATATATAGATTATTTTGGCCAACAGCGCGGTCATTTGCTGAGGTTCTCTGATGATGGGCCCACTCAGAAGTTTTGCCCCCACTAAACCAAAACCCTAGCTACGCCTATGGCTCTCTCTCTAGTCTTTCTTTCTCGCTCTCTGTTCTTTCCTTCTCGCTCTCTGTTCTTTTTTCTCTCTGTTCTTTCTTTCTCTCTTTTCTTTCTTTCCTCTCTTTCTTTCTCTGTTTGTTCTTTCTCTCTCGCTGCTCTTTCTTTCTTTTCCTCAGTACCAGCCACTGTGCCCTCATTACCAGTCAGTGTGATCAGCAGTGCTAAATGGTTACGCTTGGGGCGAGGATATGGGTGTGATTAGCTGTGAAATGGGTGTTGTCGGGGCGTGGCCTAAAATTTTCAGCCCCGCGCAACACGCGCCGCAGCCTTTAATCCTCTTTCCTGTCTTCCAAATTTGGGAGGTATGCTGTATGACCTCCCTACAACTTCTGGCCATGCTCCTGATGAGCGCGACGGATGGTCTCGTGAGGGATCTCCTCCCACACCTGGACTAAAGCATCCACCAACTCCTGGACAGTCTGTGGTGCAACGTGGCATGGCCTTAAATTTTCTGCAGCATGCACAGCGTGCCACAGCCTTTGTCCCTCTTTCCCTTATTCAAAGGTTGGGAAGTATGATGTTGGGCCGCAAGAATATATTTTCTCTGGTGGGCCCAAGGTACTCCAGTCCGACGCTGCTGGCAAGGTCCATGTATGTTGCTCCTTAACAGCCTTAAATACCATGCCTCAGCAGCAGGGGCGTACATATAAATCATGGGGCCCCATAGCAAAAGTCTGAATGTTCCCCACCCCCCCAAAAAAAAAACCCAGAGGCATTTGTAAATGTAAAGTGCCAGCACAGTGAGGGAAGTTGAGTCGCACAGAGACAGGGTTTTGGGGGTACTCGGCACCGATCACGTCGACTTCTATGGGGGATGTCACGAGTAGCACAGCTCGGTCCGTGACCTGGGCGATCACTGGAATGTGGGATATTTCCAGGGATGATAGAATGTTCGTGTAGTTTGTCGTGACGCCACCTGTAGTACCTGGTCAGGGTGTCCAGCGCTGCTGTGCAGGTCCTCTGGAAGGGATGGTGTAGTACAGGTAGGTGAAAAGTCTTCTACAGGTAACACGCTATCCTTCCAGGGCAGATAGATGTGAGATAGAGCAATAGTGCAAAGTGATGTAGCAGAGTGGACTATGCGACGTAGTAAGAAAGCAGGAAACACTTCAAGTTAAACGTTGCATAATAAAATTTTTAATAATAACATTACAAAAGTGCAAATGGCTTATATTATGACATGTTTTGTTACTGTTCATACCCTTGATATGTGTTATACATGTGTGTTAATAAATACATATTCAACAAAAGTGCAAATAGCATTAGTGCCGAAGTTCGTGGAGACTTCTTAGGACTACCCCCACCGGGGTAACTTCACAGTGTCCTTTACTTGTGCTTGTGGAGGACCCGCTCCAAACCTCCAACTGTGGTCTTGGGTGGGCTGCAAGACTTTCCTTGAGCAGACCTCACTTTCTGCCACACCAAACGGGTTTTTAGTTTCTGAGGTAGTTGAAAATAGTGCACAGTAAAGTTTTTTGTAAAACCAAGATGGAGCACCGAAGTGCCAACTATTTACAGAAAAGTTTGTGAGCCAGTACAGTTCATGGCTTCAAAGTTCAACATTTTCATTACAGTGAAACACCATTACCCAACCTGGGTATATTAAGGCAACAATAAACTTGTTCTTCTGAACATTCACCCGTCCGGGTACATCAAACCATTACCCAACCTGGGTATATTAAGGCAACAATAAACTTCTTTTTATGAACATTCACCCGTCCGGGTACATCAATAATTTAACTATTTACATACAGAGACCCTGTCCGGGTTATTTAGACTTCTTTGGCTGGCCTCTTCCAGGTACCACCTGGTACTGTTCTGGAGCTTGCCAAACATCCATGACAGGAGGGTCCACCCAGACCTGATGACGTCGTGTGGCCTGTACAGTGACTTCGTGACCTGCTATCTGGGTCTGTGTGGCCACCTCTTTCATCTCCCTCCGGGTCTGGACCCCTATGTCCCGGACTGAACGAACCCCAGGGGGCCTAACAGGCGCCGGGTACGGGCCAGCTATCATTATCATGTCCATAGCTGGGGCTGCTGAGGAGACCACTGAGGGAGGCTGGGGAGATTTACGGCGTGGGGTGGGCACTTGTGCAGAGGCCTGGTTGGGGGAGGCTGAAGGCTCGTAGGGTCTGTCAGTTTCCTGACACTCTGGGGAGTAGGGGTCGCACCTGGTAACATTTAGGGCGTACCATCCATTGTAACCCCAGTGTCGGGTGTAAGTCACCAAGTCTCCTGGCAACAGGTCCCTCCCCGGGTGTCCTTCTGGGAGGTGAGCCTCCACGTCCCGCCGGGTTACAAAAACTTCTAAATAAAGTCCAGGCTCCTGGATGAAGCCCCAACCACCTTTTAACTTAAAGTTCTGTACTGCACCCTTACGCCACGGCTCCCTCACCGTACTTTTATCCTTTCTCATACGTGCCTTCTCTGCCAGGTCCTTCTCCAGGTGACTTGCCGAAGCTTTTGGGATTCTCGCTGCTCCCTTTGTCGCTCTGCTTCCCGCTCCCGACATCTCCACTCTTCCTCCTGACGCCGGTTGTAATTCTCCTCCACCAGCATCTCCATGTCTCCACCATCAAACGCCAGCTTACGATGTACGGTTTGCGGCAGCTCTCCTGGCGCCTGCCAGTCCTGGCGGCGCTCACCTGTGGCGGAAGCAGCCGGCTCTGGAACAGATGACGGTCGGGGCTCCGGTACAGGCAGGTAGAGCTCTGGTGCCTGCGCGGCCTCCTCCATGAGGACGGGTGTCGCTTCTTCTGCCTCAGCGATGGGGGCAGACAGCGGGATCTGGGGTGCTGGTGCGGCGTTTTCTGCAGGAACGGGTGCCTCCACTGTGATACTGGCAACCGGTTCAGATTGCAAGGGCTGGGATGCCCGCACGGCCTCCTCTACTGGAACGGGTGCCTCCACTGAGATACTGGCAACCGGTTCAGATTGCAAGGGCTGGGATGCCCGCACGGCCTCCTCTACTGGAACGGGTGCCTCACCTTCCGGTACAGACACTTCAGGGGTAAGAGGGATTGGCGCCGCTCCAATTGTAGTTTTAGGGCCCGCCAGCTCGCTTCCATCCTGGCGACCTCCTCCCGGTGCCGGGCCAGGTCTCTCAGGGTATCCTCCGCTTCTTCCAGCGTAGGAGGGTTTCCAGGCCGGGTGCCAAGCGGTGGCTCCGTGGCGATCGGGTCGCTTCCGTGGGGGGAGAGCTCTGACTCCTCCATCCCTTCCCACTTCTGCTCACGTCCATTCGCCATCTCTGCCAAGTCACATGTGTCATTAGCATCAGGAGAGGCGACATCTTTTGTAGGGAGGCGGGACCTTCGCGTTCGTTTCCGCTCACTGAGGAGGATGAGGAGGCGGAACTCCAGAGCTGTGGGGCACGATCTTACATTGCAGTAACATTTAGAGTGTGCGGACATCGTTTTCGCGCCACGGAGTGAGTGTACGCCCACGAGAGCATGCCCTTATTCTTCACCTGTGCCTCGTGGCGCAGATATGACGGAAAAAAATGGCAAATACAGTCTATGATGATTTTTGCTATTCTCAAGCAAAAAAACAGTTCAATTAAGGCACACAGGACTCGCTTATAGCGAGCTTCTGAATCCTGTTTGTGACGCCAAAGTTGAGTCGCACAGAGCCACAGGTTTTGGGGGTACTCGTCACCGATCACGTCGACTTCTATGGGGGATGTGACGGGTAGCACAGCTATGTCCGTGCCCTGGTCGCTCACTGGAATGTGGGATATTTCCAGGGGATGATAGAATGTTTGTGTAGTTTGTCGTGACGCCACCTGTAGTACCTGGTCAGGGTGACCAGCGCTGCTGTGCAGGTCCTCTGGCAGGGATGGTGTAGTGCAGCTAGGTGATAAGTCTTCTACAGGTAAGACGGTATCCTTCCAGGGCAGATAGATGTGAGATAGAGCAATGGTGCAGAGTGATGTAGCAGAGTGGAGTATGCGACGTAGTAAGAAAGCAGGAAAGGAAACAATTCTTACTACAAAGACATGCAGCATAAGGCTGCCTCAACCCCTCCCATCCAACTAGCTACACCCTGTTCTAACCAGCCTGAGCTAGACCATCCCATTGGGTCCGCCTACAATCAGCTGGCGTAGTGTACTGTTGAATGCAGTGGTTGGAGTCAATGGGGTGTTTCCTCCTTACCTGAGAGTAAGTTGTCACACCGCTGGGTGCGATGCAACATCTCTGTGGCGACTGGACCCTCGGGTGCTTCTGTCTTTTCACAAATGCCGGCTTTACCCGGCAATTGAATCAGAGGCTATTTTACTATGTAGAAGTGAATAAACTATAAATATATGTATATATATATATATGTCACAATGACATGTATATATATATATATATATATATATATATATATATGTATTCTAAGTGTGTATATTTTGTGTTTACAAGGAAAGAAAGTGTTTTTTTAGTTGCGATATTTTGTTCCCATAGACTTACATGGGACTTCCGGTATCGGAATCGGATATCGCCGATATTTAGTGATATCGGCGATACCATTCCGATCTGATATTTTTAGATATCGAGCAGTATCGCTCAACACTAGTCAGCTGTTTTATGGCCGCTGAGATCAAGCTCAGGGGTTAGTAATGGAGAGGCATCTATCAGACACCCTCATTAGTAACCTCATAGTAAAATTTAATAAAGACATGGACAGAGTAAAGTCCTTTAATTGAAATAAAAACTCTCTGACCTACTTTTACCCAATTATTATTTTCAAAATTAAAATGAAAACACAGTATTCCTCATCTATCTCCTGAATAATCCATTTATCCCATGAAGAGCCCAACTTAGCTACATCTGGATGCATTGCTGAGCGGTGGCATGAAGCAACTGCTCAGCCGTGCAACCAAGAGACACTGAGCTAAGCGTGAGAATGCAGTTTTGTGTGAGCGGCAGTGATGTCATTGAAGTTACCATCAGTCTCTGAAGCTACGTTCTCATACTCACTGTTGTCATTCCTTCAGCTGTTTAGGAAAATGATGGGAGAACCCACTCTATTTTTTTTCAATTAGGCAAAGACGGTGGCCGTGGCTGCTAACTACAGCTATCATCAGACTGGCCTGGTCTCGCTGATCGCAGGGAGACCAGGTGACACTGATGACAGTAGGATTCAGCACCTGGCTCCTGGGAACAGCACTAAATGTACAGCTTTTCCCAGGCGCTGGTACATGTCACACTGATGACACACAAATGTCATCTGTGTGTCAGTGTGCACGGACGTGTTAGCATGCTTTGCCCACGGACACACTGTCCATGGACACACTGTCCATGGAAACACACTGACATGTGCACACACCCATTCATTTAAATGGCTCTATGTAAGTGTCTCTGGTATGTGTGAAAGCTGTAACCACACATACCGGAGACAATGACATGAGAAGTTGGCCTAAAGCACTAGTATACATGCACAACTCTCCACCCTATTGAGGCATTTTAGACTCTTAGGCCGGCATCAGACACAACGTATAAAAATACGAACTGTATTGTACGGACATAATATGTAGAAAAGTTCCCTGAACAGTGTTCCGTTTTTCATCCGTTGTCAAGGTGTGGCTGCGTTTTTGTGCATGTAAGCATCCGTATGTAATCTGTATGGTATCCATATTGCGTTTTTTCTTGCAAAATGAACCTTGCAAAATGGACATATAACGGTTTTTAGGCCTGAAAATCATTTAAACCATCATCAGCAACCCTATTTATTGCCTCTGCATCAGGTGGCAGCCCCCAATCTGGTCATTTTGGTGCTGTGCTTGTGATGGAGTACTGCTGGTTGTTTGCCAAAATGTTTGACACACTTCAGTTCACCCCAACTGACCGAGTTCTGTACAACTGGGTTTTGTCCCGTCGCTTTGGCCAGCCATACCCAGTGATAGTTGATCCGAAGAAGAGGAGACGAATGTGGGTGCATCTGCATTTGAGGCAACGCCTCAATAAAGGCCATTTTCACCACCTTTATGCATCTCTTCAGACACATACCGACAAGTTTTTCCTATATTGTTGGATGAGCATTGCCACCTTTGATGCTTTGTTGGAGATGCGCCCAGGGATCACCTATAAGGACACCAGTATGCGCAAATGTATCTCTGCAGAGGAGCGCCTTCTCCTTACGTTACGGCATGTATTCCTCAGCTACATACTGTATGTTGATGATGTGTTTTCACTCAACTTTTCTTTGGCACTTACCCTGTTATGGGTCTGCGGAACGCACCAAATATATAAAGTAGAGAGGTGCGTTCGCAGCCCGGGGTCCACCGTGCAAGCGGAGCCTGCTGCTAGTAAAAATGGCGCGAGAAGCAAACTCTGTTATCTCGCAGAGTCGCCAACATAAAACGCCGTAATGCGCTGTGGCAATAAGTGCGAACTCTGTTAATCCACAGAGCCGCTAGAAGGAGAGCCACAGCGCTATATGGCGATGTGTGCGCACTCACTAGATACAACTGAGTCGCAAAGAAAACACGCTAGGGCGCTGTCTAGCGTTGAAAGCGAACCATGTTACGTCACAGGGTCGCTGAGAAAAAGCACTGTGTCCTGTCAAGCTCTCAGGTACACAGTTCAGTGCTAAGCGTACATAAAGCGTGATCATGTGCTATAGTCCTCGCGGGAGTCACCCGCAATCTATGGCGTCTGAACGCCAGACCCTGAATACGGCAATCAAAACTCCTCACCGGTTATGCCGGTAATCTAGGGCATCTAGGACACCGACCCTGACCAGCTACCATACCATACTCCTCACCGATTAAGTCGGTATTCTAGTGGCTTATTTCAGCCGGGTCCCTATCCACACATACACATGACCACACTGGCGCATAGCATACAATGGTTGATATTAGCGCATGGCGGCCCAGCCATGCTACCCTTTTATAGCAACAGCTACAGGACCTTCCAGGAACAAGGACCAATGAGAAACTGTTACAAACACATGTAGCTACAAGACCTTCCTGGCGGACCAATAGGAGCCGCTGCAGCAACTGAACATGTGACCCCTGATCTCCAATGAGAGATCTCACTCTGGGCATGCTCAGAAGGGAAAACGCAGGACTTTGTCCCAAAGACGTCTGCTCCAGCACTGGCTATAATAGCAGATCCAGGAAAGGCAGCAGAAAGTCACTGCACAGTAGTGGAGTGGGCAAGACGCTTGGACTGACGTCTCTGCTGAGCAGGCTCCACTGCGGTCGGAGATGAATGGGAGACCGCAGCGGGACGGATTCAAGACTCCCCTTGTGCAGCAGCGGGAAATCGAACCCTAACATTACCCCCCTCCTAGGGCCCCCCCTTCTTTGGGCCTCGCTGCGCTCAAAGGCAGCGATGAGCTGCGGAGCGTGAACATGCTCGGCAGGCTCCCAGGATCTATCCTCAGGCCCATAACCCCTCCAATCCACCAAATAAAATTTTTTGCCTCGTACCACCTTGCACCCAACAATGGCGTTCACCTCATGATCATCGGTAGATGAACCCGACGTCCCGGCAGATGACTCGGAAAACCGGGAAATGGCCACGGGTTTCAAGAGGGACACGTGAAAGGTGTCAGTGATACCAAGTCGAGGCGGAAGGGCTAGGCGGTAAACCACCGGGTTCACCTGCTCAAGAACTTTAAAGGGACCCAAAAAGCGAGGTGCCAACTTGGTGGACTCTACCCGTAGCCTGATGTTTCGGGCAGAAAGCCACACTAGGTCACCCGGGGCAAATGTAGGAGCGGGGCGCCGATGGGCATCGGCCGAAGACCTCATCCTCTCTTTGGAGGCCTGAATGGCATCCTGAGTGCGGTCCCAAATGTTCCGTGCCTCCACAGCCCAGTCTGCCACCCTGGAATTGGCGGAAGACACGGGCATAGGCACTGGTACCCGCGGATGCTGACCGTAGTTTAGGAGGAATGGGGTCTGTCCGGTGGAGTCAGCCACAGCATTATTTAGAGCGAACTCAGCCCACGGTAGCAAGGATGCCCAGTCATCCTGCCTGGCAGAGACAAAATGTCGCAAGTATGTGACCAAGGTCTGGTTGGCCCTCTCTACCAACCCATTCGTCTCGGGATGGTATGCAGAGGAGAGATTCAACTCAATGCTGAGTAGACGACACAGCTCTCTCCAGAACCGAGACGCAAACTGGGGACCTCGATCACTGACAATTTTGTCTGGCATACCGTGTAGGCGGAAAATATGCCTAATGAATAATGCTGCCAAGGCCCGTGCAGACGGTAACCGTGGTAACGGCACTAAGTGCACCATTTTGGAGAAGTGGTCGGTTATCACCCAGATGATGGTGCAGCCCCGAGACTTGGGTAAGCCCAACACAAAATCCATCCCGACCATCTCCCAAGGCCTGTCTGCCACCGGTAAAGGAAAAAGTAACCCAGCTGGCCATTGTCGAGGGGACTTATTCTTGGCGCAGGAGACGCACGCCTGAACGTATTCCCTGACGTCACGGGCCATCTGCGGCCACCAGTATGTCCTCGCCAGCAACTCAGAAGTCCTTTTGGTCCCAAAATGTCCACCCACCCTGGACGAATGTGCCCAAGAGAGTACTTCCGGTTGCAAATTGGTGGGCACAAAAGTCTTGCCTGGAGGCACAGACTCAAGCGAAACCGGAGCCACCGTTCTTAGGCTTTCTGTGGGGACAATCAGCCGAGGCTCCTCCTCCACCTCCTCAGAGGACACCACGGAGTGGGATAAAGCATCTGCGCGAATGTTCTTCTCACCGGAGAGGAAATGGAGGGTGAAATGGAACCGGGAGAAAAACAAGGACCATCTGGCCTGACGGGAATTTAGCCGCTGGGCTGTCTGCAAATACACCAAGTTCTTGTGGTCTGTGAACACTTGGAAGGGGAAGCGAGCCCCCTCCAGAAGATGTCGCCACTCGGAGAAGGCCAACTTCATAGCCAGTAACTCCCTGTCCCCGATGGAATAATTCCTCTCTGCTGGTGGAAAGGTTTTGGAAAAGAAGAAGCAGGGATGCTTCCGACCCTGGGCATCCTTTTGAAAAAGGACTGCTCCCGCACCAACAGAAGAGGCATCCACCTCTAAGATAAACGGTTTATCGACATCGGGGCGATGTAAGATGGGAGCAATGGCGAAATGCGACTTGATGGAGGAGAACGCCTTGGTGACCTCCTCTGACCACAACTTGGGATTAGCTCCCTTCTTGGTGAGGGCTACCAAGGGAGCTACCAAAGAGGAGAAGTGGGGAATGAATTGGCGATAGTAGTTAATGAACCCCATAAAGCGCTGCACCGCCTTAAGGGTGTGGGGTTCTTGCCAATCCATCACAGCCTGTAGTTTGGTAGGATCCATAGCCAATCCCTGGGTGGAGATGATATAGCCCAGAAAAGGTAGAGACTCCTGCTCAAACATGCACTTCTCCAACTTCGCATATAGGGAATTTGCTCGCAAGAGGTCGAAGACCTTGCAGACATCTCTCCGGTGGGAGGCCATATCTGGAGAAAAGATGAGAATGTCATCCAGATATACTACCACCGAGGTGGTCAACATATCCCGGAAGATGTCGTTCACAAAGTCTTGGAAGACAGCTGGAGCATTACAGAGCCCAAAGGGCATTACCAGATATTCATAATGCCCATCCCTGGTGTTAAATGCCGTCTTCCACTCGTCCCCCTCACGGATGCGAATCAGGTTATACGCACCCCGCAGGTCTAGTTTAGTAAATACCCTTGCTCCCCGAAGCCTGTCAAAAAGCTCAGAGATTAGCGGCAAAGGATACTTATTTTTCACGGTGATAGCGTTGAGACCCCTATAATCAATGCACGGACGTAGTTCTCCGTTCTTCTTCTGCACAAAGAAGAACCCCGCTCCCGCTGGTGACACCGACTTCCTAATGAATCCCCTTGCCAAGTTCTCCTGAATATATTGGGACATGGCCTCTGTCTCAGGAAGAGAGAGGGGATAGACCTCCTCTAGGAGGCTCAGCTCCAGGCAAGAGGTCGATAGGACAGTCATAGGGGCGATGAGGCGGAAGAGTCTCCGCAGCCTTCTTTGAGAAAACGTCGGCATAAGACCAATAGACCTTGGGAAGAGGAGAGGTCTATGGGTATCTCAGTGGTGTTGACCTGCACGCTGTCCCTAATGCATCTGCCTATACATAAATTACCCCAACCCAGAATTCTCCCTGAAGCCCACTCAATATGGGGAGAGTGTTGGCGGAGCCAGGGTAATCCCAACAAAACCTCATCTATACCCTCAGGGAGGATAAAAAATGATATATTCTCCTGATGGGAAGGAGACATAGACAAGGTGAGTGGGACAGACTGATGGGTGATTTGTGAGGGCAGAATTGCTCCGTTCAACACCCGAACCGATACTGGTTCAGCCAGCAACACCAAAGGCATGGTGTGGCGAGAAGCAAAGGAGGATGACATAAAATTTCCCTCTGCCCCAGAATCCACACACAGCTTGACGGGTAGGGTGGTAGAACCGTGGGTAATTATCCCCTTGAGGAGCACTTTAGGGGCAAAACTCATGGCGTCCAGTGACCCTGTTCCTACGGTTACTGGGCGCGACCGCTTATTCAGCCGCTGTGGACATCGGTTGGCAAAATGTCCCTGCTGCTGGCAAATATAACAAATCGGGGATGGACGAGTGACCCGAGATTTAGATCCTGCAGGAGCAACCTCCTGAAGGTCGGGCGCCTGAACAGGCGACTCCAGAGGGTTGGTGAAGGTAGGAGCCAACTGGACCCTCTGCCTACACTGGACACGTTCCAGCCTCCGCTCGTGGAAACGGAGGTCGACGCGGGTGGAAACAGCGATAAGCTTCTCCAGTGTGGCAGGAATCTCCCTGGTAGCCAAGGCGTCTTTCACATGACCCGCCAGTCCTCTCCAGAACACAGGAATGAGGACTTTATCTGGCCACTCTAATTCCGAGGCCAGAGTCCGAAATTGGACAGCAAAATGGCTGACCAAAGCCGAACCCTGGGTACTTGCCAGCAGTTTGAGCGCCGCATCGTGGGTGACCTGAGGTCCTAGAAAAACCTTTTTCAGAGCCTCCAGAAAACGAGAAGCGCTCTGTACCACATGGTCGTCGCGCTCCCACAGCGGCGTTGCCCACTCCAATGCTCTGCCCGACAGAAGAGCTATCACAAAGCCCACTTGTGCCCGATCCGTGGGGAAACATGCAGCCAGAAGCTCGAGGTGTATGGAGCACTGACTTACGAATCCCCGACATTGCTTGCTGTCACCAGCAAACTTGTCTGGAAGCGGGAGGTGGGACAATGTAGGGACAGAGGTGGCAGAGGACAAACTGGCTGCAGCTACACTAGCAGCCTGAACAGCGACTGCGGTAACATCCACAGCTGAGGTTGTGCGCTCAAGAGCCGCCAACCTACCCTCCAGCTGCTGGATGTACAGCTGTAATCGCTGTTCATCCGCCATTTTACTAGCCAGACCCTGGCGCTAATATTATGTTATGGGTCTGCGGAACGCACCAAATATATAAAGTAGAGAGGTGCGTTCGCAGCCCGGGGTCCACCGTGCAAGCGGAGCCTGCTGCTAGTAAAAATGGCGCGAGAAGCAAACTCTGTTATCCCGCAGAGTCGCCAACATAAAACGCCGTAATGCGCTGTGGCAATAAGTGCGAACTCTGTTAATCCACAGAGCCGCTAGAAGGAGAGCCGCAGCGCTATATGGCGATGTGTGCGCACTCACTAGACACAACTGAGTCGCAAAGAAAACACGCTAGGGCGCTGTCTAGCGTTGAAAGCGAACCCTGTTACGTCACAGGGCCGCTGAGAAAAAGCACTGTGTCCTGTCAAGCTCTCAGGTACACAGTTCAGTGCTAAGCGTACATAAAGCATGATCATGTGCTATAGTCCTCGCGGGAGTCACCCGCAATCTATGGCGTCTGAACGCCAGACCCTGAATACGGCAATCAAAACTCCTCACCGGTTATGCCGGTAATCTAGGGCATCTAGGACACCGACCCTGACCAGCTACCATACCAAACTCCTCACCGATTAAGTCGGTATTCTAGTGGCTTATTTCAGCCGGGTCCCTATCCACACATACACATGACCACACTGGCGCATAGCATACAATGGTTGATATTAGCGCATGGCGGCCCAGCCATGCTACCCTTTTATAGCAACAGCTACAGGACCTTCCAGGAACAAGGACCAATGAGAAACTGTTACAAACACATGTAGCTACATGACCTTCCTGGCGGACCAATAGGAGCCGCTGCAGCAACTGAACATGTGACCCCTGATCTCCAATGAGAGATCTCACTCTGGGCATGCTCAGAAGGGAAAACGCAGGACTTTGTCCCAAAGACGTCTGCTCCAGCACTGGCTATAATAGCAGATCCAGGAAAGGCAGCAGCAAGTCACTGCACAGTAGTGGAGTGGGCAAGACGCTTGGACCGACGTCTCTGCTGAGCAGGCTCCACTGCGGTCGGAGATGAATGGGAGACCGCAGCGGGACGGATTCGAGACTCCCCTTGTGCAGCAGCGGGAAATCGAACCCTAACATACCCCTTTTGCTTAATAATCTTCTTAATACATCTCAAATATCAGCTCTAAGTAACAATACTATGATGTTTATGTGAAATGCACATAGACCTTTGCCTTGTGTATATGTAGTGTTTGGCTACAAAACCATAAGTAAGACGCTGAGTGAGAAGGAGACAACTGTTGGTGGAATAGTAAGAAAATGGAGGAAATACAAAATGACTGTCAATCGACATTGATCTGTGGCACCATGAAAAATCTCACCTTGTGGGGTATCCTTGATCACGAGGAAGCTAAGAGATCAGCCTAAAACTACATGGGGAGAACTTGTGAATGATCTCAAGGCAGCTGGGACAACAGTCACCAAGAAAACCATTGGTAACACATTACACCATAAAGGTTTACAATCCTGCAGTGCCCGCAAGGTCCCCCTGCTCAAGAAGGCACATGTGCAGGCCTGTCTGAAGTTTGTCAATGAACACCTGAATGATTGTGTGAGTGAATGAGAGAAGGTGCTGTGGTCAGATGAGACAAAATTTGATCTCTTTGGCATTAACTCAACTCGCCTTGATTGGAGGAAGAGAAATGCTGCCTATGACCCAAAGAACACCATCCCCACTGTCAAGCATGGAGGAGGAAACATTATGTTTTGGGGGTATTTCTCTGCTAAGGGTACAGGACTATTTCACCGCATCAATAGGAGAATAGATGGAGCCATGTACCGTAAAATCCTGAGTGTTAACCTCCTTCACTCAGCCAGGATATTAAAAATGGGTTGTGGCTGGGTCTTCCAGCAAGACAATGACCCAAAACATAGAATTTAAGACATAATTTCAGTTGTTTCACACTTTTTTGTTGAGTATATAATTCCACATGTGTTAATTCATAGTTTTGATGCCTTCAGTGTGAATGTACAATTTTCTTAGTCATCAAAATAAAGAAAAATCTTTGAATGAGGTGTGTCCAAACTTTTGGTCTGTACTGTATGTATTCTATGTGTATATATTTATTCTTTCTTTTGTGATTTAAAAACTGTCATTGGGATCCATTATATGTCGGTTTTGCAAGCCAGCGAGAAAATCTCACAGTACGGATGCCATACAAATTGCATACGGATGCTTACATGCGCAAAATACGCAGCCACACCTTGACAATGGATGATATACGGATTAGTGTGCCGGCAACATTTCGGCGTATTACGCCCGTACAATACGGTCCGTTTTTTCTACGGTGAGTGTGACGCCGGCCTTTTACCTGTGAACTGCAGAGCTCCCGACACCACATGCAACCTACAACCTGGTAAAATTGACCTCCAGCTTAATATCTCTAAGCCTTGTACTATTATTGTTATATTTTACTCTGACTGCAAATCCACTGTAATTCCATTGTATAGCTTACTGTATATTTCTGTAATTATCTAGTGCGCCCTTAAGACAATTAAACCATAAAATTAATTTTGGGCTGATGCTTTTACTCTGATTACGAATCTTAGAATACCCAGTGGGTAACAGGACATCCTCCCCGGCGGCCATTTGCTCTAGGTGCAGTTCCCTTACTGACCTGAGAGACAAAGGGGGCGCCGGAGAGCTGTGCCTGTGTAGTTATGTCACATTGGTGACGTGGGAGGAACCGGGTTTCCTTCACACCCGGGTATCCCCAGATTAAGTATTTAAGAATGTCCGTTATATTTAAATATATTGTTATTGTGGGTTTTGATCAGTTTATACTCAGTGTGCCATCCCATGGGTTCCCATAAAACCACTTCACCAGATATACACCTGTTTTTCATATAGTACCTTTTGGATAGGTAAATTTCTTCAAAACCTCAGTGTAATAAACTTAAATCGGGAACTTTCGGATTGGCACATTGATTTCAGCTCTGGCTGAGTGAGTGTAATTAATAAGGGAATCTCAGTCTGTTTTCTACAACACTAAATCTCACTCCAAATACCATTTTAGTAAAGACAGTGTTAGAGGTCAAGTTCCCGCTTCTGCACAAGGGGAATCTCGAGCCATCCCTGCTGCAGTCTCCTATCTGTCTCCGGCCGCAGTGGACTCTGCTCAGCATAGGCATCGGTCCCAGCATCTCGCCCAGTCTAACATTGTGCAGAGGATTACTGCTGCCTCTCCAGGCTCTACTATTGTAGCCAGTACTGGTTAGCGGCGAGCAGACGTCTTTAGGACAAAGTCCTTGCTTTCCCCTTCTGAACATGCCCTGGGTGGGATCTCTCATTGGAGATCAGGGGTCACATGCTCAGGTGCTGCAGCAGCTCCTATTGGTCTGCCAGGAAGGTCTTGAAACTTCCTGTGTTCTGGAACAGTTTCCTATTGGTCCTTATCTGGCAGGCCCTGTAGTTGCTACTTTAAAAGGGTGGCATGGTCATGCCGCCATGCGCTAGTATCAACTACATTATGTGCTTTGCGCCAGGGTGATCTTGCACCTTGTGTTAGGGCTCGGCTGAAATAAGCCCCTAGAATACCGGCACCTCCGATGAGGAGATTGTATGCACGTGTTTAGGGCTCGGCTGAAATAAGCCCCTAGAATACCGGCTTCTCAGGTGAGGAGATTGTCTGATTGCGTTGCTGATTGCATTACTACGGACTGCTGTCCGCACAGCAGTTGTCTGTGCATTCCTGTGGAGTTAACAGGACACAGTCCATATCTCTGCGTCACTACCTTAGCGACACTGTGGTGTAACAGTGTTCGCTTATACTGCCATATAGTGCCACAGTGTCTAGAGTTGCGATTCTGTGAAGTAACAGAGTTCGCTATACAGCCATCTTACTAGCAGCAGGCTCTGCCTGCACGGTGGACCCTGCAAACGCACTTATTATTTATATTTATTTTGTGCATACCGCCAGCCTTAACATAATACTAGCGCCAGGGTCTGGCTGGTAAAATGGCGGACGACCAGCGTCTGCACCAGTATATCCAGCAGCTGGAGGGTAGGTTGGTGACTCTAGAGCGCACAACCTCAGCTGTGGATGTTACCGCAGTCGCTGTTCAGGCTGCTAGTGTGGCTGCAGCCAGTTTGTCCTCTGCCACCCCTGCTCTGACTTTTTCCCGCCTCCCACTTCCAGACAAGTTTACCGGTGACAGTAAACAATGTCGGGGTTTCGTCAGTCAGTGCTCCATACATTTAGAGCTTCTGGCTGTACGTTTTCCCATGGAACGGGCGAAAGTGAGTTTTATCATATCCCTTTTGTCGGGCAGGACGTTGGAGTGGGCAATGCCATTGTGGGAGCGCGATGATCGTGTGGTGCAGAGTGCTCCTCTTTTCTTGGACACTCTGAAACAGGTCTTTTTAGGACCTCGCATCACCCACGATACGGCTCTCCAACTGTTGGCAATCACCCAGGGTTCATCCATGGTCAGCCAGTTCGCCGTCCAATTTCGGACTCTGGTCTCTGAGCTGGAGTGGCCAGATAAAGTCCTTATACCAGTGTACTGGAGGGGATTGGCAGACCATGTGAAGGACGCCTTGTCCACCAGGGAGATTCCTGCCACACTGGAGGAGCTCATTACCATATCTACCCGCATCGACCTCAGTTTTAACGAGCGGAGGTTGGAGCGGGCCCAGTGTAGGCAGAGGTTCCGGCTGGCGCCCACCTTCGCCAGACCTCTTAAATCTTCCATTCAGGCGCCCGATTCCCCTGAGGCCATGGAAATTTCTCGAGCGAGACCTAAGTCTCGGGCCGCTCGAGTACCTGTGGTTTGTAACAATTGCCAACAACTAGGAAATTATGTCAATAGATGTCCCCAGCGATCAGGAACAAGACTGCGTCTAGTAACCATGGGAGGAGGTTCACTAGATTCAGCTGCATTTGCCTCCAAGCTGTCCTTTAAAGGGACAATCTCTTTTGGTCCATCCACTCTAACAGTTGAGATTTGTGTGGATTCTGGAGCAGAGGGGAATTTTATGTCCTCTGCCTTCGCTATCCACCACACAATACCTCAGTTGATGCTCGCCAAACCGGTGACTGTTCGAGTGGTGAATGGATCAATACTGCCCTCACAGATCACACATCAGACAATCCCTCTCACGTTGTCTATGTCTCCTTCCCATCAGGAGGTTATCTCTTTCCTGGTCCTTCCCGAGGGTATAGATGAGGCTCTGCTGGGAGTACCCTGGCTTCGTCTTCACTGCCCACATATTGAGTGGTCCTCTTGGAGGATAAGGGATTGGAGTGAATCTTGTAGAGGTAGATGTGTGAGGGAGAGTGTTCAGGTTACTACTACAGAGATACCCGCAGATCTCACTTCCCTTCCCAAGTGTTATTTGTCCTATGTAGACGTGTTCGCCAAAAAGGCTGCAGAGACTCTTCCACCTCACCGCCCCTATGACTGTCCTATTGACCTCTTGCCTGGAGCAGAACCGCCTCGGGGTAGGGTTTATCCTCTCTTTCTCCTGGAGACGGAGGCTATGTCCCAATTAGTGTTGAGCGATACGATACTGCAAATATCGGATATCGGCCGATATTAGCTGTATCGGCCTTTCGATTCCGAATACCGATATTTTCGTCATATCGGATACCGGAATCGGATTTGTCACTGTCACTGTGAGTGTCCGTCGGTCGGGTCTGTCAGGAGTCAGCGGCACTTACCTGGCAGAATATCTCCGGCGGTCACGTCCTGGACTGCTTGATGGCCGCCATTATCTTCTCCCTGGCGGTCACATGCAGTTTTTCGCGATAACTGCAGTGACTGCTGGGTAATCCCGGCCGTAAAGCAGTCAGTCCCATGACGTCACCGCCGGGGAAGCAGGTAATCAGCTGTGCTGCGCCGGGATGACAGGCTCTGCCTCTCATTCTGATGTAGCAGAGCTGGATCGTCGTGGGACACTCGTTACTATGGACTGCGTCGGACAGGTGGTATACTGCTGTTTTTTTTTTTCATTTTTTTACAGGAGATCGATGGCGTCGCAGGATGAGACTGTAATAAAAGTAATGAAAACTGTGTTGTTTTTTTTATTAAATTAAAAAACTTTTATATGAACATTCACCCGTCCGGGTACATCAACAATTTAACTATTTACATACAGGGACCCTGTCCGGGTTATTTATAATTCTTTGGCAGGGGTGTTCCAGGTACCACCTGGTACTCTTCTGATGCTTGCCAAACATCCGAGACACCAAGGACCACCAGGACCTGATGACGTCGTGTGGCCTGTACAGTCAAGTCGTGACCCGCTATCTGTGTCTGTGTGGCCACCTCTTTCATCTCCCTCCGGGTCTGGAGCCCTATGTCCCGGACTGAACGAACCCCAGGGGGCCTAACAGGCGCCGGGTACGGGCCAGCTATAGTTATCATGTCCATAGCTGGGGCTGCTGAGGAGACCACTGAGGGAGGCTGGGGAGATTTACGGCGTGGGGTGGGCAGTTGTGCAGAGGTCTGGATGTGGGAGGCTGAAGGCTCCGAGGGTCTCACAGGTTCCTGACACTCTGGGGAGTAGGGGTCGCACCTGGTAACATTTAGGGCGTACCATCCATTGTAACCCCAGTGTCAGGTGTAAGTCACCAAGTCTCCTGGCAACAGGTCCCTCCCCGGGTGTCCTTCTGGGAGGTGAGTCTCCACGTCCCGCCGGGTCACAAAGACTTCTAAATAAAGTCCAGGCTCCTGGATGAAGCCCCAACCACCTTTCAATTTAAAGCTCCGTACTGCACCCTTACGCCGCGGCTCCCTCAGGGTTCCTTTATCTTTTCTCATCCGGTCCTTATCTGCCCGGTCCTTCTCCAGGTTACGTTGCCGAAGTTTTTGGGATTCTCGCTGCTCCCTTTGTCGCTCTGCTTCCCGCTCCCAACGTCTCCACTCTTCCTCCTGACGCCGGTTGTAATTCTCCTCCAGCATCTCCATGTCTCCACCATCAAACTGCAGCTTATGATGTCCGGTTTGCGGCAGCTCTCCTGGCGCCCCCCAGTCCTGGCGGCGCTCACCTGCGGAGGAAGCAGCCGGCTCTGGAACAGATGACAGTCGGGGCTCCGGTACAGACAGGTAGACCTCTGGTGCCTGCGCGGCCTCCTCCATGAGGACGGGTGTCGCTTCTTCTGTCTCAGCGACGGGGGCAGACAGCGGGATCTGGGGTGCTGCCGGTGCAGAGTTTTTTGCAGGAACGGGTGCCTCCACTGCGACAACGTCAACCGGATCACATTGCACGGGCTGGGATGCCCGCACGGACTCCTCTACTAGAACGGGTGCCTCACCTTCCGGTACAGACACTTCAGGTAAGAGGGATTGGCGCCGCTCCAAGTTTAGTTTTAGGGCACGCCAGCTGGCTTCCTTCCTGGCGACCTCCTCCCGGTGCCGGGCCAGGCCTCTTAGGGTATCCTCCGCTTCTTCCAGCGTAGGAGGGTTTCCAGGCCGGGTGCCCAACGGTGGTTCCGTGGCGATCGGGTCGCTTCTGTGGGGGGAGAGCTCTGACTGCTCCATCCCTTCACACTTCTGCTCGTGTCCATTAGCCATCTCTGCCAAGTCACATGTGTCATTAGCATCTGGAGAGGGCCCCTCTTTTGTAGGGAGGCGGGACCTTCGTGTTAGTTTCCGCACACTGAGGAGGATGAGGAGGCGGAACTGAAGAGCTGTGGGGCACGATCTTACATTGCAGTACCATTTAGAGTGGTCGGCCATCGTTTTCACGCCACTGAGTGAGTGTACACCCACGAAGAGCACGCCCTTCTTCTTCACCAGTGCCTCGTCGTGACGCAGATATGGCGGAAAAATGGCAAATACATTCTCTGATGATTTTAGCAATTCTCAAGCACAAAACCAGTTCAATTCAGGCACACAGGACTCGCTTATAGCGAGCTACAGAATCCTGTTCTTGACGCCCAAGTTGAGTCGCACAGAGCCAGAGGTTTTGGGGGTACTCGGCACCGAGCCCGTCGACTTCTATGGGGTATGTCACGGCTTTACCCGGCAATTGAATCAGAGTCTATTTTACTATGTAGAAGTGTATAAACTATAAATATATGTATATATTATATATGTCACAATGACATGTATATATATATATATATGTATTCTATGTGTGTATATTTTGTGTTTACAACGAAAGAAAGGGTTTTTTTTGTTGCGATTTTTTGTTCCCATAGACTTACATTGGACTTCCGGTATCGGAATCGGATATCGACGATATTTAGTGATATCGGCGATACCATTTCGATACGATATTTTTAGATATCGAGCAGTATCGCTCAACACTAGTCCCAATACATCCAGGAGAATCTGGCAAGAGGGTTCATTAGGAAGTCAGTGTCACCTGCTGGGGCGGGGTTCTTTTTCGTGCAGAAGAAGAGCGGAGAATTACGTCCCGGCATAGATTACAGGGGTCTTAACGCCTTAACCGTTAAGAATAAATACCCGTTGCCCCTGATTTCTGAGCTTTTTGATAGGCTCCGGGGAGCAAGGGTATTTACCAAATTAGACCTGCGGGGTCCTTATAACCTGATTCGCATCCATGAGGGGGACGAATGGAAGACGGCTTTTAATACCAGGGATGGGCACTATGAATATCTGGTGATGCCCTTCGGGCTTTGTAATGCCCCAGCCGTTTTCCAAGACTTTGTTAATGACATCTTCAGGGACATGCTTTCCACCTCTGTAGTAGTCTATCTGGATAATATTCTCATCTTCTCTCCAGATATTGACTCCCACCGGAGAGATGTCTGCAGAGTCTTCGACCTCCTGTGGGCAAATTCCCTTTACGCAAAGTTGGAGAAATGTGTGTTTGAGCAGGAGTCTTTACCATTCCTGGGCTATATCATCTCCGCCCAGGGATTGGCTATGGATCCTGCCAAACTACAGGCTGTAATGGACTGGCAAGGACCCCATTCCCTTAAAGCGGTGCAGCGCTTTATGGGGTTCATTAATTATTATCGCCAGTTCATTCCCCATTTCTCAACTTTGGTAGCCACCTTGGTAGCCCTCACCAAGAAGGGAGCAAATCCCAAATTGTGGTCTGAGGAAGTCTCCAAGGCTTTCATCTCAATTAAGTCTCAGTTTGCTAGCGCTCCCATTCTACACTGCCCTGATGTTGATAAGCCATTCATATTGGAGGTGAATGTCTCATCCGTTGGTGCTGGAGCAGTCCTCTTTCAAAAGGATGCTCAAGGTCGGAAGCATCCTTGCTTCTTCTTCTCCAAGACCTTCACACCAGCGGAGAGGAATTATTCCATCTGGGAGATGGAGTTGCTAGCAATGAAGTTGGCTTTCTCTGAGTGGAGACATCTGTTGGAGGGGGCTCGCTTTCCCTTCCAAGTCTTCACCGACCACAAGAATTTGGTATATCTTCAGACAGCCCAGTGACTTAATGCTCGCCAGGCCAGATAGTCCTTGTTCTTCTCCCGGTTTCATTTCACACCCCATTTTCTCTCGGGAAAGAAGAACATTCGTGCCGACGCTCTCTCTCGTTCTGTGGTGTCCTCTGAGGAGGTGGAGGAGGAGCCTCGGCTTATTGTCCCCACAGAGAGCCTGAGAACAGTGGCCCTGGTTTCGCTAGAGTCTGTGCCCCGGGCAAGACTTTTGTGCCTACCAATTTGCAACCGGAGGTACTCTCTTGGGTACATTCGTCCAGGGTGGGTGGACACTTTGGGGCAAAGAGGACATCTGAATTGCTGGCGAGGACATACTGGTGGCCGCATATGGTGTGTGACCTTGGGGACTATATTCGGGCGTGTGTCTCCTGCACCAAGAATAAGTCTCCATGGCAACGGCCAGCTGGGTTACTTTACCCTTTGCCGGTGGCAGACAGGCCCTGGGAGATGGTTGGGATGGACTTTGTGGTGGGCTTGCCCAAGTCTCGGGGTTGCACCATCATTTGGGTAATCACCGACCATTTCTCCAAAATGGTGCATCTGGTGCCGCTACCACGGTTACCTTCTGCATGGGCTCTGGCAGCATTGTTCGTTAGGCACATCTTCCGTCTACACGGCATGCCGGACAAAATTGTCAGTGACCGAGGTCCCCAGTTTACGTCTCGGTTCTGGAGAGAGCTTTGTCGTCTACTCAGTATTGAGTTAAATCTCTCTTCAGCGTACCATCCTGAGACGAATGGGCTGGTAGAGAGGGCCAACCAGACCTTGGTCACCTATCTACGACATTTTGTCTCAGCCAGGCAGGATGACTGGGCATCCTTGCTACCATGGGCTGAGTTTGCACTAAACAATGCTGTGGCTG
The DNA here is from genome assembly GCA_033576555.1 of Oophaga sylvatica. Lineage (NCBI taxonomy): Eukaryota > Metazoa > Chordata > Amphibia > Anura > Dendrobatidae > Oophaga > Oophaga sylvatica. Next base: position 330,588,025 of record JARQOD010000001.1, on the reverse strand, counting down.
ACTCCACCGGACAGACTCCATTCCTCCTAAACTACGGTCAGCATCCGCAGGTTCCGGTGCTTATGCCCGTGTCTTCAGGTAGCAGACTGGGCTGTGGAGGCTCGGGACATTTGGGACCGTACCCAGGATGCCATTCAGGCGTCCAAGGAGAGGATGAGGTCTTCCGCCGACGCTCATCAGCGCCCCGCTCCGACATTTGCTCCTGGGGACTTGGTGTGGCTCTCCGCCCGTAACATCAGGCTGCGAGTTGAGTCCACTAAGTTGGCACCCCGCTACCTAGGTTCTTTAAAAGTCCTTGAACAGGTTAATCCTGTGGTATACCGTTTGGCTCTTCCACCACGCCTGGGTATCTCCGACACCTTTCATGTATCCCTCCTGAAACCCGTGCTCATGTCCCGGTTTTCTGAGTCATCTGCCGGGACATCGGGTTCGTCTACAGACGACCATGAGGTGAACGCCATCGTAGGGTGTAAGGTGGTACGGGGCAAAAGATTTTATTTGGTGGATTGGAGGGGTTATGGGCCTGAGGATAGGTCCTGGGAGCCTGCCGAGCACGTTCATGCTCCGCAGCTCAGCGCTGCCTTTGAGCGCAGCGAGGCCCATAGAAGGGGGGGCCCTAGGAGGGGGGGTAATGTTAGAGGTCGAGTTCACGCTGCTGCACAATCTCGAGCCATCCCTACTGCGGTCTCCCATCCGTCTACGGCCGCAGTGGACTCTGCTCTGCATAGGTGTCGGTCCCAGCGTCTCGCCCAGTCTAACATTGTGCAGAGGATGACAGCTGCCTCTCCAGGCTCTAGTATTGTAGCCAGTACTGGTTAGCGGCGAGCAGACGTCTTTAGGACAAAGTCCTTGCTTTCCCCTTCTGAGCATGCCCAGGGTGGGATCTCTCATTGGAGATCAGGGGTCACATGCTCAGGTGCTGCAGCAACTCCTATTGGTCTGCCAGGAAGGTCCTGAAACTTCCTGTGTTCTGGAACAGTTTCCTATTGGTCCTTATCTGGCAGGCCCTGTAGTTGCTACTATAAAAGGGTGGCATGGTCGTGCCGCCAGGCGCTAGT
>JARQOD010000001.1:330544079-330586867 GCA_033576555.1 Oophaga sylvatica | reverse complement strand
AAAAGATGGTCAGTGAAGCTAAGTGACCAGGAGGAGGCGACTCCGTACCTGTAAAAAAAAAACAGGTGAAACCTTTGGATTCCAGTCTATGAGGTCGAGCCGGTGGGGACAGGGGGGCCAACCCATAATCTTCACTGTAACATGCTACAACGGTGCTGGTTTGAAGATACTAGGGTTCTAGTGTCTGCTGTGTGAGGACGCAGAAAGGGAATGCTAGAAAAGGAGGTCTTGAGACTGAACTCTGAGAGGACTGGTCTCTTCCAGCATTGCTGTTTGTGAGGGGTTGCTAATCCCTGGCTCTGAGAGCCTGTGTCTCTGCTGAGGGGACAAGTGCAGAGCATGTGAAGAGCTGTGTGACTCTGAGACTCTGTGAAGTCCATGCTGTGTTAGGCTAGAGACCTTGTGTTGAACGGACCAGATGGCCAGTATCTGAGAAGCAAGGGCAGACATCTTTCCTGTGCAGATTCAGGCAGTCTGCTCCAGAGGGAAATTGTGAGTGACTGCTGGAGGAGAGACAGTGTCCTGTGCCATCCATATTGAGAGGGATCCTGACAAGACCATTAAAGTGCTATCCCGGACCGTACCCTGAGGCTACAGAACTGTAAGTCCCCAGCGTGTGGGCTTAGCATCAGCCAACAAGATGCGGATCCTTGTTTTGCTGTAGTTGTTTTTGGCAACGAAGATTTTTGGGACTGGCTTCAGTTTCTATGCAATCATATGCCTGAGTGAGAACTCACCTCAGGTTAATGGTACCGTAATGATAGATACCCGAGTTTCCCCAGATTAAGTATTTAAGAACGTCCGTTATATTTAAATATATTGTTATTGTGGGTTTTGATCAGTTTATATTTAGTGTGCCATTCTAGGGATCCATAAAACCACTTCACCAGATATACACCTGTTTTTCATATAGTACCTTTTGGATAGGTAAATTTCTTCAAAACCTCAGTGTATGTAAGGAGGTCAAGGGTATTAACCCTTTAAATGTTTCACTCCCTTTAAGTGTGTTAATATGTGCAAATGTATGTATTTTATGCAGTGTATGCTGATTAGGTTTACTGTGTTATGTAAGAGTAAGGGAGGTGTATGTATAGGTAGTGCATCCTGGGGGTCATTAGAGGAGGGCACTAGTAAGGTAGTGTAAATATATGGGTTTAGTTATAGCTTGCGAGGGATCACTAATGGAGGCACGTTAGAGATCCAGTTAGAACGTTAGAAAAATATGTCAATGCAGTATTTGGTTTGGTCACTAGAGGGGGGCATTGAGCACATCCAGTCCAATAGGGACAATTGGTTAGGGACTTGTTGCTAGGGAAAGGTTGCCTCCAAGCGTGAATCTGTCAGGAAGATTTCCTCGTAGCGGAAGTCAGTCGGGGGTGGACCTTGCCAGTGTGAGGACCTCCAAGTTCCTGGGCCCTGAGCATAGGGTAGAAGTAAGAGGGGATCAGCAACCCCTGAAGAAGCCGGTGAAGGATTCACCATGGTAGTGTGAGCCCAAAGAGAGTGGGTTTACGTAGCAGTAGTCCAGTGTAAGAGCCACTGTGGGAACTCTCAGCAGAAGAGGTCGTGCATGAGCGTAGTAGTGAGTGGGCCATCAGAAGTATCCGGGCAGGATAACCAGAGAGGGGTGAACGACCTAGTAGATGTGTCTTTCTATACTGGATTGAAGTGTCTCCAGGGGAAGAGATCGAAGTGCCGTTTTCACCAGGCTCCTCGTCCCGTCAATATTTTGTGGTCCATTCTGGTGTAGCAGAGGAGAAGAAACGGAGTTGTGAATGTATTGCTGGTATCGAGTAAGACGTGCTTATGTGTTATGATTTGGTAGCTGAGGAGAGCAGGCAAAAAAGGAAACACACCAGAGCAGTTGGAAACTATGAGATTGCAGTACCCTGACTAACCACCACAACTAGAGGCAGCCGTGGAGCGTTCCTACGTTGGTCCTAGACGCCTCGTCACAGCCTGAGAAACTAACTACACCTAAAGATAGAAAGAGGAAAGCTATCTGCCCCAGAGCAGATCCCCAAAGAACATAGAAAGTCCCCAAACATGTAATGGCGGTTAGACAAGAAGAAATACTGACACAGACAGAAAATAGTATGAGCAAACGTTGGGGCCCAAACTTACTAAATAGAAAAGGATAGGAAGGGCACTTACTGCAATCTCAAAAAACCCTGAAAAGCACCAACTCTACTAATTTCAAAAACACCTGAGATCACACGACCTCTACCACCTAAATTAGTTCTCTGGTGTAACCAAAAACAAAACAGCAGCCACTGAAAAAACTGGAAAAAGCAAATGTACAAACATCAGTGGCTGAACTGAACTGAGAGGGCAAAAGCCCCAGAGGGGACCCTGAAGGCCCCCACAGAAGTGCAGGACAAAATGCAAAAATCAAGCACAAAAACAAAAAGAAGAAAATGTCTTATCTGTTAGCAGGAGATTCAGACACGACACAGCAGGCTACCAAGGAAACAGGAATCAAGGATTGAGACCAGAACAATTGATCACCGGCAATCCTGATGGGAAGGCGACTCCCTTATATAAGACCAGTCAGTAACACCTGATTCCCAATCCTCACAATCTTCACTGGACAGTCCAGTACCGTTTGTAACCACCAGAGGGAGCTTCTGCTCAGAACTCATTTCCAGCCTATTCACAACAGTACCCCCCCTTGAGGAGGGGTCACCGAACCCTCATTTGAGCAACCAGGTCGGTCAGGATGAGTTCTATGATACGCACGGATGAGTCTCCTAGCATGGATGTCCGAAGCAAACACCCAAGAATTGTCTTCCTGACCATAACCTCTCCATTTAACCAAATACTGGAGTTTCCGTCTAGAAAAGCGAGAATTCAATATTTTCTCAACCCCATACTCCAGATTGCCCTCAACCAAAACAGGGTCAGGAGGCACAGTAGTAGGAACCACTGGCTCAACAAACCTCTTCAACAAGGACTTGTGGAACACGTTATGGATCTTAAATGTCCCTGGAAGAAGCAAACGAAAAGAAACAGGATTAAGAATCTCCATGATCTTATAAGGTCCAATGAACCTAGGCTTAAATTTAGGAGATGCACTCTCATAGGAATATTTCTTGAGGACAACCAGACCAAGTCCCCCACTTTAAACCGAGGACCATCAGTCCTATGCCGGTTAGCAAACCCCTGGGCCCTCTCCTGAGAGAGGGACAACCTCTCCACTACCTGGTCCCAAATCTGTTGCATACGCTCCACAACAGAGTCAACACCTGGACAGACAGAAGCCTCCGTCTGTCCTGAAGAAAATCGAGGGTGAAACCCAGAATTACAGAAAAATGGAGACATCAAAGTGGCAGAGCTAGCCCTATTATTAAGAGCAAACTCAGCCAAAGGCAAAAAAGAGACCCAGTCATCCTGATCAGCAGACACAAAGCATCTTAGATAAGTCTCCAATGTCTGGTTTGTTCTCTCAGTTTGACCATTGGTCTGAGGATGAAACGCCGAGGAGAAAGACAATTGAACACCAATTTTAGAACAAAAGGTCCTCCAAAATCTGGAAACAAACTGGACTCCTCTGTCAGACACAATGTTCTCAGGAATGCCGTGTAAACGAACCACGTGCTGAAGGAACAAAGGCACCAATTCAGAGGAGGAAGGCAACTTAGGTAATGGCACAAGATGTATCATCTTGGAAAACCTATCGCAAATCACCCAGATGACGGTCATTCTCTGAGAAACAGGGAGGTCGGAAATGAAATCCATAGAGATATGGGTCCATGGTCTCTTGGGCACAGGTAATGGCATCAACAAACCACTAGAACGAGAGCAAGGCTTGGAGCGAGAGCAAGTCCCGCAGGACTGCACAAACTCCCTGACATCACGAGACAAGGTAGACCACCAAAAGGACCGACTAACCAAGTCTCTGGTACCAAAAATTCCGGGATGACCGGCCAACGCGGAACAATGAATCTCAGACATTACACTCTTTTTCCACTGGTCCGGGACAAACAATTTCCCAACAGGGCAGCGCTCGGGCTTATCCTCCTGACACCCCTCCAGAGCCAGTCTCAAATTGGGCGAGATGGCGGAAAGAACCACACCCTCTTTCAAAATAACAGAAGGATCAGATAACTCAGGAGAGTCCGCCAGGAAACTCCTCGAGAGGGCATCCGCCTTAACATTTTTAGTGCCAGGAAGAAATGAAACCACAAAATTAAAACGTGTGAAAAACAAGGCCCACCTGGCCTGTCTAGGATTAAGTCGCTTGGCAGATTCCAGATAAACCAGATTCTTATGGTCCGTAAGGACCACCACCTGATGTTTGGCTTCCTCCAGCCAATGTCTCCACTCTTCAAAAGCCCACTTCATGGCTAATAACTCCCGATTACCCACGTCATAATTACGTTCAGTGGGAGAAAATTTTCGAGAGAAAAAGGCACAAGGGTTACTTTTAGAGGTCTCTGGATCTCTTTGGGACAAAACGGCACCTGCCCCAATTTCAGAGGCATCAACCTCCACCTGAAATGGTAGAGAAACATCAGGCTGCCGTAGAACAGGAGCAGAAGTGAATCTCTGCCTAAGTTCCTGAAATGCAGAGACTGCCTCAGGAGGCCAATTCACCACATCAGAACCCTTCTTGGTCAAATCGGTTAATGGTTTAACAATAACAGAGAAATTACCAATAAATTTACGATAAAAATTGGCAAAACCCAAGAATCTTTGAAGAGCCTTTAATGAAGTAGGTTGGACCCAATCACAGATGGCCTGAACTTTGACCGGGTCCATTTCAATAACAGATGGGGACAAAATGAATCCCAGAAATGAGATCCTCTGAACGCCAAAAAGACACTTTGATCCCTTCACATACAGAGCATTCTCTCTCAAAATCTGGAACACAGTCCGAACATGTTTTACATGAGAGTCCCAGTCATTGGAAAAAATCAAGACATCATCCAAATAAACAATCAGAAATTTATCCACAAAATCCCTGAAAATGTCATTCATGAAGGACTGGAAGACAGAAGGAGCATTAGTGAGCCCAAAGGGCATCACAAGGTACTCAAAATGCCCTTCAGGGGTATTAAATGCCGTCTTCCATTCATCCCCGTGCTTAATGCGAATAAGGTTATATGCCCCCCTGAGGTCAAGCTTGGTAAACCAAGTAGCGTTTTTCACCCTGGAAAACAGATCAGAGATCAAGGGTAAAGGATATTGATATTTCACAGTAATATTGTTCAAGAGACGATAATCAATACACGGCCTTAATGAACCATCCTTTTTGGCCACAAAGAAAAAACCGGCACCTAAGGGTGAAGAAGATGGTCTGATATTTCCCTTCTCCAATGACTCCTTGATATAAGACCGCATAGCGTCATGTTCAGGTACAGACAAGTTAAAAAGGCGACCTTTAGGGAATTTACTACCAGGCACTAATTCAATAGCGCAGTCATAGCTCCTATGGGGAGGTAAGGATGCAGATTTACTTTCGCTAAACACATCAGAAAAATCAATCAAAAAGTCAGGAACATCCTGAGCCTGGGGGGAGGCAGAAAAAACAGGAGTGTTGGTATTAACACATTGGCAGCCCCAACTGGTAACAGACACAGATTTCCAATCCAAAACAGGATTATGAGACTGTAACCAAGGGAAACCCAGTACGATAATGTCATGCAGATTATACAGAACCAAAAATTTGCAACTCTCCTGATGATCAGGTTCTACCCTCATTATCACCTGAGTAGAGAACTGAGGTTTATTCTCAGCCAAAGGGGTAGAATCGATCCCCAGTAGGGGAATAGACTTCCGTAGGGGTATCAAGGGAAACCCACAACATTTAGCAAAATCAAAATCCATCAGGTTAATAGCTGCTCCAGAATCAACAAAAGCCTGAGCAGAAAAAGAGGACAGAGAGCATATCAGGGTAACAGTTAATAAAAACTTAGTCTGAACACTACCCAAGACAACTGAGCGTGCAAAACGTCTTCCCCGCTTAGGGCAGACTGAAATAGCATGAGAGGCATCACCACAGTAGAAACATAACCCATTGCGCTTTCGAAACTCATGACGCTGTGCCCCAGAAACCACTCTATCACACTGCATGGATTCAGAAGCAGGTTCACAAGGCAACATTATTCCACGCATACCTTTCCGCTCACGCAAACGTCTGTCAATTTGAATCGCTAATGACATAGAATCATTGAGACCAGAGGGAACAGGGAATCCCACCATAACATCCTTTACATTATCTGACAGTCCCTTCCGAAAAAGAGCTGCCAAAGCGTCGTCATTCCATTTGGTCAGGACTGCCCACCTACGGAATCTCTGACAGTATAACTCAGCGTCCTCAAGCCCCTGACTTAATGCCAACAGAGTTTTTTCAGCTTGATCAGTGACATTAGGCTCATCGTACAATAACCCCAAAGCCTGAAAAAACGCATCAACATCACTCAAAACAGGATCCCCATGTGTCAGGGAAAAAAGCCCAATCCTGAGGGTCGCCGCGCAGGAGAGAGATGACAATTTGAACCTGCTGCGCTGCGTTCCCTGAGGACTTAGATTTTAAGGCAAAAAACAATTTACAGTTGTTTTTGAAATTCAGAAACTTAGCTCGATCCCCTAAAAACAAATCTGGCATGGGAATCCTAGGTTCCACAACAGGCAACCTAGCAAGATAGGTAGCAATACTCCGAACCTCAGTGGCAAGCTGATCCACACGGCCAGACAACTGTGCAAACTCCATTGAGAGAGAAAAAAAAATCCTCCTCAGCACCCAGAGATACAGAGGGAAAAAAAAATGCAACAAACAGAAAAAAAAAAAATCTCTGACAACTCTGACAACTTTTTTCTTTCCACAATATTTTTCCCTTCTGTGAGTACCATACAATTTTAGTTTTGGCCGGTGATACTGTTATGATTTGGTAGCTGAGGAGAGCAGGCAAAAAAGGAAACACACCAGAGCAGTTGGAAACTATGAGATTGCAGTACCCTGACTAACCACCACAACTAGAGGCAGCCGTGGAGCGTTCCTACGTTGGTCCTAGACGCCTCGTCACAGCCTGTGAAACTAACTACACCTAAAGATAGAAAGAGGAAAGCTATCTGCCCCGGAGCAGATCCCCAAAGAACATAGAAAGTCCCCAAACATGTAATGGCGGTTAGACAAGAAGAAATACTGACACAGACAGAAAATAGTATGAGCAAACGTTGGGGCCCAAACTTACTAAATAGAAAAGGATAGGAAGGGCACTTACTGCAATCTCAAAAAACCCTGAAAAGCACCAACTCTACTAATTTCAAAAACACCTGAGATCACACGACCTCTACCACCTAAATTAGTTCTCTGGTGTAACCAAAAACAAAACAGCAGCCACTGAAAAAACTGGAAAAAGCAAATGTACAAACATCAGTGGCTGAACTGAACTGAGAGGGCAAAAGCCCCCAGAGGGGACCCTGAAGGCCCCCACAGAAGTGCAGGACAAAATGCAAAAATCAAGCACAAAAACAAAAAGAAGAAAATGTCTTATCTGTTAGCAGGAGATTCAGACACGACACAGCAGGCTACCAAGGAAACAGGAATCAAGGATTGAGACCAGAACAATTGATCACCGGCAACCCTGATGGGAAGGCGACTCCCTTATATAAGACCAGTCAGTAACACCTGATTCCCAATCCTCACAATCTTCACTGGACAGTCCAGTACCGTTTGTAACCACCAGAGGGAGCTTCTGCTCAGAACTCATTTCCAGCCTATTCACAACACTTATGGTGTCTTGGATGTGATGTGTCGGGAGAATAGAGATAACAGGGGTAAAGAACGCAGCAGCTCCCAGTAAATTAACCCTTCGGCCAACCCTTTACATGTATACACTTAAATCTGGAACTTTGGGATTGGCACATTGATTTCAGCCCTGGCTGAGTGAGTGTAATTAATAAGGGAATCTCAGTCTGTTTTTTACAACGCTAATTCTCACTCCAACTGCCATTTTAGTAAAGACAGTGTTGTTATTTCTGCCTCTGTCTCTGTGACTCACTGGATCTTCTTCAGACCTCTGGTCACTTACATAACAATGACTCAATATTTACAGTGTTAACCTTTATTTTTCAAGGTTTCTGCAATTTGCCTTGGCATGATAGACATCACCTTCTGTGCCAAGTCTTGCATTTTGAAGCCTGTTTCAATTAAGCAGGCTGAAAATGATGTCCGACAGTGCGCAAAGTGATTCCGTCTGCTTCATTAAAGTCAATGGACCCATCTGCGATTACACCCAAATCTCATTTTTTCAGCGTTTCAGACGTAAACCTCGATGGAGCCACTGAGGTGCTACTAAAATGTGATGTGAACATAGCCTCACCTTTCTGTAACAAGGAAGCCTCTCCAGATTCCACACAGCCTGAGATTAGGGAGGATAAACTGCCTACAAGTTCCCCCGTTAAGTTACTCTTTGCTGTTTTAAGTTATCTGTTTTATGGATTATTATGAAAATGCAGATGGTTTCATAACATAGGAGACACTTTAAGGATCATACTAAAGGTCTAGGTACAAACAATTAGGTTTGCTAGACTTTGAAAGCAGAAAGGAGTGTATTGGGAGGAGAAGAGAAAAGGAGAACATAGAAATGAGAGCAGAGATTAGGAACAGATGTGAGTGTTAGGGAGGACAAGTGGAGCGTGGGAAAGAATGAAAAAGAGAAAAGAAAGCAAGCAATGACACCGAACTGTGAAAAGCATTCAAAACATACACTTAAAAGTGACAAACAATTGTAGGTTTTCTGTTACAGTAAGACTGATGCTATTCACGCTATCACTTGGAAGGATTACAAAATATCTCTTATTGCCATCGTGATGCAGTTAAAAAAGTTAGAGTATTAACGTCATTTGCCCTTACTTGTTTATTGATGGCCTATCTGATCAGTGGGGGACCGGACATCGCACCACCACTGATCAGCTGTGGCTGGCTATCCAAAGGATAGGCCACAAATAAAAAAGTGGTAGCCAACCTCTTTAAATATCATGACTTGAGCACTTTTTAAGTTAAAGCAACTAGTATTTAATTAAATAATAACCATTTAATAAAGCTAATCTAGTGCATTAGGTCCCTTTAATATAATTCAAGTGGTTTTTTTTTACAGACCGCTTATATTACTGACATTTCAGCCAACCAGTGAAAAGTGTAGGAGGCCTCTTACCTTGCAGCTTGTGCTCTTCTCCACATGCAGCAGCTCAGTTACTGTATATTATAGATAGTGGTAATTCTGTAATGAAATAATATCCATTTATCCAGATGTCAGAAATGATAGATACATAGTAGGAACAAGGATACGGTCACAAACATTTGCAACGTATGTGTTCATCTTGTCAATAAATCAAATTTTTAATATTTGAAGGGAATCTGCCAATAAGATCAAACTGTATATACTGGCATTAACAGACATGCAATGGACACGAACAGAGCAATTCACAGAGGACTGACTTCCAGTTAAATTTCCAGAAATTCACAGATTTCAGGGAAGTCAAACACACTGCATTCAATTTACGAGGATTGCCCCCCCCCCCAAAATAAAAGGCATGTGCGAGATCTTCCTTAATGCCGTGCAGCTATCACATCATATTACACCAAGCATACAGGACAGGAGAATTGGTACTGTGCAGTGTATATATACAGGACAGGAGAATTGGTACTGTGCAGTGTATATATACAGGACAGGAGAATTGGTACTGTGCAGTGTATATATACAGGACAGGAGAATTGGTACTGTGCAGTGTATATATACAGGACAAGAGAATAGGTACTGTGCAGTGTATATATACAGGACAGGAGAATTGGTACTGTGCAGTGTATATATACAGGACAGGAGAATTGGTACTGTGCAGTGTATATATACAGGACAGGAGAAGTGCTACTGTGCAATGTATATACAGAATAATACACACACTGAGAATTACACCCAGTATACTGGACAGGAGAAGTGGTACTGTGCAGTGCATATACAGAATTATACATATAGTGAGAATTGCAGGTATATATGTATATACAGTACAGACCAAAAGTTTGGACACACCTTCTCTTTCAAAGATGTTTCTGTATTTTCATGACTATGAAAATTGTACATTCACACTGAAGGCATCAAAACTATGAATTAACACATGTGGAAATATATACTTAACAAAAAAGTGTGAAACAACTGAAAATATGTCTTATATTCTAGGTTCTTCAAAGTAGCCACCTTTTGCTTTGATTACTGTTTTGCACACTCTTGGCATTCTCTTGATGAGCTTCAAGAGGTAGTCATCGGAAATGGTCTTCCAACCGTCTTGAAGGAGTTCCCAGAGATGCTTAGCACTTGTTGGCCCTTTTGCCTTCACTCTGCGGTCCAGCTCACCCCAAACCATCTCGATTGGGTTCTGGTCTGGTGACTGTGGTGGCCAGGTCATCTGGCGCAGCACCCATCACTCTCCTTCTTGGTCAAATAGCCCTTACACAGCCTGAAGGTGTGTTTGGGGTCATTGTCCTGTTGAAAAAAAAATGATGGTCCAACTAAACGCAAACCGGATGGAATAGCATGCCGCTGCAAGATGCTGTGGTAGCCATGCTGCTTCAGTATGCCTTCAATTTTGAATAAATCCCCAACAGTGTCACCAGCAAAGCACTCCCACACCATCACACCTCCTCCTCCATGCTTCACGGTGGGAACCAGGCATGTAGAGTCCATCCGTTCACCTTTTCTGCGTCGCACAAAGACACGGTGGTTGGAACCAAACATCTCAAATTTGGAATCATCAGACCAAAGCACAGATTTCCACTGGTCTAATGTCCATTCCTTGTGTTCTTTAGCCCAAACAAGTCTCTTCTGCTTGTTGCCTGTCCGACTCCTCAGCATTGGTTTCCTAGCAGCTATTTTACCATGAAGGCCTGCTGCACAAAGTCTCCTCTTAACAGTTGTTGTAGATATGTGTCCGCTGCTAGAACTCTGTGTAGCATTGACCTGGTCTCTAATCTGAGCTGCTGTTAACCTGCGATTTCTGAGGCTGGTGACTCGGATAAACTTATCCTCAGAAGCAGAGGTGACTCTTGGTCTTCCTTTCCTGGGGCTGTCCTCATGTGAACCAGTTTCTTTGTAGCACTTGATGGTTTTTGCAACTGCACTCGGGGACACTTTCAAAGTTTTCCTAATTTTTCGGACTGACTGACCTTCATTTCTTAAAGTAATGATGGCCACTCGTTTTTCTTTTCTTAGCTGATTTTTTCTTGCCATAATACACATTCTAACAGTCTATTCAGTAGGACTATCAGCTGTGTATCCACCAGACTCCTGCACAACACAACTGATGGTCTCAACCTCATTTATAAGGCAAGAAATCCCAATTATTAAACCAGACAGGGCACAACCGTGAAGTGAAAACCATTTCCGGTGACTACCTCTTGAAGCTCATCAAGAGAATGCCAAGAGTGTGTAAAGCAGTAATCAAAGCAAACGTTGGCTACTTTGAAGAACCTAGAATATAAGACATATTTTCAGCTGTTTCACACTTTTTTGTTAAGTATATAATTCCACATGTGTTAGGCTAGTTTCACATTAGCGTTGCACTGACCTGCATCAGTCAGCGCACGGCAGCCGCTAAGCTCTGCCCCCGGCCATGCCTCCCACCGATCGCTCCGCCTATGGCCGCATGACGCTGCATGTGACCTGCGTACCCTATCTTTAGCATTTGGTATGCAAGACGTACGCAGGTCGTGCGCAGGTACGCGTTTGCCGGCGCATGCATCCTTTTGACGGATGCAGCCTGGTGCGTTGGGCGCAGGTCGGCGCACCGTTAAAAGGATGCATGCACCGGAAAACGCATACCTGCGCACGACCTGCGTACGGCCTGTGAACCCAATGCTAAAGATAGGGTACGCAGGTCGCATGCAGCGTCATGCACCCATAGGCAGAGCGATCGGGAGGCGGCGCGGCCGGGGTCGGAGCTTAGCAGCGGCTGTGCGCTGACCGACGCAGGTCAGTGCAACGCTAATGTGAAACCAGCCTTAATTCATAGTTTTGATGCCTTCAGTGTGAATGTACAATTTTCATAGTCATGAAAATGCAGAAAAATCTTTGAATGAGAAGGTGTGTCCAAAATCTTGGTCTGTACTGTATATATATATATATATATATATATATATATATATTTTATATATTTTATACAGACACTGAGAATCACACCATGTATACTGGACAGTAGAAGTACATGGGTGCATCACAAAATTAGAATATCATCAAAAAGTTAATTTATTTCAGTTCTTCAATACAAAAAGTGAAACTCAGATATTATATAGAGTCATTACAAACACGGTGATCTATTTCAAGTACTTATTTCTGTTAATGTTGATGACTATGGATTACAGCCAATGAAAACCCTAAAGTCATTATCTCAGTAAATTAGAATACTTTATAACACCAGCTTGAAAAAAATATTTTAAAATCATTTTAAAATCTGAAATGTTGGCCTACTGAAATGCATACTCCGTAAATTGGTCGGGGCTCCTTTTGCCTCAATTACTGCATCAATGCGGCGTGGCATGGAGGCGATCACCCTGTGGCACTGCTGAGGTGTTATGGAAGCCCAGGTTGCTTTGATAGCAGCCTTCAGCTCGTCTGCATTGTTGGGTCTTGTGTCTCTCATCTTCCTCTTGACAATACCCTATGGGGTTATGTCAGGTGAGTTTGCTGGCCAATCAAGCACAGTGATACTGTTGTTTTAAACCAGGTATTGGTACTTTTGGCAGTGTGGACAGGTGCCAAGTGCTGCTGGAGAATTAAATTTCCATTTCCACAAAGCTTGTCAGCAGAGGGAAGCATGAAGTGCTCTAAAATTTCCTGGTAGACGGCTTGCGCTGACTGTGGTCTTGATAAAGCACAGTGGACCTATACCAATAGATGACATGGCTTCCCAAACCATCACTGATTGTGGAAACTTCACAGTTCCTGTCTCCCAGTCAGTGCCCGGCAGATGCTCAGCAGAGTCTGGAGCCAAAGACTCCCCAGGAGGGGAGGGTGTGCTGCCCCGGACCCTAGGCAGTGGAAGCGGGCACCAGGACTGCGGAAGTGCCCCGCCAAGGACTTTGAGCGTCCAGATACTGGCTGTGAACTACTACTGCTGCTGCTACTGCTGCCGCTGATGCTGTGGCGGACTTTGCTAGGGAAAGTGCAGGAAGTTATATCTTGTTCATTGCATCTTTATTAAAACACTAGCTGAAGAGCCCGGCGCTGCCCGGGCATAGTACCTAACTACGGTTAGTTATAACAAATTGTAATGATTATATCTATATACAAGTATTCAGCTTTCTCCCCATTATGTAGATAGGGCCAAAATAGTTTGGCGATTTGGAACGTGCGGGGGTTAAAATTTCCATTCAACACATAGCCTATGATGCTCCTGGGGTTGAGATGTGCGGGCATGCAAAATTTCATGCCCGTAAGTACAACGGTGCAGATTCCTATCCCGGGCCAAAATTATTTGCCGATTTGGAATGCGCGGGGTTAAAATTTCGACTCAAAACCTAGCCTATGACGCTCCCGGGGTCGAGACGTGCGGGTGTGCAAAATTTCATGCCCGTAAATGCAGATTCCTATGCCGGACATACACACAAGCATTCAGCTTTCTCCCCATTATGTAGATAGGGCCAAAATTGTTTGGCGATTTGGAACGCGCGGGGTTAAAATTTCGATTCAAAACATAGCCTAGGACTCTTTCGGGGTCGAGACGTGCGGGCGTGCAAAATTTCATGCCCGTAAGTGCAACGGTGTGGATTCCAATCCCGGACAAACATACCCACATACATACATACACACATACATACATTCAGCTTTATATATTAGATTTTCCCTGTTGGATAGAAACCGTGCCAGAGTGTTTCCCTGGACCCTCATCACCAGCGTCTGCAGTCACTGTAACGGAAAGGTAATTGTCTGGGACCGTATCTGTCTGTTCTATGTGCAAGGGGCTGGGGTGTTTGTGGACTGTTACTTTAAATAGACTCCGTCATGGCTACTACCCCATGCCACCTTGTTACACCACATCCTCTGAAAAAGTAACCAACTGCAAAATGTGCATTAGGGAAAGCTGGCCGGTGCACTCTTCTAACTACAGCCATGCGTACTTATTAAATCCATCCTTTCTATTCATGTTACCATCCTCAATTGCTTGTTTGATATATAATTACATATTCCTGGGTGTGCTTATTACCTGATGTATTGCCCTTTGAGAGTGCTGCTTTAATATGGACATGGAGCTCTGTTATACTGTTGCCATAGTGTATAGACTGTTGGAGACCCATTTTCATATAAACTCACACCATGCTTTATAGATCTACTACTTGTGCAGTCTTTATCTTATTCCTTCTGGATACTGCACACTTACGCTCACACTTCACACTTACCCTTACACTTTACACTTCACACTTACCCTCACTGAACCTCTTTCAGTAACCATTGCTTATTACCTTGGCCTAGTGATTCCGGCCTCTCTATCTCTGGGTTAATTGTCACTTTTTTGCCCCCATCTTCTATCCTTGCCCATTATTGATGTATTTTAATTGTTTTTGTCTTTCTCAATAAAATTACTAATATTTAGTAGAGTTGCTACCACATTCATTTTTGGGCCCTATGTGCATATACATGCATAATTAACAAAATATATGATTGGAAATTTCACGATAAATTAGACATGCCTATCCGCTGTGACTTTAGAGAACAGTATAAACTATTATAGCTTTTATTATTATTTATATTCATTACCAGAACAGATAAACTGGTGAAAGCTATACTTTCCTTCTAGTTCTTCTCTACAACGGTTGCAGCCATTTAATCAGGAATGGGTACAGTACCAGCACAAGAGACCAGCAAAAATTTGGTTTGAGTGTTTTATTGTATATGTTGATGGGATTCATCCATTTTTGGTAAAGAAAAACGTGGAAGGTAAAATATAGGACTCAATTGCTAAAATGTTGAGACTGTCTACTGGATGCTTTAACACTTGCTAAAATATGTCATCACCCTTCCCACCGCGTCATAGGTAGAAAACCTGTATCCTTTATTACTAGCCCTTTTTTCCCCATTTATGTCCTTTCCCTTTTTTTACTTACATTTGATTGCAAAAGTCAGTTAGTACTGAATGTGCCGTTGTGCCAAACGGAGGGTCTCCATGATATATTTTGCTTTAAGGGGGAGGGTGGTGAGTACAGAGTATGCATGGAAGGGGTCTGCTTGTTTAGTACAACAGTTTCACTGTTCTCTAGCCATACTCTCTCCTGAAAGACTGTCTGTCCTTTGGGCAGTGCTTCCTGTATACATAGCTGAACTGTCTCATTATAGAATTTGTCTGTCAGTATATCTGCATATTGCTGGATCAGCTGCTGCAGCTAGTCTATCCATCTGTCTTCTGTCACACTATTACTGTCTTTGCACCAATTATTGGGGACAATAATTGGTGAAAGAACGTGTCGACAAAAGACACTTGTCCAGTGGGTGATCAAAAAAAAAAAATCATTGTTATCAGCAGTATGTAAACAGGGAAAGTGTTGCCGACAACAAGATGCTGTATAGAAACAGAACAATTAACGATCATTTTGTTCCCATCCATCAGCCATTGTGAACAGGCTGGTAAATGAGCGCCGTTCAACTTGTACATAAATCCCTAGGTCACTTTTTTGTGTCTATTAATGCGTTACGGTCCAATTGCATTTTATTGTCATAATTACCACAAAACATTAAACATGGGCTGCAAAATATTAAACTTTTACAAAACTGCAGCAATCACAGCAATAAACTGCAATTGACTGCACCCAACGAATAGACCCCAACAGTAAGCTAAATATTTTAAGGGTGTTATACTAAAGGGGTTGGCACATGAATAACATTTACCAGCTATCATCAAGAAAAAAAGGTATGAATGGGGAATCACTCATATGGAGGCTCTGAGACTTCATTATGAAAGAGAGCAGAAATATGCCCACTACCAGTCCATTTACTGCCGATAGGACATTTCAAATTTACCCGTTAGCTGTACCATATGGAGAAAAGTATTGGAACATACAGTGGGTACGGAAAGTATTCAGACCCCTTTAAATTTTTCACTCTTTGCTTCATTGCAGCCATTTGGTAAATTCAAAAAAGTTCATTTTTTCTCATTAATGTACACTCTGCACCCTATCTTGACTGAAAAAAACAAATGTAGAAATTTTTGCAAATTTATTAAAAAAGAAAAACTGAAATCTCACATGGTCATAAGTATTCAGACCCTTTGCTCAGTATTGAGTAGAAGCACCCTTTTGAGCTAGTACAGCCATGAGTCTTCTTGGGAATGATGCAACAAGTTTTTCACACCTGGATTTGGGGATCCTCTGCCATTCTTCCTTGCAGATCCTCTCCAGTTCCATCAGGTTGGATGGTGAACGTTGGTGGGCAGCCATTTTCAGGTCTCTCCTGAGATGCTCATTTGGGTTTAGGTCAGGGCTCTGGCTGGGTCAGTCAAGAATGGTCACAGAGTTGGTCTGAAGCCACTCCTTTGTAATTTTATCTGTGTTCTTATGTTCATTGTCTTGTTGGAAGGTGAACCTTCTGCCAAGTCTGAGAGGTTTTCATCCAGGATATCTCTGCACTTGGCCGCATTCATGTTTCCTTCATTTGCAACCAGTCGTCCTGTCCCTGCAGCTGAAAACACCCCCATAGCATGATGCTGCCACTACCATGCTTCACTGTTGGGATTGTATTGGGCCATATATCATGACATCCGGCATTTTTGATATCGATATCTCCTGATGAACAGTGTGTGTGGGGAAACGCGTCGGGGTGTTCCCAGCTCATGCTAAGTTTACCTCTCATTATGTTTAATCACTGAATATGCTCCTTGTCCAGTTCCTTTGACCTCATGATTCTCATTTGGTCTGACT
This sequence comes from Oophaga sylvatica, assembly GCA_033576555.1. Classification (NCBI taxonomy): domain Eukaryota; kingdom Metazoa; phylum Chordata; class Amphibia; order Anura; family Dendrobatidae; genus Oophaga; species Oophaga sylvatica. The sequence goes on along the minus strand of JARQOD010000001.1, from coordinate 330,569,964 downwards.
TGCACTGTAAAGCTATGAGGTCTTATATAGACAGGTGTGTGCCTTTACAAAACAAGTCCTATCAGTTTAATTAAACACAACTGGACTCCAATGATGGAGTAGAACCATCTCAAGGAGGATCACAAGGAAATGGACAGTATGTTACGTTTACGTAAATATGAGTGTGTGAGTAAAGGGTCTGAATACTTATGACCATGTGATGTTTCAGTTTTTCCTTCTTAATAAATTTGCAAAAATTTCTACATTTCTGTTTTTTTTCAGTCAATATGGGGTGCAGTGTACATTAATGAGAAAAAAATGAACTTTTTTTTTACCAAATGGCTGCAGCGAAACAAGGAGTGAAAAATTTAAAGGGGTCTGAATACTTTCCGTACCCACTGTAAATCTTAATCATTGAATTCGGGTGCTTCATTTAGTTCCATTGACAGAGGTTTTTACAAACTAGCCACTACCAGAGCAATTCATACAGTTACAGAATGTGGTTGATAAGTGCTGAGGAGCATAGTGCACAAACACTATGCTGACTCAATAACTCCAGACTTCCAAATTTACATTAACATTCGGGAGCTTTATGGCATAGGTTTTCATTGCCAAGCAACTGCATGCAAGCCGTACATCACTAAGCACAATGTCAAGCATTGAGTGAAGTCCTGTTTAGCAGTCAATATATTCTCTGTGATGAATTACATAGGAAATAACTTTCTGATCACTGGGACACCCATGTTCTTGAGAATGGGACATGCTGAGGTTGAGAGATTCAACATGGATAGGTTGAGTATATGCATCTTTGCAAAATTAATTTTCTATAAGACTGTACTAGGTTATCTCCGGCAGTCTCATAGAGAATTAGTCGAGCTGAGGTGTGCATATTCAACCTCCATTTCATTCAGATGCTAACTCTACAGAGCCCCATGCTCTAAATTGGTGGTGTCCTATCAGTTGAACACCCAATGATCAGGTAATTATTCCCTGGTGCTACGAGAAGTTTAAGCATGTTTAATTCTGCAATTAACATTTTATACTAAGTTATTTTCCACTTTGTAGACTCCTAAAAAATTTCTAGTGAGATACACAAAAAATGTTAAGCAACAAATGAGGTGCACAGCTTGACCATCAGAACGTTGTCTAAATTTTAGTCAGAATTCTGGCACCCTTAAACTGTGTACACACCATGAGTTTTTGGTGAATTTTGGATGATGAAAATTTTGTGCATCACTTCTACAACTAAATTAGATTATTTGCATTTCTTTCATTGCAATTTTTACATGTCATTATATCACAATTTTGACGCTGAGCTTTTTGTCTTTTTTTATGTAACATGTTTTAAATAAAGCCTCTTTGATTTTATACCACTTGGTATTTGACTTTGAAAAAAATGTTATTGATTTGTGGATTACATGAGTCTTTTATGCATTTCTGCCACGGAAATGTAGTAAAAATGCATGTGCATTTTTTACCTGCGGATTTTCATCTAATGCAAGTTTATGGGAATCATAGAATCATAGAATGTTAGAGTTGGAAGAGACCTCCACGGTCATCATGTTCAACCCCTTGCTCAATGCAGGATTCACTAAACCATCTCAGACAGATGTCTGTCCAGCCACTGTTTGAAGACTTCCATTGAAGGAGAACTCACCACTAAAGATGAGCGACTTTGCCTCCGGGAGGGTCGAGTCGGGTTTCGGGCCACCCAACTTTACCAAAAGTCGAGTCGAATGAAATCGGCCGACTATCGACAAAAGTCGGAGTTCCGACAGAAACCCGACCGAAACCCAATGCAAGTCTCTCTCTCTCTCTCCCTTCCGGGCATGCTCACACTGCATTTCTTCAGTTCAAAAGTTCAAGATGGATCCATCTAACAACTGGATCCGCTGGCATCAGGTTTTTACAATCTGCACTGCATCCGTATTTTTACAACTTGTACGGATTGTGCCTGATTGCAAAAAACGGATGTGTGAAAGTAGCCTAACTGCAAGCATTCTGGGAAATCAAACTTTGGCGCTTGTTTTGCTGACCGCATCGCCGACTTCGCTCTATGGTCGGGTTTCTGTCGCCAAAACCTGATTTTGGTAAAAGTAGGTGACTTATGAATCTGGCCGACATGTTTCGCTCAACTCTACTCACCACCTCTCATGGCAGCCTATTCCACTCATTGATCACCCTCACTGGCAAAAAGGGTTTTTTCTAATATCTATTCTGTATCTTCTCCCCTTCAGTTTCATTCCATTGCTTCTCGCATTTTCATGTGCAAATGAGAATATGGATGATCCCTCTAAACTGTGACAGCCCTTCAGATATTTGTAGACAGCTATTAAGTCTCCTCTTAGCCTTCTTTATTGCAAGCTAAACATTCCCAGAGCCTTTAACTCTTCCTCGTAGATCATATTTTGCAGTCCGCTCACCATCCTGTCAGCTCTTCTCTGAACTTGCTCCAGTAAATATCTGCACAGAAAAATCAGCGTACCCACAAGATAGATTAACATGTTGCGGATTTGAAACACACTCCGTAGGTTAGTTTACATTGAATAAAAAAGAGGTACAGAGGGCATGAGATATCTATAAATCCCATCCACTTTGCTGGAACTGTAAGACGCTGTGTTTTTTGCTCAGAGAAAATACGCATAATCAAAAATGCATCAAAAACTCATCCTGGGCACACAAGCTTAGAAGATCTGCCCTTAAGTCTCCCCCAAATTTGAAATGCAATTCATTTTTTTCCATTACATCTTGAATGACCATTTATAATAAAAAATGCCTTTTCAGAGATTAAAAGAACTTGAACCCTAGTGACACCTATTGGAAGTAGCAATCCAATGCAAGCCTCATTAAAGGGTTGATGTGATACGCTGGCATTTCAGGCATGTCACTCTCCACAAGGAGTAACATTACCCCCTAGACCCCAGTCAGAAACCTCTCATACAGCCAAATTAGGTCTCAAACTTTGCGCTGTTTTGGGCAATACCACAAAGTAAAGCAAATTAAAATACTGGTTTGTCTTTTATAATAAGACATGTGGCAAGGCTCGTTACAGGGTCAGTATTGACTTTTAGGATTGCTACTTCCAATAGTTGGCACTAGAGTTCAAGTCCTCTTCCTTTCTGAAGAAACAATTTGCATATTTAATTTCCCAGAGGAGCATTATATGGCCTATAAGTCTCCTTAGGCCGGCGTCACACTGGCATGTCAGGCATGTCAATCTCCAAAAGGAAAAACATTACCCCTTAGACCACATTTGTCACACAGTATTGATTGTGGAATATGTCTCCAAGATAAAGAGATTTGATTGAGTTTGACATGGCTTGGACTGTGTTGAGTGTTTTTGGAATCTATTCATACCATAAACCAGACTAGTAATAAATCATGTTCCAGTACATTTCAGGAGTTTTAGAGCAATATGAATATCATTACTGTGTCTGATAGAATTTGAAAAACTAAGAAAATAGAGGAATTTGTTGACATGTTAATAAAGTAACTCAAGCGGATGGGAGAAAATATTTTGTAACACAGTGTATTTGAATCAGGGCCGGCGTCAGTACCCGGCACACCCGGGCAAGTTCCGGGGCCCTGAGCAGGTGGGGGGCCCACTCGCCGTCGGGCACCCCGGCGCCCGTTAGCGGTGTCAGCGCCGCCACTGGGCCCCCCCCACTTGCTCAGGGCCCCGGCGGCAGCCGGCGCAATACTCACCTCTCCCCGTGCCTCCGCTGCCGCAGCTCCGAGCTCCAGGTGGCGCCTGCGCCAGCGCTTCCTCTCTCACAGCAGCGCCGCTGAATGACGTCATCATTCAGCGGCCGGCTGTGGCAGAGAGCGTGCGGACGCCGGACAGGTGAGGCGTGTGTGTGTGTGACTGTGTGTGTGTGTGTGTGTGTGTGTGTGTGCGCGCCTGCCTGTGTGTATGTGAGAGAGTGCTGCCTGCGGTGCTGTATGTGTGATGGTGGTGGGGGGAGGCGATGATGATGATATTAATGGGGAGGCAATGATAATGGGAAGGCGATGATGATGATGATATTAATGGGGAGGCAATGATAATGATGATGATGGGGAGTCAATGATAATGGGAAGGCAATGATGATGATAATATTAATGGGGAGGCAATGATAATGATGATGATGGGGAGGCAATGATAATGGGAAGGCAATGATGATAATATTAATGGGGAGGCAATGATAATGATGATGATGGGGAGGCAATGATAATGGGAAGGCAATGATGATGATGATGATATTAATGGGGAGGCAATGATGATAATAGGGAGGCAATGATGATGATGATGATGGGCAGGCAATGATGATGAGGGGAGGCAATGATGATGATAATGGGCAGGCAATGATGATGATAATGGGGAGTCTTTCCACAGCGCCCTTTCCTGAGCCGTAACAGTGCAGAATGCAGCACAGTGTAGAGGAAAGCTCCATATTTTGTATGGAGCATTATATGTGGTCCAGTATTCTGTATGGAGCATTATATTGGGTCCAGTATTCTGTATGGAGCATTATATGTGGGGTGGGGGGGTGACATCCTGTATGGGGTATTATATGGGTGATGAGGGGGAGACTATGTGGTGCCCATAATATTGTATGGAGGACTGTACTGTCCAGTCTGTACTGTGCTGTGAGGATTTGGCGGTTTTTGAGCTATTGTACAATTTACAATAGGTATCAGTCATGTAATGGAAGAAGAGAAGTGTTTGGCGTTGTGCTATACCCATATTTCTCTGCAGTATCTGTGCATCATGAATTGTGGTCTGTGTTAAGGGGCCCACTGAGACTCTTTCGCCCGGGGCCCATAAAAACCTGGAGCCGGCCCTGATTTGAATACAATACTATTGGCGTTTATCTTATAGCAGTTCATCTTACTGTAATCTTCAAGGCAGTGAAAGAACAAGTCTTTGGTACACTTGCAGTCCACAAGTTTTATATATTTGTACTATGTACGATGGTGTATGTAATCATTATACCTAACCTGTCCAGCTATATGTTGCCACTTTTTTAGTATTGAGAAGCACAAACTGGAAATTCTGAAACTGTGTTTTTAACAGGTTTCATTTCTCATGCGTCTTGTGGGTTTTGGCTCATTGGGTTAGATTCTGCTACTATTTCTCATTCTGCACAGCTCCATCATTACTTTTTCCTTTGCTGCCACAAGTCTCTTTACTATAAAATATACAGCAAGTATTATGTGTAGCCCAGCTGCGCTTGGTGCCACATGTACCCAGGAGGATGCATGAAAGGTAATTCACAATCACCTGATAAGCACACAACACTTGACATTTTTCCTGGTTCCACCAGAGGGAGCCCTTGAGACAGCAGTGAGATGAAGACAGTCTAGCTGAACGTTAGCGAGTCGTTGGTGTTACCTCAGAACAGCAGAACTTCTCAGAACGCAGTTACCTCAGACGAGCTGTGAGGGAGAGATAAGAACTCCTCAGAACACCGGGGAGAGACTCCTGTCAGATTAGCCTGAGGGCTGAGGAAGTTTGAGAGAGAAGCTGACATCTACTGCTGCCTGTGCTTATGTTAAGTGTGCGATTAGGACGACAGGCAAGTGGAAAAAGGAAAAGAGAGAGTGACAGAGGTCAACCAGCATTGATAGCTAACCTCCACTCTGCACTACCGGACACCGGGGCCGAGCTTGCTAGTATCTTTACAGCTAGTGGGAAAAACCGGAGACCCTGGACTTCAAGTCGCAGGGGCCCAGCAGTGCTGATACGTAACTGAGGTTAGGAAGACAGGGGTCTGGCAGGTACCGCCATAGAGACACTGTTCTGTCCACAAGAAGACCTCATCACAAGATGAGCCGGCGTAGCAAAGAGAAGGAGTTAAACGTTGTTTTATGCAAGTTAGAAACTCACACACATCAAGAAGTAAGGAGGCCTTACACCTACTCAGTGATTACTGGACGTGCATCCTCCACCCTGAGCAGCTTCCCGGGACGTGCCTGCAAATATCACCAGTAAAGGTACGGAAAGAGACTCATTGTGTGTGTCTGCCTTATTGCTTGCACCCCCTGCACCGCCACATACCTCGAGGGATCAGTCTTACCTGTGGAAGACTTAACACCTTGCTGCCCAGTAACAACCCCTCAGAGGATTCACCCTGCAGCGCTGGTCACCCTGATCAGAAACCACAGGTGGCGTCACAAACAATTTCTAAATCCCCTGTAAATATCCCCCTTTGAATGAGCACCCAGGGCAACGGACCGAGCCGCGCTACCCGTGACCTCTCCCCCATTGAAGTGAACGGGCTCGGTGCCGAGTACCCCAAGCCCTGTACGTGCGACTCAATTATGCTATGACCTATTAAGTACACTGTAGTGGACCTTGCTTGTAGAGTGATTTCCCACTCAGTGATGGTGGAAGGGCACAGGTATACCCAGATGTCAGTACAAAAACTTTACTCTTAGCAACAATCTTGATATACAACACTCTTAACAAGTGGCAGCTAGCATCATTGTTTTGACAGTTTCACTAGCGGCAACAATGACATGTGCAGAATTAGACTAAGGACACGTGCACACATTGAGTATTTGGTGAGATTTTTACTTCAGTATTTGGAAGCCAAAACCAGGATTGGAACAGTCAGGGGGAAAGTATAATAGGAACATGTGTGCCACTTTTACATATTCACCCACTCCTAGTTTTAGCTTATAAATACTGAAGTAAAAATCTCACCAAATACTTATTGTGTGCACATTGCCTAATTGGTACTGTGAGAATTTCTGACACTTGCAAAAGTCTGCTTGCAATTTCCTCAGCAACACCTCCTCCACTCTACAGTCTATCCATCATAGCTATCATCAACTATATTACACACTGTCACAAGTCTCTTATTTGTCTCTCATATGGCACTCCTTTTCACATTCAGACATCAGCTTTCAGATTTCTGTGGGTTAACAATCTTCTCCACCCTATTGGGTACCTATTCGAGCAGATGAACTCTTCACAGGTAGGAATAAGCCTCTATCCATCCTTCTGCAGCAGTATACATCATCCCTCTACTGTCAGCACTATCTTATTGTCATGATTCCTCTGCTCAGAGTGTCTGGGTCTCTGTGATGGACAGCTCTGTCATCCTATCCTGTGCAGGGGTGTGCTGAGTTGTCAGTGCTTTGATTGACAGCTCAGTTGACCTATCTGAGACTGGAAGGTGCAGAGATTTCCACAGGTGCTCCATGATTTTGGTAATTGCCCTGCTATTTAGTTGAGCTGTCTGGCACAGATCATTGCCAGTCAAAAGCTTGATCTAAGCTTGTGCTCTCTGGTGTGTTCGCCTGTACCCTGTGCTGTAAGTTCTTCTTCTGCTGCTGACCTTTGGACTGTGTTCAGACTACCTGTTTGTTATTACCCCTTTGCATCTGATATTCCGTTGCTGACCTTTGGATCATGTTCAGACTACCCACTTGTTATTGCCCTTTTGCATCTGATATTCCGCTGCTGACCTTTGGACCATGTTCTGACTACCCGTTTGTTATTGCCCCTTTTGCTTATCCGCTATTTCTCTGGCATTCTGACCCTGGCATGTGACCTGACTTGCGAGTCGACTTCATATTTTCCCTTGGTTTACTACGTGATCTTTGGTATTGATCCCGGAACGTCTGACTGTGGGTTGTGACTAACGTCGCCTTTATGCGGGTGTACTGAAGTCTGTCATGTAGGACAAACTTTACCTACTGTGGTACATGTTGGAGCTTCTTCCATGTTCCACTCTGGTCCTCACGAAACACTAGGAGGATGCACCTTAATAGCCAATGTTTACTCACCCCCACTTTCTATGTATGGCACAGGTATATCATTCTACAGCTCATCTTTCTCCTACTCAGCGCTGACAGCATTTGTCTGATCTCTACTGATTTGAAAATACTTATTTTTCTGCTCTCAGTAATAGTACCAAAAGACATTGGTTGAGCTGACTCTTTACCGATCTATGATCCAGGTATTTCACTGGTAGTGTACATTAACTCTTTAAAAGACACCATGCAAAAAATTGTCATTACGGTCATTTGCAGTGCATTTGATTACTCTGTGAACACCAGATTTTGGCTGTTGCAGCAGAAAGCACCGCTTTGACATCATGTAAGCATGGAACATGGAAGAGGCCAGCAGTCATTTGATGAGCTGCATCGCATGCTACAAGTTTACAGACTTACTAATGTAATAGCCAAACTTCCCTGAAGGAAGAAAAGTTGAAAAGTCTAGAAGAAGAAATAGCTATATTGAAAATTTATAAGGAAGATGAGGAGTTCTTAAAGAGAGCAGAAGAATCTCTTTAGAATACAGACTGAAAAGAAATTTGTAGAGCACCTGAAGTAACAGAGGAATGGAAGCATGTGACCCAGAGAAGCAGGATAATCGGGAGGCAGTCAGCACCCATACTGCTCAGTCTCTTCAGCAGGAGAACTATGATCAAATACATCAAGATAAGACTTTGCCCATAAAGAACAACCTTGCAAGCACTCAGCATCCTCTTGGATGGAAAAAGAAAAATGTTGTGAAGAAGAACAGAGGGATGGATATATAACCTCAAGAGAAATGTGCTGACTTCCAGGTGCAAAAACCAAAGATGTGTCTGACAGGATATCAGGACTCTTCACACCTACAAATGATTACCCATTCCTGCAAATATGTGTGGGGAGAAATTATACCACAAGAAAGGACCTGGAAACCATCTGCAGTGACTTTGAAGACTTAGGCAAGAAAGTGAAAGACCTGGGAGTGCAAGTGGTCTTCTCATCCATCCTCCCAGGGGATGGCCATGGAACAAGGAGGTGGAACAAGATTCTACAGGTAAACAACTAGCTTTCATCAGCAAGGTTTTGGATTTCTGGGTCACAGAGTGAATTACCTATATGATGGACTACTTGCTAGGTATGGGCTGCACCTTACTAAGACTGGAAAACACATAGTTGTAAGTCAAGTTGCTACATTCATCAGGAGAGTTTTAAACTCGAACACTGTGGGAAGGTAAGCAATAGGCCAGGGAAAGCCATTCAGCGAGCAAATACTTGGAGAACTTTGCTATTAGAAGTGGAAATGAAGAACAAAGGTAAAAAAATTAGAATAATAAAAATATTGGAGAAAGTTAAAACAATCACAAACTAAGATGTTTTTATACAAATGCACAGAGCATGGACAGCAAACAAGGAGAATTGGAACTACTAAGTCAGGAAAAGAAATATGATTTCATTACCATCACTGAAACTTGGTGGGATGATACAGATGATTGGAATGTAAGGCTAGAAGAAAACAACTTATTTGCAAGGAACAGACTTAATAAACGGGGAGGTGTCACATTGTATGTTAGAAAAGCATATATCTCCATAGAGATTGAAGCATAGTATAGCTACAGAACTGGGAGTTCTGTAGAAACTGTTTGGGTAAGAATACAAGGAGAGAACAACGGAAACAATGGAAAGGACACCATTATAGGCATTTACTTCAGGCCTTCTGGGCAAGCTGAAGCTATGAATGAACTCTTTATGCATCAGATGGCCAAGTTCTCAAAAAAATATGACATAATGATCATGGGAGATTTCAACTACGTAGACATTTGTTGGGAATCTCAGGCAAAAGTAACAGGTCCAGCAAATTCTTTTACTCTCTTGCTGACAATTTTATCTTTCCAAAAGATAGAGGAGAAAACAAGGGGATCTGTTATCTTGGATCTAATCATTATAACCAGGGAGTAAATGGATGAGGAGGCAAGGGTGGCTGGGACCCTAAACGGCATCGATTATGCTATCATAGACTTTTGGATAATCAGATTTGAAAAACCTGTAAAGCCTGACACTTCAAGGCTTTTTTTCAGAAAGGCAGATTTTAAAGAGGATAGGAGGGATCCAATGGCTGGATGTCCTTAAGGACATAAATGTCCAGGAAAGATGGGAAATTTTGAAAAATGAGATTCTCAAATAACAATCGTTAGCAATTCCAAAAAGAGGGAAGAATAGAAAACATTTAAGGAAATCAGGATGGATGAACACAGAACTTAAACACATGTTAAAAAAGGAAGATAGACATGTTTATCAAGTGGAAAGAAGGGGACATATCTAAAAAAGAATATAATGCTGTCTGCAGAACCTACAGGGTACGCATCGGATTATCTAAAGCTGATAATGAATTAAGGATTGCAAGAGACATCAAAAGCAATAAAAATTATTTTTGAGTATATCAAAAGTAAAAGAAAAGTCAAAGATGCTATAGGATTTTTACAGGATGAAAATGGTGAATTGGTAAAATATGATGTTGAGAAGGCCAAACTTTTAAATTCCTATTTTGCTTCTGTGCTCTCTAAGAAAGTAAATGTAACATTAACTGATCTTCACTGTACTATTGATGGAATAGAAAAATCCAGGATATCTATAAACAGAAAGATAGTGAGGGAATATTTAACTAACATAAATGAATTCAAGTCTCTAGGTACAGATGAAGTTCATTCAAGGGTACTGACGGAGATGGCACAGGAAATTATTGAACCACTCTCTATAATCTTTAACAATTCTTGGAGAACAGAAGTCCCAGAAGACTTGAGAAGAGAAAATGTTGCCCCTATCTTCAAAAAGGGGAAGAAGGTGGACCCACAGAACTATAGGACTGTGAGCCTGAAATCTATATCAGGAAAGATCTTTGAGCTAATTATTAAACAGCATGTATGCAAGTACCTTGATGAGAATTAAGTGCTTAGCCAGAGCCAGCATGGGTTGTTAACTAATAATTCATGTCAGACTAAATTAATTTCCTTCTATGACAAAATCATTGACTGGGTGGAAAAGGGAAACGTAGTGGATATATATTTCTTGACTTCAGCAAAGCATTTGACAAAGTATCTCATACCATCCTTAATGAAAAAATGACCAAGTGTGGAATGGACAAGACAACTGTTAGGTGGATTCATAACTGGCTTAGTGATTGGACCCAAAGAGTGATCATAAATAGCTGTACATCCAGTTGGAAGAATGCCTCAAGTGGGGTACCACAGGGCTCTGTCGTGGGCCCTGTATTGTTCAACATATTTATCAATGATTTGGATAAAGTAATTGAGGGTAAACTGATTAAATTTGCTGATGACACAAAGCTAGGAGGGATAGTTATTACTAGAGAAGAGAGAGGATTCAAAAAGAGCTAAACAAACTGGAACTGTGGGCAGCAATTAACAGAATGTTTTTTTTACCAAGGAGAAATGCAAAGTCCTACATCTGGGTAAGAAAAATGAAAAACAGATATACAGAATGGGAAGAATAGGACTAAACAACAGCACATATGAAAAAAACTTGGGTATACTAAAAGATAACAGACTTAACATGAGTGAACAGTGTGATGCAGCAGCAAAAAAGGCAAATGCAATTCTAGGATGTATCAACAGAAGCATACAGTCTAGATCATATGAAGTAATTATCCCCCTCTACTCCTCTTTGGTCCGAACTCATCTGAAATACTGTATCCAGTTCTGGGCACCACATTTTAAAAAAGACATGAACCAATTAGAGAAGTTTCGGAGAAGAGCAACCAGATTGGTGATTGGTCTGCAGACAATGTCCTATGAGTAACGGTTAGAGGATTTGGGAATGTTTACCTAGCAAAAGAGAAGACTGAGAGGAAACTTAGAAACTATCAGAAAAGCACACTGGCCTAATTCTGGCACTTCCCAAAAATGCATTTAAATCCTACAGAAAACTGGAAGTATACACCAAATTTTGAAAAAAAGGTTACATCTTTATTTAGACATCACATAAATAATAGTAAATTATAGAGATACATGTGCAAAAATATACTGCCTTTCACAGGTAGAATTTTTTTTTATATATATATATTACCTTACTACATGGAATACATAAATATCAAGGTGTCATAATGCTAAATGGACATATTTAGTATGCATAAAAATATTAAGTGACACTGAAGTAAATAGCTGACTAATTTTGTGCAAATATCGACTTTCTAAATATTTAGCTCATGTATATATATTGCTGCTCAAATGCAAAGATCACTTAGTCACAGAAAGTACACAGTGCATACACTTAATACAACGGAACGTGCTTAGTGCATGATTATTTAATCTATAATAGATTTAAAAATTTAATCTGTTATAATATTAATCTAGTTGATAACAAAGTGCAAGTGTGCATAGCAGCAAAACGTAGTAGAGCACATGTTATAATGAGAGAGTCAGAGCAAACATGTAAAGATGGTCAATAAAGCTGTAACCTTTTTTTCAAAATTTGGTGTATACTGAGAGGAAACTTAATAGCTGTCTACAAATATCTCAAGGGCTGTCACATTGTAGAGGGATCAGATTTATTCTCAATTACACAAGGAAAAACAATTAGATGAAACTGAATGGGAGGAGACAGATTAGATATTAGAAAAAAAGCTTTTTGACAGTGAGGAGGATCAACAAATGGAACAGGCTACCACAATAGGTAGTGAGTTTTCCTTCAATGGAAGTCTTCAAACAGCATCTCCCTGGGATAATTTATTTAGTGAATCCTGCATTGAGCAAGGGGTTGGACCAGATGACCCAGGAGGTCCCTTCCAACTTTACCATTCTATGATTCTAGGATGGCAATCAATGGAGGCTTCCTATGGAGGCATATACTAGGTCAGATTTGGGCAAAGTGTGGCCTGCTTCTGTTGTCTCAGTTTTACCTGCATCTGCATCCTTAGGATGCAAATAAAGGTGAATAAGATGGTAAAGAAGGTAGCCGTCAGCTTCCTCTTCCAACTTTCAGCCTGTGATTCAACAGCTGGACGCAGCAGACATGATGACATCCATACATTGTGCCTGTTGAGTGGAGCCTCAGTCCTCCAGCCACAGCTGTGGGATCCATAATACTGCACGTGTGAAATACTGTGGGATCTACTATACTGTGTGTGTGGAGCTATGGGGTTCATCATACTGTGTGTGGTTAACTGTTGGGTCCATTAACTTGTGTGTGGGGAGCTGTGGGTCCATTACGCTATATGTTTGGATATTTGGGGTCTATTATGCTGTTTGGTGGGATGTGAGGTCTATCATTCTGCTTCGGGGTGGCTGTAATGTACAGTATTCTTTGTGTGTGAATTTGTTGGTCCATAATGATGTGTGTGTGCATTTAGAGAGGGGAGTAGAACTATGAGGTCCATCATTTAATGTTTGTGGTAGAGCTGTTGGAGCATCTAACTGTGTGAGAGGAAGTGTGAGGTCCATCATCCAATGAGTTAGGAAGTTGAGTGATATTATACTGTGTGGTAATGATTGGAGACATCATATTTAGTGTGAGGGCATCATACTGTGTGAAAGGAGCTGTTCATCAAGGTAAAGGGGATGCATAATAGGAGCAGAATGATTTACTGCTTATTATAAACTTTCTAAAAAACAGTGAATTATATGGTGTTGATTAGTTGCTACAGGTAAGGATACATAGTACAATAAGCCCTATACTAACGTAATAGCAGTAGAACCGAGTCATCATAGTTAATTCTGCTCAATATTAAGTTATAAAAAAATGATATAATGAATAATAGTAATAAGTTCAGCTGATTGATTTGGCCCTCCCCAACAGTCAGTCTCTCATGTGGAGAAATGAATTGCCCAACCCTGCACTAGGGAATATACCTGATATATAGACATCTGACTGTAGGATCAGACATAACTGGAGAAGAGCCTGGCTGAGTTCACTAATCGCTTATCTTTTACATTTAGAGTATACAACAGGAAAGATACCAGTGCATATCCGAACATATCCACAGGCCCCATTGCTTTTGCACTCTGTTAGGATGGTATGCGTTGCCGTACCATTTATTCTAGTAGACTGCACTTTCTAGCAGACTGTACAGTAAGAAAGCATAAGCTGAATGGCATACTACTTTTTCTAATATTAACTGTGTTTAATATTTAATTAACATTTTAACATTAACTTTAACTGTTTTTTATTTATCATATAAAACAAAAAGGCAAGGAAAAAGAAGTACAGCTAAATGGTATCACCACAACCCCTATCAGACATACTGTAAAACCAAGTTTATTTTTTTCACTTCTAAAAACAAACCATACATTGCTGTTTTGGGGTATCCTGTCCTAGTCATGTGTCAAGATGGGTTGCAGCCTGAAGAAATACTGCTGTCTTATGTCACTGTCTCAACTGTCAGAGGATCAACATCAGTAAACAAATATAGCGAACCTGCTCATGCAAGAATGGCAGAATGAGAGTAAACTAACCTCTTCAACTGACCGAGCACAATGTTTTTTTCTACTGCTGTTTAAGTCCTGCAAGGTGCTCAGTCTCAGTACCCTGCTTTGTTCATGTCAGACTAACTCAGTAGAATGGGCTTACAAAAGAGCATGGAGGAGTATCAAGCTGGATTAATTGACCTCAACCAGCCAAGCACAAGTTAATTTTTCGTCTTCAGCTTTGCTCCTCAGCTGAGTGAGCAGACAGATCAGGTATGTTTACTCATGATGCTACCTCTCTGACAGCAGAGACATATATCTCGAAGCAGTGTTTCTTCAGTCTGCAACCTAAAATGACACGTGACTAGGACAAGTTACAGCCTGACGTATTTGACAGTGGCTGTGTTTATCACATTGTCAGAGCAGAGAACTCCTTTCCATGACCATGCAATTTCTCATTTTTTTGCACCTTTATTTTTACTACCAATCCTCCACAAGCCATATGAAATTTTTATCTTTTATTTCAAACAGGTTAAGTTATAGTTTTGGATGACATCCTACATTTTACCACATAAAGTATTGAAAAATTAGAAAAAAATTCCATGTGGGGTGGAACTGAAAAAATAAATATTTTTTTGTTTATTTTTGTTTTTGCGGACTGGTAACTCAGTTTTATGAGTCATTGCTGTTATGGTTATAACATATTTAGACCATGTTCCCCCTTGTGAATGTAAAAATGCAAATTGCATACTTCAGGTCAAGTGACCACCCGCTCTCAGTAGCAATATCAGAGAATCCTAATAGCATGCGGTGTGCATACTGTAAGCATTCAGACTTTTAGCAGTAGACCAAGATGCTGTAAATATTTTTCTGCACAGAAAATGCTGCACATTTATGCTACGTGGGAACATGGCCTCTTATAGTCTTTTTGTTTCACTATAAAATATACAAAAACTTGGCTACAGCCGCCTTTTTCTGATAGTCATAACTTTTTTTATTTTTTGGTAGAAAGAATTTTTTGAGGAATTATTTTTTGAGGGGTGAGCTGCAAATTTAATTGATACCATTTTGGGGTCCATATAATATTTTGATCTCTTTGCATTCCATTTTTTCTGAAGTCATGTGACAAAAAATCTGCCATTCTGTCATGTATTTTTTTGTTTTTGTTTCAGCATTCAGTTTATTGGATAAATATTGTCAGTTTTTTTTAGTTTGGGCAATTATTCATGTCAATATCAAATACATTACAATGTTTTATATTTTTAAAATATTTTTTAACATTTTCTACATTTTTTATTAATACCCTTAAGTGACTTAAACATGTGATTGCAAAAAATTTCAGTAATACACTATTGCAATCTATTGTACAATTATACAACCCAAATTACCCAAAATTTGGGTTGCTGTGTAAGGAGGTGGAAGGGTATTAACTATTGTGAATGTGCTAGAAATGAATTCTGAGCAGAAGCTCCCTCTGGTGGTTACAAACAGTACTGAACTATCCAATGAAGATTGTGAAGATTGGAGATCAGGTGTTACTGACTGGTCTTATATAAGGGAGGTTCCCTCCCATCAGGGTTGCCAGTGATCAATTGTTCTGGTCTCAACTTTGATTCCTGTTCACTTTGTAGCTTGCTGTTTCGTGCCTGCATCTTCTGCTAACAGATAAGACATTTTCTTCTATTAGTTTTTTGTGCTTGCTTTTTGCATTTTATCCTGCACTACTGTGGGGGTCTGCCGGGTCCCCTTCGGGGGCTTGTGTTCCTCTCAGTTTAGTTCAGCCACTGTTGTTTGTTCATTTGCCTTTTCCAGTTTTTTCAGTGGTTGCTGTTTAGTTTTTGTTACACCAGAGAACTAATTTAGGTGGTAGAGGTCGTGTGATCTCAGGTGTTTTTGTAATTAGTAGAGTTGGTACTTTTCAGGGTTTTTTGGGATTGCAGTAAGTGCCCTTCCTATCCTTTTCTATTTAGGAAGTTTGGGCCCCAACGTTTGCTCATACTATTTTCTGTCTGTGTCAGTATTTCTTCTTGTCTAACCGCCATTACATGTTTGGGGGCTTTCTATGTTCTTTGGGGATCTGCTCCGGGGCAGATAGCTTTCCTCTTTCTATCTATAGGTGTAGTTAGCTTCTCAGGCTGTGACGAGGCGTCTAGTACCAACGTAGGTACGCTCCACGGCTGCCTTTAGTTGTGGTGGTTAGTCAGGGTACTGCAATCCCATAGATTCCAACCTCTCTGGTGTATTGCCTTTTTTGCCTGCTCTCCTCAGCTACCAAATCATAACATATCACCGGCCAAAACTGAAAATTATATGGTACTCACAGAAGGGAAAAATATTGTGGAAAGAAAAAAGTTGTCAGAGTTGTCAGAGATTTTTTTTTTCTGTTTGTTGCATTTTTTTTTCCCCTCTGTATCTCTGGGTGCTGAGGAGGATTTTTTTTTTCTCTCAATGGAGTTTGCACAGTTGTCTGGCCGTGTGGATCAGCTATCTATCTTGCTAGGTTGCCGGTTGTGGAACCTAGGATTCCTATGCCAGATTTGTTTTTAGGGGATCAAGCTAAATTTCTGAATTTCAAAAATAACTGTAAGTTGTTTTTTGCCTTGAAATCTAAGTCCTCAGGGAACGCAGAACAGCAGGTTCAAATTGTCATCTCTCTCCTGCGCGGCGATCCTCAGGATTGGGCTTTTTCCCTGACACCTGGGGATCCTGTTTTGAGTAATGTTGATGCATTTTTTCAGGCTCTGGGGTTATTGTACGATGAGCCTAATGTTACTGATCAAGCTGAAAAAGCCTTGTTGGCATTAAATCAGGGGCTTGAGGACGCTGAGTTATACTGTCAGAGATTCCGTAGGTGGGCAGTCCTGACCAAATGGAATGACGATGCTTTGGCAGCCCTTTTTCGGAAGGGTCTGTCAGAGAATGTAAAGGATGTTATGGTGGGATTCCCTGCTCCCTCTGGTCTCAATGATTCTATGTCATTAGCGATTCAAATTGACAGACGTTTGCGTGAGCGTAGAGGTGTGCGTGGAATGGTGTTGCCTTGTGAACCAGCTTCTGAACCCATGCAGTGTGATAGAGTGGCTTCTGGGGCACAGCGTCATGAGTTTTGAAAGCGCAATGGGTTATGTTTCTACTGTGGTGATGCCTCTCATGCTATTTCAGTCTGCCCTAAGCGGGGAAGACGTTTTGCACGCTCAGTTGTCTTGGGTAGTGTTCAGACTATGTATTACCCTGATTTGTTCCTTGTCCACATTTTCTGCTCAGGCTTTCGTTGATTGGGGAGCAGCTATTAACCTGATGGATTTTGATTTTGCTAAACGTTGTGGGTTTCCTTTGATACCCCTACGGAAGTCTATTCCCCTACTGGGGATCGATTCTACCCTTTTGGCTGAGAATAAACCTCAGTTCTCTACTCAGGTGATAATGAGGGTTGAACCTGATCATCAGGAGAGTTGCAAATTTTTGGTGCTGTATAATCTGCATGACATTATCGTACTGGGTTTCCCTTGGTTACAGTCTCATAATCCTGTTTTGGATTGGAAATCTGTGTCTGTAACCAGTTGGGGCTGCCAATGTGTTAATACCAACACTCCTGTTTTTTCTGCCTCTCCCCAGGCTCAGGATGTTCCTGACTTTTTGACTGATTTTTCTGATGTGTTTAGCGAAAGTAAATCTGCATCCTTGCCCCCCCATAGGAGCTATGACTGCGCTATTGAATTAGTGCCTGGTAGTAAATTCCCTAAAGGTCGCCTTTTTAACTTGTCTGTACCTGAACATGACGCTATGCGGTCTTATATCAAGGAGTCATTGTAGAAGGGTCATATCAGACCATCCTCTTCACCCTTGGGTGCCGGTTTTTTCTTTGTGGCCAAAAAGGATGGTTCATTAAGGCCGTGTATTGATTATCGTCTCTTGAACAATATTACTGTGAAATATCAATATCCGTTACCCTTGATTTCTGACCTGTTTTCCAGGGTGAAAAGTGCTACTTGGTTTACCAAGCTTGACCTCAGGGGGCATATAACCTTATTCGCATTAAGCACGGGGATGAATGGAAGACGGCATTTAATACCCCAGAGGGGCATTTTGAGTACCTAGTGATGCCCTTTGGGCTCACTAATGCTCCTTCTGTCTTCCAGTCCTTCATGAATGACATTTTCAGGGATTTTGTGGATAAATTTCTGATTGTTTATTTGGATGATATCTTGATTTTTTCCAATGACTGGGACTCTCATGTGAAACATGTTCGGACTGTGTTCCAGATTTTGAGAGAGAATGCTCTGTATGTGAAGGGATCAAAGTGTCTTTTTGGCGTACAGAGGATCTCATTTCTGGGATTCATTTTGTCCCCATCTGTTATTGAAATGGACCCGGTCAAGGTTCAGGCCATTTGTGATTGGGTCCAACCTACTTCATTAAAGGCTCTTCAAAGATTCTTGGGTTTTGCCAATTTTTATCGTAAATTTATTGGTAATTTCTCTGTTATTGTTAAACCATTGACTGATTTGACCAAAAAGGGTTCTGATGTGGTGAATTGGCCTCCTGAGGCAGTCTCTGCGTTTCAGGAACTTAAGCAGAGATTCACTTCTGCTCCTGTTCTACGGCAGCCTGATGTTTCTCTGCCATTTCAGGTGGAGGTTGATGCCTCTGAAATTGGGGCAGGTGCCGTTTTGTCCCAAAGAGATCCAGAGACCTCTAAAAGTAACCCTTTTGCCTTTTTCTCTCGAAAATTTTCTCCAACTGAACGTAATTATGACATGGGTAATCGGGAGTTATTGGCCATGAAGTGGGCTTTTGAAGAGTGGAGACATTGGCTGGAGGGAGCCAAACATCAGGTGGTGGTCCTCACGGACCATAAGAATCTGGTTTATCTGGAATCAGCCAAGCGACTTAATCCTAGACAGGCCAGGTGGGCCTTGTTTTTCACACGTTTTAATTTTGTGGTTTCCTTTCTTCCTGGCACTAAGAATGTTAAGGCGGATGCCCTCTCGAGGAGTTTCCTTGCGGACTCTCCTGAGTTATCTGATCCTGCTGTTATTTTGAAAGAGGGTGTAGTTCTTTCCGCCATCTCGCCCAATTTGAGACTGGCTCTGGAAGGGTGTCAGGAGGATAAACCCGAGCGCTGCCCTATTGGGAAATTGTTTGTCCCAGACTGGTGGAAAAAGAGTGTGATGTCTGAGATTCATTGTTCCGCGTTGGCCGGTCATCCCGGAATTTTTGGTACCAGAGACTTGCTTAGTCGGTCCTTTTGGTGGCCTACCTTGTCTCGTGATGTCAGGGAATTTGTGCAGTCCTGCGGGACTTGCTCTCGCTCCAAGCCTTGCTCTCGCTCTAGTGGTTTGTTGATGCCATTGCCTGTGCCCAAGAGACCATGGACCCATATCTCTATGGATTTCATTTCCGACATCCCTGTTTCTCAGAGAATGACCGTTATCTGGGTGATTTGTGATAGGTTTTCCAAAATGATACATCTTGTGCCATTACCTAAGTTGCCTTCCTCCTCTGAATTGGTGCCTTTGTTCCTTTAGCACGTGGTTCGGTTACACGTAGTGTTGAGCGATACGATACTGCAAATATCGGATATCGGCCGATATTAGCTGTATCGGCCTTTCGATTCCGAATACCGATATTTTCGTCATATCGAATACCGGAATCGGGATTGTCACTGTCATTGTCAGTGTCTGTCGGTCGGGTCTGTCACTGTCAGTGTCCGTCGGTCGGGTCTGTCAGGAGTCAGCGGCACTTACCTGGCAGAAGATCTCCGGCGGTCACGGCCTGGACTGCTTCATGGCCGCCATCCTCTTCTCCCCGGCGGTCACATGCAGTTTCTCGCGATAACTGCAGTGACTGCTGGGTAATCCCGGCCGTAAAGCAGTCAGTCCGATGACGTCACCGCCGGGGAAGCAGGTAATCAGCTGTGCTGCGCCGGGATGACAGGCTCTGCCTGTCATTCTGATGTAGCAGAGCTGGATCGTCGTGGGACACTCGTTACTATGGACTGCGTCGGACAGGTGGTATACTGTTGTTTTTTTTTTTTTTCTTTTTTTACAGGAGATCGATGGCGTCGCAGGAATGAGAGTACAATAAAAGAAATGAAAACTGTGTTGTCTCTTTTATTTCATTAAAAGACTTTTTTCTTGCTGTGTCTTTTTTTTAAACATTTAATAACTTTGGGATTAATAATGGATCGGTGTCTTATTGACACCTCTCCATTATTAACCGGGCTTATTGTCACCGTGCAATCAACGGTGACATTAACCCCTTATTACCCCACTTGCCACCGCTACAGGGCAGTGGGAAGAGCCGGGTAAAGTGCCACAATTGGCACATCTTTTGATGCGCCAAATGTGGGGCTGCTGTAGCCTGGTATTATCAGGCTGTTGAGGGCCAAAATCCATGGGCCTTGACAGTCTTTTAATACCAGGCCGCAGCAGTCTGCATTTTACTTGGCTGGTTAACAAAAATAGGGGGACCCCTACGCCGTTTTTTTTTCGAGGGGATCCCCTATTTTTATTAACCAGCCAAGCTAAGCAGACTGCTGTGGCCTGGTATTATCAGGCTTGCAAGGTCCATGGATATTGGATCCTTACCAGCCTGAAAAACCAGGCCTCAGCGGTCTGCTTCATCTGGCTGGTTAACAAAAATAGGGGGGACCCCACGCCAATTTTTTTCGAGGGGATCCCCTATTTTTGTTAATCAGCCAAGATATGCAGACTGCTGTGGCCTGGTATTATCAGGCTGGCAAGGTCCATGGATATTGGCTCCTTAACAGCCTGAAAATCCAGGCCTCAGCGGTCTGCTTCATCTGGCTGGTTAACAAAAATAGGGGGGACCCCACACCAATTTTTTTCGAGGGGATCCCTATTTTTGTTAATCAGTCAAGATATGCAGACTGCTGTGGCCTGGTATTATCAGGCTGGCAAGGTCCATGGATCTTGGCTCCTTAACAGCCTGAAAATCCAGGCCTCAGCGGTCTGCTTCATCTGGCTGGTTAACAAAAATAGGGGGGACCCCACGCCATTTTTTTTTCGAAGGGAACCCCTATTTTTGTTAATCAGTTCCCTCTGACGTCACTTATGGTGTCCCTGGCTGACCTGAAGTGAAAGTGGAAAGCAATCAATTAAGCTTTCCACTTCCTCTCCTGTCAGCCAGGAGAGGAGCTCATTCATTTGGGGGTTTACTGTGAGGCTGCAGCATTAGCTGCGGTCCCTGCAGTAAACATTAACCCTTTCTGAAGGATTACACCGTGGGACCTGACTGTGCATGGGATAGGTAAGAATAATTTTGCTTTATTATTTTATTTTTATTACAGGAAATGGTTTTAGCAGGTAAATAAAATATGGTCAAAAACTGTGTGATTATTTCATTAAACTTCTTTTTTATTAAAGTGTGTGTGTTTGATTTTTCTTTCATACAATAGGATTAATAATTGATAGTTGTCTAATTGACAGCTCTCAATTATTAACCTGGCTTAAAGTGACCTTTCAATTGCAAGGTCATTTTAACCCCTTATTAACCCATTCGCCACCGCTACAGGGCAATGGGAATAGACGGGCAAAGTGCCAGAAAGAGCGAATCTAATTATAGATTTGTCTTTTCTGGGGTGTCTGGGGGCAGATGTTAGTAGCCAGGGGGGGCCAAAAATAATGGTCCCTCTCTGGGCTATTATTATCTGCCCCCATTCGCTGGCTTTGTCTGTCTGGTTGCGAAAATAGGGCGGGAGCCCACGCATTTTTTTTAAACAATTTTACACCTCATATATATATATATATATATATATATATATATATATATATATATATACATACATGTCATTGAATTTGTGACACATATATATATATTTATATTTATAGTTCATACACTTCTACATAGTATAATAGCCGCTAATTCAATTGCCGGCTTTTGTGAAAATGCAGAACCCGACATGAAATGACACTTGGTGTACATAGGGTTAACCATGTCTTTTCATGTCCTTTGCTATCTGATTTGCACAAACAATTACATCAGTCTATGTGTGCAAAATTTCACACCTGTAGGGGTTAATTAAAGGTGTAAATTCGTAGCAAAAAGTCCGTTTTTTTTACAACGAATTTACACCTTTAATTAACCCCTACAGGTGTGAAATTTTGCACACATCGACTGATGTAATTGTTTGTGCAAATCAGATTGCAAACGACATGAAAATACATGGTTAACCCTATGTACACCAAGTGTCATTTCATGTCGGGTGCTTCTGTCTTTTCACAGAAGCCGGCTTTACCCGGCAATTGAATCAGAGGATATTTTACTATGTAGAAGTGTATAAACTATACATATATGTATATATATATGTCACAATGACATGTATATATATATATGTATATATGTATTCTATGTGTGTATATTTAGTGTTTACAAGGAAATAAAGGTTTTTTTTAGTTGCGATTTTTTGTTCCCATAGACTTACATTGGACTTCCGGTATCGGAATCGGATATCGACGATATTTAGTGATATCGGCGATACCATTTCGATACGATATTTTTAGATATCGAGCAGTATCGCTCAACACTAGTTACACGGCATTCCTGAGAACATTGTGTCTGACAGAGGAGTCCAGTTTGTTTCCAGATTTTGGAGGACTTTTTGTTCTAAACTTGGTGTTCAATTGTCTTTCTCCTTGGCTTTTAATCCTCAGACAATGGACAAACTGAGAGAACAAACCAGACATTGGAGACTTATCTAAGCTGCTTTGTGTCTGCTGATCAGGATGACTGGGTCTCTTTTTTGCCTTTGGCTGAGTTTGCTCTTAATAATAGGGCTAGCTCTGCCACTTTGATGTCTCCATTTTTCTGCAATTTTGGGTTTCACCCTCGATTTTCTTCATGACAGACGGAGGCTTCTGTCTGTCCAGGTGTTGACTCTGTTGTGGAGCGTATGCAGCAGATTTGGGACCAGGTAGTGGAGAGGTTGTCCTCTCTCAGGAGAGGGCCCAGCGGTTTGCCAACCGGCATAGGACTGATGGTCCTCGGTTTAAAGTGGGGGACTTGGTCTGGTTGTCCTCAAGAAATATCCCTATGAGAGTTGCATCTCCTAAGTTTAAGCCTAGGTTCATTGGACCTTATAAGATCATGGAGATTCTTAATCCTGTTTCCTTTCGTTTGCTTCTTCCAGGGACATTTAAGATCCTTAACGTGTTCCACAAGTCCTTATTGAAGAGGTTTGTCGAGCCAGTGGTTCCTATGGCTGTGCCTCCTGACCCTGTTTTGGTTGAGGGCAATCTGGAGTATGTGGTTGAGAAAATATTGAATTCTCGTTTTTCTAGATGGAAACTCCAGTATTTGGTTAAGTGGAGAGGTTATGGTCAGGAGGACAATTCTTGGGTGTTTGCTTCTGACATCCATGCTAGGAGACTCATCCGTGCATATCACAGAGCTCATCCTGACCGACCTGGTTGCTCAAATGAGGGTTCGGTGACCCCTCCTCAAGGGGGGGTACTGTTGTGAATGTGCTAGAAATGAATTCTGAGCAGAAGCTCCCTCTGGTGGTTACAAACAGTACTGAACTATCCAATGAAGATTGTGAAGATTGGAGATCAGGTGTTACTGACTGGTCTTATATAAGGGAGGTTCCCTCCCATCAGGGTTGCCGGTGATCAATTGTTCTGGTCTCATCTTTGATTCCTGTTCGCTTTGTAGCTTGCTGTTTCGTGCCTGCATCTTCTGCTAACAGATAAGACATTTTCTTCTATTAGTTTTTTGTGCTTGCTTTTTGCATTTTGTCCTGCACTACTGTGGGGGTCTGCCGGGTCCCCTTCGGGGGCTTGTGCTCCTCTCAGTTTAGTTCAGCCACTGTTATTTTGTTCATTTGCCTTTTCCATTTTTTTCAGTGGTTGCTGTTTAGTTTTTGTTACACCAGAGAACTAATTTAGGTGGTAGAGGTCGTGTGATCTCAGGTGTTTTTGTAATTAGTAGAGTTGGTACTTTTCAGGGTTTTTTGGGATTGCAGTAAGTGCCCTTCCTATCCTTTTCTATTTAGGAAGTTTGGGCCCCAACGTTTGCTCATACTATTTTCTGTCTGTGTCAGTATTTCTTCTTGTCTAACCGCCATTACATGTTTGGGTGCTTTCTATGTTCTTTGGGGATCTGCTCCGGGGCAGATAGCTTTCCTCTTTCTATCTTTAGGTGTAGTTAGCTTCTCAGGCTGTGACAAGGCGTCTAGGACCAACGTAGGTACGCTCCACGGCTGCCTTTAGTTGTGGTGGTTAGTCAGGGTACTGCAATCCCATAGATTCCAACCTCTCTGGTGTATTGCCTTTTTTGCCTGCTCTCCTCAGCTACCAAATCATAACAATTAACCCTTTAAGGTCTCATCCCCTTTTATTGTGTCAATGTGTATATATATATATATGTGTGCTTTGTATATTGCTATGTAGGTATATATGTGGGGGTTTAGTGACAGGTAGTCAGTGCTTCCTGGGGGTCTTTAGAGGAGGGCACTAGGAGAATAGTGTATATAGTCAGGGGCTAACTGTTATCTTCGAGGGATCACTAATGGGGGGTCACTTTAGAGATCCAGTTAGTTAGTTATAAAAAGACGTCAGTGCAGTATTCAGGTTTGGCCACTAGATGGGGCCATTCAGCACATCCATTCGGTTAGGGACAATAGTTAGGGACTTGTTGCTAGGGAAAGATTGCCTCCAAGCGGGAATCTGTCATGAAGTTCTCCTTGTAGCAGAGATCAGTCGGGGGTGGACCTTGCTATGGTGAGGACGTCCACATTCCTGGGCCTTGAGCTTAGGCCTCTTTCACACTTCAGTCATGCAACGTCAGTCAAAATCCGTCAAAATGTGAAAAAAAGGATCCGCCATTTTTTTTTTACGGATCTGCCAAAAAATTGGCGTCCGTCGTTTCAGAAAAACGTCCAATGCAACGTTTTTTTGGTTCACCAAAATGGCAGACTATGGCGGATCCACCGCAACTGCCACTTTGCATAATGGCCGCCTATTGGCGGCGGATCCGCTGGCATCCGTCTTCGACGGAATCCGCCAGCGGATCCGTCGCCTCCAATAGAAAACCATTGAAAAAGCTGACAAACTGTCCGGGGCCTCTCTCTCTCTCTCTCCCCGGTCTGGCTTGGGAAACTTACATTTTCTGGAGCGAAAATTTCATCATTTCGGGTGAACACTTCTTGGCGGATCCGTCAGAAAACTGATCCGTTTTACATCCGTTTTTACACTTTTCTGACAGATCCGCCATTTTCACACTTGGGCGGACACACACGACTGAAGTGTGAAAGAGGCCTTAGGGGAGGAAGAAGAGGGGAACCAGCAATCCCTGAAGAAGCGGTGAAGTATTCACCATGATAGTGTGAACCCAAAGGAGAGAGGTTTACAACCAGTAGTCCAGTGGAAGAAAACCCCTGGGGAACGCTCAGCGGAAGAGGTCGGCAGAGAGAACAAGCGAGTGGGCATCAGAAGTATCCGGCAGGATAAACCCGAGAGGGGTGGACGACCTAGTAAATGTGTCTTTCTTATGCTGGATTGAAGTGTCTCCGGGGAAGCAGTTGAAGTGCCGTTTTCACCAGGCTCCTCGTTCCGTAATACTTTTTTGGTCCATTCTGGGTGGCAGCAGAGAAGAAGCACCTTGTGAAGAATGTATTGCTGGATTGTGTAAGAGATGCTTATGGTGCCTTGGATTGCTGTGCCTGGGGGAAAAAAAAGCAAACTGTTTTTACGTGATTTTTGGGCTCTTCTCTAATTGCTCTG
>JARQOD010000001.1:330315451-330543979 GCA_033576555.1 Oophaga sylvatica | reverse complement strand
TTCCTCTTTCTATCTTTAGGTGTAGTTAGCTTCTCAGGCTGTGACAAGGCGTCTAGGACCAACGTAGGTACGCTCCACGGCTGCCTTTAGTTGTGGTGGTTAGTCAGGGTACTGCAATCCCATAGATTCCAACCTCTCTGGTGTATTGCCTTTTTTGCCTGCTCTCCTCAGCTACCAAATCATAACAATTAACCCTTTAAGGTCTCATCCCCTTTTATTGTGTCAATGTGTATATATATATATATGTGTGCTTTGTATATTGCTATGTAGGTATATATGTGGGGGTTTAGTGACAGGTAGTCAGTGCTTCCTGGGGTCTTTAGAGGAGGGCACTAGGAGAATAGTGTATATAGTCAGGGGCTAACTGTTATCTTCGAGGGATCACTAATGGGGGGTCACTTTAGAGATCCAGTTAGTTAGTTATAAAAAGACGTCAGTGCAGTATTCAGGTTTGGCCACTAGATGGGGCCATTCAGCACATCCATTCGGTTAGGGACAATAGTTAGGGACTTGTTGCTAGGGAAAGATTGCCTCCAAGCGGGAATCTGTCATGAAGTTCTCCTTGTAGCAGAGATCAGTCGGGGGTGGACCTTGCTATGGTGAGGACGTCCACATTCCTGGGCCTTGAGCTTAGGCCTCTTTCACACTTCAGTCATGCAACGTCAGTCAAAATCCGTCAAAATGTGAAAAAAAGGATCCGCCATTTTTTTTTACGGATCTGCCAAAAAATTGGCGTCCGTCGTTTCAGAAAAACGTCCAATGCAACGTTTTTTTGGTTCACCAAAATGGCAGACTATGGCGGATCCACCGCAACTGCCACTTTGCATAATGGCCGCCTATTGGCGGCGGATCCGCTGGCATCCGTCTTCGACGGAATCCGCCAGCGGATCCGTCGCCTCCATAGAAAACCATTGAAAATGCTGACAAAACTGTCCGGGGCCTCTCTCTCTCTCTCTCCTCGGTCTGGACTTGCAAACTTACATTTTCTGGAGCGAAAATTTCATCATTTCCGGGTGAACACTTCTTGGCGGATCCGTCAGAAAACTGATCCGTTTTACATCCGTTTTTACACTTTTCTGACAGATCCGCCATTTTCACACTTGGGCGGACATCACACGACTGAAGTGTGAAAGAGGCCTTAGGGTAGGAAGAAGAGGGGACCAGCAATCCCTGAAAAGCCGGTGAAGTATTCACCATGATAGTGTGAACCCAAAGAGAGAGGGTTTACACAGCAGTAGTCCAGTGGAAGAACCACTGTGGGAACGCTCAGCGGAAGAGGTCGTGCAGAGAGAACAAGCGAGTGGGCCATCAGAAGTATCCGCGCAGGATAACCAGAGAGGGGTGGACGACCTAGTAAATGTGTCTTTCTTATGCTGGATTGAAGTGTCTCCAGGGGAAGCAGTTGAAGTGCCGTTTTCACCAGGCTCCTCGTTCCGTCAATACTTATTGGTCCATTCTGGTGTGGCAGCAGAGAAGAAGCAGCCTTGTGAAGAATGTATTGCTGGTATTGTGTAAGAGATGCTTATGGTGCCTTGGATGTGCTGTGCCTGGAGGAAAATAAAGCAGAACTGTTTGACGTGATTTTGGACTCTGTCTCTAATTGCTCTGTATGCTCCGTCACGGGAGGAGAACATCCCCGCTCAATAGACACTACAGAGGTAAAACACCACACAGCTTCCAGTGCATCGGCCACGCTGCCGTCCCTTTACAGCTGTGTAAAATGTAATGAAAAGGTAAAGATTTGGAAATCTCCTAAAGCTATATTATATTCACAACAGAATATAGAACACTAATCAGAAGTTGAAAGTTAGACAATTTTCTGTTACATTTGAAAAAGTTAACTAATTTAAAAATGTCAAAAAAATTGGGACAGGGTTAACAAAATGCTGGAAAAGTAAGTCGTAATAATTAGGAGAGCTGAATGGTGAATTTTCAAGTCACATTATTATGTGCATAAAGAGCATGTTAGAGAGGAAGAGTCTCTCAGAAGCAAAGATGGTCAGAGGTTCAGCAATAAACAACTGCATCTAGATCAAGACACCAGCTATTTCAGGGAGGTCCAGATATATTTTAGCAAGACAATACTAAACTACATACTGCATCCATAACAAACAAGAAGGGTTCAGTTGATTAACTGACCGACAGGTCTTTCGCGAACAAAAAAATTTGCTTATTATGAAACAAAAAATTAGGCAAAGAAGACCCAGGCCTTGTCTAGAATCCTACATCAGACAAGGATGGGACAACACTCCTATCCCAAACTCCAGCGTTTCATCTCCACACCTCCCAGATATATCTAGACTGTAGTAATAAGAGAAGATGCTACACAATAGTAGACATGGCCCTATCTGAACTATTTTGAGATGTGCTTCTGCCATCAATTTCTAAATTAGTTGTTTTCATTCAAATGAAATGGAAAAATTACTAACTTTCAACTTATGATCTGGTGTTTTAGATTCTGATGTGAAAATAATATGGCTATAAGAGATTTCCAAATCATTGCATTCTTGTTTCTTTATATTTTACACAGCAGCTCCAACTGTTTTGGAACTGGGATGTAGGGCTTGACTTGACAATCTATTGGCACCGCTTCTCATGGGAAGCATTTGTCATTAAAAACACCCCCTAACTCTAACCTCTCATATGCCTCTGTCAAGATGGACAGCAGCATCTAAGAGCTTAAACTGATGCAATTCAAGGAAACTCAAAGCGCAGCATTAACTTGGTGCCAGCCAAGCCTGTAATGCCATTAGACATAAGAAGTCCAATGCTTAGGGAGGCAGGTTGCACGGGGTGGCGCCCGAGTTAAGATTTTAAAAAAAACTACCGTATATCTTTCTGGAGGAGGTGCTCCGCATTAATTTGTATTTGTGTCTTTAAGACGTGAATCCAAATAAACCTCCATGAGCACCGGCAGTTCCGGGGATCGTGCAGCTGTATGCGATGCTGCTAATGTCACAGCTGCTGATGAGGTGACCTCATCACTCTGCTGACCTCAATGCAGGGCGCCGCAAAGAAGAGTAAGCTGTAGCCTGGAGCAGGTAAGCGCTCACAAAGCCGAAGATACAGGGTGGGCTCTGTGTGGAAAACATGGTGGGAGCTCTGTACAGAAAACATGGGGTGAAGTGGGGACCTAGTATGGAGAACATGGGGTGGTTTCTGGTATGGAGGATATTGGGGGCCTTAGTATGGAGAACATGGGGAGAGCTTGTTATGGAGAACATGGGGGAACTGATATGGAGAACATGGTGGGTGAGCTGTTTATGGAGAACACAGGGTGACTTGGTATAAAGAACATGGGGGACTTGGTATGGAGAACATGGCGGGGCCTCAGTAGGTAAAACATGGGAATGGAACTCAGTATGGAGAACATGGGGGGCTCTGTATAGAGAACATGGGGATGCTTGGTATGGATAATGGTCTAGCATGGGGTGCTCTGTAAGGAGAATAAGGGAGCTCAGTATAGAGAACAAGGGGCTTGATATAGATAATGGGTAGCATAGGAAGGCTTAGTATAGAGAGTAGGGGGTTCAGTATGGAGAAGGGGGCTCAGTATGGAGTAACATGGGGTACTCAGTAGGGACAACATAAGGGGGTAGTGAAGAGGGGCAGCAAGGAGTGGGGGCAATGTGGAAATCTTAGTTCATAAGTGAGGAAGGTGTGGTATGATTTATAATGTAGGACAGTGTGGTGATTTTGGTCTGAGTGGGTGATGTGACTGTCATATTTCCTAGGGCAGACAGTGTTGTGGGAATATTTTTTAGGAGAGAATAACATAGAGACCATGTACCATAAGTGAGACAGTGTGGGGTTAATTTTTGTGCACGGAGCAAAGTGAGGGGCACTACTTTATTTGAGTGCACAGCTTACGGCTTATATAGGGCACAGCGTGGGTGGCTATTTTTATTCAGAACCATTACAATGTCACTGTTATTTTTAAGCGCACCATTTTGGGATGTGCTGCAGAATACCGGAGAAGAGGGAAGCCTGCAGAGATGAGCTGTGGATGTGAGAAGTCAACATTGAGTCAGGTACTTAGATCTAAGGTGCATTTTCAGTAGGTTCAGAAAGTATTCAGACCCCTTTATATTTTCACACTTTGTTTCATTGCAGCCATTTGATAAATTCAAAAAAGTTCATTTTTTTCTCATTAATGTACACTGCATCTCATCTTGACTGAAAAAAACAGACATGTAGAAATTTTTGCAAATTTATGAAAAAAGAAAAACTGAAATCTCACATGGTCATGAGTATTCAGACCCTTTGCTCCGTATTAAGTAGAAGCACCCTTTTGAGCTAGTACAGCCATGAGTCTTGTTGGGAATGATGCAACAAGTTTTTCACATCTGAATTTGGGGATCCTCTGCCATTCTTCCTTGCAGATCCTCCCCAGTTCCGTCAGGTTGGATGGTGAATGTTGGTGGACAGCCATTTTCAGGTTTTTCCTGAGATGCTCAATTGGGTTTAGGTCAGGGCTTTGGCTGGGCCAGTCAAGAATGGTCACAGAGTTGTTCTGAAGCCAATCATTTGTTGTTTTAGCTGTGTGCTTAGGGTCATTGTCTTGTTGGAAGGTGAACCTTCGGCCAAGTCTGAGGTCCAGAGTACTCTGGAAGAGGTTTTCATCCAGGATATCTCTGTACTTGGCCACATTCATGTTTCCTTCATTTGCAACCAGTCATTCTGTCCCTGCAGCTGAAAAACACCCCCATAGCATGATGCTGCCACCACCATGTTTCACTGTTGGGATTGTATTTGGCAGGTGATGAGCAATTGACAAGCATTGACAATCTATATTTTCCTATGACATATGGATTGATTGATTGATTGATCTCGGTATAAATTGCTGTAATTATGACCATATAAGCTGTTTTATATCTTCACTGAGTGAGTTATGTGCTAATGACTACCTGTCTTCTGGTTTGATCTGTTGACACCCTTTATTTGTTTGTAAAAAATGTATATATATTGAATAATAATAAAAGAAGTTTTTTATTTACTATATACATTCCTTGTATCCTTTGGAGGGTATTTTTGCTACTGTTATCACACGGAATGTAACCCTTTTGTGAGGTTTTTCTTGGACTATAATGTTTAAAAAAAAAGGTGATGAGCAGTGCCTGGTTTTCTCCACACATACCACTTACAATTATCTCCAAAAAGTTCTATCTTCATCTCACCAGACCAGAGAATCTTATTTCTCATAGTCTGGGAGTCCTTCTTGTGTTTTTTAGCAAACTCTATGCGGACTTTCATATGTCTGGCACTGAGGAGGGGCTTCTGTCAGGCCACTCTGCTCTTAAGGCCCAACTGGTGGAGGGCTGCAGTGATAGTTGACTTTGTGGAACTTTCTCCCATCTCCCTACTGCATCTGTGGAGCTCAGCCACAGTGATTTTGGGGTACTTCTTTACCTCTCTCACCAAGGCTCTTCTCCCACTCGGTTTGGCTGGACAGCCAGATCTAGGAAGACTTCTGGTGGTCCCAACCTTCTTCGATTTAAGGATTATGGAGGCCACTGTGCTCTTAGGAACATTGAGTACTGCAGAAATTCTTTTGTAACCTTGGCCAGATGTGTGCCTCGCCACAATTTTGTCTCTGAGCTCCTTGGCCAGTTCCTTTTGACCTCATGATTCTCATTTGGTCTGACATGCACTGTGAGCTGTGAGGTCTTATATAGACAGGTGTGTGCCTTTACAAATCAAGTCTTATCAGTTTAATTAAACACAGCTCGACTCCAATGAAGGAATAGAATCATCTCAAGGAGGATCACAAGGAAATTGACAGCATGTGACTTAAATATGAGTGTTTGAGAAAAGAGTCTGAATATTTATGACCATGTGATATTTCAGTTTTTCTTTTTTAAAAAATTTGCAAAAATTTCTACATTTCTGTTTTTTTCAGTTAAGATGGGGTGCAGAGTGTACATTAATGAAAAAAAGTGAACTTTTTTGAATTTACCAAATGGCTGCAATGAAACAAAGAGTGAAAAATTTAAAGGGGTCTGAATACTTTCCATACCCACTGTACATTGTTCAGTTGCAGCCATTAACCCCTCTCTGACATCAGACGTACTATCCCGTCCATAAAATCCGTGACAATCTGACCACGGACGGGATAGTACGTCATAGCGATCAGCTGCGCTCCTGGGGGGAGCGCAGCTGATCGCCACGGGTGTCAGCTGATTATCACAGCTGACACCCGGGACTGTGTGCCAGGAGCAGTCACGGACCGCTCCCGGCACATTAACCCCTTGCACACCGCCATCAAACATGATCGCGGTGTACTGGAAGCACAGGGGAGCATCGCGCAGGGAGAGGGCTCCCTGCGCGCCCCCCTGAGACCCTCAGAACAGCGCGATGTGATCGCGCTATTCTGAGGGCTTCCTCCCTCCCAGGACCCGGATCCAAGATGGCGCCGGGGTCCTGGAGGGAGGCGGCTTCCTCAGTGCCTGCCGAGAGCAAGCACTGAGAAGCCTGCAGCGCTGCCTGTGAGATCGCTGGTCTCACAGTGTGCTGTGCACACTGTGAGACCAGCGATCTGACATTTTACAGTGATGTCCCACCCTGGGACAATGTAAAAAAGTAAAAAAAATAAAAATAAACGTGTAAAAAAAAAATTACAAAATAAATTAAAAAAAATATATATATTCCCCAATAAATTCATTTCTTCCTGTAAATAAAAAAAATAAAACAATAAAGTACACATATTTGGTATCGCCGCGTCCGTAACGACCCCCCATAAAACTGTCCCACTAGTTAACCCCTTTTGTGAACCCCTTAAAAAAAAATAAATAAAAACAAAGCAAAAAATCAGTGCTTTATCATCATACCGCTGAACAAAAAGTGGAATAACACGCAATCAAAAAGACGGATATAAATAAACATGGCACCGCTGAAAACGTCATCTTGTCCCGCAAAAAACGAGCCATTACACAGCATCATGAGCGAAAAAATAAAAAAGTTATAGCTCGCAGAATAAAGCGATGCAAAAATAATTATTTTTTATATAAAATTGTTTTTATTCTATAAAAGCGCCAAAACATAAAAAAATGATATATGTGAGGTATCGCCGTAATCGTACTGACCCGAAGAATAAAACTGCTTTATCAATTTTACCACACGCGGAATGGTATAAACTCCTCCCCCAAAAGAAATTCATGAATTGCTGATTTTTGTTCATTCTAACCTCCCAAAAATCGAAATAAAAAGCGATCAAAAAATGTCACATGCTCAAAAATAGTACCAATAAAAACGTCAACTCGTACCGCAAAAAATAAGACCTCAAATGACTCTGTGGGCCAAAATATGCGAAAATTATAGTTCTCAAAATGTGGTGAAGCAAAAACTATGTTTTGCAATAAAAAGCGTCTTTTAGCGTGACAGCTGCCAATCATAAAAACCCGCTATAAATAGTAAATCAAACCCCCCTTTATCACCCCCTTAGTTAGGGAAAAATAATAAAATTACAAAAATGTATTTATTTCCATTTTCCCATTAGGGTTATGGTTAAGGTTAGGGTTGCGGCTAAAGTTAGGGTTAGGGTTGGCACTAAAGTTAGTATTAGGGTTATGGTTGGGATTAGGGATAGGGGTGTGTTAGGGTTAGGTTTGTGGTTAGGGTTGGGACTAGGGTTAGGGGTGTGTTGGGGTTAGGGTTGGATTTAGAATTGGGGGGTTTCCGCTGTTTAGGCACATCAGGGGCTCTCCAAATGTGACATGACGTCTGATCTCAATTCCAGCCAATTCTGCGTTGAAAAAGTCAAACGGTGCTCCTTCCCTTCTGACCTCTGCCATGCGCCCAAACAGTAGTTTACTCCCACATGGGGTATCCGCCTACTCTGGACCCCAAGAGTTATTGTGCAATTTGTCCTATTTCTTCTGTTACCCTTGGGAAAATAAAAAACTGGGGGCAAAAATATCATTTTTTTTAAAAAAAATGATTTTTTTTGTTTTTACGGCTGTACGTTATAAACTTCTGTGAAGCACTTGGGGCTTCATAGCGCTCACCACACATCTAGATAAGTTCCTTGTGGGGTCTATTTTCCAAAATGGGGTCACTGTGGGGGGTTTCCACTGTTTAGGCGCATCAGGGGCTCTCCAAATGCGACATGACGCCCCCAGACCATTCCATCAAAGTCTACAATCCAAAACGTCACTACTTCCCTTCCGAGCCCCAACGTGTACCAATACAGTAGTTTTCTCCCACATATTGGGTATCTGCATACTCAGGACAAATTGGACAACAAATTTTTGTGTCCAATTTCTCCTGTTACCATTGTGAAAATAAAATATTGGGGGCGAAAAAAATAATTTTTGTAAAAAAAAATATATTTTTTATTTTTACGGCTGTTCGTTATAAACTTCTGTGAAGCACTTAGGGGTTCAAAGTGCTCACCACACATCTAGATAAGTTCCTTGTGGGGTCTATTTTCCAAAATGGGGTCACTTGTGGGGGGTTTCCACTGTTTAGGTGCATCAGGGGCTCTCCAAATGCGACATGACGCCCCCAGAACATTCCATCAAAGTCTGCAATCCAAAACGTCCCTACTTCCCTTTCGAGCCCCAACATGTACCCATACAGTAGTTTTCTCCCACATATTGGGTATCAGCGTACTCAGGACAAATTGGACAACAACTTTTGGGGTCCAATTTCTCCTGTTACCCTTGTGAAAATAAAATATTGGGGGCGAAAAAAATAATTTTTGTAAAAAAAAAATATTTTTTGTTTTTACGTCTGTACGTTATAAACTTCTGTGAAGCACTTGGGGCTTCATAGCGCTCACCACACATCTAGATAAGTTCCTTGTGGGGTCTATTTTCCAAAATGGGGTCACTTGTGGGGGTTTCCACTGTTTAGGCGCATCAGGGGCTCTCCAAATGCGACATGACGCCCCCAGACCATTCCATCAAAGTCTACAATCCAAAACGTCACTACTTCCCTTCCGAGCCCCAACGTGTACCCATACAGTAGTTTTCTCCAACATATTGGGTATCAGCGTACTCAGGACAAATTGGACAACAACTTTTGGGGTCCAATTTCTCCTGTTACCCTTGGGAAAATAAAATATTGGGGATGAAAAAATCATTTTTGTAAAAAAAATAAATACATTTTATTTTACGTCTGTACGTTATAAACTTCTGTGAAGCACTTGGGGGTTCAAAGTGCTCACCACACATCTAGATAAGTTCCTTGAGGGGTCTAGTTTCCAAAATGGTGTCATTTGTGGGGGGTTTCCACTGTTTAGGCAGATCAGGAGCTCTCCAAACACGACATGGCATCCAGCCAATTCTGCGTTGAAAAAGTCAAACGGCACTCCTTCCCTTCCAAACTTTGCCATGCACCCAAACAGTGGTTTACCCCCACATATGGGGTATCAGCGTACTCAGGACAAATTGCACAATAACTTTTGGAGTCTTGTTACCCTTGGGAAAATAAAAATTGGAGTGAAAAGATCATTTTTGTGGAAAAAATATGATTTTTTAATTTTACGGCTCTTGTGTGAAGCACTTGGGGGTTCAAATTGCTCACCAAAGATCTAGATAAGTTCCTTAGGGGGTCTAGTTTCCCAAATGGGGTCACTTGTGGGGGGTTTCCACTGTTTAGGCACATCAGGGGCTCTCCAAATGCAACATGGCGTCCAATCTCAATTCCAGCCAATTTTGGTTGGAAAAAGTCAAATGGTGCTCCTTCCATTCCGAGCTCTGCCGTGTGCCCAAACAGTGGTTCCCCCACACATATTGGGTATCAGCGTACTCAGGACAAATTGGACAACAACTTCCAAAGATGCACCAATTGTGGCACTTTACCAGGCTCTTCCCACTTGCCCTGTAGTGGTGGCAAGTGGGGTTCTTATTTGTGGGGTTGATGTCACCCTATGTATTGTCCAGTGACATCAAGCCCACAGCTTAGTATTGGAGAGGCATCTATAAGACACCTATCCATTACTAATCCTATAGTTACATGTTAAATAAAGACACAGCCAGAATAAAGTCTTTTATTGAGATAAAACATAACACAGTTTTCCCTTTTTATTATACACCTAATCCATGCAACGCTCTCGATCTCCTGTAAAAAAAACAAAAAAAAAAACAACACAAATATTTCCTGTCCGACGTAGTCCTAAATAACGAGTGTCCCACGCCGACTCCAGCTCTGCTATATCTGGATGACTGGCTCAGCCTGACATCCAGACATCCAGACACAGCAGAGCTTGTAGATGACCCGCCAGAGATAACCCAGACTCCGGCGGTCACCTGCACTGCAGTCCTCACGGTCAGCTGACCGTGAGATCTTTTGTAGTGACTGGAGAGAACCCCGGGGGTCATGTTCACAGCAGTTCTCGCGGTCAGCTCAGTCATTGTGAGAACTGCAGTGGACGCGAACTTCCGGCGGTGTCACAAGGTAAGACATTATTTCAATTAGTTCACATGCATAGTAAGCTGCGTTACAGCAGTTATTACGCATGTGACTAATAATTTACTGCCTCTAATGATAGCCTATGGGAAATTTAGGCTGCAGGAACTGATCGTCTCCGCATCATAAATAGACATGCTGTAGTCTGGAAAGAAACGCCGCATGTCCGTTTAAGCAGGTCTGCCGCCTGCGTCTCTGAACATATAGTGGAGATGGGATTTCATGAAATCCTATCCACTATGCTGTAACACCTGGACGCTGCAGGTTTGGAGCTGCGGATGTGGGCAGCGTTTTCTGACCGTGGAAACATACCCTAAGAGTAAGTGCTGTCTAAAATAACTTTGCATTTCGGCGCTTGTGCCCTGCCCTGACACTAGAGTAGCACAGTGTCAGGGTGAACACACAATCAATGCAACTGCAGGCATATTCTGGGGCATTGATGTGAGAAGACAGCACATCACAACGCTTTGTCCCCCTCCTCACTGAAGACACTGGCTCATTACTTCCAGATGCACCGAGTGACAGCCACAGACAGATAGGAGCCAGGCATCAGAACGTGCCCACAGTCACATTGTGTGCACACCCGCACTGACACTTGGAGTGTGCTGCTGTGCTCTTCCAACGTGGGTGCGCACGTGTAGACAGGTAATCTGATGTTAGACTGTGCTCGCTCTTACCAACGGCTCACTATTAGTGATGAGCGAGTATGCTCGTTGCTCGGGTTTTCCCAAGCATGCTCAGGTGGTCTCCGAGTATTTGGAAGTGCTCAGAGATTTAGTTTATGTCGGCGCAGCTGCATGATTTGCGACTGCTAGAGAGCCTGAATACATGTGGGGATTCCCTAACAAACATTCAATCCCCACATGTATTCAGGCTGTCCAGTAGCCGCAAATCATGCAACTGCGGCAACAGAATCTAAATCTCTGAACACTTCCAAATACTCGGAGACCACCTGAGCATGCTTGGGAAAACCCGAGCAACGAGCATACTCGCTTATCACTAATTAGTATCAATCAAGACAAGGAACTGACTTTAAAGGGAACTTGTCACCAGCTTTTCCCCATATAAAGTCCGACCAGCTCCTATAAGCCTCGTTTACAGTATTCTGGTATGCTGTCTGTATGTTCCCAATATGCTATGTAAGGCACAAAAAATATACATTTTATTTCACAGACAGTGCGGTCCAATTTGATGGGTGTCTCTGATCTTTCAGGTGGATCTGCCTGAAAAACATGCTGTGTGCACATATCCTTAGTCTGACTGATCCGTAAGGTGCGTGACCACTTAAAGTGCTTGGGGCAGCATGAATGCCAAATACGGCCCTGGTGCCAGTGTAGAATCGTAGGTACGCGGTATGCAGTGATGAACAGGAGGCAGAGCAAGGGTTAACGTGGGGTTTATTTAACAATGGATTCTCCACTCAGGGAGAAAATAGGGTAAAACTGTTTTGAGCAAGGATTTGCAAATAAGGAAAAACAGGTATGAGGAGGTTGAGAGGAAAGTTGAGTAATGTTAAACTTATCAGTCCGACGGCATCAGAAACTGGAATCCTGGATAAAAGCGATAGTGCCAGGGCAGTGGCGCGTAAGGGGTCCGGAGTAGACCTGAAGAAGATGGCGTTCCGGGTCATGTCGGTTGATCCTCGCTGTCCTGACGAGGGTCCTGGGTTCAGAAGGTGAAGTACAGGAACCGTTAAAGTCTTTTATAATTCCAGAGTCTACCGTTACTCGGCAGCTGCATACGCGTGTGTAAGGATACAGTTCACAGCTGGTCACATGGCCTCCCTGTCTCGGCACGCGCGCATCTATGCCCTGAAAGAAGACTTTACCAGTCTTGGTCACCGTTGTCAGCGGGCACTTTACCGGTATCTTTCGGCAGTCTCTGGTGGAGGATCTGAGGCCCATAAGACTTGGGCCTGCTCCGTCCCGGTGCTCAGAGGTCGGAGCGTTAACACTGTCCTCTGCACACCGCGCGTTCCCGCCAAGACTGACTTGTTTCCCACATGCCACAGCTTTTTTAGCCCCCTGTTGCTAAGTGCAAAGGTCGGTCCGGGGTTTTAAGCTTTCCCCCGTGCAACATGGTTGACAGCCCCGACAGTTCCGGACCCATAACAGAAAAGGTACGCCTGGTCCGGTTCTTCTCCTTACACCAGCTGTATAATGCATCTGGCATGCTGTATTGAACCTACTCAATATATATATAAATTTATCTGACAAACAGATTATAAAAATGTGATGGTGATGTTGTATGTAGCAATCTAGAAAATTAATGATAGATGTGGAGATCCAACAAATAAGGTACGTGTGGATCTGTTGAGCAATATTATTATCTACGCTAGAAACAAAATGTACCGTATGTGTGAAAAAATAATCAAAATATAATTATGCTTCTTCTGTAAGGGCAGGGAAGTGAAGCCTGATAATAAAACTGATAAAAGGCAGAAATGGGAATAGAGCCAAATTCCAAAGACATTTAGTAAGTAGTTGGCCCAAAATGTTAATTTTTTTGATAGTGCTGAAGATTAACAGAATGCCACACATGTGTTTATTACGCACATAAAATGATATACATCAACAGGTCGACTTCAATATTGTACATAACATTCTATCTCCCCTTAACTCTACATAAACATGCATGCCTGGCTCAGTAGGGCATGCATGTTTATGTCTATGTGTAAAGGGAGAAGAGCTTCTGTAATACACTTGGCTTATCTCTAACACATGGCTTACTTCTCACACACAGCTTATCTCCTAATAGAATCATAGAATCATAGAAAAGAACAAAAGAATTGGGTTTAAAATTCCAATATGCCTGTTTCTGATTTGTCAGTATGTACCATTGGGAATTAGTTGGAAAGGCACCATGCATAATCCATGTCAACATGGATGGATCCCACCTTGGTAAATTTAATTTGTACGGGCAACCAAGTACGATTTGATCAAAACTGGGTGTCAAACTCTGAATGTAAATACCATTGAAAGGTAGCAGAAAAAATGTAGCGGTGAATTTAAATAAATGTAATGTATTACGTTATATGACTTTTAATAATACGGTGATTAAAGAGCTTGTCCGCAATTGCCCCACCATGGTAATAAGCTGATCATAACAGGAACCAATGACAGATACAAACATCTGTAATCGGCAGGGAATCTAGAGAAAAGTGTTCAACTTTTCTGCAGCACAACTGTAGGGCAAATAACACTGAAGTGTCCATTAAATTAAATGGTCTGACCATGCAATGTACACCCAGAGAAACTCTTGTAGCCACTGTTCACTATGTCTAGTAGATAATGTTTCCTTATATGAAATTGGGTTTTCTAAACCAGACAAACATATTTAAAGGTATTTTATGGGCACACAGATTATTAAAACATTGTAAAGCATATCAGAAGTGAAAGAAAATCATAATTTAAAATTATATTCTGTTCTGGAGCTCTCACATGCAATGATGGTCCAGCTCCTTACTTTCAGCTACAGAGAATTCAAAGCACAGAACATAGAAATTTCCTGTCTGTGCTTTGAATGCTCCACTGTTGTGAACGTATTGGAGACGACTTCTGAGCTGAAGCTCCCTCTGGTGGTTGCTGAGGGTATTGAACCTATGTTGAACACCAAGAGTCCTACACCTGCAGTTGACGAGTGGTCTAGGTTGGAATTCAGCTTGCTTTTCTGCTGTCTCCTGCTTGCATTCAGATAAGTCTCTTTCAGTTTTATTTACTGTGGTTTGAATTCCTTGCTTCTTGCTGCATTGCTTTTTGTCTTCAGCCGGGTCCCCTTTGGGGGGCTTTGGCTGGTCTCCGTTTGTTTTTTGTATTTGTTCATTTGCTCAGTTCTTGTTATATTTTACTGCTGGGTTGCTACGTGTCCACACCAGAGATCTAATATAGGTGGTCGAGACCGTGTGGTCTCAGTATTTTTGGATTCAGAAGTGTTGGAGTTTTTCCTAGGGTTTTTTGGGTTGCAGACAGTATTCTCTCCTTTGCTGTCCTATCTAGACAGTTTTGGGCCCCAGCGTTTGCTCAATCTATTTTCTGTCTGTGTTCGTGTTTTCATCTTGTCTAACCGCCATTATATGTCTGGGGGCTTCCTATTTTTTGGGGTCTACTCCAGGGCAGTTAGCTTTCCTCTTTCCATCTTCAGGGATAGCTATCTCTCCGGCTGTGACGAGGCGTCTAGGGCACCGTAGCAACGACCCACAGCTGCTTCTAGTTGTGCGGTTAGTTTAGGGGTCTGCAACCTATTAGTTTCCAACCTCTCTGGTGTTAGGCTACCTATGCGTTTTTTTGCTCCTGCCTCCTCAGCTACCTAAACATAACACTCCACCAGCTGCTGTCACGTGGTTATCGCAACAGAGAGGAGCCAGAAGACCGCAACGTCTGATTGCTCCTACTCCTGCGCTGAAAAGAAGCACTTCACCTTCTTTTTAAATGGTGTTTAATTTCTTTTGCCAGTACAGGGGTTAATTGGCCATGTTGGGAGCTCTGGGAGTCTGACCTCTCAGCTAAGCTCGGTTAGCCATCCTATACCCTATATAATCTGGGTCCTGACTGAAACACATCGTCAGAGCTAGCTTATGCTGCATGGCTTGGAGGAGAGTTGTTTTGTGGTTTTATAAGGAGGAGTTTAGTGGATTTATCTGCAACTATTATGTGGGTTTGTTAGTGTGATAATTCCCTTCCCTCCTCTTACTTTGTTTTTTTCCCCATCCTCCATTCCCCGGTACATTCCTCTGTTATATGTGAGTGAATATTTGTATGCCTGGTATTTTCAGTTGCACTTGTTCATGTTGCCTTGTTCGTCTGGTTGGTGTACTGTGGTGCACAGTTGCTCCCCTCTTCCCTTGGTGGGGGAAGGCAACAGATGAAGGGTGGATGCAGGAGATAAGGCAAGGTTGGTGGCCCAGGCATCTTCACCTTCAGAAGTAACCCAGGGAATAGAGCAAGCTTGGCCCCCCTAGTGTTAGGGACATGGTAGGATCCCCTGTTCCCGGGTCACTTGACAACCAAGTCGTGACAGCTGTTCTGTACTGTGCTCTGAATGGTGATGTCATGGGGGCGTGGCCTGGTTTGCTCTTCAAATTGTGACTAACTGGATATGTGAAAAGAGATGTAAGGGGGAGAAGGAAACCAACGAAAATTGCAATCACATAAGTCCATGTAATGAACAATATGATTTTTATAAGTCAAGACAAGCAGACATGGATAGATAAAATGCAATAACATCAGTGGAAAAAATACCCTGCCC
Organism: Oophaga sylvatica; assembly: GCA_033576555.1. Taxonomy (NCBI): domain Eukaryota; kingdom Metazoa; phylum Chordata; class Amphibia; order Anura; family Dendrobatidae; genus Oophaga; species Oophaga sylvatica. The sequence goes on along the minus strand of JARQOD010000001.1, from coordinate 330,528,325 downwards.
TGAAATGGGCAGATCAAATCCCACCATAACACAGAGTCATATTGAACAGTGCCTGGATACATTAGCCATATAATTAGTTAGCTGCTATATATATATATATATATATATATATATATATATATATATATCACACCTTCACTACCACCAATTGTACATTTATGTGCTCAGGGAAATTTCACAGGTATCAACCATAGAAATAAAATATATAAATTGCAACAATTACCCGTTGGTAGTGAGTGGTGATAAATCTGCAGCGTCTCTCAAGGGGCTATCCCGCCCTCCTCTACGTTTCGGAGTGAACTCCTTCCTCAGGGGACGAGATATATACATACATATATATATATATTATTATATATATAATAGTATTGTTTGTCCAGCAATCAGTCCAATGGCAGGGTAAAATATAGCTTTTATTTATCCATTAAAAAAGTTCCAGGTTTCTTCAATAACAATTTTGCATGTAGTCAATCCCTTTTGGACGACATGTTTCGACACTACATGGGTCTTCCTCCAGGTCCAATATATATATATATATATATATATATATATATATATAAATGAACAGGGTATTTTTTCCACTGATGTTCCTGCATTTTATCTATCCATGTCTGCTTGTCTTGACTAATAAAAATCATATTGTTCATTATATGGACTTGTGTGATTGCAATTTTCGCTGGTTTCCTTCTCCCCTTATATGATCATTGGCAATTTGTCCTTATTAGTTCTATATAGTTTGTCCGGGGATATATGGTAAATTATATTCAAATATATATGTTGACACATTTGTATGTTATACACTGTTAGATTAATGATACCCCGGGCATCCTAATGTCTTTCATATATTATATGTGAAACGAAGAAAGAAGGAGAACAGGGATAGCACAGAAGCAGTGCAGGTTCCCCACAGAATAAAGTAACCTTATCAGCTTGTGACTTTGGCCAGCAGGGATGCCAATGTCAGCACGTATATCTTAAGTGACCACAGGACAGAAGAGTGTTAGAATAGCACATATTGGAGAAGTGGGAGGAATCGTAGGGAGGAAAAATGGTCTGAGCAGCGATTTATCCATCTTGAAATTATATACAGTACAGACCAAAAGTTTGGATACACCTTCTCATTTAAAGATTTTTCTGTATTTTCATGACTATGAAAATTCTAAATTCACACTGAAGGCATCAAAACTATGAATTAACACATGTGGAATTATATACTTACCAAAAAAGTGTGTAACAACTGAAATTATGTCTTATATTCTAGGTTCTTCAAAGCAGCCACCTTTTGCTTTGATGACTGCTTTGCACACTCTTGGCATTTTCTTGATGAGCTTCAAGAGGTAGTCACCGGAAATGGTCTTCCAACAATCTTGAAGGAGTTCCCAAAGATGCTTAGCACTTGTTGGCCCTTTTGCCTTCACTCTGTGGTCCAGCTCACCCCAAACCATCACGATTGGGTTCTGGTCTGGTGTCTGTGGAGGCCAGGTCATCTGGCATAGCACCCCATCACTCTCCTTCTTGGTCAAATAGCCCTATACACAGCCTGGAGGTGTGTTTGGGGTCATTGTTCTGTTGAAAATAAATGATGGTCCAACTAAACGCAAACCGGATGGAATAGCATGCCGCTGCAAGATGCTGTGATAGCCATGCTGTTTCAGTATGCCTTCAATTTTGAATAAATCCCCAACAGTGTCACCAGCAAAGCACCCCCACACCATCACACCTCCTCCTCCATGCTTCACGGTGGGAACCAGGCATGTAGAGTCCATCCGTTCACCTTTTCTGCGTCGCACAAAGACACGGTGGTTGGAACCGAAGATCACAAATTTGGACTTATCAGACCAAAGCACAGATTTCCACTGGTCTAATGTACATTCCTTGTGTTCTTTAGCCCAAACAAGTCTCTTCTGCTTTTTGCCTGTCCTTAGCAGTGGTTTCCTAGCAGCTATTTTACTATGAAGGCCTGCTGCACAAAGTCTCCTCTTAACAGTTGTTGTAGAGATGTATCTGCTGCTAGAACTCTGTGTGGCATTGACCTGGTCTCTAATCTGAGCTGCTGTAAACCTGCGATTTCTGAGGCTGGTGACTCGGATAAACTTTTCCTCAGAAGCAGAGGTGACTCTTGGTCTTCCTTTCCTGGGGCGGTCCTCATGTGAGCCAGCTTCTTTGTCTCGCTTGATGGTTTTTGCAACTACACTTGGGGACACTTTCAAAGTTTTCCCAATTTTTCGGACTGACTGATCTTCATTTCATAAAGTAATGTTGGCCACTCGTTTTTCTTTACTTAGCTGCTTTTTTCTTGCCATAATACAAATTCTAACAGTCTATTCAGTACGACTATCAGCTGTGTATCCACCAGACTTCTGCACAACACAACTGATGGTCCCAACCCCATTTATAAGGCCAGAAATCCCACTTATTAAACCTGACAGGGCACACCTGTGAAGTGAAAACCATTTCCGGTGACTACCTCTTGAAGCTCATCAAGAGAATGCCAAGAGTGTGCAAAGCAGTCATCAAAGCAAAAGTTGGCTACTTTGAAGAACCTAGAATATAAGACATAATTTCACTTGTTACACACTTTTTTGTTAAGTATATAATTCCACATGTGTTAATTCATAGTTTTGATGCCTTCAGTGTGAATTTAGAATTTTCATAGTCATGAAAATACAGAAAAATCTTTAAATGAGAAGGTGTTCCCAAACCTTTGGTCTGTACTGTAGGTTGCTTAGAATGGCGTTTTGTGGGTGAAGTGGTTGGGCACTGAGGATGGGCATGAGATACCTGTTGGGCTTCTGTGGAGGAAACCCCTGTTCCTCCCACGTCACCAATGTGACGTAACTACACAGGCACAGCCCCCGATGCCCCCTTTGTCTCTCAGGTCAGTAAGGGAACTGCACATAGAGCAAATGGCCATCTGGGAGGATGTCCTGTTACCCACTGGGTATTCTAGGATTCGTGATCAGAGTAAAAGCATCAGCCCAAAATTAATTTTATGGTTTAATTGCCTTAAGGGCGCACTAGACAATTACAGAAATATACAGTAAGCTATACAACGGAATTACAGTGGATTTTCAGTCAGAGTAAAACACAACAATAATGTACATGGCTTAGAGGTATTAGCTAGAGGTCAATGTTACCAGGCTGTAGGTTGCATGTGGACGCCGGGAGCTCTGCGAACCACAGGTACGAATCTTAGTTGCCGGACAGTCCCAAAAACGTGTGCCGCTGCTCCCTTGGCAGAGCTGTCCCTTGTTCCTTCTTAGATCTTCATCGTCTTGTTCTTCTGTGTGAATGGCTCGGTTCTGCCATCCGCTCACAGTTCTTATACCTGCTAGGTCCCTCCCCTCGGTGTCAGAGGGTTGGCTAATAATCTCCACCCTTAGCTACCTGCAGAATTTATTCCCAATATCTAAGAAAGGGGTTAACTTTCTCCAGGACGATCGTATCAGGACACGAGAGGTACCAGTGGATGCAGTTCATTTTCCCTGTCGCATGGAGATCAAACCTGGCCCATTTGGCCCTCCACGGTGACCCAATCTCTATATCTCAGGTCCCCGAGCCATCACCGACTCAGGAGTCGCACTGTCAGATGCCCGAGGTCTGCAGGATCACGCAGATATTTTTTATGAGACTGTACCTCGAAAGGCATGCTCATAATTCATAATCCTAGAATGGAGTCATAGTGGCAGGGAGAGACAATGGAGGTGTTTTCAGTGTCTAGCTGACAGGCATAATCTAATTGAAACCCCCAGGCATCTCCAGGCCCCATGCTACCATGGCTCCAGACTAAAGCTTTGAGGTCTTGTTTTGGCCTTATCTCATTATCATGCTAACAGACCTTGCTATTCAACATTGGAGCAGTAAATCCTGTTTTGGGACTGAATTACTTAGCATACTAAAAGGCCTTGTTATTCACTGTGGACACTAAACCCTGTTGTATTGAATATGCCCACAGGCCATGGGGCCAGGTGCAGCCAGCTGCCTGTGGCCCTGTGAATTTACACAAAATGGAGGCTGGTACAGGCCAATCTCAGACATGAAGAGAGCATTATGTCCCTTATCCAAGATGGTGGCTGTTCCTTCATCACAGCTTCCATTTCTGCCTCTTGGGAAATGTAGTCTAGAGGCACAGAAGGAGAGCTGGCAGAAAGTTCACTATGTAAAAAATTACAAACCACAAGGATGGCTGCTGGGGTAAATGGGGAGCTAAACAATGAAAATAAAGGTAATGAAAGTTTGGGGACTCATAACAGGGATCACCAAAAAGTTTTGTAAGCTTTTATCATAGATTGGAAAATTCTTTTAAGGCTTATTTATATAAGGCAGGACAACCAATGAAGCTCCATAGCTAGAGATGAGCGACTTTGCCTCCGGGAGGGTCGAATCGGGTTTCGGACCACCCGACTTTCTCAAAAGTAAAGTCGAGAACGAAATCGGCCGACTATCAGAAAAAGTCGAAGGTCCGACTGAAACTCGACCGAAACCCAATGCAAGTCAATGGGGAAGAAAAGTCGGCAGGGAGTGGAGGACAGTAAACACACCTACAGTGCCCATTTCAATGCCAACGACATCAATTCTTATAACTTAAACTTGTCAACCTTAATTTACTTTATAATAATAGTTACGCATTGAAAACTGGGGGTTATTTGGCTAAAGTTGTGGGGGGCAGGGCTGGCTCCAGGCTTTCGTGGGCCCCGGGCCAAAGAGTGTCAGTGGGCCCCTTTAACACATACTACAATTCATGATGCTCCAATACGGCAGAGAAATATAGGCATAGTACAATGTAAAAATACTTCACTTCTTACATTACATGACTGATATCTATTTTAAATTCTACAATAGCTCAAAAACCAGACAGTATATTCCTCCATATAGTATTATGGCCACCACATAGTGCGCCATACAGAATAATGAGCCCCATATATTGCTCCATACAGAATAATTGGTCCCATATAATGTTCCAAACAGTATATGATGAGCTCCACATAATGCTACAGTATATGATGGTCCCCATATAATGTGCCATACAGTATAGGACGGTCCCCATAGAGTATAATGAGTCCCACATATTGCTCCATACAGTATAATGAGTCGCATATAAAGCTCCATACAGTATATGATGGGCCCCTTATATTGATCCATAAAGTATGGGCTCCATATAATGCTCCATACAGAATAGGCCCCATATGTGCTCCATATGATGCTCCACACACTATATGATGCCCCATAAATAATGAACCCCATATGATGCTCCAGTATATGATGGGCCCCGTAGATGCTGCTCCAGTGTCTGATGTCCCCCATTTAGAATGCTCCAGCATATGATGGGCCCCATTGATGATGCTCCAGTGTATGATGGGCCTATATAATGCTCCATATATAATGGGCCCAATATGATGCTCCAGTGTATAATGGGCCCCGCATATTATGCTCCAGTGTATGATGGGCCCCATTTATAATGCTCCAGTGTATGATGGGCCCCATGGATGATGCTCCAGTGTATGATGGGCCTATGTAATGCGCCATATATAATGGGCCTAATGTGATGCTCCAGTGTATAATGGGCACCGTGTATGATGCTCCAGTGTATGATGGGCACAATTTATAATGCTCCAGTGTATGATGGGCCCCATGGATGATGCTCCAGTGTATGATGTTCCTATATAATGCTCCATATATAATGGGCCCCATATGATGCCCAGTATATGATGGGCCCCATGGATGATGCTCCAGTGTATGATGGGCCTATATAATGCTCCATATATAATGGGCCCCATTTATAATGCTCCAGTGTATAATGGGCCCCGTATATGATGCTCCAGTGTATGTATGATGGGCCCTATTTATAATGCTCCAGTGTATTATGGGCCCCATGGATGATGCTCCAGTGTATGATGGGCCTATATAATGCTCCATATATAATGGGCCCCATTTATAATGCTCCAGTGTATAATGGGCCCTGTATATGATGCTCAAGTGTATGATGGGCCTATATAATGCTCCATATATAATGGGCCCCATATGATGCTCCAGTATATGATGGGCCCCATGAATGATGCTCCAGTGTACGATGGGCCTATATAATGATCCATATATAATGGGCCCCTTATGATGCTCCAGTATATGATGGGCCCCATGGATGATGATCCAGTGCAAGATGGGCCTATATAATGATCCATATATAATGGGCCTCATATGATGATCCAGTGTATAATGGGCCCTGTATATGATGCTTCAGTGTATGATGGGCCCCATTTATAATGCTCCAGTGTATGATGGGCCCCATGGATGATGCTCCAGTGTATGATGGGCCTATATAATGCTCCATATATAATGGGCCCCATATGATGCTCCATTATATGATGGGCCCCATGGATGATGCTCCAGTGTATGATGGGCCCCATGAATGATGCTCCAGTGTATGATGGGCCTATATAATGCTCCGTATATAATGAGCCCTATATGATGCTCCAGTGTATAATGGGCCCCGTATATGATGCTCCAGTGTATGATGGGCCCCATTTATAATGCTCCAGTGTATAATGCTCCCCATATATTGCTCCAAACATTAAAAAAATGAAATACCTCTCCTAGCTGGGCACTGCTTTACTCTGGACTCCTCAGTGTCGCCATCATCCAGCTCTCTCCACTGTGACTGTTCAGGCAGAGGGCGCACAAACGTGACGTCATCGCGATCTCTGACCTGAATGTCACTGTCAGGAAACGTTGAAGACGTCACAGTGGTGAAGCAGGGAGAGGTAAGCATTGCAAGTGCTGGGGCCCTGAGCAAGCAGGGGGGGCCCACTTGTGGGCGCCGGCACTGGCACAGGGCCCCTCATAGTACGCCGGTGTCTCTGATGGCGAGTGGGCTCCCGCACCTGCTCAGGGCCCCGGCACTTGCCCGGGTGCGCCAGGTGCTGACGGCGACACGGGGGGGGGGACATCCCAGTTAGGGAGGTGGAAAACTGCCATATGTTGAGGTGTAGGTGGACGTTCAGCAGCTGCAAATGGAGGAATTGGAGAAGTCTGAGGAAGAGGAGGACAAAGCGAGCCATTTTGCTGGCAGCCTATGTGTTATCAGGGGAAGGTGGTACAAAACCCTTTGAAACCCAGGCATGGTTCATGTTAATGAAGGTGAGATCACCAACATTTTGGGTCGACAGCCGGGTCCTTCTTTCTGTCAGGATTGATCCAGCAGCACTGAAGACTCTTTCTGATAGCATACTACCAGCAGGGCAAGCAAGATCCAGGTGTCCAGTTTACAGACCCAGTAGTCAAAAGGGAATGAACTGTGAGGGAGAACATCGATAGGGAGGAGAGGTAATTTTGAACCATAGTTGACAACTGCTGTCTCCTGTCTGTTGCAATCGATTCAGTATTAACAGTAGTGTGAGCGGTACTCGAGAAATCAGTCCACAACATGGTAATGAAACCCCTGTCTCCAACGCCACTTCGGCTGTGTGCACCACGAACACCTCTTCCATGTTGCCCAGTACGGCTCGTGGTAGAACCTGCACCGCTGCTGTGTGCTGGGTGTGCCTCTAACAAATGGTTTATCAGAGTTGCTTGTTTGTTCGCCAATATTAGCTCTAGGTTCTCTTGTGGCATGATGTTCTGTAATTTGCCTTTATAATGTGGATCGAGGATGCTGGCCAACCAGTAGTCATCATCCTTCATAATTTTGGCAATGCAGGGGTCCGCAAGGCATAATCACACATGTGGGCCAATGTTCCAGGTGTCAATGATGCACTGCCAGTGGTGGGTGGAGGAGCACTTTCTGCCAAATCCATATCCCTTCAGTCACGCACAAACCCTGTACATGACCTTGGCAAGCCAACATTTTCTCTTTTCTCTCGCCCCCTGAGAAGCATCCTACTCCCCAAAATAATCATCCCCCTCATCCTTCTCCTCTTCCTTTTCTTCCTCCACCTCGTCCAGGACAGTTCCCTGAGCAGACAATGGCTGACTGTCATCAAGGCTTCCCTCCTCCTCCTCCTCTTCCTCCTCCGCTGCAGACGCCTGATCCTTAATGTGCGTCAAAGTTTGCATGAGCAGACGCATAAGTGGGATGGTCATGCTTATGAAGGCGTAGTCTGCGCTTACCAGCCGTGTGCATTCCTCAAAACACTGAAGGACTTTACAGAGGTCTTTCAGCTTTACAGCCTGCCTCTGTTCGCACAGCCTCTCAACCATGTGCATGGTGGAGTTCCACCTTGTTACAACGTCTATGATTAGGCGGTGCTTCGGGGGGTGGAGCGATTGCTGCAGCCTCTCCATACGACTGGAGTCTACAGGTGAGCGACGGATGTGGAGCACAGTCTTCGCACCTTATGTAGCAGGGCTGTTAACTCTGGATAATTATTTATGAAGCACTGCATCACCAAGTTCAAGGTGTGAGCCAGGCAAGGTATGTGTCTGAGTTTTGCCAGAGCTATGGCCGCCACAAAATTACGGCCGTTATCACTGACTACCTTGCTTGGCTCAAGATGCAGACTGCCCAGCCATGACTCAGTTTCTCGCTGCAAGTAGTTGGCCAGTACCTCCGCGGTGTGTCTGTTGTTGCACAAAGATATCATCTTTAAAACAGCCTGCAGACACTTACCACTAGCTGTTCGATAGTGGGACACCTCGTGTGCAACACTGGCAGCTGCGGATGGAGTGCTCGTGTGACTGCGCTCTGTCGACGAGCTTTCGCTTCTGGAGGAGGAGGAGGTTCAAACGCCTACAGCCAACTGTTGCCTATACCGTGGGATAGGCAGCACTGTCCCACCGCCGCTGTCCCCTGTGGACCCTGCATCCACCACATTAACCCAGTACGCAGTGATGGACACATAATGGCCCTGGCCATGCCTACTGGCCCATGCATCTGTTGTGAGGTGCCCCTTTCCACTCACTGATTGTTTGAGTGCATGGACAATGTGGTCTTTCACATGCAGGTGGAGGGCAGGGATGACTTTTCTAGAAAAGAAGTGCCGACTGGGTAGGTCATAGCATGGGACAGCGTAGGCCATGAGCTCACGGAACGCTGCGCTTTCAATCAAACGGAAGGGCATCATCTCTAATGAGATCAGTTTGGCAATGTAGGCGTTCAAAGCCAGTGTACTCGGATGAGAGGATGAGTACTTTCTTGTCCTACTCAGAGTCTCTGATAGGGTGAGCTGGACTTGAGAGCTGCATATGGGGGAACTAGCGGTGGACATGGCGGACTGAGAGGGGGTTGGTGATGGTGGTGGTGGTGATGGCCTAGATTCAGTCTTTGGTTGCAAAAACATTGTGAATCTCTGACTGCTTTATCCTTGCAACGACACCTCAACATTTCTTGCTGGTGGTGTGCTAACCGGTGGGCTTACAATGGGGGAAGCGATGTAGCGTTGCTGGCTACCTTCAGTCGGAGCAGGTGCACATGTGCTACCTGAAGTTTTGTAGTCCGTCCACGCTTGCAAGTGCATGCTGTTTAAATGTCTAAGCATGCAACTGGTATTCAAATTTCGGATATTTTTCCCTCAGCTAAAGGTCCTTCCACACTTCTTACAGATAACCTTTGCCTCATCAATAGGATTTTGGTCAAAAAAGTGCCACACTGCACTCTTCCTACTATAGGATAAATTTTCATGGCTTGCACGCTGTGCTAATTTGACCGTCTGGCCAAGCTGTCATGTAACTCTTTTTGTTTTTTTAACACGTTTTTGGACTGCTACGGGCCTGCCAGATAACTGCATCTGCGATGTCGATGCCTGCTGCGGATCCTCCTCCTCTTCTGAGCTACTGCCAGCGGCACCCTCTTCCCCCAATGGATGCCAATCTGGGTCAACAACTGGGTCATCCATCACCTTCTCTTCAATTTCATCTGCACCTTCCTCTGTGTCACCATGTAAGGTGGTATAGTATGCGGGAAGGGGCACCTGAGTTTCATCAGGGTCAGATTCTGGCTCAGTAGACTGCGAGGGCAATGTAGTGCTCTGGGTGAATGTACCAGCAGAATCATATAGCAGTGGCTGTGCATCAGTGCACTCAATGTCAGATTCTTCTTGGACTGGGGAATTCAGGACTTGACTTGATAACCCAGGCATGGTATGTGAAAAGAGCTCCATGGAGTAATCTGAAGTGTGGCCTGCAGCATCGTTCACTTTTGGTGGGGGTGAAGGAGAAAAGAAAAGGTGTTGTTCCTGACCAGGAGCCTGCATTTTTTGAAACTTCAGAAGAGGAGGCGATAGAGCTGGAGGCTGTTTCGGCAATGTAAGCCAAAACCTGTTCCTGATGCTCCGGCTTTAAAAGCGGTTTACCTACTCCCAGAAGAGGGAGCCTTCCAGGCCTTCTGGAGCCAGATGATGACGCAGGCTCAACACCTCCTGCCTTAGGTGCTATTGTGCTTTTGGCACTACCATCAGATGCACCACCACCACCATCAGTACCAGCTGGCCCCCCACGTCCACGTCCGCGGCCTCTTCCATTATACTTCCTCATGTTTGGGAAAATGTACCAAAAATACCAGCAGATATATGGTACTGTATCAGAAGCGTACAGCTGTATGTTATGTTTCGGTAGCTGAGGAGTGCAGGCAAAAAAAAGCAATACACCAGAGCAGTTGGAATCTATGAGATTGCAGTACCCTGACTAACCACAAAAACTAGAGGCAGCCGTGGAGCGTTCCTACGTTGGTCCTAGACGCCTCGTCACAGCCTGAGAAACTAACTACACCTAAAGATAGAAATAGGAAAGCTATCTGCCCCGGAGCAGAACCCCAAAGATAATAGAAAGCCCCAAACATGTAATGGCGGTTAGACAAGAAGAAATACAGACACAGACAGAAAATAGTATGAGCAAACGTTGGGGCCCAAACTAACTAAATAGAAAAGGATAGGAAGGGTACTTACTGCAATCCCAGAAAACCCTGAAAAGCACCAACTCTACTAATTTCAAAAACACCTGAGATCACACGACCTCTACCACCTAAATTAGTTCTCTGGTGTAACAAAATCAAAACAGCAGCCACTGAAAAAACTGGAAAAAGCAAAGGTACAAACATCAGTGGCTGAACTAAACTGAGAGGGCAAAAGCCCCCGGAGGGGACCCTGAAGGCCCCCACAGAAGTGCAGGACAAAATGCAAAAATCAAGCACAAAAACAAAAAGAAGAAAATGTCTTATCTGTTAGCAGGAGATGCAGACACGACACAGCAGGCTACAAAGGAAACAGGAATCAAGGATTCAGAGCAGAACAATTGATCACCGGCAACCCTGATGGGAAGGTGACTCCCTTATATAAGACCAGTCAGTAACACCTGATTCCCAATCCTCACAATCTTCACAATCTTCACTGGACAGACCAGCACCGCCTGTAACCACCAGAGGGAGCCTCTGCTCAGAACTCATCCCAAGCCCACTCACAACAGTACCCCCCCCTTGAGGAGGGGTCACCGAACCCTCATTTGAGCAACCAGGTCGGTCAGGATGAGTTCTATGGTACGCACGGATGAGTCTCCTAGCATGGATGTCCGAAGCAAACACCCAAGAATTGTCTTCCTGACCATAACCTCTCCACTTAACCAAATACTGGAGTTTCCGTCTAGAAAAACGAGAATCTAATATTTTCTCAACCACATACTCCAGATTGCCCTCAACCAAAACAGGGTCAGGAGGCACAGCAGCAGGAACCACTGGCTCAACAAACCTCTTCAACAAGGACTTGTGGAACACGTTATGGATCTTAAATGTCCCTGGAAGAAGCAAACGAAAAGAAACAGGATTAAGAATCTCTATGATGTTATAAGGTCCAATGAACCTAGGCTTAAATTTAGGAGATGCTACTCTCATAGGAATATTTTTTGAGGACAACCAGACCAAGTCACCCACTTTAAACCGAGGACCATCAGTCCTATGCCGGTTAGCAAACCGCTGGGCCCTCTCCTGAGAGAGGGACAACCTCTCCACTACCTGGTCCCAAATCTGTTGCATACGCTCCACAACAGAGTCAACACCTGGACAGACAGAAGCCTCCGTCTGTCCTGAAGAAAATCGAGGGTGAAACCCAGAATTACAGAAAAACAGAGACATCAAAGTGGCAGAGCTAGCCCTATTATTAAGAGCAAACTCAGCCAAAGGCAAAAAAGAGACCCGGTCATCCTGATCAGCAGACACAAAGCATCTTAGATAAGTCTCCAATGTCTGGTTTGTTCTCTCAGTTTGACCATTGGTCTGAGGATGAAATGCCGAGGAGAAAGACAATTGAACACCCAGTTTAGAACAAAAAGTCCTCCAAAATCTGGAAACAAACTGGACTCCTCTGTCAGACACTATGTTCTCAGGAATGCCGTGTAAACGAACCACGTGCTGAAGGAACAACGGCACCAATTCAGAGGAGGAAGGCAACTTAGGTAATGGCACAAGATGTATCATCTTAGAAAACCTATCAGAAATCACCCAGATGGCGGTCATTCTCTGAGAAACAGGAAGGTCGGAAATGAAATCCATAGAGATATGGGTCCATGGTCTCTTGGGCACAGGCAATGGCATCAACAAACCACTAGAGCGAGAGCAAGGCTTGGAGCGAGAGCAAGTCCCGCAGGACTGCACAAATTCCCTGACATCACGAGACAAGGTAGGCCACCAAAAGGACCGACTAACCAAGTCTCTGGTACCAAAAATTTCGGGATGCCCAGCCAACGCGGAACAATGAATCTCAGACATCACACTCTTTTTCCACTGGTCCGGGACAAACAATTTTCCAACAGGGCAGCGCTCGGGCCTATCCTCCTGACACCCCTCCAGAGCAAGTCTCAAATTAGGTGAGATGGCGGAAAGAACTACACCCTCTTTCAAAATAACAGAAGGATCAGATAACTCAGGAGAGTCCGCAAGGAAGCTCCTCGAGAGGGCATCCGCCTTAACATTCTTAGTGCTAGGAAGAAAGGAAACCACAAAATTAAAACGTGTGAAAAACAAGGCCCACCTGGCCTGTCTAGGATTGAGTCGCTTGGCAGATTCCAGATAAACCAGATTCTTATGGTCAGTAAGGACCACCACCTGATGTTTGGCTCCCTCCAGCCAATGTCTCCACTCTTCAAAAGCCCACTTCATGGCCAATAACTCCCGATTACCCACGTCATAATTACGTTCAGTAGGTGAAAATTTTCGAGAGAAAAAGGCACAAGGGTTACTTTTAGAGGTCTCTGGATCTTTTTGGGACAAAACGGCACCTGCCCCAATTTCAGAGGCATCAACCTCCACCTGAAATGGCAGAGAAACATCAGGCTGCCATAGAACAGGAGCAGAAGTGAATCTTTGCTTAAGTTCCTGAAATGCAGAGACTGCCTCAGGAGGCCAATTCACCACATCAGAACCCTTTTTGGTCAAATCAGTTAATGGTTTAACAATAACCGAGAAATTACCAATAAATTTACGATAAAAATTGGCAAAACCCAAAAATCTTTGAAGAGCCTTTACTGAAGTAGGTTGGACCCAATCACAGATGGCCTGAACCTTGACCGGGTCCATTTCAATAACAGATGGGGACAAAATGAATCCCAGAAATGAGATCCTCTGTACACCAAAAAGACACTTTGATCCCTTCACATACAGAGCATTCTCTCTCAAAATCTGGAATACAGTTCGAACATGTTTCACATGAGAGTCCCAGTCATTAGAAAAAATCAAGATATCATCCAAATAAACAATCAGAAATTTATCCACAAAATCCCTGAAAATGTCATTCATGAAGGACTGGAAGACAGAAGGAGCATTAGTGAGCCCAAAGGGCATCACAAGGTACTCAAAATGCCCCTCCGGGGTATTGAATGCCGTCTTCCATTCATCCCCGTGCTTAATGCGAATAAGGTTATATGCCCCCCTGAGGTCAAGCTTGGTAAACCAAGTAGCGTTTTTCACCCTGGAAAACAGGTCAGAAATCAAGGGTAACGGGTATTGATATTTCACAGTAATATTGTTCAAAAGACGATAATCAATACGCGGCCTTAATGAACCATCCTTTTTGGCCACAAAGAAAAAAACCGGCACCTAAGGGTGAAGAGGATGGTCTGATATGACCCTTCTCCAATGACTCCTTGATATAAGACCGCATAGCGTCATGTTTAGGTACAGACAAGTTAAAAAGGCGACCTTTAGGGAATTTACTACCAGGCACTAATTCAATAGCGCAGTCATAGCTCCTATGGGGAGGCAAGGATGCAGATTTACTTTCGCTAAATACATCAGAAAAATCAATCAAAAAGTCAGGAACATCCTGAGCCTGGGGGGAGGCAGAAAAAACAGGAGTGTTGGTATTAACACATTGGCAGCCCCAACTGGTTACAGACACAGATTTCCAATCCAAAACAGGATTATGAAACTGTAACCAAGGGAAACCCAGTACGATAATATCATGCAGATTATACAGAACCAAAAATTTGCAGCACTCTTGATGATCAGGTTCAACCCTCATTATCACCTGAGTAGAGAACTGAGGTTTATTCTCAGCCAAAGGGGTAGAATCGATCCCCAGTAGGGGAATAGACTTCTGTAGGGGTATCAAGGGAAACCCACAACGTTTAGCAAAATCATAATCCATCAGGTTAATAGCTGCTCCAGAATCAACGAAAGCCTGAGCAGAAAATGAGGACAGAGAGCATATCAGAGTGACAGTTAATAAAAACTTAGTCTGAACACTACCCAAGACAACTGAGCGTGCAAAACGTCTTCCCCGCTTAGGGCAGACTGAAATAGCATGAGAGGCATCACCACAGTAGAAACATAACCCATTGCGCTTTCGAAACTCATGACGCTGTGCCCCAGACACCACTCTATCACACTGCATGGATTCAGAAGCAGGTTCACAAGGCAACACTATTCCACGCATACTTCTCCGCTCACGCAAACGTTTGTCAATTTGAATCGCTAATGACATAGAATCATTGAGACCAGAGGGGACAGGGAATCCCACCATAACATCCTTTACATTATCTGACAGACCCTTCCGAAAAAGGGCCGCCAAAGCGTCGTCATTCCACTTGGTCAGGACTGCCCACCTACGGAATCTCTGACAGTATAACTCAGCGTCATCAAGCCCCTGATTTAATGCCAACAAGGCTTTTTCAGCTTGATCAGTGACATTAGGCTCATCGTACAATAACCCCAAAGCCAGAAAAAATGCATCAACATCACTCAAAACAGGATCCCCAGGTGTCAGGGAAAAAGCCCAATCCTGAGGATCGCCGCGCAGGAGAGAGATGACAATTTGAACCTGCTGCGCTGCGTTCCCTGAGGACTTAGATTTTAAGGCAAAAAACAATTTACAATTATTTTTGAAATTCTGAAACTTAGCTCGATCCCCTAAAAACAAATCTGGCATGGGAATCCTAGGTTCCACAACAGGCAACCTAGCAAGATATGCAGCAATACTCTGAACCTCAGTGGCAAGCTGATCCACACGGCCAGACAACTGTGCAAACTCCATTGAGAGAAACAATCCTCCCCAGCACCCAGAGATGCAGAGGGAAAAAAAAAAAAAAAATACAACAAACAGAAAAATATCTCTGACAACTCTGACAACCGTTTTTTCTTTCACAAATTTTTTCCCTTCTGTGAGTACCATACAATTTTAAATTTTAGGCCGGTGATACTGTTATGTTTCGGTAGCTGAGGAGTGCAGGCAAGAAAAAGCAATACACCAGAGCAGTTGGAATCTATGAGATTGCAGTACCCTGACTAACCACAAAAACTAGAGGCAGCCGTGGAGCGTTCCTACGTTGGTCCTAGACGCCTCGTCACAGCCTGAGAAACTAACTACACCTAAAGATAGAAATAGGAAAGCTATCTGCCCCGGAGCAGAACCCCAAAGATAATAGAAAGCCCCCAAACATGTAATGGCGGTTAGACAAGAAGAAATACAGAAACAGACAGAAAATAGTATGAGCAAACGTTGGGGCCCAAACTAACTAAATAGAAAAGGATAGGAAGGGTACTTACTGCAATCCCAGAAAACCCTGAAAAGCACCAACTCTACTAATTTCAAAAACACCTGAGATCACACGACCTCTACCACCTAAATTAGTTCTCTGGTGTAACAAAATCAAAACAGCAGCCACTGAAAAAACTGGAAAAAGCAAAGGTACAAACATCAGTGGCTGAACTAAACTGAGAGGGCAAAAGCCCCCGGAGGGGACCCTGAAGGCCCCCACAGAAGTGCAGGACAAAATGCAAAAATCAAGCACAAAAACAAAAAGAAGAAAATGTCTTATCTGTTAGCAGGAGATGCAGACACGACACAGCAGGCTACAAAGGAAACAGGAATCAAGGATTCAGACCAGAACAATTGATCACCGGCAACCCTGATGGGAAGGTGACTCCCTTATATAAGACCAGTCAGTAACACCTGATTCCCAATCCTCACAATCTTCACTAGACAGTCCAGCACCGCCTGTAACCACCAGAGGGAGCCTCTGCTCAGAACTCATCCCAAGCCCACTCACAACAGCTGTATACAGTGAAGGGGAAAATTGTAAATCTCCATATATATTTCCAGGGGTCACACACAGACGCTCTCAGGCTCAGTATGGATTAGACCAGAATATAAAAAGCATAAAAAGGGTACTGTATCAGAAGCGTACAGCTGTATACAGTCTAGGGGTAATTGTAAAGCTCCGTATATATTTCCGGAGTCACACACAAATGCTCTCTCAGTATGGATTTGACCAGAATACAAAAAGCTGAAAAAAGGTAATGTATCAGAAGATAACAGGTGTATATATCATAGTGTAAAATTTAAATCTCTGTATATATTTCGGGAGTCACACACAAACGCTTTCTCACTATGGATTTGACCGTAATAAAAAAGGCAGAAAACAGGTACCGTATCAGAAGATACCAGGTGTATATAGTATAGGGTAAAGTTTAAATCTCCGTATATATTTCTGTTGTCACACACAAACGCTCTCTCAGTATGGATTTGACCAGAATACAAAAAGCTGAAAAAAGGTACTGTATCAGAAGATACCAGGTGTATATAGTATAGGGTATAATTTAAATCTCCGTATGTATTTCTGGAGTCACACACAAACGCTCTCTCAGTATGGATTTGACCAGAATACAAAAAACTGAAAAAAGGTACTGTATCAGAAGATACAGTGCCTTGCGAAAGTATTCGGCTCCCTGGAACTTTTAAACCTTTTCCCACATATCATGCTTCAAACATAAAGATACCAAATGTTAATTTTTGGCTGAAGAATCAACAACAAGTGGGACACAATTGTGAAGTTGAACGAAATTTATTGGTTATTTTAAATTTTTGTGGAAATACAAAAACTGAAAAGTGGGGCATGCAATATTATTCAGCACCTTTAACTTAATACTTTGTTGCGCCACCTTTTGCTGTGATTACAGCTGCAAGTCGCTTGGGGTATGTCTCTATCAGTTTTGTACATTGAGAGACTGAAATTCTTGCCCATTCTTCCTTGGCAAACAGCTCGAGCTCAGTGAGGTTGGATGGAGATCGTTTGTGAACAGCAGTTTTCAGCTCTTTGCACAGATTCTCGATCCGATTCAGGTCTGGACTTTGACTTGGCCATTCTAACACCTGGATAGTTTTATTTGTGAACCATTCCAGTGTAGATTTTGCTTTATGTTTGGGATCATTGTCTTGTTGGAAGACAAATCTCCATCCCAGTCTCAGGTCTTTTGCAGACTCCAACAGGTTTTCTTCAATAATGGTCCTGTATTTGGCTCCATCCATCTTCCCTGTCCCTGCTGAAGAAAAGCAGGCCCAAACCATGATGCTGCCACCACCATGTGTGACAGTGGGCATGGTGTGTTCAGGGTGATAAGCTGTGTTGCCTTTAGGCCAAACATATCATTTGGCATCGTTGCCAAAAAGTTCGATTTTGGTTTCATCTGACCAGAGCACCTTCTTCCACATGTTTGGTGTGTCTCCCAGGTGGCTTGTTGCAAACTTTAAACGACACTTTTTATGGCTATCTTTGAGAAATGGCTTTCATCTTGCCACTCTTCCATAAAGGCCAGATTTGTGCAGTGTACGACTGATTGTTGTCCTATGGACTGTCCCACCTCAGCTGTAGATCTCTGCAGTTCATCCAGAGTGATCATTGGCCTCTTGGCTGCATCTCTGATCAGTCTTCTCCTTGTTTGAGATGAAAGTTTAGAGGGACGGCTGGGTCTTGGTAGATTTGCAGTGGTATGATACTCCTTCCATTTCAATATGATCGCTTGCACAGTGCTCCTTGGGATGTTTAAAGTTTTGGAAATCATTTTGTATCCAAATCCGGCTTTAAACTTCTCCACAACAGTATCACGGACCTGCCTGTTGTGTTCCTTGGTCTTCATGATGCCCTCTGTGCTTCAAACAGAACCCTAAAACTATCACAGTGCAGGTGCATTTATACGGAGACTTAATTACACACAGGTGGATTATATTTATCATCATTAGTCATTTAAGACAACACTGGATCATTCAGAGATCCACAATGAACTTCTGGAGTGAGTTTGCTGCACTGAAAGTAAAGGGGCCGAATAATATTGCACGCCCCACTTTTCAGTTTTTGCATTTCCAAAAAAATTTAAAATAACCAATAAATTTCGTTCAGTTTCACAATTGTGTCCCACTTGTTGTTGATTCTTCACCAAAAATGTACATTTGTTATCTTTATATTTGAAGCATGATATGTGGGAAAAGGTTGAAAAGTTCCAGGGAGCTGAATATTTTCGCAAGGCACTGTACCAGGTGTATATAGCATAGGGTAAAAGTTAAATCTCCGTATATATTTCCGGAGTCACACACAGACGCTCACTCAGTATGGATTTGACCCGAATACAAAAAGCTGAAAAAAGGTACTGTATAAGAAGATACCAGGTGTATATGGTATAGGGTAAAATTTAAATCTCCGTATATATTTCTGGAGTCACACACAAACGGTCTCTCAGTATGGATTTGACCAGAATACAAAAAGCTGAAAAAAGGTACTGTATCAAAAGATACCAGGTGTATATAGTATAGGGTAAAATTTAAATCTCCGTATATATTTCCGGAGTCACACACAAACGCTCTCTCAGTATGGATTTGACCGTAATAAAAAAGGCAGAAAAAAGGTACTGTATCAGAAGCGTACAGCTATATACAGTATGGGGGTAATTGTAAATCTCAGTATATTTTTCCAGAGTCACACACAGACGCTCACAGGCTCAGTATGGATTAGACCAGAATATAAAAAGCAGAAAAAGGGTACTGTTTCAGAAGCGTACAGCTGTATACAGTATAGGGGTAATTGTAAATCTCCGTATATATTTCCGGAGTCACACACAGACGCTCACAGGCTCAGTATGGATTAGACCAGAATATAAAAAGCAGAAAAAGGGTACTGTATCAGAAGCGTACAGCTGTATACACTGTAGGGGTAATTGTAAATCTCTGTATATATTTCCGGAGTCACACACAGATGCTCACAGGCTCAGTATGGATTAGACCAGAATATAAAAAGCAGAAAAAGGGTAATGTATCAGAAGCCTACAGCTGGATACAGTGTAGGGGTAATTGTAAATCTCCGTATATATTTCCGGAGTCACACACAGATGCTCACAGGCTCAGTATGGATTAGACCAGAATATAAAAAGCAGAAAAAGGGTACTGTGTCAGAAGCCTACAGCTTTATACAGTGTAGGGGTAATTGTAAATCTCCGTATATATTTCCGGAGTCACACACAGACGCTCACAGGCTCAGTATGGATTAGACGAGAATCTAAAAAGAAGAAAAAGGGTACTGTATCAGAAGCGTACAGCTGGATACAGTGTAGGGGTAATTGTAAATCTCTGTATATATTTCCGGAGTCACACACAGACGCTCTCTCACTATGGATTTGACCGTAATAAAAAAGGCAGAAAAAAGGTACTGTATCAGAAGATACAAGGTGTATATAGTATAGGGTAAACTTTAAATCTCAGTATATATTTCCGGAGTCACACACAAACGTTCTCTCAGTATGGATTTGACCATAATAATAAAGGTAGAGAAAAGGTACTGTATCAGAAGCGTACAGCTGTATACAGTGTAGGGGTAATTGTAAATCTCCGTATATATTTACGGAGTCACACACAGATAGTCAGCATGTATTTGTCTGTGATACCAGGCGGTACACGGTAGTGTGTGAGGAGCATACAGCTCTATACGGTGTGGGAAAAAATGAACGCTCAGTAACTGTGCAGAAAAAAAGAATAAAAGTATTAGTGCTGTGTAAAAAGCAGTCTGCACAGCAGTGTACACACAGCAATACAGCTAGCAGGCAGCCTATTAACCAGCGCTGCTGCACACAAGAAAATCCTCCCCTGTCACTGGCAGGCAGCCTAATAACCAGCGCTGCTGCACACAAGAAAATCCTCCCCTGTCACTGCACACTGACTGTACAGCACAATTGCTATCAGCACAAGCACATAAGAACTTCTCTTTCCAGCCCTAACTCTCTCCCTATTGATAAACAGCATCAGCAACCTCTCCCTACTGTTAAGATCGGCAGAAGTAAAATGGCGGTCAGCGGTCAAGGCTTTTAGAGACGCTATGACGCCCCCCAAAGCAAGCCAATCACTGCAATGCCCTTCTCTAAGATGGTGGTGGCCGTTGCCCATGTCATCTCGTTGCCCACAGTGTACGTCCTGGCTCAATGGCTGAAAAAAGGCACCTGCAAGAATTATGGGAAAACCGACTTTGGCGCTCGTGTCAACGACCGTATGGCCGACTTCACGTAATGGTTGGGTTTCGCTGGGCGAAACCCGACTTTGGCGAAAGTCGGCGACTTATGAATCTGACCGACCTGTTTCGCTCAACTCTATCCATAACTGATGTTGGTCTGAAAAAGTCTCCAAACTATTTTTAAATCCTGTATGTCAGATGTTTGGTTTAGAATCCTTGACAGAGGGGGACATTGCAGTATAGCGGCTGTGCTTTTGTAAGGAGGTGACATAGGTCGTCATATGCCTCCCCCTCTTTGCACACTGTTCACATGTATCACATGTGATACCTTGTCATTTACCAATGTTAATATGTTCATGTAATGTTGCTGTATTCTGTATGTACTTGATATGTACTGTTTATAAGACTAAGCACAGTGTAGGGAAATAGCATAGGACAATAGCGGGGGCACAATAGAGATAGGGAAGGAGATAGAATAGTATACTGAGCATTAGGGGTTTTCCAGTTGGGAGGGGTTACAGATAAGTGCAGCATTGAGCAGTGGGATATAGGGAGGCACTTCCTGGTCAGTGTTCAGTGCAGTTGCAGCCGTGATTGCTAGGATGTGACAGGGATTGCCCAGGAAGAGCAGTGATTGCTGGAAAGGGACAGGGATTGTCCAGGAAGAGCAGTGATTGTTGAAACAGGACAGGTATTGTCCAGTAAGAGCAGTGATTGCCAAGACGGGACAGGGATTGTCCATGAAGAGCAGGGATTGTGAGGGAGACAGAAAAGCCCAAGAAATGTCACTCTGTATGCACTGTGCCACCTCTGTATTGAAAACCCTGCTGATAAGTAAAGTTAACCTGTTAGGAATGACACTGCCTCTGGAGTGGTTTGTGAGACCCATGTAGCTGAAGCTGGAATGACCAAAGCAGAGGGGACTCTGGTGATTAACGTGAGTGTTCTGTTTTGTGCACGTTACACATACAGGAGAAGGGACATCATGTTTCATCTGTGGGGTGCCGGGATTGTGGGAACACTACAGTCCGTTGCCACAACTACCACCCAGGCCATCTGGGTGTGTTTCCACCATCAGTATTCCGTCAGTAATTGCTGCTTGTTTGACGGTGGAAACACAGCCTTAAACTTTCATAGAGCTCTGGAGCACTAGAGCCTGGAGACTGGAATATTTCATCCAATGAAGACCTGGATGGATTAATTCATCATTAAAGACCTTCTACTGCTCACCTGGACCATGTTGGGCACAATTGGAGCTTCCTAGCTGCAAAATGTCCAAACCCTGGTCTAAAGAAGATCCTGCTTAGTCACAGATGCCTTTGATTCCAGAAAACCTGCAAAAGACTCCAGTGAGAAGAATCCCAAAGACACTCCTGCGCCTCTGCAATCTGTCAGAAGGAAGGTGTTTCCCAAGAACCCAAGGATTCAGTGTTCATCGAAGTTCAGGAAGAAGCCACTGCGAGTAAAATCCTCTTCCCACAGCACATCGTGTCTCTGCTTAGCTAAATCCAATGATACGTAGCGCTGTGCCAGCTTCAAACCAGAAGACCGGGGCCCCATACAAAGGGGAAATCCTCTCCAACATCTAAAGAGTCCCTGAAGACAGGGAAAAACCCCAGGGAGAGGATAAACAGCTCTTTGCAATTATACGCTACCCAAGACACGGCACCGCTCTATACAACCTAGTAAAGGGCTGCCATTAAAACTTAACAATAAGGGTCCTGCCATAAATAAAAATGCTAATAAGCCCACATGCCTTACACTAGACCTTAAATACCTTCTAACCAAAAGGATACAATTCCTAGGATCAAGAGGATTTGTCTACCTTCTCATTTCATTCATAAACAATTCATTCATTTCATCAGACCATATGACATTCTCCCAATACTCTTCTGGATAATCCAAATGCTCTCTAGCACTGCAGGATCTGAGTTTCACGAACACTGCACTGCACTTGCTCACTGAGCCAGTGCGCATGTCCTGAGTAAAACACACGGTGCCCAAAGATACCTGTGGAGCAGGGCAGCTGTTATGTTTCGGTAACTGAGGAGTGCAGGTAAAAAGGCAATACACCAGAGCAGTTGGAATCTATGAGATTGCAGTACCCTGACTAACCACCACAACTAGAGGCAGCCGTGGAGCGTTCCTACGTTGGTCCTAGACGCCTCGTCACAGCCTGAGAAACTAACTACACCTAAAGATAGAAATAGGAAAGCTATCTGCCCCGGAGCAGAACCCCAAAGAAAATAGAAAGCCCCCAAACATGTAATGGCGGTTAGACAAGAAGAAATACTGGCACAGACAGAAAATAGTATGAGCAAACGCTGGGGCCCAAACTAACTAAATAGAAAAGGATAGGAAGGGTACTTACTGCAATCCCAGAAAACCCTGAAAAGCACCAACTCTACTAATTTCAAAAACACCTGAGATCACACGACCTCTACCACCTAAATTAGCTCTCTGGTGTAACAAAATCAAAACAGCAGCCACTGAAAAAACTGTAAAAAGCAAAAGTACAAACATCAGTGGCTGAACTAAACTGAGAGGGCAAAAGCCCCCAGAGGGGACCCTGAAGGCCCCCACAGAAGTGCAGGACAAAATGCAAAAATCAAGCACAAAAACAAAAAGAAGAAAATGTCTTATCTGATAGCAGGAGATGCAGACACGACACAGCAGGCTACAAGGGAAACAGGATTCAAGGATTGAGACCAGAACAATTGATCACCGGCAACCCTGATGGGAAGGTGACTCCCTTATATAAGACCAGTCAGTAACACCTGACTCCCAATCCTCACAATCTCCACTGGACAGACCAGCACCGCTTGTAACCACCAGAGGGAGCCTCTGCTCAGAACTCATCTCAAGCCCATTCACAACAGTACCCCCCCTTGAGGAGGGGTCACCGAACCCTCACTTGAGCAACCAGGTCGGTCAGGATGAGTTCTATGATACGCACGGATAAGCCTCCTAGCATGGATGTCCGAAGCAAACACCCAAGAATTGTCTTCCTGACCATAACCTCTCCACTTAACCAAATACTGGAGTTTCCGTCTAGAAAAACGAGAATCTAATATTTTCTCAACCACATACTCCAGATTGCCCTCAACCAAAACAGGGTCAGGAGGCACAGCAGCAGGAACCACTGGCTCAACAAACCTCTTCAACAAGGACTTGTGGAACACGTTATGGATCTTAAATGTCCCTGGAAGAAGCAAACGAAAAGAAACAGGATTAATAATCTCCATGATCTTATAAGGTCCAATGAACCTAGACTTAAATTTAGGAGATGCTACTCTCATAGGAATATTTTTTGAGGACAACCAGACCAAGTCCCCTACTTTAAACCGAGGACCATCAGTCCTATGCCGGTTAGCAAACCGTTGGGCCTTCTTCTGAGAGACGGACAACCTCTCCACTACCTGGTCCCAAATCTGTTGCATACGCTCCACAACAGAGTCAACACCTGGACAGACAGAAGCCTCCGTCTGTCCTGAAGAGAATCGAGGGTGAAACCCAGAATTACAGAAAAACGGAGACATCAAAGTGGCAGAGCTAGCCCTATTATTAAGAGCAAACTCAGCCAAAGGCAAAAAAGAGACCCAGTCATCCTGATCAGCAGACACAAAGCATCTTAGATAAGTCTCCAATGTCTGGTTTGTTCTCTCAGTTTGACCATTGGTCTGAGGATGAAATGCCGAGGAGAAAGACAATTGAACACCCAGTTTAGAACAAGAAGTCCTCCAAAATCTGGAAACAAACTGGACTCCTCTGTCAGACACAATGTTCTCAGGAATGCCGTGTAAACGAACCACGTGCTGAAGGAACAACGGCACCAATTCAGAGGAAGAAGGCAACTTAGGTAAGGCACAAGATGTATCATTTTGGAAAACCTATCACAAATTACCCAGATGGCGGTCATTCTCTGAGAAACAGGAAGGTCGGAAATGAAATCCATAGAGATATGGGTCCATGGTCTCTTGGGCACAGGCAATGGCATCAACAAACCACTAGAGCGAGAGCAAGGCTTGGAGCGAGAGCAAGTCCCGCAGGACTGCACAAATTCCCTGACATCACGAGACAAGGTAGGCCACCAAAAGGACCGACTAACCAAGTCTCTGGTACCAAAAATTCCGGGATGCCCAGCCAATGCGGAACAATGAATCTCAGACATCACACTCTTTTTCCACTGGTCCGGGACAAACAATTTTCCAACAGGGCAGCGCTCGGGCCTATCCTCCTGACACCCCTCCAGAGCAAGTCTCAAATTGGGCGAGATGGCGTTAAGAACTACACCCTCTTTCAAAATAACAGAAGGATCAGATAACTCAGGAGAGTCCGCAAGGAAACTCCTCGAGAGGGCATCCGCCTTAACATTCTTAGTGCCAGGAAGAAAGGAAACCACAAAATTAAAACGTGTGAAAAACAAGGCCCACCTGGCCTGTCTAGGATTGAGTCGCTTGGCAGATTCCAGATAGACCAGACTCTTATGGTCCGTAAGGACCACCACCTGATGTTTGGCTCCCTCCAGCCAATGTCTCCACTCTTCAAAAGCCCACTTCATGGCCAATAACTCCCGATTACCCACGTCATAATTACGTTCAGTAGGAGAAAATTTTCGAGAGAAAAAAGCACAAGGGTTACTTTTAGAGGTCTCTGGATCTTTTTGGGACAAAACGGCACCTGCCCCAATTTCAGAGGCATCAACCTCCACCTGAAATGGCAGAGAAACATCAGGCTGCCGTAGAACAGGAGCAGAAGTGAATCTTTGCTTAAGTTCCTGAAATGCAGAGACTGCCTCAGGAGGCCAATTCACCACATCAGAACCCTTTTTGGTCAAATCAGTTAATGGTTTAACAATAACCGAGAAATTACCAATAAATTTACGATAAAAATTGGCAAAACCCAAAAATCTTTGAAGAGCCTTTAATGAAGTAGGTTGGACCCAATCACAGATGGCCTGAACCTTGACCGGGTCCATTTCAATAACAGATGGGGACAAAATGAATCCCAGAAATGAGATCCTCTGTACGACAAAAAGACACTTTGATCCCTTCACATACAGAGCATTCTCTCTCAAAATCTGGAATACAGTTCGAACATGTTTCACATGAGAGTCCCAGTCATTAGAACAAATCAAGATATCATCCAAATAAACAATCAGAAATTTGTCCACAAAATCCCTGAAAATGTCATTCATGAAGGACTGGAAGACAGAAGGAGCATTAGTGAGCCCAAAGGGCATCACTAGGTACTCAAAATGCCCTTCAGGGGTATTGAATGCCGTCTTCCATTCATCCCCGTGCTTAATGCGAATAAGGTTATACGACCCCCTGAGGTCAAGCTTGGTAAACCAAGTAGCGTTTTTCACCCTGGAAAACAGGTCAGAAATCAAGGGTAACGGGTATTGATATTTCACAGTAATATTGTTCAAAAGACGATAATCAATACACGGCCTTAATGAACCATCCTTTTTGGCCACAAAGAAAAAACCGGCACCCAAGGGTGAAGAGGATGGTCTGATATGACCCTTCTCCAATGATTCCTTGATATAAGACCGCATAGCGTCATGTTCAGGCACAGACAAGTTAAAAAGGCGACCTTTAGGGAATTTACTACCCGGCACTAATTCAATAGCGCAGTCATAGCTCCTATGGGGAGGCAAGGATGCAGATTTACTTTCGCTAAACACATCAGAAAAATCAATCAAAAAGTCAGGAACATCCTGAGCCTGGGGGGAGGCAGAAAAAACAGGAGTGTTGGTATTAACACATTGGCAGCCCCAACTGGTTACAGACAAAGATTTCCAATCCAAAACAGGATTATGAGACTGTAACCAAGGGAAACCCAGTACGACAATATCATGCAGATTATACAGAACCAAAAATTTGCAGCACTCCTGGTGATCAGGTTCAACCCTCATTATCACCTGAGTAGAGAACTGAGGTTTATTCTCAGCCAAAGGGGTAGAATCGATCCCCAGTAGGGGAATAGACTTTTGTAGGGGTATCAAGGGAAACCCACAACGTTTAGCAAAATCATAATCCATCAGGTTAATAGCTGCTCCAGAATCAACGAAAGCCTGAGCAGAAAATGAGGACAGAGAGCATATCAGAGTAACAGTTAATAAAAACTTAGTCTGAACACTACCCAAGAAACTGAGCGTGCAAAACGTCTTCCCCGCTTAGGGCAGACTGAAATAGCATGAGAGGCATCACCACAGTAGAAACATAACCCATTGCGCTTTCGAAACTCATGACGCTGTGCCCCAGACACCACTCTATCACACTGCATGGATTCAGAAGCAGGTTCACAAGGCAACACTATTCCACGCATACTTCTCCGCTCACGCAAACGTCTGTCAATTTGAATCGCTAATGACATAGAATCATTGAGACCAGAGGGGACAGGGAATCCCACCATAACATCCTTTACATTATCTGACAGACCCTTACGGAAAAGGGCCGCCAAAGCGTCGTCATTCCACTTGGTCAGGACTGCCCACCTACGGAATCTCTGACAGTATAACTCAGCGTCATCAAGCCCCTGATTTAATGCCAACAAGGCTTTTTCAGCTTGATCAGTGACATTAGGCTCATCGTACAATAACCCCAAAGCCTGAAAAAATGCATCAACATCACTCAAAACAGGATCCCCAGGTGTCAGGGAAAAAGCCCAATCCTGAGGATCGCCGCGCAGGAGAGAGATGACAATTTGAACCTGCTGCGCTGCGTTCCCTGAGGACTTAGATTTTAAGGCAAAAAACAATTTACAATTATTTTTGAAATTCTGAAACTTAGCTCGATCCCCTAAAAACAAATCTGGCATGGGATCCTAGGTTCCACAACAGGCAACCTAGCAAGATATGCAGCAATACTCTGAACCTCAGTGGCAAGCTGATCCACACGGCCAGACAACTGTGCAAACTCCATTGAGAGAAAAGATCCTCCCCAGCACCCAGAGATACAGAGGGAAAAAAAAAAAAATGCAACAAACAGAAAAATATCTCTGACAACTCTGACAACCGTTTTTTCTTTCACAATATTTTTCCCTTCTGTGAGTACCATACAATATTAAATTTTGGGCCGGTGATACTGTTATGTTTCGGTAACTGAGGAGTGCAGGTAAAAAGGCAATACACCAGAGCAGTTGGAATCTATGAGATTGCAGTACCCTGACTAACCACCACAACTAGAGGCAGCCGTGGAGCGTTCCTACGTTGGTCCTAGACGCCTCGTCACAGCCTGAGAAACTAACTACACCTAAAGATAGAAATAGGAAAGCTATCTGCCCCGGAGCAGAACCCCAAAGAAAATAGAAAGCCCCCAAACATGTAATGGCGGTTAGACAAGAAGAAATACTGGCACAGACAGAAAATAGTATGAGCAAACGCTGGGGCCCAAACTAACTAAATAGAAAAGGATAGGAAGGGTACTTACTGCAATCCCAGAAAACCCTGAAAAGCACCAACTCTACTAATTTCAAAAACACCTGAGATCACACGACCTCTACCACCTAAATTAGCTCTCTGGTGTAACAAAATCAAAACAGCAGCCACTGAAAAAACTGTAAAAAGCAAAAGTACAAACATCAGTGGCTGAACTAAACTGAGAGGGCAAAAGCCCCCAGAGGGGACCCTGAAGGCCCCCACAGAAGTGCAGGACAAAATGCAAAAATCAAGCACAAAAACAAAAAGAAGAAAATGTCTTATCTGATAGCAGGAGATGCAGACACGACACAGCAGGCTACAAGGGAAACAGGATTCAAGGATTGAGACCAGAACAATTGATCACCGGCAACCCTGATGGGAAGGTGACTCCCTTATATAAGACCAGTCAGTAACACCTGACTCCCAATCCTCACAATCTCCACTGGACAGACCAGCACCGCTTGTAACCACCAGAGGGAGCCTCTGCTCAGAACTCATCTCAAGCCCATTCACAACAGTACCCCCCCTTGAGGAGGGGTCACCGAACCCTCACTTGAGCAACCAGGTCGGTCAGGATGAGTTCTATGATACGCACGGATAAGCCTCCTAGCATGGATGTCCGAAGCAAACACCCAAGAATTGTCTTCCTGACCATAACCTCTCCACTTAACCAAATACTGGAGTTTCCGTCTAGAAAAACGAGAATCTAATATTTTCTCAACCACATACTCCAGATTGCCCTCAACCAAAACAGGGTCAGGAGGCACAGCAGCAGGAACCACTGGCTCAACAAACCTCTTCAACAAGGACTTGTGGAACACGTTATGGATCTTAAATGTCCCTGGAAGAAGCAAACGAAAAGAAACAGGATTAATAATCTCCATGATCTTATAAGGTCCAATGAACCTAGACTTAAATTTAGGAGATGCTACTCTCATAGGAATATTTTTTGAGGACAACCAGACCAAGTCCCCTACTTTAAACCGAGGACCATCAGTCCTATGCCGGTTAGCAAACCGTTGGGCCTTCTTCTGAGAGACGGACAACCTCTCCACTACCTGGTCCCAAATCTGTTGCATACGCTCCACAACAGAGTCAACACCTGGACAGACAGAAGCCTCCGTCTGTCCTGAAGAGAATCGAGGGTGAAACCCAGAATTACAGAAAAACGGAGACATCAAAGTGGCAGAGCTAGCCCTATTATTAAGAGCAAACTCAGCCAAAGGCAAAAAAGAGACCCAGTCATCCTGATCAGCAGACACAAAGCATCTTAGATAAGTCTCCAATGTCTGGTTTGTTCTCTCAGTTTGACCATTGGTCTGAGGATGAAATGCCGAGGAGAAAGACAATTGAACACCCAGTTTAGAACAAAAAGTCCTCCAAAATCTGGAAACAAACTGGACTCCTCTGTCAGACACAATGTTCTCAGGAATGCCGTGTAAACGAACCACGTGCTGAAGGAACAACGGCACCAATTCAGAGGAAGAAGGCAACTTAGGTAATGGCACAAGATGTATCATTTTGGAAAACCTATCACAAATTACCCAGATGGCGGTCATTCTCTGAGAAACAGGAAGGTCGGAAATGAAATCCATAGAGATATGGGTCCATGGTCTCTTGGGCACAGGCAATGGCATCAACAAACCACTAGAGCGAGAGCAAGGCTTGGAGCGAGAGCAAGTCCCGCAGGATTGCACAAATTCCCTGACATCACGAGACAAGGTAGGCCACCAAAAGGACCGACTAACCAAGTCTCTGGTACCAAAAATTCCGGGATGCCCAGCCAATGCGGAACAATGAATCTAAGACATCACACTCTTTTTCCACTGGTCCGGGACAAACAATTTTCCAACAGGGCAGCGCTCGGGACTATCCTCCTGACACCCCTCCAGAGCAAGTCTCAAATTGGGCGAGATGGCGTTAAGAACTACACCCTCTTTCAAAATAACAGAAGGATCAGATAACTCAGGAGAGTCCGCAAGGAAACTCCTCGAGAGGGCATCCGCCTTAACATTCTTAGTGCCAGGAAGAAAGGAAACCACAAAATTAAAACGTGTGAAAAACAAGGCCCACCTGGCCTGTCTAGGATTGAGTCGCTTGGCAGATTCCAGATAGACCAGACTCTTATGGTCCGTAAGGACCACCACCTGATGTTTGGCTCCCTCCAGCCAATGTCTCCACTCTTCAAAAGCCCACTTCATGGCCAATAACTCCCGATTACCCACGTCATAATTACGTTCAGTAGGAGAAAATTTTCGAGAGAAAAAAGCACAAGGGTTACTTTTAGAGGTCTCTGGATCTTTTTGGGACAAAACGGCACCTGCCCCAATTTCAGAGGCATCAACCTCCACCTGAAATGGCAGAGAAACATCAGGCTGCCGTAGAACAGGAGCAGAAGTGAATCTTTGCTTAAGTTCCTGAAATGCAGAGACTGCCTCAGGAGGCCAATTCACCACATCAGAACCCTTTTTGGTCAAATCAGTTAATGGTTTAACAATAACCGAGAAATTACCAATAAATTTACGATAAAAATTGGCAAAACCCAAAAATCTTTGAAGAGCCTTTAATGAAGTAGGTTGGACCCAATCACAGATGGCCTGAACCTTGACCGGGTCCATTTCAATAACAGATGGGGACAAAATGAATCCCAGAAATGAGATCCTCTGTACGCCAAAAAGACACTTTGATCCCTTCACATACAGAGCATTCTCTCTCAAAATCTGGAATACAGTTCGAACATGTTTCACATGAGAGTCCCAGTCATTAGAAAAAATCAAGATATCATCCAAATAAACAATCAGAAATTTGTCCACAAAATCCCTGAAAATGTCATTCATGAAGGACTGGAAGACAGAAGGAGCATTAGTGAGCCCAAAGGGCATCACTAGGTACTCAAAATGCCCTTCAGGGGTATTGAATGCCGTCTTCCATTCATCCCCGTGCTTAATGCGAATAAGGTTATACGACCCCCTGAGGTCAAGCTTGGTAAACCAAGTAGCATTTTTCACCCTGGAAAACAGGTCAGAAATCAAGGGTAACGGGTATTGATATTTCACAGTAATATTGTTCAAAAGACGATAATCAATACACGGCCTTAATGAACCATCCTTTTTGGCCACAAAGAAAAAACCGGCACCCAAGGGTGAAGAGGATGGTCTGATATGACCCTTCTCCAATGATTCCTTGATATAAGACCGCATAGCGTCATGTTCAGGCACAGACAAGTTAAAAAGGCGACCTTTAGGGAATTTACTACCCGGCACTAATTCAATAGCGCAGTCATAGCTCCTATAGGGAGGTAAGGATGCAGATTTACTTTCGCTAAACACATCAGAAAAATCAATCAAAAAGTCAGGAACATCCTGAGCCTGGGGGGAGGCAGAAAAAACAGGAGTGTTGGTATTAACACATTGGCAGCCCCAACTGGTTACAGACAAAGATTTCCAATCCAAAACAGGATTATGAGACTGTAACCAAGGGAAACCCAGTACGACAATATCATGCAGATTATACAGAACCAAAAATTTGCAGCACTCCTGGTGATCAGGTTCAACCCTCATTATCACCTGAGTAGAGAACTGAGGTTTATTCTCAGCCAAAGGGGTAGAATCGATCCCCAGTAGGGGAATAGACTTTTGTAGGGGTATCAAGGGAAACCCACAACGTTTAGCAAAATCATAATCCATCAGGTTAATAGCTGCTCCAGAATCAACGAAAGCCTGAGCAGAAAATGAGGACAGAGAGCATATCAGAGTAACAGTTAATAAAAACTTAGTCTGAACACTACCCAAGACAACTGAGCGTGCAAAACGTCTTCCCCGCTTAGGGCAGACTGAAATAGCATGAGAGGCATCACCACAGTAGAAACATAACCCATTGCGCTTTCGAAACTCATGACGCTGTGCCCCAGACACCACTCTATCACACTGCATGGATTCAGAAGCAGGTTCACAAGGCAACACTATTCCACGCATACTTCTCCGCTCACGCAAACGTCTGTCAATTTGAATCGCTAATGACATAGAATCATTGAGACCAGAGGGGACAGGGAATCCCACCATAACATCCTTTACATTATCTGACAGACCCTTACGGAAAAGGGCCGCCAAAGCGTCGTCATTCCACTTGGTCAGGACTGCCCACCTACGGAATCTCTGACAGTATAACTCAGCGTCATCAAGCCCCTGATTTAATGCCAACAAGGCTTTTTCAGCTTGATCAGTGACATTAGGCTCATCGTACAATAACCCCAAAGCCTGAAAAAATGCATCAACATCACTCAAAACAGGATCCCCAGGTGTCAGGGAAAAAGCCCAATCCTGAGGATCGCCGCGCAGGAGAGAGATGACAATTTGAACCTGCTGCGCTGCGTTCCCTGAGGACTTAGATTTTAAGGCAAAAAACAATTTACAATTATTTTTGAAATTCTGAAACTTAGCTCGATCCCCTAAAAACAAATCTGGCATGGGGATCCTAGGTTCCACAACAGGCAACCTAGCAAGATATGCAGCAATACTCTGAACCTCAGTGGCAAGCTGATCCACACGGCCAGACAACTGTGCAAACTCCATTGAGAGAAAAGATCCTCCCCAGCACCCAGAGATACAGAGGGAAAAAAAAAAAATGCAACAAACAGAAAAATATCTCTGACAACTCTGACAACCGTTTTTTCTTTCACAAAATTTTTCCCTTCTGTGAGTACCATACAATATTAAATTTTGGGCCGGTGATACTGTTATGTTTCGGTAACTGAGGAGTGCAGGTAAAAAGGCAATACACCAGAGCAGTTGGAATCTATGAGATTGCAGTACCCTGACTAACCACCACAACTAGAGGCAGCCGTGGAGCGTTCCTACGTTGGTCCTAGACGCCTCGTCACAGCCTGAGAAACTAACTACACCTAAAGATAGAAATAGGAAAGCTATCTGCCCCGGAGCAGAACCCCAAAGATAATAGAAAGCCCCCAAACATGTAATGGCGGTTAGACAAGAACAAATACTGACACAGACAGAAAATAGTATGAGCAAACGCTGGGGCCCAAACTAACTAAATAGAAAAGTATAGGAAGGGTACTTACTGCAATCCCAGAAAACCCTGAAAAGCACCAACTCTACTAATTTCAAAAACACCTGAGATCACACGACCTCTACCACCTAAATTAGCTCTCTGGTGTAACAAAATCAAAACAGCAGCCACTGAAAAAACTGTAAAAAGCAAAAGTACAAACATCAGTGGCTGAACTAAACTGAGAGGGCAAAAGCCCCCAGAGGGGACCCTGAAGGCCCCCACAGAAGTGCAGGACAAAATGCAAAAATCAAGCACAAAAACAAAAAGAAGAAAATGTCTTATCTGATAGCAGGAGATGCAGACACGACACAGCAGGCTACAAGGGAAACAGGATTCAAGGATTGAGACCAGAACAATTGATCACCGGCAACCCTGATGGGAAGGTGACTCCCTTATATAAGACCAGTCAGTAACACCTGACTCCCAATCCTCACAATCTCCACTGGACAGACCAGCACCGCTTGTAACCACCAGAGGGAGCCTCTGCTCAGAACTCATCTCAAGCGCATTCACAACAGGCAGCAGTGGTGAAGATGCGTGCTTCAGACAAACAGGACCTGAAGCACGTGACTGCCAAGGGGCGGAGCCAGCCACAGGTCTCTCCGAGGAAGCAGGAGCAGAGAGAGATTGCTTCAGGCCAGATAGGACCTGAAGCACCTGACTGGTGGGGATGTGGCCTAAGCTCGGGAGAGCTAGGAACTCAAGGAAAACTGTTATGTTTCGGTAACTGAGGAGAAATAGCAAAAAATAGCAAAAGCGGTAATACACCAGAGAGGCTGGAACCTATCGGATTGCAGTAACCTGAACTAACCACACAACTAGAAGTAGCCGTGGAGCGTTCCTACGGTGATCCTAGACGCCTCGTCACAGCCTGAGAGATAACTACCCCTAAAGGCAGAAAGATGAAAGCTATCTGCCCCGGAGCAGATCCCCAAAGAAAATAGGAAGCCCCCAAACATGTAATGGCGGTTAGACAAGAAGAAAGCAGGACACAAACAGAAAATAGAATGAGCACACGCTGGGGCCCAATCTGTCTAGACAGAAAAGTACAGGAAAGAATTCTGACTGCAATCCAACAAAAACCCTAACAAAAATACCAACACTTCTGATTGCCAAAAAACCTGAGATCACACAATCTCATTCACCTAAATCAGATCTCTGGTGTAACAAAACGCTATCCAGCAAATAAAAAGTAACAAAGGAGCAAAGCAAAAGTGCAGACACAAACGGAGCACAATTGCAGCGCCAGACCCCCAAAAGGGGACAGGCTGCAGTCCACTGCAAGCAGCAAACCAGCAGAGAAAATTAAACAGAGGAAAAAAAACAGCAAACACTTATCTGAGGGAGAGCAGGAAACTAGCAGTGCTTCAAGCAAGACCAGAAGGAACAATTGATAACCGGCAAGGCTGCTGGGAACTCAGGCCACTTATATCCTACCATTCAGCGCCAGCTGAAGGCCATTCAGTAATCAGTTCATTACCCTCAGCAACCACCAGAGGGAGCCCCAGCTCAGAAGCCGCCTCCAGCATATTCACAACAGTACCCCCCTTGAGGAGGGATCACCAAACCCTCACCTGCGCAACCAGGCCGATCAGGATGGGCTCGATGATAGGCACGGATAAGTCTCCCAGCATGAATGTCCGAAGCAAACACCCAAGAATTGTCCTCCTGACCATAACTTCTCCACTTAACCAAATACTGGAGTTTCCGTCTAGCAAAACGAGAATCCAATATCTTCTCAACCACATACTCCAAATTGCCCTCAACCAAAACAGGGTCGGGAGGAACAGCCATAGGAACCACTGGTTCGACAAACTTCTTCAATAAGGACTTGTGGAACACGTTATGGATCTTAAATGTCCCTGGAAGAAGCAAACGGAAGGAAACCAGATTAATAATTTCCATGATCTTATAAGGTCCAATGACCCTTGGCTTAAATTTTGGAGATGCAACCTTCATAGGGATAATCCTTGAGGACAACCAAACCAAGTCCCCCACTTTAAAACGAGGACCATCAGTCCTATGCCGGTTGACAAACCGCTGGGCCTTCTCCTGACAGAGAGACAACCTCTCCACCACCTGGTCCCAAATCTGCTGCATACGCTGCACAATAGAGTCAACCCCCGGACAGACAGAAGCCTCCGCCCGTCCTGAAGAAAATCGAGGGTGAAACCCGGAATTGCAGAAAAATGGAGACATCAAGGTGGCAGAGCTAGCCCTATTATTAAGAGCAAACTCAGCCAAAGTCAAAAAAGAGACCCAGTCATCTTGATCAGCAGACACAAAACATCTCAAATAAGACTCCAAGGTCTGGTTTGTTCTCTCGGTTTGTCCATTGGTCTGAGGGTGAAATGCAGAGGAGAAAGACAACTGAACACCAAGTTTAGAACAAAATGTCCTCCAAAATCTGGAAACAAACTGGACTCCTCTGTCAGACACAATGTTCTCCGGAATGCCATGTAACCGAACCACATGCTAAAAGAACAAAGGCACCAACTCGGAGGAGGAAGGCAACTTAGGTAATGGCACAAGATGTATCATCTTGGAAAACCTATCACAGATTACCCAGATAACGGTCATTCTCTGAGAGACAGGAAGGTCAGAAATAAAATCCATAGAATTATGGGTCCATGGCCTCTTGGGTACAGGTAATGGCATTAACAAACCACTAGAACGAGAGCAAGGCTTGGAACGAGAGCAAGTCCCACAGGACTGCACAAAGTCCCTGACATCACGAGACAAAGTAGGCCACCAAAAGGAGCGACTCACCAAGTCTCTTGTACAAAAAATCCCTGGATGACCAGCCAACGGGGAACAATGAATCTCAGACATTACACGCTTTTTCCACTGATCTGGAACAAACAACTTCCCAACAGGGCAGCGCTCACGTTTATCCTCCTGACATCCTTCCAGAGCCAGTCTCAAATTGGGCGAAATGGCGGAAAGAACCACACCCTCTTTCAAAATAACAGCAGAATCAGATAACTCAGGAGAATCTGCAAAGAAACTCCTCGAGAGGGCATCCGCCTTGACATTCTTAGTGCCAGGAAGAAAAGAAACCACAAAATTAAAATGTGTGAAAAACAAGGCCCACCTGGCCTGTCTAGGATTAAGTCGCTTGGCTGATTCGAGATAAACCAGGTTCTTATGGTCCGTGAGGACCACCACTGATGTTTGGCTCCTTCCAGCCAATGTCTCCACTCTTCAAAGGCCCACTTCATGGCCAATAACTCCCGATTACCCACGTCATATTTACGTTCAGTTGGAGAAAATTTTCGAGAGAAAAAGGCACAAGGGTTACTCTTAGAGGTCTCTGGATCCCTTTGGGACAAAACGGCACCTGCCCCAATCTCAGAGGCATCAACCTCCACCTGAAACGGCATAGAAACATCAGGCTGCCGTAGAACAGGACCAGAAATGAATCTCTGCTTAAGTTCCTAAAATGTAGAAACTGCCTCAGGAGGCCAATTCACCACATCGGAACCCTTTTTGGTCAAATCAGTCAATGGTTTAACAATACCGGAGAAATTACCAATACGTTTACGATACAAATTGGCAAAACCCAAAAATCTCTGAAGAGCCTTCAATAAAGTAGGTTGAACCCAATCACAGATGGCCTGAACCTTGACCGGGTCCCTTTCAATAACAGACGGAGACAAAATGAATCCAGAAATGAGATCTTTTGTACACCAAAAAGACACTTTGATCCCTTCACATACAGTGCATTCTCTCTCAAAATCTGGAACACAGTCCGAACATGTTTCACATGAGAGTCCCAGTCATCGGAAAAAATCAAGATATCATCCAAATAAACAATCAGAAATTTATCCACAAAATCCCTGAAAATATCATTCATGAAGGATTGGAAGACGGCAGGGGCATTAGTAAGCCCAAAAGGCATCACTAGGTGCTCAAAATGCCCCTCTGGGGTATTAAACGCCGTCTTCCATTCATCCCCGTGCTTAATGCGAATAAGGTTATACGCCCCCCTGAGGTCAAGCTTGGTAAACCAACTAGCACTTTTCACTCTGGATAATAGGTCAGAAATCAAAGGTAACGGATATTGATATTTAACAGTGATCTTATTCAGGAGGCGATAATCAATACACGGCCTCAATGAACCATCCTTTTTGGCCACAAAGAAAAAAACGGCGCCCAAGGGTGAAGAGGATGGTCTGATATGACCCTTCTCCAATGACTCCTTGATATAAGATCGCATAGCATCGTGTTCAGGAATAGATAAATTAAAAAGGCGACCTTTAGGAAATTTACCACCAGGCACTAACTCAATAGCACAATCATAGCTCCTGTGAGGGGACAAGGATGCAGATTTACTTTTACTAAACACATCAGAAAAATCAGTCAAAAAGTCAGGGACATCCTGAGACTGGGGAGAGGCAGAAAAAACAGGAGTGTCAGTATTAACACATTGGCAGCCCCAACTGGTCACAGACACAGATTTCCAATCCAAAACAGGATTATGAGACTGTAACCAAGGGAAACCTAGTACAATAATGTCATGCAGATTATGCAGCACCAGAAATTTGCAACTCTCCTGATGATCTGGTTCAACCCTCATTATCACCTGAGTAGAAAACAGGGGTTTATTCTCCGCCAAAGGGGTAGAATCAATGCCAAGTAGGGGAATAGACTTCCGCAGGGGTATCATGGGAAACCCACAACGTTTGGCAAAGTCAAAATCCATCAGGTTAATAGCTGCTCCTGAATCAACAAAAGCCTGAGCAGAAAATGTGGACAGGGAGCAAATCAGGGTAACAGTCAACAGAAATTTAGTCTGAACACTACCCAAGACAACTGAGCGCGCAAAACGTCTTCCCCGCTTAGGGCAGGCAGAAATAGCATGGGAAGCGTCACCACAGTAGAAACATAACCCATTGCGCTGACAAAATTCATGACGCTGAGCCCCAGAAGTCACTCCATCACACTGCATGGGCTCAGGAGCTGGCTCACAAGGCAACACTATCTCATGCATACCTCTGCGCTCATGCAAATGTCTGTCAATTTGAATAGCCAAAGACATAGAATCATTGAGACCAGAGTTAACAGGGAATCCCACCATAACGTCCTTTACTTTTTCTGACAGACCCTTTCGAAAAAGGGCTGCAAAGCATCATCATTCCATTTGGTCAGGACTGCCCACTTTCGAAATTTCTGACAGTACAACTCAGCGTCTTCAAGACCCTGATTTAATGCCAACAAGATCTTTTCAGCTTGATCAGTGACATTAGGTTCATCGTACAACATCCCCAGAGCCTGAAAAAATACATCAACATCATTCAAAACAGGATCCCCAGGTGTCAAGGAAAAAGCCCAGTCCTGAGGGTTGCCTCGCAGCAGGGAGATGACAATTTGAACCTGCTGTGCCGCGTTCCCTGAGGACTTAGGCTTTAAGGCAAAAAACAACTTACAGTTATGTTTGAAATTCAGAAATTTAGATCAATCTCCCAAAAACAAATCTGGCATGGGGATCCTAGGTTCCACAACCGGCAACCCAGCAAGATAGGTAGCAATACTCCGAACCTCAGTGGCAAGCTGATCCACACGGCCAGATAACTGTGCAAACTCCATTGAGAGAAAAAAAAAATTCCTCCTCAGCACCCAGAGAAAAGAGGGGAAAAAATGCAACAAACAGAGTTTCCTTATTACTATTTTCCCCTTCTGTGAGTACCATACAATTTTCAGTTTTCGGGTCGGTTATACTGTTATGTTTCGGTAACTGAGGAGAAATAGCAAAAATAGCAAAAGCGGTAATACACCAGAGAGGCTGGAACCTATTGGATTGCAGTAACATGAACTAACCACACAACTAGAAGTAGCCGTGGAGCGTTCGTACGGTGATCCTAGATGCCTCGTCACAGCCTGAGAGATAACTATCCCTAAAGGCAGAAAGATGAAAGCTATCTGCCCCGGAGCAGATCCCAAAGAAAATAGAAAGCCCCCAAACATGTAATGGCGGTTAGACAAGAAGAAAGCACGGACACAGACAGAAAATAGAATGAGCAAATGCTGGGGCCCAATCTGTCTAGACAGAAAAGTACAGGAAAGAATTCTGACTGCAATCCAACAAAAACCCTAACAAAAATACCAACACTTCTGATTGCCAAAAAACCTGAGATCACACGATCTCATCCACCTAAATCAGATCTCTGGTGTAACAAAACGCTATTCAGCAAATAAAAAGTAACAAAGGAGCAAAGCAAAAGTGCAGACACAAACGGAGCACAATTGCAGCGCCAGACCCCCAAAAGGGGACAGGCTGCAGTCCACTGCAAGCAGCAAACCAGCAGAGAAAATCAAACAGAGGAAAAAAAAACAGCAAACACTTATCTGAGGGAGAGCAGGAAACTAGCAGTGCTTCAAGCAAGACCAGAAGGAACAATTGATAACCGGCAAGGCTGCTGGGAACTCAGGCCACTTATATCCTACCATTCAGCGCCAGCTGAAGGTCATTCAGTAATCAGTTCATTACCCTCAGCAACCACCGGAGGGAGCCCCAGCTCAGAAGCCACCTGCAGCATATTCACAACAGAAAACTAGAAGGGTAACTACGGGACAAAGTTACCAAGGTGCATAGACAGAACTGATAGTCAGGACATAGCCAAGAGGTCATACACAGAGAGGGAAGCGCAGTACAAGAGAAGGAGGCAGAGGGTAGTCAGGACGTAGCCAAGGGGTCATACACAGATAGGGCAGCACAGTACAAAAGAAGCAGGCAGAGGGTAGTCAGGAAGTAGCCAAGGGGTCATACACAGAGGGCAGCACAGTACAAAAGAGGCAGCCAAAATTCATAACAGGGACACAGCCGAATCAGAACCAGACAGACGTAAAGTAGCACAGGCACAAAGCACTGGCACAGGCACAACAGGGTCAAACACACTCGGTCAAGGGTCAGAGTATAAGCGACGAGGAATGACCCCACCATGAGGCTATAAGAAGCCTCCCAGAATCCCAGAGTGAGGCCTGGTGCAGGGCTACAATTTTGTTTCTGGTGTCCTTCGACAGCTCTTTGGCCTTCACCATAGCAGAGTTTGGAGGGTGACTGTTTGAGGTTGTGGACAGATGTCTTTTATACTGATAACAAGTTCAAACAGGTGCCATTACTACAGGTAATAAGTGGAGGGCAGAGGAGCCTCTTAAAGAAGAAGTTACAGGTCTGTGAGAGCCAGAAATCTTGCAGGTTTTTAGATGACCAAATATTTATTTTCCACCATAATTTGCAAAATAAATCTTGCCAAATCAAACAAGGTGATTTTCTGGATTTGTTTTCTCATTTTGACTCTCATAGTTGTGGTCTACCTATGGTGTCAATTACAGGACTCACTCATTTTTTTAAGTGGGAGAACTTTCACAATTGGTGGCTGACTGAATACTTTTTTTCCCCACTGTAAAATGATATAAAATAATCTATAGGTAATATGTAGTCTAAGTGAATTATAAATCAGGCCAATCATCATTACATATATACGAAACCGCAGGCACATCTTGTATTATGTAATAAATAAACCACAGTGCAAACCTCATCTGACTGATGCTTTTTGTCATGTTAAAATAATAATAATAAAATATTAATATTATAATTTAAAGATATACAGGGTATATCCAGATACCCAAAATCTAAAGGTTAGCATGCACCACATCATGCAACACTAGTTACTGATGCTATCTATGAATGTACTGACAACAAGCATACTTGTGAATAAGTTCATTTTCTGAACATTGGATTCAGTTAAAATACCCAGGAAATGACGTACTACTGAGACACCTACTTTGTAAACTCTAATGCAAGCTGAAACTTTAGCGAGAACCTGTCATCTCTCCTGACATGTTTGTTTTAGTAAATACTTGCAGTTTTGGAACTTTTTTTTAGGGCTCCTCTTATTCCTCCAAGAAAATTTCTGAATTTCTGAAAGTGGCAATTGGGCGTTACAATTCCCCTTGACAAATGTGGTGTCCCCCCTACACAGCCTGACTCAGTACTGATTGGATAACCAGACGTTTAGGCACTCACGCTCAACATACAGTATAACATATTGTAACGCTTACCACGGCTGCGGGGCGTCGGGACATGGCATAGCTTGCCTAACTAGCCAAAGCTCCCACGCCGCCAGTCCACGACGACGTGAGGCATGCGTCCCAGATGGTAAGAGAATGTGGACCCACTGGACCACGGAGGGAGACGCGGGCCTGCCCGGACTAGGGAAAGGAAGCGACCGGGATCCGTGGCAGCTAAGCATGTGGGCAAGATGGCGACCTGCAGGACTAGACAACACCGCACAACTTCAGGTAAGAAGAAACATAAAGTTTACTTAAAGAAACACAGTACATAAACAGAACATAAGACCGGACTCCCGATTCCTCACATCAGAGAAGGGTACACGACTCAGGATCACAGACGAGTGATGGAGGACATCACGGGTAGATGCAGTCCAGGGTTATCTGGCACGGGCATACTTGGGCGGCCTCTCTCTCAGGCCTTAGGCGTAGCACAGGCTCAGCAGGAGAACATCAGACACCGACCTCAGACAGACTTCAGACGATGGCGGGGTCATCACGGGTAGATGCAGTCCAGGATCATCTGGCACGGGCATACTAGTATGGCCTCACTCTCAGGCCTCAGGCGTAGCACAGGCTCAGCAGGAGAACATCAGACACCGGCCCAGGACGAACGTCAGACGATGGCGGGGTCATCATGGGTTGATGAAGTCCAGGGTCATCTGGCACGGGCATACTAGGACGGCCTCTCTCTCAGGCCTCAGGCATAGCACAGGCTCAGCAGGAGAACATCAGACACTGACCCAGGACAGACGTCATCACAGGGTAGACCAAGGAGGAACCGGCAGGACATCGGAACATCAGGAACACGGACTGGATCTCAGGGACACAGGAACACGGACAGGACATCAGGAACACGGATTGGATCTCAGGGAGTCGGGAAAACGGACAGGAACATCAGGAACACGGATTGGATCTCAGGGAGTCGGGAACACGGACAGGAACATCAGGAACACGGATTGGATCTCAGGGAGTCAGGAACACAGACAGTAATACGGATTGGATCTCAGGGAGTCAGGAACACAGACAGGAACACGGACTGGAACACAGGCATCGGACTCCGGACATCTGGCACCGATCGGCAGGCTCCGGACATCAGGCAGAGATGGATAGGATCCGGACATCTGGAAGTGGTCATCGGACATCGGATATCAGGCAGTGGTCATCAGGGAGGACACGGTCCTCGGACTCCGGACATCTAGTATCGATCTGAAAAGGAACCCCAGCGGTCTGGTGCAAGCCCCGCCAGGCTCAACGGGAGCTGGCCGGGAATTGCACAGAAGCTGAGCACAGAGTAACGGAAACTCAGCACACACCGGACTCCTCCTTCCAAGATGAACTCTGGTTATAAAGCAAGGATTCACAGTCACTGGCACAGGGTTCAGGACACAGCAGGATTTCAGGAACATAACACAGAGGACACAGTTCAGACAGTCAGGTACAGGATGCGATCCAGGATCAGGGGTTCAGGTAATTAGACACAGCAGGAACAGGCCTGGATATACAGCCTCCAGGAACGGCGAGCTGGGTAATCAGCCCCCAGCATAGGCGGAAACACAAGACACAGTTCAGACATTCAGGTACCGGGTTAGATCCAGGATCAGGGATTCAGGAAACAAGATACAACAGGAACAGGCCTGGATATGCAGCCTCCAGGAACGGCGATCTGGGTACTCAGCCCCAGGCAGAAACACAAGACAGGACAAGGGGAATCAGCTCTCCAGAGCTGATCAAACTCAGGGCAGGAGCTGAACACACAACCACATACGGCTAGGTTCAGGAATTCAATGTGGATTCAATGTGAAGCTCTGGCAACGCCCATCAGGGCTGGGGAACTTTATATATGAACTGCTTCACAGCGATAGGCTGGAGCAGTAATTCTAGTACACACCCAATCCTCATAAAAGCAGGACAGGT
Organism: Oophaga sylvatica; assembly: GCA_033576555.1. NCBI lineage: Eukaryota > Metazoa > Chordata > Amphibia > Anura > Dendrobatidae > Oophaga > Oophaga sylvatica. The sequence goes on along the minus strand of JARQOD010000001.1, from coordinate 330,485,163 downwards.
GTGGGCCGCGCCCCCTATGCAGAGCCAGACAACTCATTACAGAGGAACAACTGACAGTGGCTGCTGCCACACACGTAGTAAATCATGCACCATTGCAGAGGACTTTGCAACCTACGGATGGTCTTCACAGCAGGCCAGGCGCCTGACAGAAGCTGCTGCCACACACGTAGTAAATCATGCACCATTGCAGAGGACTTTGGAACCTACGGATGGCTTCTGCAGCAGGTCAGGGACCGCACAGGCGGGTGGTCATGCAACGCAGCGGAGACACACACGCAAGTACGGCCACGCAGCAGAGCTGGGAACTGAGCAGCATCCATACAGGTAACAGACAACAGTATCCCAGCTGGTTAGGGGGAAAGGAGCAAAAGGGTTAATGCAAAAGACATGCAGAGTAACGCTGGAAAACAAAGTACAGACAATACCAGCGTTACAGTATCCCCCTCCTCAGGCCCCCTCTTCTGAAGACCCAAGTAAAAAAAAATTCCCAGAAAATTCACTTGGGTTTGGCGGTAAGTCCCACAGTTCACAATATGGCAGCAGAGTTCATAGCTCGAAAAGTCCGAACCGCTGACCAAGTGGGGAATCGAGCCATCTAGTCCACTTACCATGTGGGGACCAAGCAGTCTAGTTCGTACATCAGGTGGAGCTTGGAGAAAAGTCCTGCAGACCACACATGCTCAGCGGAGTCCATGGCCAGAGCTTTCTGTGACGCTTCCCACGGCTGCGGGGCGTCGGGACATGGCATAGCTTGCCTAGCTAGCCAATGCTCCCACGCCGCCAGTCCACGACGACGTGAGGCATGGGTCCCAGATGGTAAGAGAATGTGGACCCACTGGACCACGGAGGGAGACCCGGGCCTGCCCGGACTAGGGAAGGGCAGCGACCGGAATCCGTGGCAGCTGAGCATGTGGGCAAGGTGGCGACCTGCAGGACTAGACAACACCGCACAACTTCAGGTAAGAAGAAACATAAAGTTTACTTAAAGAAACACAGTACATAAACAGAACATAAGACCGGGCTCCCGATTCCGCACATCAGAGAAGGGTACACGACTCAGGATCACAGACAAGTGCTGGAGGACATCACGGGTAGATGCAGTCCAGGGTTATCTGGCACGGGCATACTTGGACGGCCTCTCTCTCAGGCCTTAGGCGTAGCACAGGCTCAGCAGGAGAACATCAGACACCGACCTCAGACAGACTTCAGACTATGGCGGGGTCATCACGGGTAGATGCAGTCCAGGATCATCTGGCACGGGCATACTAGTATGGCCTCACTCTCAGGCCTCGGGCGTAGCACAGGCTCAGCAGGAGAACATCAGACACCGGCCCAGGACGAACGTCAGATGATGGCGGGGTCATCACGGGTTGATGAAGTCCAGGGTCATCTGGCACGGGCATACTAGGACGGCCTCTCTCTCAGGCCTCAGGCGTAGCACAGGCTCAGCAGGAGAACATCAGACACTGACCCAGGACAGACGTCATCACAGGGTAGACCAAGGAGGAACCGGCAGGACATCGGAACATCAGGAACACGGACTGGATCTCAGGGACACTGGAACACGGACAGGACATCGGGAACACGGATTGGAACATCAGGAACACGGATTGGGTCTCAGGGAGTCAGGAACACGGACAGGAACATGGATTGGATCTCAGGGAGTCAGGAACACAGACTGGAACATCAGGAACACGGATTGGGTCTCAGGGAGTCAGGAACACAGACAGGAACATGGATTGGATCACAGGAACACGGACTGGAACACAGGCATCGGACTCCGGACATCTGGCACCGATCAGCAGGCTCCGGACATCTGGCAACGATCGGCAGGATCCGGACATCAGGCAGGGAGGATAGGATCCGGACATCTGGAAGTGGTCGTCGGACATCGGACATCAGGCCATGGTCATCAGGCATAGGATCCGGACATCTGGAAGTGGTCGTCGGACATCGGACATCAGGCCATGGTCATCAGGCATAGGATCCGGACATCTAGTATCGATCTGAAAAGGAACCCCAGCGGTCTGGTGCAAGCCCCGCCAGGCTCAACGGGAGATGGCCGGGGATTGCACAGAAGCTGAGCACAGAGTAACAGAAACTCAGCACACACCGGACTCCTCCTTCCAAGATGAACTCTGGTTATATAGCAAGGATTCACAGTCACTGGCACAGGGTTCTGGACACAGCAGGATTTCAGGAACATAACACAGAGGACACAGTTCAGACAGTCAGGTACAGGATGCGATCCAGGATCAGGGGTTCAGGTAATTAGACACAGCAGGAACAGGCCTGGATATACAGCCTCCAGGAACGGCGATCTGGGTAATCAGCCCCCAGCATAGGCGGAAACACAAGACAGTTCAGACATTCAGGTACCGGGTTAGATCCAGGATCAGGGATTCAGGAAACAGGATACAACAGGAACAGGCCTGGATATGCAGCCTCCAGGAACGGCGATCTGGGTACTAAGCCCCAGGCAGAAACACAAGACAGGACAAAGGGAATCAGCTCTCCAGAGCTGATCTCACTCAGAGCAGGAGCTGCAAACCAACACACACGGCTAGGTTCAGGAACATAATGCAGACATAATGTGAAGCTCTGGCAACGCCCACTAGGGCTGGGGAACTTTATATATGAGCTGCTTCACAGCGATGGGCTGGAGCAGTAATTCTAGTACACACCCAATCCTCATAAAAGCAGGACAGGTGTGGGCCGCGCCCCCTATGCAGAGTCCAGACAACTCATTACAGAGGAACAACTGACAGTGGCTGCTGCCACACACGTAGTAAATCATGCACCATTGCAGAGGACTTTGCAACCTACGGATGGTCTTCACAGCAGGCCAGGCGCCTGACAGAAGCTGCTGCCACACACGTAGTAAATCATGCACCATTGCAGAGGACTTTGGAACCTACGGATGGCTTCTGCAGCAGGTCAGGGACCGCACAGGCGGGTGGTCATGCAACGCAGCGGAGACACTCACGCAAGTACGGCCACGCAGCAGAGCTGGGAACTGAGCAGCATCCATACAGGTAACAGACAACAGTATCCCAGCTGGTTAGGGGGAAAGGAGCAAAAGGGTTAATGCAAAAGACATGCAGAGTAACGCTGGAAAACAAAGTACAGACAATACCAGCGTTACAGTATCCCCCTCCTCAGGCCCCCTCTTCTGAAGACCCAAGTAAAAAAAAATTCCCCAGAAAATTCACTTGGGTTTGGCGGTAAGTCCCACAGTTCACAATATGGCAGCAGAGTTCATAGCTCGAAAAGTCCGAACCGCTGACCAAGTGGGGAATCGAGCCATCTAGTCCACTTACCATGTGGGGACCAAGCAGTCTAGTTCGTACATCAGGTGGAGCTTGGAGAAAAGTCCTGCAGACCACACATGCTCAGCGGAGTCCATGGCCAGAGCTTTCTGTAATGCTTACCACGGCTGCGGGGCGTCGGGACATGGCATAGCTTGCCTAACTAGCCAATGCTCCCAAGCCGCCAGTCCACGACGACGTGAGGCATGCGTCCCAGATGGTAAGAGAATGTGGACCCACTGGACCACGGAGGGAGACCCGGGCCTGCCCGGACTAGGGAAGGGCAGCGACCGGGATCCGTGGCAGCTGAGCATGTGGGCAAGATGGCGACCTGCAGGACTAGACAACACCGCACAACTTCAGGTAAGAAGAAACATAAAGTTTACTTAAAGAAACACAGTACATAAACAGAACATAAGACCGGACTCCCGATTCCTCACATCAGAGAAGGGTACACGACTCAGGATCACAGACGAGTGATGGAGGACATCACGGGTAGATGCAGTCCAGGGTTATCTGGCACGGGCATACTTGGGCGGCCTCTCTCTCAGGCCTTAGGCGTAGCACAGGCTCAGCAGGAGAACATCAGACACCGACCTCAGACAGACTTCAGACGATGGCGGGTTCATCACGGGTAGATGCAGTCCAGGATCATCTGGCACTGGCATACTAGTATGGCCTCACTTTCAGGCCTCAGGCGTAGCACAGGCTCAGCAGGAGAACATCAGACACCGGCCCAGGACGAACGTCAGACGATGGCGGGGTCATCACGGGTTGATGAAGTCCAGGGTCATCTGGCACGGGCATACTAGGACGGCCTCTCTCTCAGGCCTCAGGCGTAGCACAGGCTCAGCAGGAAAACATCAGACACTGACCCAGGACAGACGTCATCACAGGGTAGACCAAGGAGGAACCGGCAGGACATCGGAACATCAGGAACACGGACTGGATCTCAGGGACACAGGAACACGGACAGGACATCAGGAACACGGATTGGATCTCAGGGAGTCGGGAACACGGACAGGAACATCAGGAACACGGATTGGATCTCAGGGAGTCGGGAACACAGACAGTAACATGGATTGGATCTCAGGGAGTCAGGAACACAGACAGGAACACGGACTGGAACACAGGCATCGGACTCCGGACATCTGGCACCGATCGGCAGGCTCCGGACATCAGGCAGAGATTGATAGGATCCGGACATCTGGAAGTGGTCATCGGACATCGGATATCAGGCAGTGGTCATCAGGGAGGACACGGTCCTCGGACTCCGGACATCTAGTATCGATCTGAAAAGGAACCCCAGCGGTCTGGTGCAAGCCCCGCCAGGCTCAACGGGAGCTGGCCGGGAATTGCACAGAAGCTGAGCACAGAGTAACGGAAACTCAGCACACACAGGACTCCTCCTTCCAAGATGAACTCTGGTTATAAAGCAAGGATTCACAGTCACTGGCACAGGGTTCAGGACACAGCAGGATTTCAGGAACATAACACAGAGGACACAGTTCAGACAGTCAGGTACAGGATGCGATCCAGGATCAGGGGTTCAGGTAATTAGACACAGCAGGAACAGGCCTGGATATACAGCCTCCAGGAACGGCGAGCTGGGTAATCAGCCCCCAGCATAGGCGGAAACACAAGACACAGTTCAGACATTCAGGTACCGGGTTAGATCCAGGATCAGGGATTCAGGAAACAAGATACAACAGGAACAGGCCTGGATATGCAGCCTCCAGGAACGGCGATCTGGGTACTCAGCCCCAGGCAGAAACACAAGACAGGACAAGGGGAATCAGCTCTCCAGAGCTGATCAAACTCAGAGCAGGAGCTGAACACACAACCACATACGGCTAGGTTCAGGAATTCAATGTGGATTCAATGTGAAGCTCTGGCAACGCCCATCAGGGCTGGGGAACTTTATATATGAACTGCTTCACAGCGATAGGCTGGAGCAGTAATTCTAGTACACACCCAATCCTCATAAAAGCAGGACAGGTGTGGGCCGCGCCCCCTATGCAGAGCCAGACAACTCATTACAGAGGAACAACTGACAGTGGCTGCTGCCACACACGTAGTAAATCATGCACCATTGCAGAGGACTTTGCAACCTACGGATGGTCTTCACAGCAGGCCAGGCCCCTGACAGAAGCTGCTGCCACACACGTAGTAAATCATGCACCATTGCAGAGGACTTTGGAACCTACGGATGGCTTCTGCAGCAGGTCAGGGACCGCACAGGCGGGTGGTCATGCAACGCAGCGGAGACACTCACGCAAGTACGGCCACGCAGCAGAGCTGGGAACTGAGCAGCATCCATACAGGTAACAGACAACAGTATCCCAGCTGGTTAGGGGGAAAGGAGCAAAAGGGTTAATGCAAAAGACATGCAGAGTAACGTTGGAAAACAAAGTACAGACAATACCAGCGTTACAGTATCCCCCTCCTCAGGCCCCCTCTTCTGAAGACCCAAGTAAAAAAAAATTCCCCAGAAAATTCACTTGGGTTTGGCGGTAAGTCCCACAGTTCACAATATGGCAGCAGAGTTCATAGCTCGAAAAGTCTGAACCGCTGACCAAGTGGGGAATCGAGCCATCTAGTCCACTTACCATGTGGGGACCAAGCAGTCTAGTTCGTACATCAGGTGGAGCTTGGAGAAAAGTCCTGCAGACCACACATGCTCAGCGGAGTCTGTTGTGAATGGACTTGAAATGAGTTCTGAGCAGAGGCTCCCTCTGGTGGTTACAAGCGGTACTGGACTGTCCAGTGAAGATTGTGAGGAGTGGGAATCAGGTGTTACTGACTGGTCTTATATAAGGGAGTCGCCTTCCCATCAGGGTTGCCGGTGATCAATTGTTCTGGTCTCAATCCTTGAGTCCTGTTTCCTTTGTAGCCTGCTGTGTCGTGTCTGCATCTCCTGCTAACAGATAAGTCATTTTCTTCTTTTTGTTTTTGTGCTTGATTTTTGCATTTTGTCCTGCACTTCTGTGGGGGCCTTCAGGGTCCACTCCGGGGGCTTTTGCCCTCTCAGTTTAGTTCAGCCACTGATGTTTGTACTTTTGCTTTTTCCAGTTTTTTCAGTGGCTGCTGTTTTGATTTTGTTACACCAGAGAACTAATTTAGGTGGTAGAGGTCGTGTGATCTCAGGTGATTTTGAAATTAGTAGAGTTGGTGCTTTTCAGGGTTTTTTGGGATTGCAGTAAGTGCCCTTCCTATCCTTTTCTATTTAGGTAGTTTGGGCCCCAACGTTTGCTCATACTATTTTCTGTCTGTGTCAGTATTTCTTCTTGTTTAACCGCCATTACATGTTTGGGGGCTTTCTATGTTCTTTGGGGATCTGCTCCGGGGCAGATAGCTTTCCTCTTTCTATCTTTAGGTGTAGTTAGTTTCTCAGGCTGTGACGAGGCGTCTAGGACCAACGTAGGAACGCTCCACGGCTGCCTCTAGTTGTGGTGGTTAGTCAGGGTACTGCAATCTCATGATTCCAACTTCTCTGGTGTATTGCCTTTTTTACCTGCACTCCTCAGCTACCGAAACATAACAGGAGTCCATGGCCAGAGCTTTCTGTAACGCTTACCACGGCTGCGGGGCGTCGAGACATGGCATAGCTTGCCTAACTAGCCAATGCTCCCACGCCGCCAGTCCACGACGACGTGAGGCATGCGTCCCAGATGGTAAGAGAATGTGGACCCACTGGACCACGGAGGGAGACCCGGGCCTGCCCGGACTAGGGAAGGGCAGCGACCGGGATCCGTGGCAGCTGAGCATGTGGGCAAGATGGCGACCTGCAGGACTAGACAACACCGCACAACTTCAGGTAAGAAGAAACATAAAGTTTACTTAAAGAAACACAGTACATAAACAGAACATAAGACCGGACTCCCTATTCCTCACATCAGAGAAGGGTACACGACTCAGGATCACAGACGAGTGCTGGAGGACATCACAGGTAGATGCAGTCCAGGGTTATCTGGCACGGGCATACTTGGGCGACCTCTCTCTCAGGCCTTAGGCGTAGCACAGGCTCAGCAGGAGAACATCAGACACCGACCTCAGACAGACTTCAGACGATGGCGGGGTCATCACGGGTAGATGCAGTCCAGGATCATCTGGCACGGGCATACTAGTATGGCCTCACTCTCAGGCCTCAGGCGTAGCACAGGCTCAGCAGGAGAACATCAGACACCGGCCCAGGACGAACGTCAGACGATGGCGGGGTCATCACGGGTTGATGAAGTCCAGGGTCATCTGGCACGGGCATACTAGGACGGCCTCTCTCTCAGGCCTCAGGCGTAGCACAGGCTCAGCAGGAGAACATCAGACACTGACCCAGGACAGACGTCATCACAGGGTAGACCAAGGAGGAACCGGCAGGACATCGGAATATCAGGAACACGGACTGGATCTCAGGGACACAGGAACACGGACAGGACATCAGGAACACGGATTGGATCTCAGGGAGTCGGGAACACGGACAGGAACATCAGGAACACGGATTGGATCTCAGGGAGTCAGGAACACAGACAGTAACATGGATTGGATCTCAGGGAGTCAGGAACACAGACAGGAACACGGACTGGAACACAGGCATCGGACTCCGGACATCTGGCACCGATCGGCAGGCTCCGGACATCAGGCAGAGATGGATAGGATCCGGACATCTGGAAGTGGTCATCGGACATCGGATATCAGGCAGTGGTCATCAGGGAGGACACGGTCCTCGGACTCCGGACATCTAGTATCGATCTGAAAAGGAACCCCAGCGGTCTGGTGCAAGCCCCGCCAGGCTCAACGGGAGCTGGCCGGGAATTGCACAGAAGCTGAGCACAGAGTAACGGAAACTCAGCACACACCGGACTCCTCCTTCCAAGATGAACTCTGGTTATAAAGCAAGGATTCACAGTCACTGGCACAGGTTTCAGACACAGCAGGATTTCAGGAACATAACACAGAGGACACAGTTCAGACAGTCAGGTACAGGATGCGATCCAGGATCAGGGGTTCAGGTAATTAGACACAGCAGGAACAGGCCTGGATATACAGCCTCCAGGAACGGCGAGCTGGGTAATCAGCCCCCAGCATAGGCGGAAACACAAGACACAGTTCAGACATTCAGGTACCGGGTTAGATCCAGGATCAGGGATTCAGGAAACAAGATACAACAGGAACAGGCCTGGATATGCAGCCTCCAGGAACGGCGATCTGGGTACTCAGCCCCAGGCAGAAACACAAGACAGGACAAGGGGAATCAGCTCTCCAGAGCTGATCAAACTCAGAGCAGGAGCTGAACACACAACCACATACGGCTAGGTTCAGGAATTCAATGTGGATTCAATGTGAAGCTCTGGCAACGCCCATCAGGGCTGGGGAACTTTATATATGAACTGCTTCACAGCGATAGGCTGGAGCAGTAATTCTAGTACACACCCAATCCTCATAAAAGCAGGACAGGTGTGGGCCGCGCCCCCTATGCAGAGCCAGACAACTCATTACAGAGGAACAACTGACAGTGGCTGCTGCCACACACGTAGTAAATCATGCACCATTGCAGAGGACTTTGCAACCTACGGATGGTCTTCACAGCAGGCCAGGCGCCTGACAGAAGCTGCTGCCACACACGTAGTAAATCATGCACCATTGCAGAGGACTTTGGAACCTACGGATGACTTCTGCAGCAGGTCAGGGACCGCACATGTGGGTGGTCATGCAACGCAGCGGAGACACTCACGCAAGTACGGCCACGCAGCAGAGCTGGGAACTGAGCAGCATCCATACAGGTAACAGACAACAGTATCCCAGCTGGTTAGGGGGAAAGGAGCAAAAGGGTTAATGCAAAAGACATGCAGAGTAATGCTGGAAAACAAAGTACAGACAATACCAGCGTTACACATATATTTCTCAGTGTTTTCAAAATGTATACAGTGTAGACATTGTTTATTCCTGCCATAAACAACTATGCTTAAAATGGAGCTGCACTTTCAAGGCGCTTTGCATAAATGAATAGTACGGATGAATGTAAGAAACTTTGTAATATATTTTTATCATAGAAATCAGCTTCCTTCCCACTTATAAGACAAACCTTCCTTTTCCCATGTCTCCTCAACTTGTCATCTACTCTAAAAAAAAAAGTGCTCAAATCTTTCTGAGATAAAATGGACTGCTATCTCACCATAGTGTCATTTGATAGCACAGCCTGTTATACTCTATATTGGGAGGAGGAGTGAGGAATAGGGAGAGGAAACAGGCAGACGGAGAAATGGAAAGATTAAGGTGAGCTTTCTAGCAAGTCATTTATCTCACCACAAAGCTGATTCACATCCAGACAGCTCACGCTGCTGTATAATCTCCTCCCTGTTGCAGCAGCTAGCTTACTAAAAAGAAGGAATCCCTCACTGTGTGCTATGCTGTATATTGCAGAAATTACAGCAGCTAGTCTCTTCTCATCAACTCAAAGTCGACTGCAAGTTTGAGATAAGGGAATGCAAAGGGGAAAACGGGTGAAAATGCTGGATACAAGTCATGTAATTATGCACTTTTGGCTGAACATAGTACATCAAATGTATTGGGCCAACTCCTCATGTTGAGGAGTAAGTGGCTTACTCCTGCACAGGGGCCCTCCGAGGGATTCACATGTTCCCCGGTGGGCCAGTCCACGCCTTCACAAAGGATAGCTTCTTCTGAAAACTTAATTGAAAGTACGGTTATACTGCCATTTCATTTTAAAAAGCTCAAGAGTATAAATAACTAATGTAATTAATGTAAACAAAAAGAAAGAACACATTTGCGGTTCACATTTGCGTTCCAGTCCGCCGCACTGTGCTGCGTACTTCTTTCCTTAAGCTTTGCCTATTTCTGGATGCATCCTGCATACCTTATCTTTAACATTATGTACGCAGAGACATGCATTGTATGTATATGCGTCCGCATGCGTCGTTTTGACGTGCCCGCTGATTGCAACATGTAGCTTTTCTGTGCGGTCGGCAGACTCATGCAGACGCATCCACATACAACGCATGTCCCTGCGTATATAATGTTAAAAATAGGTACTCAGGACGCATGCGGAAGTAGGCGGAGTTTAAGGAAAGAAGTACGGAGCACGGTGCTGCGGACTGGAACACAAATGTGAACCTAGCCTTAAACTCCATGCAGGGAAAATGTGCAAATACCAGTATAAGATTCATCCAGCAACCTGTCGGAGATAAAATTGTGCAATATTGTCAAGCTAAGCTCAAAGTGGATGATTCATTAAGCAGTTTATGTTTTCATAAAACAGTTTGAAATATTGCGACACTAAGTTCTTTTTGCTGCTAGTGTCATCCACTCTAAAAACAGTAAGCAAGCCCTAGTAAACGTGGCCAAATGCTCCCTACAAATTCATCATAGTCTACACCACTAAAAAGGTGTATATTATGGTAGTACACAGCAGCTAAAAAATGTACAAATAAATTAAGTGTCTAATCTTCATAAATCGGGGCCAAATTGTCTAAAATACATAAGAAGTTTGTTGCATGCAATGGACTTCACTTTTCAAGCACAATTTGGGATAGGATCCTAACATAAGATTTCATATTCATGTGCAAGTGGCTCAATGGGTCATGAAAAATGGATTTCACTCAGACATAAAGTTGACTTAAAGCATTTGTACTGGAGATGAGCAGAATGATCTGCGGAGGATTGAGTTTGAGTCGAATTTGCTATTCCATCTGATTACACTTTGCGGGGAAGTAATAAATTCCATACTTGGTACAAATTCCTGTAATTTGAATGTAAAAAAATGTTGAAAACTGTTAAGTTTCACATTATTTCTTTAAATACAGCCACAATATGTTAGCTATTCTTACATACCAATGTAATAAATGAATGCTTTATGATGATTTAATTCCCTGCAGAGAGCTGTAATAAATTAAAATAGACTGGGTTTCTTTTACTCCCACTATCAAAACAAACAGCTATGGCAATCTAGACACAATACTTTACAGTGCAAAATGTTCTTAGCGTTTCTTTATTTTCTGTAACATGTTGTTTAGCCTAATTTATAACCATGCAATCCTCATTTGCCCTGTAAACTGTTTATCTAGGTTTTATCTCTCAGATATAGACGACTCAGCAAACAAAACCTGATTGTGCAATTACTGTATACATGAAGAGGCGTAGCTCGATGCTCCCAAGCCATAACATAAAATGTATACCAAAGCATCAGACTTGTTTTACATTGTACAGGATTTATGTGATATAAACATTTAGCTTTCATTTATATAAAAGTTCTAATGATATTTTTTATCATGAACCAACTTAATCCCTTCTTGATTTTTTTACTGTTCATCACATGCTTATAAGTAACTCTTTAGCACCTTCCCTCTTTCAAACTGCTAGTTACCTTGGTCAGAACTTACCATGATATTTAAGGGATTAAATGCCTGAATCTGAGCCATCATCTGAGTTGCATGGTCAGTAGAGCATAGACTAGGTCAGTTCCTGAAACAAGCATCACTGATGACTAGTGTTGAGCGATACGATACTGCAAATATCGGGTATCGGCCGATATTAGCTGTATCGGGCTTTCGATTCCGAGTACCGATATTTTCGTCATATCGGATACCGGAATCGGATTTGTCACTGTCACTGTGAGTGTCCGTCGGTCGGGTCTGTCAGGAGTCAGCGGCACTTACCTGGCAGAAGATCTCCGGCGGTCACGTCCTGGACTGCTTGATGGCCGCCATCATCTTCTCCCTGGCGGTCACATGCAGTTTCTCGCGATAACTGCACGTGCTGCCGGGTAATCGCGGCCGTAAAGCAGTCCGATGACGTCACCGCCGGGGAAGCAGGTAATCAGCTGTGCTGTGCCGGGATGACAGGCTCTGCCTGTCATTCTGATGTAGCAGAGCTGGATCGTCGTGGGACACTCGTTACTATGGACTGCGTCGGACAGGTGGTATACTGCTGTTTTTTTTTTCATTTTTTTACAGGAGATCGATGGCGTCGCAGGATGAGACTGTAATAAAAGTAATGAAAACTGTGTTGTGTTTTTTATTAAATTAAATTTTTTTTTTATGAACATTCACCCGTCCGGGTACATAGGCAATTTAACTATTTACATACAGGGACCCTGTCCGGGTTATTTATAATTCTTTGGCAGGGGTGTTCCAGGTACCACCTGGTACTCTTCTGATGCTTGCCAAAACATCCGAGACACCAAGGACCACCAGGACCTGATGACGTCATGTGGCCTGTACAGTCAAGTCGTGACCCGCTATCTATGTCTGTGTGGCCACCTCTTTCATCTCCCTCCGGGTCTGGAGCCCTATGTCCCGGACTGAACGAACCCCAGGGGGCCTAACAGGCGCCGGGTACGGGCCAGCTATAGTTATCATGTCCATAGCTGGGGCTGCTGAGGAGACCACTGAGGGAGGCTGGGGAGATTTACGGCGTGGGGTGGGCACTTGTGCAGAGGCCTGGATGTGGGAGGCTGAAGGCTCCGAGGGTCTCACAGGTTCCTGACACTCTGGGGAGTAGGGGTCGCACCTGGTAACATTTAGGGCGTACCATCCATTGTAACCCCAGTGTCGGGTGTAAGTCACCAAGTCTCCTGGCAACAGGTCCCTCCCCGGGTGTCCTTCTGGGAGGTGAGTCTCCACGTCCCGCCGGGTCACAAACACTTCTAAATAAAGTCCAGGCTCCTGGATGAAGCCCCAACCACCTTTCAATTTAAAGCTCCGTACTGCACCCTTACGCCGCGGCTCCCACAGGGTTCCTTTATCTTTTCTCATCCGGTCCTTATCTGCCCGGTCCTTCTCCAGGTTACGTTGCCGAAGCTTTTGGGATTCTCGCTGCTCCCTTTGTCGCTCTGCTTCCCGCTCCCAATGTCTCCACTCTTCCTCCTGACGCCGGTTGTAATTCTCCTCCACCAGCATCTCCATGTTTCCACCATCAAACTGCAGCTTACGATGTCCAGTTTGCGGCAGCTCTCCTGGCGCCCGACAGTCCTGGCGGCGCTCACCTGCGGAGGAAGCAGCCGGCTCTGGAACAGATGACAGTCGGGGCTCCGGTACAGACAGGTAGACCTCTGGTGCCTGCGCGGCCTCCTCCATGAGGACGCGTGTCGCTTCTTCTGTCTCAGCGACGGGGGCAGACAGCGGGATCTGGGGTGCTGCCGGTGCAGTTTTTTGCAGGAACGGGTGCCTCCACTGCGACAACGTCAACCGGATCACATTGCAAGGGCTGGGATGCCCGCACGGACTCCTCTACTAGAACGGGTGCCTCACCTTCCGGTACAGACACTTCAGGTAAGAGGGATTGGCGCCGCTCCAAGTTTAGTTTTAGGGCACGCCAGCTGGCTTCCATCCTGGCGACCTCCTTCCGGTGCCGGGCCAGGCCTCTTAGGGTATCCTCCGCTTCTTGCAGCGTAGGAGGGTTTCCAGGCCGGGTGCCCAACGGTGGTTCCGTGGCGATCGGGTCGCTTCCGTGGGGGGAGAGCTCTGACTGCTCCATCCCTTCACACTTCTGCTCGTGTCCATTAGCCATCTCTGCCAAGTCACATGTGTCATTAGCATCTGGAGAGGGCCCCTCTTTTGTAGTGAGGCGGGACCTTCGTGTTAGTTTCCGCACACTGAGGAGGATGAGGAGGCGGAACTGAAGAGCTGTGGGGCACGATCTTACATTGCAGTACCATTTAGAGTGGTCGGCCATCGTTTTCGCGCCACTGAGTGAGTGTACACCCACGAAGAGCACCCCCTTCTTCTTCACCAGTGCCTCGTCGTGACGCAGATATGGCGGAAAAAATGGCAAATACATTCTCTGATGATTTTAGCAATTCTCAAGCACAAAACCAGTTCAATTCAGGCACACAGGACTCGCTTATAGCGAGCTACAGAATCCTGTTCGTGACGCCCAAGTTGAGTCGCACAGAGCCAGAGGTTTTGGGGGTACTCGGCACCGAGCCGTCGACTTCTATGGGGTATGTCACGGCTTTACCCGGCAATTGAATCAGAGTCTATTTTACTATGTAGAAGTGTATAAACTATAAATATATGTATATATATATATGTCACAATGACATGTATATATATATATATGTATTCTATGTGTGTATATTTTGTGTTTACAACGAAAGAAAGGGTTTTTTTTGTTGCGATATTTTGTTCCCATAGACTTACATGGGACTTCCGGTATCGGAATCGGATATCGACGATATTTAGTGATATCGGCGATACCATTCCGATACGATATTTTTAGATATCGAGCAGTATCGCTCAACACTACTGATGACTAGGGATGGGCGAACCCGAACAATAAAGTTCAGGGTCCATACCGGACACCCAGTGTCCATGCACAGATTCAAACTGCTTTGTTCATCAACCCGAAAAAAGTTTTTGAAAGGCTGCAGTGTAGCCAATCAACAAACATTTCCGGTGTGGGCACTTACAGCTCAATCACAACCAAGAGAAGTGTTGGCATGGCTGTGATTGCCTGGCATACTGTGTAAAAAAAATGTGCAGTCCTCTCTATTCTTGATAACCACGGCAGGTAAAGCTGACAGTTGCGGGCTGCAAACCCCAGCTGTCAGCTTTACCTTGGCTCTTGTTAGCCTAAAAATAGCAGCTCACAGCCACCCAGAAAAAGGTGCAACAATTTGATGCACCAACTTTGGTGCTGTGCCAGGCACTTCACACTTGCCCTGGTGTGGTGGCAAGTGGGGTTATAGTTTTTGGGCTGATGTCAGCTGTTTTATATCCGCTGACACCGAGCCCAGGGGTTAGTGATCAAGAAGCTTCTATTAAACACCCCCATTACTAACCTCGTAATCAAAAGGAGGAAAGACACACACAGTAAAAAGTCTTTTAATTGAAAAAAATCACTCCCCCCCACAAAAACCCTTTATCCATTTATTAACCTTAAAATAGAAATAAAAAATCAAACTCATCTTCACCTGTCCGCTGACAATCCATTAATACTGATATCCCATGATGATATGGATGGTTTGGTGAGGTGTCACATCACTGATGCGGTCCTCTCACCACACTACATTTTTACTAATGAATTAACAATGTGTTTTTTTTGCAAGTATTTCTTTATTCATGAAAAATTAATAAAAAACAGGACTGTAGACCAGAATTTCCATGCTATAAAATTGCTATAAAATGGAGGTAGTAAGGGGTAGGGGTCTGCAAAAAGATGGGAAATTGGGGTAAGAGCAGGATAATTGCCCTGCAAAAAAAGTTCAACTGAACTCGGAAGACCCCAACATCCACAGATACGCCTTTCAATACTGATGACTCTTTGTTCCACACAGGGGGTAGCGGCTGCCGCAGTTACCGCAGCCTCTGCCCCCTGATGACATTGCGTTTCAGTATCCCAGCATGCACTGGGGATTCTCAAACAAAGAGTCATCAAATAGCGAGTGGTAGAAAAAAAATAAAGTAGTTAGATAATGTAGTTAGAAAGGGATAGGGAATTTTTATTTAAAGTATATTAGATTAATTTTGGACCACCCCTTTAAACAATGCGTACTGAGAGATCCGTCCCATATTATATAGCATACTGTAACGCTGGTATGGTCTGTACTTTGTTTTCCAGCGTTACTCTGCATGTCTTTGCTTTAACCCTTTGCTCCTTTTCCCCTAACCAGCTGGGATACTGTTGTCTGTTACCTGTATGGATGCTGCTCAGTTCCCAGCTCCGCTGCGTAGCCGTACATGCGTGAGTGTCTCCGCTGCGCTGCATGATCACCCACATGTGCGGTCCCTGGCTACTGCTGTAGAAGCTACCCGTAGGTTGCAAGGTCCTCTGCAGTGGTGCATGACTTACTACATGTGTTTAGGCTGCAGCCATTGCCAGGTGTCCTTGCTGTGCTGATTTGTGTCTGGCTCTGCATAGGGGGCACGGCCCACACCTTCCTTGCTTTTATGAGGAATGGGTGTGCACTAGAAGTGCTGCTCCAGCCTATCGCTGTGAGGCAGCTCCTATTTAAAGTTCCTCTGCCCAGTGGGGCGTTGCCAGAGCTTTGCATTGAGTTCCTGAACCTAGCCATGTGTGTTATGTTTTGGTAGCTGAGGAGGACAGGAACAACAGCAGGGCAGCCTAACACCTGAGATGTTGGTAACTGATGGGTTGCAGATTCCTAAACTAACGACACAACTAGAGGTAGCCGTGGAGCGTTCCTACGTTGATCCTAGACGCCTCGTCACAGCCTGAGAGATAACTACACCTAAAGGAAGAAAGATGAAAGCTATCTGCCCTGGAGCAGATCCCCAAAGAAAATAGGAAGCCCCCAAACATATAATGACAGTTATACAAGATGAAAATACAAACATAGGCAGAAAATAGACTGAGCAAACGCTGGGGCCACAAGCTGACTAAATAGGATAGGACAGGAGAGATTACTTTCTGCAACCCAGAAAACCCTACAAAAATCCAACAATTCTGATTACAAAAATACTGAGATCACACGATCTCACCCCCACTAAATCAGATCTCAGTGTGAACAAAAACCAAGCCGCGGCCGCTGAAAAAAACAGGAAAAAGCAAATTAACAAATAACAGTGGCTGCAGAAAAACTGTGAGGAGCTGAGGCCCCAGGAGGGGACCTGGCTGACCTCCACAAAAGTGCAGAAAACAATGAAAAAAGCAAGCACAAAAAGAAAAGCAAAAAATATCTTAGCTGAAAGCAGGAGATGCAGGCAGGACTCCAAAAAACTTCCAAATGAACCAGTAACCACAATTGAGACAAGAACAATTGATCACCGGCAACCATCATGGGAGGGAACCTCCCTTATATCAAACCAGTCCGTGATTCCAGATTGCCACTCCTCGCTGAAAGGTTCAGCACTGTCTGTAACCACCAGAGGGAGCCTCTGCTCAGAAACCATCTATCACATTCATAACACATGTGTGTTTGTGTGTTCAGCTCCTGCTCTGAGTGCTATCAGTTCTGGGAGAGCTGATTCCCTTTGTCCTGTCTTGTGTTTCCGCCAGCTCTGGGGGCAGAATACCCAGATCGCCTTTCCTGGAGGCTGCATATCCAGGCCTGTTCCTGTTGTGTCTTATTTCCTGAATCCCTGATACTGGATCTGTTCCTGTACCTGACTGTCTGAACTATGTCTGCTGTGTTATGTTCCTGAAGTCCTTCTGTGTCCTGACCCTTGTGCCCATTGACTGTGATTCTTTGCTATCTGACTACCTGTGATATAACCTGGGTTCATCTTGGAAGGAGGAGTCCAGTGTGTGTGCTGAGTTTCTGTTACTTTGCGCTCAGCTTGTTATTCGGTGCAATCCCCGGCCGGCTCCAGTTGAACCTGGCGGGGCTTGCACCAGACCGCTGGGGTTCCTTTTTAGGTCGCTGCCAGATGTCCGGAGTCCGAGGACCGTGGTCCTTTGTCCGGAGCCTGATGACCACGGCCTGATGTCCGATGTCTGATGACCACTTCGAGATGTCCAGATCCGATCCTTCCCTGCCTGATGCCTGGAGCCTGCCGATCATTGCCAGATGTCCTGAGCCTGATGACTGTGGCCTCATGTCCGGAGCCTGATGTCCGCAGCCTGATGTCCGGAACCTGTCGATCATTGCAGATGTCCGGAGTCCGATGCCAGTGTTCTTCTTGAGATCCGAGTTCTGATGTCCAGTCTGTGTTCCTGAGTCCGTGTTCCTGAGTCTGTGTTCCTAAGTTCCAGTCCATAATGTTCCGATGTCCTGATGGTTCCCCCGTGATCTACCCTGTGATGACGTCTGTCCTGGGTCGGTGTCTGAAGTTCTCCTGCTGAGCCTGTGCTATGCTTGAGGCCTGAGAGAGAGGCCGCCCTAGTATTGCCGTGCCAGATAACCCTGGACTGCTTGAACCCGAGATGTCCTCCTGCACTTGTCTGTAATCCTGAGACGTGTACCCTTCACTGATGTGCGGAATCGGGAGCCCGGCATTGTGTTCTGTTTATGTACTGTGTTTCTTTAAGTAAACTTTATGTTTCTTCTTACGCTCAGCTGCCACGGATCCCGGTCACTGCCCTCCCCTAATCCGGGCAGGCCCGGGTCTCCCTCTGTGGTCCAGTGGGTCCACATTCCCTTACCATCTGGGACGCATGCCTCACGTCATCATGGTCTGGCGGCGTGGGAGCATTGGCTAGTTAGGCAAGCTATGCCATGTCCCGACGCCCCGCAGCCGAGGGAAGCGTTACACATCCCCTTTTGTAAGATATAGCGCTGTTGTTATTAAACAGCATTTCTTTTGTTATGCAAAGCGCCAACCCGTATTAGGCCAGTCTCACACGTCCAGATATTTCCGGTACCGGAAAAATCGGTACCGTAGAATTCCGCGTGTGTGTGTCCGTGTAAAAACGTGGTATATCCGTGTGGCACACGTGTGGCGCACGTGTGCCGCATCAGGACCACACGGCCAGCACGGACAGCTACAGTAAGCGCTGTCCCACTGCCTGTGGTGCTGAAGCTCCCTGACATAATTCTCCCTGCTCTGCCAGCAACAGCGAGCAGGGAGAATCAATGAAAAACACAACGTAGGGTCCCCCTTAGGTTTTCAACCAACCCGGCAAAACTATACAGCTGGGGGCTGCTATTCTCAGGATGGAAAGGGGCCATGATTATGGGCCCCCCCAGCCTAAAAACAGCAGCCCCTAGCTGCCCAGAAAAGGCACATCTATTATGTAGCTGTGGCAAGTGGGGTTCATAAAGGGTTAATGCCACCTTGCTATTCTAAAGTGGCGTTAAGCCAGGCTTAGTAATGCATAGGGGTCAATAAGACACCTATTCATTACTAATCCTATAGTAAAGAAAGGGTTAAATAAACACACACACAGTAACAATAAAGTCTTTTAATACAATACACAGGTTTTAATTCTTTATTACACTGCCATTCCTTAATCGATGCCATCGATCTCCTGTAAAAAATATAAAATAAAAAACAACAATATCCCATACCTGTCCAGACGATCAGTCAGGTCCCACGGCGTAAATCCATCTCAGGGGTTAATCACTTTACAGCTGGAGCTCTGCTAATGCAGCTGCTCTGGCTGTAAAGCACTGGGGAATGAATAGAAGCAGCGCGCAGAGAGTCAGTGACAAGCGGTGACGTCACTGACTCTCTGCTCGCTGCTCCCATTCATTCCCAGTGCTTTACAGCCAGGGCGGCTGCATTAGCAGTCGCTCCTGCTGTGTGAAACCGGCCTTATATAGCGTCCTCGTTATATGTAGTCCGTTTCTTATTACATAGTATCCTCTATTATGTACAGTGCTATGTTATTATAGCACTGAACATAAGTGCAAAATATTTTTCTCTGTCATTTTGCATCTGTATATGTGAACCAGAGCACCTTTGTGTTAATCACGTGACGTATCACATGAACTCTGAAAGGGATCATATGACATCTCCTGAAGTACATCGAGTGCAAGGGGCTAAGCCCTCTAAAATTCCAGGGGCTCTGGCTATTGTAAGGGTGAGTTTCCACGATCAGTAAACGCTGCGTGTTTGGCGCTGTGCGCTGGCGCAGCGCCAAACATGCAGCGTCCAGATGTTACAGCATAGTGGAGGGGATTTCAAGAAATCCCGTCTCCACTATGCGTAACAACACGCAGGCAGGAGACCTGCGTAAACAGACATGCGGCGCGTCTTTTCAGACCGCAGCATGTCCTCGCGTGTTGCGGCGACGGTGCATCGCCGCAACAGAATTTCACACAGGGCTATGTAGCCCTGCGTTCTTTCCGGAGGTGTTCCGGAGGTGTCCTGAACATCTCCAGAAAGAGCGCGCGTCAGAAAGGGGGCGGGGCTTAGACGGAGCGGAATTTTCGCTCCGTCCAAAGGGCTGTGGTTCCGGACCGTGGAACCACAGCCTTAGTCTGCCCCTATTTAGGACTTTTTCACACATCAGTATTTTGCATTAGGCCTCTTTCACACTTCCGGCGGGCGCCTGACGGCGCCAACGGCATTTTGCCGCAGCGCCGCATCAGAAAACCTGATGCACCGCCGGCGGCCGCATGCGTTTTTTTGCCGGATGGTTTCT
Organism: Oophaga sylvatica; assembly: GCA_033576555.1. NCBI lineage: Eukaryota > Metazoa > Chordata > Amphibia > Anura > Dendrobatidae > Oophaga > Oophaga sylvatica. Next base: position 330,464,854 of record JARQOD010000001.1, on the reverse strand, counting down.
GATGCTTGGAGACATCAGAAACCATCCGGCAAAAACAAAAAATGTTACATGCAGCGTTTTGTCCGGCCGCCGCAATGTACATTTGCGCCGCATCCGGACAAAACCGCATGCAACGCATTGACATGCGGCGCCATCCGGCGCTAATGCATGTCAATGCGAAAAAAGCCGCATGCGGCGCATCAGATTTTCTGATGCGGCGCTGCGGCAAAATGCCAGGGGCGCCGTCAGGCGCCCGCCGGAAGTGTGAAAGAGGCCTTAGTATTTGTAATCCAAATTTAGCAGTAGAACTTAGAACAACTAATATGTCATTTTTTCGGGTTTTGGAGACATTTTATCAGTATTTATTTTGGCTTACAATTACTGATAAAATACAGATGCATGAATAAGGCCTAACAACCCTTGCACTTGCTAAAACTACCCAAATGCATAGTTTTATAACAATGTATATAGATTATAATGCATTTGTAAAGTGACAACTTTTAAGTACTGTAGATTAATATGCCTTATAAGTTCCTTCTTTGTGAACTAAACACACCGCAGCAGAGAGGAGAGAGGGCAAACAAGGCTCATATCTGGGAAGTCACCGCTGTCAATCAAGAAAGCTTGTCCGTAATGGTAGTTCTCTTTACATCACTCCACATGCTCCATTCTTCCTTGTGGCAACTTCCCACTGAGTTACCAGCAAATTCAGAGACAAATCGTTTCCAAGGCACCAGAGAGATAATTCTATTCCTTTATTCACTTCATCTATCATTTTGTTTATGCTTGTTGGCTGAAACGTTGCTTTTATGATGCACTAGCTGAAGAGCCCGGCGCTGCCCGGGCATAGTACCTAACTACGGTTAGTTATAACAAATTGTAATGATTATATCTATATACAAGTATTCAGCTTTCTCCCCATTATGTAGATAGGGCCAAAATAGTTTGGCGATTTGGAACGTGCGGGGGTTAAAATTTCCATTCAACACATAGCCTATGATGTCTCTGGGGTTGAGATGTGCGGGCATGCAAAATTTCATGCCCGTAAGTACAACGGTGCGTTCATCCCGGCATATTTTGGTTTAATGCTGTTGGCTGTAAAATTTGCTTTAATACCTAGCTGAAGAGCCCGGCGGCGTGCGGGTGTCCAAATAGTTATGCTATAATCAGATTCCTATGTTAATCTACACACAAGATTCAGCTTTCTCCCCATTATGTAGATAGGGCCAAAATAGTTTGGCGATTTGGAACGTGCGGGGGTTAAAATTTCCATTCAACACATAGCCTATATGCTCCTGGGGTTGAGATGTGCGGGCATGCAAAATTTCATGCCCGTAAGTACAACGGTGCAGATTCCTATCCCGGGCCAAAATTATTTGCCGATTTGGAATGCGCGGGGTTAAAATTTCGACTCAAAACCTAGCCTATGACGCTCCCGGGGTCGAGACGTGCGGGTGTGCAAAATTTCATGCCCGTAAATGCAGATTCCTATGCCGGACATACACACAAGCATTCAGCTTTCTCCCCATTATGTAGATAGGGCCAAAATTGTTTGGCGATTTGGAACGCGCGGGGTTAAAATTTCGATTCAAAACATAGCCTAGGACTCTTTCGGGGTCAAGACGTGCGGGCGTGCAAAATTTCATGCCCGTAAGTGCGACGGTGCGGATTCCAATCCCGGACAAACATACACACATACATACATTCAGCTTTATATATTAGATTTTGGATGAATAAAGGAATAGAATCATCTCTATCGTAACTTTTAAACGATTTGTCAATCTAGAAAGAGGGAAATCAGTGCTGTCAATCAAGAGATAAGGAGGTGGCCTTATGTTAACCCCTTAACCCCCAAGGGTGGTTTGCACGTTAATGACCGGGGACATTTTTACAATTCTGACCACTGTCTCTTTATGAGGTTATAACTCTGGAACGCTTCAACGGATCTTCGCGATTCTGAGACTGTTTTCTCGTGACATATTGTACTTCACGTTAGTGGTAACATTTCTTCTATATAACTTGCGGTTATTTTTGAAAAAAAACGCAAATATGGCAAAAATTTTGAAAATTTTGCAATTTTCAAACTTTGAATTTTTATTCTCTTAAAGCAGAGAAATATGTCACACAAAATAGTTAAGAAATAACATTTTCCACATGTCTACTTTACATCAGCACAATTTTGGAACCAACATTTTTCACTGAACTTTCTAGGTCAATAATATAGCGGGAAAAACACTAGAATTCCGCGAAATTAATGAACATGTTGGTTCTTTTTCCGAGATGCGTTTTTTTCGCGGAAAAAAAATGCACCATGTGCATAAAAATTGCGGAATTCATTCTAAGTGATAGGATGCTTAATTCATGCGTTTTTGACGAGTTTTTTCCCGCGAAAAACGGGAAAAAAACGCAAATAATCCTGAAAGTGTGCACATAGCCTCAAGGTACTCAAAACCACATTCAAGAAGTTTATTAACCCTTCAGGTGCTTCACAGGAGCTGAAGCAACGTGGAAGGAAAAAATGAATATTTAACTTTTTAGTCACAAAAAAAATATTTTACAAACTTTTTTTATTTTCACAAGGGTAAAAGGAGAAAATGGACAGATAAATTTGTTGTGCAATTTCTCCTGAGTACGCCAATACCCCATATGTGGGGGAAACCACTGTTTGGGCGCACAGTAGGGCTCGAAAGGGAAGGAGCGCCGTTTGACTTTTTCAAACCAAAATTGGCTGGAATTGAGATTGGACGCCATGTCGCGTTTGGAGAGCCTCTGATGTGCCTAAACAGTGGAAACCCCCCATAAGTGACACCATTTTGGAAACTAGACCCCTGTTATGATTTGGTAGCTGAGGAGAGCAGGCAAAAACGGCAATACACCAGAGAGGTTGGAATCTACTGGATTGCAGTACCCTGACTAACCACCACAACTAAAGGCAGCCGTGGAGCGTTCCTACGTTGGTCCTAGACGCCTCGTCACAGCCTGAGAGGTTAACTACACCTAAAGATAGAAAGAGGAAAGCTATCTGCCCCGGAGCAGATCCCCAAAGAACATAGGAAGCCCCCAAACATGTAATGACGGTTAGACAAGAGGAAATACAGACACAGACAGAAAATAGTAAGAGCAAACGTTGGGGCCCAATCTGCCTAGAAAGAAAAAGGATAGGAAGGAAACTTACTGCAATCCAAAAAACCCTAAAAAATACCAACTCTACTAATTGCAAAAACACCTGAGATCACACGACCTCTACCACCTAAATTAGTTCTCTGGTGTAACAAAACTAAGCCGCAGCCACTGAAAAAACTGGAAAAGGCAAATGAACAAATAACAGTGGCTCAGATAAACTGAGAGGAGCACAAGCCCCCGGAGGGGACCTGGCTGACCTCCACAGAAGTGCAGGGAACAATGCAAAAAGCAAGCACAAAAACAAAAACAGAAAATATCTTATCTGAGAGCAGGACAAGAGGCAAGACTCAGCAAGGTTCCAAGTGAACCAGGAACCACAGTTGAGACAAGAACAATTGATCACCGGCAACCATGATGGGAGGGAACCTCCCTTATATAAGACCAGTCTGTAACTCCTGATTGCCAATCTTCATTGAATGGTTCAGTACTGTTTGTAACCACCAGAGGGAGCTTCTGCTCAGAATTCATTTCTAACACATTCACAACAGTACCCCCCCTTGAGGAGGGGTCACCGAACCCTCATTTGGGCAACCATGTTGGTCAGGATGAGCTCTGTGATACGCACGGAACAGTCTCCTAGCATGGATGTCCGAAGCAAACACCCAAGAATTGTCCTCCTGACCATAACCTCTCCACTTAACCAAATACTGGAGTTTCCGTCTAGAAAAACGAGAATCCAATATTTTCTCAACCACATACTCCAGATTGCCCTCAACGAAAACAGGGTCAGGAGGCGCAGCCATAGGAACCACTGGTTCGACAAACCTCTTCAATAAGGACTTGTGGAACACGTTATGGATCTTAAATGTCCCTGGAAGAAGTAAACGAAAGGAAACAGGATTAAGAATCTCCATGATCTTATAAGGTCCAATGAACCTAGGCTTAAACTTAGGAGAAGCAACTCTCATAGGGATATTTCTTGAGGACAACCAGACCAAGTCCCCCATTTCAAACCGAGGACCATCAGTCCTATGCCGGTTGGCAAACTGCTGGGCCCTCTCCTGAGAGAGGGACAACCTCTCCACTACCTGGTCCCAAATCTGCTGCATACGCTCCACAACAGAGTCAACACCCGGACAGACAGAAGCCTCCGTCTGTCCCGAAGAAAATCGAGGGTGAAACCCAAAATTGCAGAAAAATGGAGACATCAAAGTGGTAGAGCTAGCCCTATTATTAAGAGCAAACTCAGCCAAAGGCAAAAAAGAGACCCAGTCATCTTGATCAGCAGACACAAAGCATCTCAGATAAGTCTCCAATGTCTGGTTTGTTCTCTCAGTTTGTCCATTGGTCTGAGGATGAAAAGCCGAGGAGAAAGACAATTGAACACCAAGTTTAGAACAAAAAGTCCTCCAAAATCTGGAAACAAACTGGACTCCTCTGTCAGACACAACGTTCTCAGGAATACCGTGTAACCGAGCCACGTGCTGAAGGAACAAAGGCACCAATTCGGAGGAGGAAGGCAACTTAGGTAATGGCACAAGATGTATCATTTTGGAAAACCTATCACAGATCACCCAGATAACGGTCATTCTCTGAGAAACAGGGAGGTCGGAAATGAAATCCATAGAGATATGGGTCCATGGTCTCTTGGGCACAGGCAATGGCATCAACAAACCACTAGAGCGAGAGCAAGGCTTGGAGCGAGAGCAAGTCCCGCAGGACTGCACAAATTCCCTGACGTCACGAGACAAAGTAGGCCACCAAAAGGACCGACTAACCAAGTCTCTGGTACCAAAAATTCCGGGATGACCGGCCAACGCGGAACAATGAATCTCAGACATCACACTCTTTTTCCACCGGTCTGGGACAAACAATTTCTCAATAGGGCAGCGCTCGGGTTTATCCTCCTGACACCCTTCAAGAGCCAGTCTCAAATTGGGCGAGATGGCGGAAAGAACTACACCCTCTTTCAAAATAACAGCAGGATCAGATAACTCAGGAGAGTCCGCAAGGAAACTCCTCGAGAGGGCATCCGCCTTAACATTCTTAGCGCCAGGAAGAAAGGAAACCACAATATTAAAACGTGTGAAAAGCAAGGCCCACCTGGCCTGTCTAGGATTAAGTCGCTTGGCTGATTCCAGATAAACCAGATTCTTATGGTCCGTGAGGACCACCACCTGATGTTTGGAAAACTCCAGCCAATGTCTCCACTCTTCAAATGCCCACTTCATGGCCAATAACTCCCGATTACCCACGTCATAATTACGTTCAGTTGGAGAAAATTTTTGAGAGAAAAAGGCACAAGGGTTACTTTTAGAGGTCTCTGGATCTCTTTGGGACAAAACGGCACCTGCCCCAATTTCAGAGGCATCAACCTCCACCTGAAATGGCAGAGAAACATCAGGCTGCCGTAGAACAGGAGCAGAAGTGAATCTCTGCTTAAGTTCCTGAAACGCAGAGACTGCCTCAGGAGGCCAATTCACCACATCAGAACCCTTTTTGGTCAAATCAGTCAATGGTTTAACAATAACAGAGAAATTACCAATAAATTTACGATAAAAATTGGCAAAACCCAAGAATCTCTGAAGAGCCTTTAATGAAGTAGGTTGGACCCAATCACAGATGGCCTGAACCTTGACCGGGTCCATTTCAATAACAGATGGGGACAAAATGAATCCCAGAAATGAGATCCTCTGTACTCCAAAAAGACACTTTGATCCCTTCACATACAGAGCATTCTCTCTCAAAATCTGGATCACAGTCCGAACATGGACTCTCAGTCCTAGTCATTGGAAAAAATCAAGATATCATCCAAATAAACAATCAGAAATTTATCCACAAAATCCCTGAAAATGTCATTCATGAAGGACTGGAAGACGGAAGGAGCATTAGTGAGCCCAAAGGGCATCACTAGGTACTCAAAATGCCCCTCTGGGGTATTAAACGCCATCTTCCATTCATCCCTGTGCTTAATGCGAATAAGGTTATACGACCCCCTGAGGTCAAGCTTGGTAAGCCAAGTAGCACTTTTCACCCTGGAAAACAGGTCAGAAATCAAGGGTAACGGATATTGATATTTCACAGTGATATTGTTCAAGAGACGATAATCAATACACGGCCTTAATGAACCATCCTTTTTGGCCACAAAGAAAAAACCGGCACCCAAGGGTGAAGAGGATGGTCTGATATGACCCTTCTCCAATGACTCCTTGATATAAGACCGCATAGCGTCAAGGATGCAGATTTACTTTCGCTAAACACATCTGAAAAATCAGTCAAAAAGTCAGGAACATCCTGAGCCTGGGGAGAGGCAGAAAAAACAGGAGTGTTGGCATTAACACATTGGCAGCCCCAACTGGTTACAGACACAGATTTAAAATCCAAAACAGGATTATGAAACTGTAACCAAGGGAAACCTAGTACAATAATGTCATGCAGATTATACAGCACCAAAAATTTGCAACTCTCCTGATGATCAGGTTCAACCCTCATTATCACCTGAGTAGAGAACTGGGGTTTATTCTCAGCCAGAGGGGTAGAATCAATCCCCAGTAGGGGAATAGACTTCCGTAGGGGTATCAAGGGAAACCCACAACGTTTAGCAAAATCAAAATCCATCAGGTTAATAGCTGCTCCCGAATCAACAAAAGCCTGAGAAGAAAATGTGGACAGGGAGCAAATCAGGGTAACAGTCAACAGAAATTTAGTCTGAACACTACCCAAGACAACTGAGCGTGCAAAACGTCTTCCCTGCTTAGGGCAGACTGAAATAGCATGAGAGGCGTCACCACAGTAGAAACATAACCCATTGCGCTTTCGAAACTCCTGACGCTGTACCCCAGAAGCCACTCTATCACACTGCATGGGTTCAGAAGCTGGTTCACAAGGCAACACCATTCCACGCATACCTCTACGCTCACGCAAACGTCTGTCAACTTGAATCGCTAATGACATAGAATCATTGAGACCAGAGGGAGCAGGGAAACCCACCATAACAACTTTTACATTCTCTGACAGACCCTTCCGAAAAAGGGCTGCCAAAGCATCATCATTCCATTTGGTCAGGACTGCCCACTTTCGGAATTTTTGACAGTACAACTCAGCATCCTCAAGCCCCTGATTTAATACCAACAAGGTTTTTTCAGCTTGATCAGTGACATTAGGTTCATCGTACAATAACCCCAGAACCAGAAAAAATGCATCAACATTACTCAAAACAGGGTCCCAAGGTGTCAGGAAAAAAGCCCAATCCTGAGGATCGCCGCGCAGGAGAGAGATGACAATTTGAACCTGCTGTGCTGCGTTCCCTGAGGACCTAGATTTTAAGGCAAAAAACAACTTACAGTTATTTTTGAAATTCAGAAATTTAGCTCGATCCCCCAAAAATAAATCTGGCATGGGGATCCTAGGTTCCACAACCGGCAACCCTGCAAGATAGGTAGCAATACTCCGAACTTCAGTGGCAAGCTGATCCACACGGCCAGACAACTGTGCAAACTCCATTGAGAGAAAAAAAAAAATTTCCTCCTCAGCACCCAGAGAAAAAGAGGGAAAAAATGCAACAGAGAAAAAAAAAAAAAATTCTGACAACTTCCCTTTTTCTTTTTCCTTTTACTATTTTTCCCTTCTGTTGAGTACCATATAATTTTCAGTTTGGCCGGTGATACTGTTATGATTTGGTAGCTGAGGAGAGCAGGCAAAAACGGCAATACACCAGAGAGGTTGGAATCTACTGGATTGCAGTACCCTGACTAACCACCACAACTAAAGGCAGCCGTGGAGCGTTCCTACGTTGGTCCTAGACGCCTCGTCACAGCCTGAGAGGTTAACTACATCTAAAGATAGAAAGAGGAAAGCTATCCGCCCCGGAGCAGATCCCCAAAGAACATAGGAAGCCCCCAAACATGTAATGGCGGTTAGACAAGAGGAAATACAGACACAGACAGAAAATAGTAAGAGCAAACGTTGGGGCCCAATCTGCCTAGAAAGAAAACGGATAGGAAGGAAACTTACTGCAATCCAAAAAACCCTAAAAAATACCAACTCTACTAATTGCAAAAACACCTGAGATCACACGACCTCTACCACCTAAATTAGTTCTCTGGTGTAACAAAACTAAGCCGCAGCCACTGAAAAAACTGGAAAAGGCAAATGAACAAATAACAGTGGCTCAGATAAACTGAGAGGAGCACAAGCCCCCGGAGGGGACCTGGCTGACCTTCACAGAAGTGCAGGGAACAATGCAAAAAGCAAGCACAAAAACAAAAACAGAAAATATCTTATCTGAGAGCAGGAGAAGAGGCAAGACTCAGCAAGCTTCCATGTGAACCATGAACCACATTTGAGACAAGAACAATTGATCACCAGCAACCATGATGGGAGGGAACCTCCCTTTTATAAGACCAGTCTGTAACTCCTGATTGTCAATCTTCATTGAATGGTTCAGTACTGTTTGTAACCACCAGAGGGAGCTTCTGCTCAGAATTCATTTCTAACACATTCACAACAGACCACCTATGGAACTTATCTAGATCTGTTGTGAGCACTTTGAACCCCCAAGTGTTTCACAAAAGTTTATAATGCCTGGGGTGAAAAAAAAACAATTTTCCACAAAAATGATTTTTTAGTCCCAAATTTTTGATTTTTCCCAAGGAAATTGAACCCCAAAAGTTGTTGTCCAATTTGTCCTGAGTACGCTAATACCCTATATGTGGGGGGAGGGAAACTGGGCGCACGGCAGGGCTTGCAAAGGAAGTAATAACGTTTTGGAATGCAGACATTGATGGGGGTCATGTTCCGTTTGAAGTGCCCCAGATGAGCCTAAACAGTGGAAACCCCCCACAAGTGACCCCATTTTGGAAACTAGACCCCCTAAGTAACTTATCTAGATCTGTGGTGAGCACTTTGAACCCCCAAGTGCTTCACACAAGTTTATAATGCCCGGGCATGAAAATAAAAAATCCAATTTTTTCCCACAAAAATTATCTTTTAGTCACCAATTTTTTATTTTTCCCAAGGGTAACAGGAGAAATTGGACAACAAAAGTTGTTGACCAATTTGTCCTGAGTAAGCTGATACCCCATAAGTGGGGGGAACCACTGTTTGGGCGCACAGCAGAGCTCGAAATGGAAGGAGCACCATTTGACTTTTTCCAACCAAAATTGGCTGGAATTGAGATTGGACGCCATGTTGCATTTGGAGACCCCTGATGTACCTAAATAGTGGAAACCCCCCACGAGTGACCCCATTTTGGAAACTAGACCCCCTAAGGAACTTATCTAGATCTGTGGTGAGCAATTTGAACCCCCAAGTGCTTCACACAAGTTTATAATGTAGAGCCGTAAAATTAAAAAATCATATTTTTTCCACAAAAATGATCTTTTCACCCCAATTTTTATTTTCCCAAGAATAACAAGACTCCAAAAGTTATTGTGCAATTTGTCCTGAGTACGCTGATACCCCATATGTGGGGGTAAACCACTGTTTGGGTGCATGGCAGAGCTTGGAAGGGAAGGAGCGCCGTATGACTTTTTTAACGCAGAATTGGCTGGACGCCATGTCGTGTTTGGAGAGCTCCTGATCTGCCTAAACAGTGGAAACCCCCGACAAATGACACCATTTTGGAAACTAGACCCCTCAAGGAACTTATCTAGATGTGTGGTGAGAACTTTGAACCCCCAGGTGTTTCAATAAAGTTTATAAACGCCTGAGCATGAAAATAAAAAAATCATATTTTTTCCACAAACATGATCTTTTAGTCCCCAACTTTTTATTTTCCCAAGGGTAACAGGAGAAATTGGACCCCAAAAGTTGTTGTCCAATTTGCCCTGAGTACGCTGAAACCCAATATGTGGGAGAAAATTACTGTATGGGCACACGTCTGGGCTCGGAAGGGAAATAGTGACGTTTTGGACTTTGATGGAATGTTTCTGCGGGCATCATGTCGCATTTGGAGAGCCCCTGATGTGCCTAAACAGTGGAAACCCCCCACAAGTGACCCCATTTTGGAAAATAGACCCCACAAGGAACTTATCTAGATGTGTGGTGAGCGCTATGAAGCTCCAAGTGCTTCACAGAAGTTTATAATGCAATGCAGTAAAAACAAAAAAATCATTTTTTTTTTTCCAAAAATGATATTTTCGCCCCCAATTTTTTATTTTCCCAAGGGTAACAGAAGAAATTGGACCCCAAGAATTATTGTGCAATTTGTCCTGAGTACGCTGATACCCCATATGTGGGGATAAACTACTGTTTGGGCGCATGGCAGGGCTCAGAAGTGAAGGAGCACCGTTTGACTTTTTCAACGCAGAATTGGCTGGAATTGAGATCAGACGCCATGTCACATTTGGAGAGCCCCTGATGTGCCTAAACAGTGGAAACCCCCCAATTCTAACTCCAACCCTAACCCAACACACCCCTAACCCTAGTCCCAACCCTAATCATAACCCTAACCACAAACCTAACCCTAACACACCCCTAACCCTAATCCAAACCCTAACCCTAATTCTAACTTTAGCCTCAACCCTAACCCTAATTTTAGCCGCAACCCTAACCCTAATGGGAAAATGGAAATAAATAATTTTTTTTAATTTTATTATTTTTCCCTAACTAAGGGGGTGTGTTATGTTTCGGTAGCTGAGGAGAGATTGCAAAATAACCAAAAAAGCAATACACCAGAGAGGCTGGAAACTATTGGATTGCAGGACCCTAAACTAACCGCCACACTAGAAGTAGCCGTGGAGCGTACCTACGGTGATCCTAGACGCCTCGTCACAGCCGGAGTGTCATGTGTGCATCGCCACGAAGATCGTCGCGGTTGCACATTCTGACTTCTCACAGCTGAGTTGCTGTTTCTTTGTGTTTGGCAGTTAGGGAGTTAATTCTGTCTGTGCTCAGTTCTGGGACTGGGTGCAGTTTCTCCCGGCTGCAATTAATTATTTATTGATTGGTTTCCTTTAAATCTTTGGTTGTCTGTTTTGGGAGTTGCCAGTGAAATTCTTCATGCAGACCACAGATAGGATTGTATCTGTATAGACTTAAGTTAAAGAGCTCCTTAGTTGTTTTAAGCTCACCTTGCTTAGAGTTTAATATCCCAGATCATTTATGTTCCTTCTGTGTTTGAGTGTGTATGCAAGTCTGTGTTTTCTCCAGTCTGTCTTATATGTCTAATCTGTGTATTTAGCAGAGATCAGCCCATATCCCTTTGGTGGTAATCAGAATCCATCTTAGGACTGATTACAGGGTTCAGGGACTGATAGGAGACAGGGTTAGGCTGGAGACTTGGACCTCTGAACCATTATCAGTACCTCCAAGGTGAGGGATTAGTTAGGACCCCAGTTCAGGGTCAGATTAGACCCCCGGTCCTCTTCTTTCCTGTGACAGTGTATCAAGTCCTCAAGATTAACCTTGAGTTCAACGGATATCGTGTCAGGTAAATCTATTCTATATTTACATGCTGATGTTGCTAATCTATATGTTGTATAGGGTGTTGTTCTTTTAAGAATAGTTTACTGACATCGTACACATATCATAAGACCGCGTGACATTTTCACTGGCCGATAAAATTATTCCCAGTTGCCATGGATCCAGTAGCCCAGCTGGCTCTGCAGTTGCAGGGATTATCCATGGAGCTGACGGACATTAAGTCCAAAGTTTTGTCTCCCTCGGAGCAAACCAGATTTGAACCTAAAGTAGCTCTCCCGGACAGGTTCACTGGTGGGCGAGACAAATTTTTTACCTTCAGGGAAGCATGTAAATTGTATTTTCGGCTTCGGCCTCGATCATCAGGGAGTGAAGAGCAGAGAGTGGGAATTGTTATCTCGCTCCTACAAGGGGACCCTCAATCCTGGGCCTTCTCCCTGCCTCCGGGATCCCCGGCTCTACAGTCAGTAGATCGATTTTTTACTGCCCTGGGTTTGGTATATGATGACCCAGATCGGGTCTCTCTTGCTGAGACAAAATTACGTAAGATACAGCAGGGAGATCGTCCGGCGGAGGAATTTGCTTCTGAGTTCCGTAGATGGGCCACAGATACTCAGTGGAATGACCCAGCTCTTAGGAGCCAGTTTTGTCATGGGCTTTCTGACAAATTAAAGGACGTTTTGGCTCAGTATGATTCTCCTCCATCACTGGAGGCTGCTATGGCCCTGGCTATCCGTACTGATAGACGGCTCCGGGAGAGGTGCGAGGTAACTCCGCCCCCTGTTGTTACTCCACCTACTACTAAAGTCCCTTATGTTGAGGTTCCCCTTGTCTGTTCGGAGGAGCCTATGCAGTTGGGAGGGACATCATTTCGTAGGAGGGGATTGGCGGTACGCCGCAGGACTAGAAGGTGTTTCTTCTGCGGGAAAGAGGGACATTTTGTTGGGGGATGTCCGTCCCGTGCCTTGTTGAGCAAGAAGTCGCCGGAAAACTGTTAATCCCAGGTTGTGTGGTGGACGACAACCTGGGAGTATGTATTTCGTCCGCTTCTTCTCAGTTCCTTGTACCAGTGGAGGTGGTGGTTGGTACGAGAGTGGAGAGATTTTCTGTTCTTCTTGATAGTGGGTCCGGGGCTAATCTGGTTGACGCTCAGTTTGCTCAGGCTCAAGGTATGCATCTGAGTGTATTGGTCAAACCGATCCCTATATTCTCCATTGACGCCAGGCCTCTCGGCCAAGGTAGCTTTGTTCATGAGGTTCATAACATTGACCTTCGGGTAGGGGCAATACATAGGGAACTATTATCTTGTTATGTGTTGGAGGGTCTACCTACTCCTATTGTGTTGGGACTTCCTTGGTTGGTTAAACATAACCCTGTGATTAATTGGCAGTCCAGAGAGATAAGCCAATGGGGTGAGTTTTGCAAAAGTAACTGCATGAACACAGTCATCAGTGCGGTCGTGCCTAGTACTTTGCCTCCTTTTTTGGAGGACTTTGGGGATGTGTTCTCTGAGGAGGGGTGTCAGGAGTTGCCTCCTCATCGCGTGTATGACTATTAATTTACTTCCTGATGCTAAGTTACCTAAAGCTAGGTTATATAACCTTTCTGGTCCTGAGAGGCAGGCTATGAAAGATTATATTTCGGAAAGTCTGGCCAAAGGGCATATTAGACCTTCATCTTCCCCAGTGGCCGCGGGGTTCTTCTTTGTGAAGAAAAAAGATGGAGGCCTACGCCCTTGCTTGGATTTCCGCGAACTTAATCGGATTACTGTTCGAGATCCGTATCCACTCCCTCTGATTCCTGATCTCTTCAATCAAATTGTTGGCGCCAAATGGTTCTCTAAATTGGATCTCAGGGGGGCGTATAATCTGATTAGGATAAAAGAGGGGGATGAGTGGAAAACGGCGTTTAACACGCCGGAGGGACATTATGAGAACCTTGTCATGCCTTTTGGTCTGACTACTGCACCAGCAGTATTCCAACATTTTGTTAATGACATTTTTCGTCATCTGGTGGGGCTGTTTGTGGTCGTATATTTGGATGACATTTTAATTTACTCGCCAGATCTTGTGTCTCACCAGGAGCATGTGAGACAGGTGTTGCAGATCTTGCGAGACAATAAACTATACGCCAAACTGGAAAAGTGTGTATTCGCCGTACAGGAACTTCAGTTTTTGGGTTTCTTGGTGTCAGCCTCCGGTTTCCGTATGGACCCTGAAAAGGTGAGAGCAGTGCTTGAATGGGATCAGCCAGAGGATCTTAAGGCTCTGCAGCGTTTTCTGGGGTTTGCTAACTACTACCGGAAATTTATTTGTAATTTCTCATCTGTTGTCAAACCTCTCACTGACATGACAAGAAAAGGGACGGATTTTTCTAAATGGTCGGACAAAGCTTGCCAAGCTTTTTCCTCTTTGAAAAAATGTTTTGCTTCGGCACCCGTTCTCATCCAACCAGATGCATCACAGCCGTTCGTTGTGGAGGTGGACGCGTCTGACGTAGGGGTGGGTGCAATATTGTCCCAGGGTCCGTCCCCTGGTAAATGGCATCCGTGCGCTTTCTTTTCTAAGAAATTGTCGTCCGCCGAAAGGAATTATGATATCGGCAATAGGGAACTTTTGGCCATTAAGTTGGCTTTTGAAGAATGGCGTCACTTTTTGGAGGGGGCAGTCCACCCGGTCACCGTCATTACTGATCACAAGAACCTGCTGTATTTGGAATCTGCTAAGCGTCTGAATTCCAGACAAGCTCGATGGTCGTTGTTTTTTACCAGGTTTAATTTTGTTGTCACTTATCGCCCTGGATCTAAGAATGTTAAGGCGGATGCCTTGTCTCGCAGTTTCCCAGGGGCCGGGAAAATGGATGACCCGATTCCTATCCTTCAGGAGGGGGTGGTAGTGTCGGCTGTATGTTCTGAGCTTGAGGAGGAGGTATTAGAGGTTCAGGGGGACGCCCCTGCAGGACCTCCAGGGAGACTGTTTGTCCCAAATCAGTTGAGACAAAAGGTTATTGAGGCACATCATAATTCTGCTTTAGCAGGACATCCAGGGAGTAAGGCTACTTTAGATCTCCTTTCTCGCCGGTTTTGGTGGCCTAACGTTAATAAAGATGTTTTAACTTTTGTCGCGTCCTGTGGGGTTTGTGCTCGCTCTAAGACCCCTCATACCCGTCCGTCTGGGACCCTCTTACCCTTGAAACTTCCGGAGCGTCCATGGACTCATTTGTCTATGGACTTCATCACGGACCTTCCTCAGTCGTCAGGGAAGACTGTCATACTGGTGGTTGTTGACAGGTTCAGTAAGATGGCACATTTCATTGCTCTTCCTGCCCTCCCTAATGCTAAAACTCTGGCGCAGGTGTTCATTGGGAGATTGTGAGACTTCATGGGTTGCCTTCTGATGTGGTGTCAGATAGGGGGTCTCAGTTTGTGTCCAAGTTTTGGAGGGCATTTTGTTTACGTCGGGGGATGCAATTGTCATTTTCCTCGGCTTTTCATCCGCAGACCAATGGTCAGACAGAGCGTCTGAATCAAAGCCTAGAGACTTATCTTCGGTGTTTTGTCTCAGAGAACCAGGAGGACTGGTCTTCTTTCTTGCCTCTGGCAGAGTTCGCTCTTAACAACAGACGGAGCGAGTCCACTGGTAAATCCCCGTTTTTTGGGGCATATGGTTTTCATCCCCAGTTTTGTACTTTCAATGGGGGGGGCCCTTCTGGGGTTCCTGAGGAGGAGCGTTTCTCGTCGTCACTTGCTTCAGTGTGGAGAGGTGTATTGAATAATCTGAGTGCTATGGGGAACCGTTATAAACGTATGGCTGATAGGAGGAGAGTTTCTGGTCCAGATCTTAATGTGAACGATCTGGTATGGTTGTCTACCAGGAATATAAAACTTAAAGTTCCCTCCTGGAAGCTGGGCCCCAGATTCATCGGGCCGTACAGGATCAGTTCCATAATTAATCCTGTGGCATTTCGTCTGGACCTCCCTCCTACGTTTAAAATCCACAATGTGTTCCACAAGTCATTACTTAAGAGGTACGTGGCACCAGTCATACCATCATCTCTACCTCCTCCTCCAGTGGTGGTCAATGGTAACTTGGAGTTTCAAGTGTCAAAGATCATTGACTCACGTCTGAATCGCCGGTCCCTTCAGTACTTGGTGCATTGGAAGGGGTATGGTCCAGAGGAGAGGACGTGGGTTCCTGCGTCTGACATTAACGCAGATCGTTTGTGTGCGGACCTTCCACAGAACTCACCCGGGCAAACCTGGCCCTGAGGGTCCGGAGGCCCCTCGTAGAAGGGGGGGTACTGTCATGTGTGCATCGCCACGAAGATCGTCGCGGTTGCACATTCTGACTTCTCACAGCTGAGTTGCTGTTTCTTTGTGTTTGGCAGTTAGGGAGTTAATTCTGTCTGTGCTCAGTTCTGGGACTGGGTGCAGTTTCTCCCGGCTGCAATTAATTATTTATTGATTGGTTTCCTTTAAATCTTTGGTTGTCTGTTTTGGGAGTTGCCAGTGAAATTCTTCATGCAGACCACAGATAGGATTGTATCTGTATAGACTTAAGTTAAAGAGCTCCTTAGTTGTTTTAAGCTCACCTTGCTTAGAGTTTAATATCCCAGATCATTTATGTTCCTTCTGTGTTTGAGTGTGTATGCAAGTCTGTGTTTTCTCCAGTCTGTCTTATATGTCTAATCTGTGTATTTAGCAGAGATCAGCCCATATCCCTTTGGTGGTAATCAGAATCCTTCTTAGGACTGATTACAGGGTTCAGGGACTGATAGGAGACAGGGTTAGGCTGGAGACTTGGACCTCTGAACCATTATCAGTACCTCCAAGGTGAGGGATTAGTTAGGACCCCAGTTTAGGGTCAGATTAGACCCCCGGTCCTCTTCTTTCCTGTGACAGTGTATCAAGTCCTCAAGATTAACCCTGAGTTCAACGGATATCGTGTCAGGTAAATCTATTCTATATTTACATGCTGATGTTGCTAATCTATATGTTGTATAGGGTGTTGTTCTTTTAAGAATAGTTTACTGACATCGTACACATATCATAAGACCGCGTGACACGGAGAGATAGCTACACCTAAAGTCAGAAAGATGAATGCTATCTGCACCGAAATAGGAAGCCCCCAAACATGTAATGGCGGTTAGACCAGAAGAAAATACGAACACAGACAGAAAATAGAATGAGCAAACGCTGGGGCCCAATCTGTCTAGATAGAAAAGTATAGGAAAGAATTCTGACTGCAACCCAAAAAAAACCCTGACAAAAATACCAACACGTCTGATTAACAAAAAACCTGAGATCACACGATCTCTACCACCTAAATCAGATCTCTGGTGTAGCACACAGCAATTCAGCAAATAAAAAGTGACATAGGAACAGAGCAAAAATGCAAACACAAACTGAGCACAATTGCAGAGCCAGGCCCCAAAAGGGGACCAGACTAAAGTCTACTGCTAAGCAGCAAACCAGCAAGAAAATCCAACCAGAGGAAAAAAAACAGCAAATCACTTATCTGAATGAGCGCAGGAATGCAAGCTGAGCTCCTAGCAAAACTTGGAAGAACAATTGATTACCGGCAAGGCTGAAGGGAGTTCAGGTCACTTATATCAGACCATTCAGAGCCAGCTGAAGGCCATTCAGTCGCCTCCAGAGTATTCACAACAGTACCCACCCCTTGAAGAGGGCTTACCGAACCCTCACCTGCGCAACCAGGCCGATCAGGATGAGCTCGATGATAGGCACGGATCAGTCTACCAGCATGGATGTCTGAAGCAAACACCCAAGAATTGTCCTCCTGACCATAACCTCTCCACTTAACCAAATGCTGGAGTTTCCGTCTAGCAAAACGAGAATCCAATATTTTCTCAACCACATACTCCAAATTGCCCTCAACCAAAACAAGGTCGGGAGGCGCAGCCGTAGGAACCACTGGCTCGACAAACCTCTTCAATAAGGACTTGTGGAACACGTTATGGATCTTAAATGTCCCTGAAAGAAGCAAACGGAAGGAAACCGGATTAATAATTTCCATGATCTTATAAGGTCCAATGAACTTTGGCTTAAATTTTGGAGCTGCAACCTTCATAGGGATATTTCTTGAGGACAACCAAACCAAGTCCCCCACTTTAAAACGAGGACCATCAGTCCTATGCCGGTTGGCAAACCGCTGGGCCTTCATTTGAGAGACAACCTCTCCACTACCTGGTCCCAAATCTGCTACATACGCTCCACAATAGAGTCAACCCCCGAACAGACAGAAGCCTCCGCCTGTCCTGAAGAACAATCGAGGGTGAAACCCAGAATTGCAGAAAAATGGAGACATCAAGGTGGCAGAGCTAGCCCTATTATAAAGAGCAAACTCAGCCAAAGGCAAAAAAGAGACCCAGTCATCTTGATCAGCAGACACAAAACATCTCAGATAAGTCTCCAATGTCTGGTTTGTTCTCTCAGTTTGTCCATTGGTCTGAGGATGAAAAGCCGAGGAGAAAGACAATTGAACACCAAGTTTAGAACAAAAAGTCCTCCAAAATCTGGAAACAAACTGGACTCCTCTGTCAGACACAATGTTCTCAGGAATGCCGTGTAACAGAACCACGTGCTGAAAGAACAAAGGCACAAATTCGGAGGGGGAAGGCAACTTAGGTAATGGCACAAGATGTATCATCTTGGAAAACATCACATCACATCACATCACAGATTACCCAGATAACAGTCATTCTCTGAGACACAGGGAGGTCAGAAATAAAATCCATAGAAATATGGGTCCATGGCCTCTTGGGTACAGGTAATGGCATTAACAAACCACTAGAACGAGAGCAAGGCTTGGAACGAGAGCAAGTCCCACAGGACTGCACAAAGTCCCTGACGTCATGAGACAAAGTAGACCACCAAAAGGACCAACTCACTAAGTCTCTGGTACCAAAAATCCCGGGATGACCAGCCAACGGGGAACAATGAATCTCAGACATCACACTCTTCTTCCACTGGTCTGGGACAAACAATTTCCCAACAGGGCAGCGTTCAGGTTTATCCTCCTGACACCCCTCCAGAGCCAGTCTCAAATTGGGTGAGATGGCGGAAAGAACTACACCCTCTTTCAAAATAACAGCAGGATCAGATAACTCAGGAGAATCCGCAAAGAAACTCCTCGAGAGGGCATCCGCCTTAACATTCTTAGTGCCCGGAAGAAAAGAAACCACAAAATTAAAACGTGTGAAAAACAAGGCCCACCTGGCCTGTCTAGGATTAAGTCGCTTGGCTGATTCGAAATAAACCAGGTTCTTATGGTCCGTGAGGACCACCACCTGATGTTTGGCTCCTTCCAGCCAATGTCTCCACTCTTCAAAGGCCCACTTCATGGCCAATAACTCCCGATTACCCACGTCATAATTACGTTCAGTTCAGAAATTTATCCACAAAATCCCTGAAAATATCATTCATGAAGGATTGGAAGACGGAAGGGGCATTAGTAAGCCCAAAAGGCATCACTAGGTACTCAAAATGCCCCTTTGGGGTATTAAACGCCGTCTTCCATTCATCCCATGCTTAATGTGAATAAGGTTATACGCCCCCCTGAGGTCAAGCTTGGTAAACCAACTAGCACTTATCACTCTGGAAAATAGATCAGAAATCAAGGGTAACGGATATTGATATTTAACAGTGATTTTATTCAGGAGACGATAATCAATACACGGCCTCAATGGACCATCCTTTTTGGCCACAAAGAAAAAACCGGCACCCAAGGGTGAAGAGGATGGTCTGATATGACCCTTCTCCAAAGACTTCTTGATATAAGATCGCATAGCATCGTGTTCAGGTACAGATAGATTAAAAAGTCGACCTTTAGGAAATTTACCACCAGACACTAACTCAATAGCGCAGTCATAGCTCCTGTGAGGAGGTAAGGATGCAGACTTACTCTCACTAAACACATCCGAAAAATCAGTCAAGAAGTCAGGGACATCCTGAGACTGGGGAGAGGCAGAAAAAACAGGAGTGTCAGTATTAACACATTGGCAGCCCCAACTGGTCACAGACACAGATTTCCAATCCAAAACAGGATTATGAGTCTGTAACCAAGGGAAACCCAGTACAATAATGTCATGCAGGTTATGCAACACCAGAAATTTGCAACTCTCCTGATGATCTGGTTCAACCCTCATTATCACCTGAGAATCAATGCCCAGTAAAGGAATAGACTTCCGTAGAGATATCATGGGAAATCCACAACGTTTGGCAAAGTCAAAATCCATCAGGTTAATAGCTGCTCCTGAGTCAACAAAATGAGCCGAAAATGTGGACAGGGAGCAAATCAGGGTAACAGTCAACAGAAATTTAGTCTGAACACTACCCAAGACAACTGAGCGCGCAAAACGTCTTCCCCGCTTAGGGCAGACGGAAATAGCATGAGAAGCGTCACCACAGTAGATACATAACCCATTGCGCTTTCGAAACTCATGACGTTGAGCACCAGAAGTCACTCCATCACACTGCATGGGCTCAGGAGCTGGCTCACAAGGCAACACTATCTCACGCATACCTCTGCGCTCACGCAAACGTCTGTCAATTTGAATAACCAACGACATAGAATCATTGAGACCAGAGGGAACAGGGAATCCCACCATAACGTCTTTTACATTTTCTGACAGGCCCTTCCGAAAAAGGGCTGCCAAAGCATCATCATTCCATTTGGTCAGGACTGCCCACTTTCGAAATTTCTGACAGTACAGCTCAGCGTCTTCACGACCCTGATTTAATGCCAACAAGGTCTTTTCAGCTTGATCAGTGACATTAGGTTCATCGTACAATAACCCCAGAGCCTGAAAAAATACATCAACATCATTCAAAACAGGATCCCCAGGTGTCAGGAAAAAAGCCCAATCCTGAGGGTCGCCGCGCAGCAGAGAGATGACAATTTGAACCATCTGTGCTGCGTTCCCTGAGGACTTAGGCTTTAAGGCAAAAAACAACTTACAGTTATTTTTGAAATTCAGAAATTTAGACCGATCCCCCAAAAATAAATCTGGTATGGGGATCCTAGATTCCACAACCGGTAACCTAGCAAGATAGGTAGCAATACTCTGAACCTCAGTGGCAAGCTGCTCCACGTGGCCAGACAACTGTGCAAACTCCAATGAGGAAAAAAAAATCCTTCTCAGCACCCAGAGAAAAAGAGGGAAAAAATGCAACAGAGAAAAAAAAAATTTCTGACAACTCCCTTTTTTCTTTTTCCTTTTACTATTTTTCCCTTCTGTTGAGCACCGTGTAATTTTCAGTTTGGCCGGTAATACTGTTATGTTTCGGTAGCTGAGGAGAGATTGCAAAAATAGCCAAAAAAGCAGTACACCAGAGAGGCTGGAAACTATTGGATTGCAGGACCCTAAACTAACCGCCACACTAGTAGTAGCCGTGGAGCGTACCTACGGTGATCCTAGACGCCTCGTCACAGCCGGAGAGATAGCTACACCTAAAGGCAGAAAGATGAAAACTATCTGCCCCGTAGTAGAATCCCCAAAGAAATAGGAAGCCCCCAAACATGTAATAGCGGTTAGACCAGTAGAAAATACGAGCACAGACAGAAAATAGAATGAGCAAACGCTGGGGCCCAATCTGTCTAGATAGAAAAGTATAGGAAAGAATTCTGACTGCAACCCAAAAAAACCCTGACAAAAATACCAACACGTCTGATTAACAAAAAAACTGAGATCACACGATCTCTACCACCTAAATCAGATCTCTGGTGTAACACACAGCAATTCAGCAAATAAAAAGTGACATAGGAACAGAGCAAAAATGCAAACACTAACTGAGCACAATTGCAGAGCCAGGCCCCAAAAGGGGACCAGGCTGAAGTCTACTGCTAAGCAGCAAACCAGCAAGAAAATCCAACCAGAGGAAAAAAAAACAGCAAATCACTTATCTGAATGAGAGCAGGAATGCAAGCTGAGCTCCAAGCAAAACGTGGAAGAACAATTGATTACCGGCAAGGCTGAAGGGAGTTCAGGTCACTTATATCAGACCATTCAGAGCCAGCTGAAGGCCATTCAGCAATTAGTTTATTACCCTCAGCAACCACCGGAGGGAGCCCCAGCTCAGAAGTCGCCTCCAGAGTATTCACGACAGGGGTGATAAAAGGGGGTTTGATTTACTATTTATAACGGGTTTTTATGATTGGCAGCTGTCACGCTAAAAGACGCTTTTTATTGCAAAAAATAGTTTTTTGCATCACCACATTTTGAGAGCTATAATTTTTGCATATTTTGGCCCACAGAGTTATGTGAGGTCTTATTTTTTGCGGTATGAGTTGACGTTTTTATTGGTACCATTTTTGAGCACATGACATTTTTTGATCGCTTTTTATTTTGATTTTTGGGAGGTTAGTATGAACAAAAATCATCAATTCATGAATTTCTTTTAGGGGGGCGTTTATACCGTTCCGCGTGTTGTAAAATTGATAAAGCAGTTTTATTCTTCGGGTCAGTATGATTACGGCGATACCTCATTTATATAATTTTTTTATGTTTTGGAGCTTTTATACAATAAAAACAATTTTATATAAAAAAATTATTTTTGCATCGCTTTATTCTGTGAGCTATAACTTTTTTATTTTTTTGCTGATGATGCTGTATGGTAGCTCGTTATTTGCGGGACAAGATGACATTTTCAGCGGTACCATGTTTATTTATATCGGTCTTTTTGATCGCGTGTTATTCCACTTTTTGTTCGGCGGTATGATGATAAAGCATTGATTTTTTGCTTTGTTTTTTTTTTTAAGGGGTTCACTAAAGGGGTTAACTAGTGTGACAGTTTTATAGGGGGGTTGTTACGGACGCGGCGATACCAAAATGTGTACTTTTATTGTTTTGTTTTTTTTATTTACAGGAAGAAATGAATTTATTGGGGAATATTTTTTTTTCCTTTATTTTGGATTTTTTTTTTTACATTTGTGATTTTCATTTTTTTTAACTTTTTTACTTTGTCCCAGGGTGGGACATCACTGTATTTTATCAGTATATCAAAAAACTGACCGGCACATCCAAACATAGATCCAGTGTGAACAGGTGCTAAACCTAGAGTCACCAACTATAGCTTGCAAACACGAAATATGAAAAATGAATTGCATCACTGCCTTAGAAATATGAAAAATTGAGAAGTCTTAGCGCATAAGATGGCCAAATTATGTGTACCTAATAGCCACGTTCAGGTCCTAACTAATGCCAATCCTCGCTTAGAAAAGTCTGTCTGCATGGGAACATATGAATCCTCTCTTCAGACTAAAATCTACATCTCTGTGGAGGGGTAATGAACCTGGTGTAATTAAAAAGCCTGTGACCAACAGGTGGAGTGCTCAGGCAGAAGGTAAATGAATATATATCAAAAAACTGACCGGCACATCCAAACATAGATCCAGTGTGAACAGGTGCTAAACCTAGAGTCACCAACTCATGCACATACAAGAAAAAAAGGTAGCACACTGTAGCGCTATAGCTTGCAAACACGAAATATGAAAAATGAATTGCATCACTGCCTTAGAAATATGAAAAATTAAGTCTTAGCGCATAAGATGGCCAAATTATGTGTACCTGATAGCCACGTTAAGGCTCTTCTCGTATATCAGGTGTGCTACCTTTTTTTCTTGTATGTATTTTATCAGATCGCTGGTCTCACAGTGTGCACAGCACTCTGTGAGACCAGCGATCTCACAGGCACTGCTGCAGGCTTCCTCAGCGCCTGCTCTCAGCAGGCACTGAGGAAGCTGCCTCCCTGCAGGACCCGGCGGCCATCTTGGTTCTGGGGTCCTGCAAGGAGGAAGGCCTCAGAAGAGCGTGCAGGGAGCCCCCTCCCAGCGCGATGCTCCCCTGTGCCCCCTGTACACTGCGATCATGTTTGATCGCGGTGTGCCAGGGGTTAATGTGCCGGGAGCGGTCCGTGACCGCTCCTGGCACATAGTGCCGGGTGTCAGCTGTGATAATTAGTCCCAGGTCACATGGACGGGATACTACGTCCGATGACAGAAAGGGGTTAATAACAGTGAGGAATGGGACCACAGCTTCTCTACCATAACAAATGTGAAGTTGTTGTTATATTTATATATGGGTTATATCACTACAAGACATTATGCTTATTTTAATATGTAAATTTGGGCTGAAAGTCTGCTAATTAACCACTGGTATTCAGTTAATAATGAGGATATCTTATGATAAAAGCAGGGATGAGCAAACCCAAACAATAAAGTTCAGGGTCCTTACTATCCGGTACCGAACCCTGAACAAGGACTTTTAACAAGATGTCTGGTTTTCTGATCGGTGTAGTGCAGCCAGTCAACAAGCTTTTAGGCTGTGGGCACTTCCAGATGCCAATAGAGCACAGCAAAAGAGGGAGCAGGGTGAAAAGTCACAGTGGGTTGCCCCTAGCATTTCTTCAGGGAATGTGCTGATGAAAAATGACGAGTGGTTTGCAAGCTGTGCCGTCAGAGCGTGAAGTGAGCCCTAAATCTTTTGAATCTGAGCACCCACTGCATGATGAGGCATCTGAATTCCAAGCATGAGTTGCAGTGGAGTACACACCTTAAAAAGCATGAAAGATCTGAGCCTCCTCCTGCTGCGGTCTCAGCCTCTTCCTCCCGCTCACGATCAACAGGGCCACCTGCCACCCCGCAAAGAGAGGATGTGACCAACGCCACCACCACCAGTGTCACCGAGCATCTTCACACAGTACCATGTAAGTGTTCTGCTTTCTGTCCACCAAACCCTAGACAAAAAGAGGAAGTAACCCCCTACCCACCCACAAACTGTCAGGAGTCGAACCCAGTACCTCTTGTCCACTGGCCAGCAGCTCTACCATCTGAGCTATTCTGCTGGCTGCAAAGTTCCTTGCTGAACCCAGATACCATTGACTGTTCTTCCTGATTGGCTACACCTAGTGCTCTTTTGATTGGGCCTCTGATTGCCAATTACACACCCTATATAAACCTGGCCCTGTGGGTGTGTCATTGCGAGATTATTGAGCTCCAAGCCTTTAGTCAAGCGTTTCCTGCTGATCCATTGCTACAAACACTGCTCTCCTGTGAACCGACCTCGGCCTGCCTTCTGACTACGCTCTCCGCCTGATCCATTGCTGCAAACACTGCTCTCCTGTGAACCGACCTCGGCCTGCCTTCTGACTACGCTCTCCGCCTGATCCATTGCTACAAACACTGCTCTCCTGTGTACCGACCTCCGGCTGCCACCTGACTACGTTATCTGCCTGCTCCTCTGTTACCGAACTGCCTTTCCTGTGTACCGACCTCCGGCTGCCACCTGACTACGTTATCTGCCTGATCCATTGCTACAAACACTGCTCTCCTGTGTACCGACCTCCGGCTGCCATCTGACTACGCTACCTGCCTCTGCTTCCCCTAGTGTTTGCAGTAACATCGGCTCCAACCCAGACGGGATCTTGACAGAATAATCTCGCGCCAATATGGAGTCCGCTGTGAACACCCTGAGACGGCAAGTTACGGAGCTTCAAAGTTTTTGTACTGACTCTCAAGGAAAATATGCCAAGTTACAAACTGATTTCACGGCGATACAACAGGAAGTAATTGAGCTACAAAAACAACTTCTGGACGTGTGCAATTCAGGGTCCGAATCAAACGCGCGGCTGCCGCTGCCTGCAAAGTTCAGTGGGGATCGCAAGCAGTACCGAGGATTCCTCAATCAATGCCGCATATACTTCCAGATGCAACCTGCTCCCTTTACCAGTGAGAGGAAGAAAGTTTTTTTCATGATAAATCTCCTGACGGATGAAGCTCTTGCTTGGGCTTCACCTTATGTAGAAAAGGACTATGACCTCCTTAATGACCTGGAAGCCTTCACCGCAGCTATGAATCAAGTTTTTGATGACCCAAACCGCTGTGCCACAGCAGAAACCAAATTACATAATTTGCGCCAAGGACGTCGCTCTGTTGCGGAATACACATCGGAGTTCCGTCGCTGGGTGGCCGACACCACCTGGAATCCAGCGGCCCAGAGAAGTCAATTTCGACGAGGGTTATCAGAACCAGTGAAAGACGAGCTTGCCAGGGTTGAGACCCCTGACCAGTTGGAGGACTTTATTCAACTATGTATCCGGATTGACCAGAGACTTACTGAAAGGAGAAAGGAGAGACTGCGAGCACTTGGGAATAGCCCTGGCTTCTCATTTTCAGCATCGGACCACCAAGAAAAGACGCAAGGCGTGTCTGAACCGATGCAGATCGACGTCATCCGAAGACCACTCTCTGCACAGGAGAAGGAGAGGCGACGTGCAGAACATCTCTGCCTCTATTGTGGGGACCCTGGACACTATGCCATCAACTGTCCTAACAAAAGGACTATAGCCTTTACCAACAACAGGTCTGCCAGCAGTATGGACCTTTCTCAGCAGTCGGATTCCATCTTGCAGACTATCTCATCAGTAACGCCAGAAATAGACAAAATACATACTACATCATCTCATTTTGTAATCCCCATTCAGGTTGTAATGGGCACCCAAAAAATACAATGCTCTGCCCTGTTGGATTCGGGAGCAGGAGGGAATTTTATGGACTTAAAATTTACACGTGATAATAATATTTCCAGTAGGACCAAATCCACACCAATTGAAATGGAAACGGTGGATGGATCACCCTTGTCTTCTGGACCTGTCACGCATGAGACAATCGAACTGGAGATTTGTATCGAACCGGATCATCATGAAGCTGTCAGTTTCCACCTTATCTCATCTCCGAAATTTCCGGTTATTCTAGGGATCCCCTGGTTTTCAGTCCATAACCCTTCTATCAACTGGGCATCAAGGACCATCACCTTTCCATCTGACTACTGTAAGAATAATTGTCATAAGGAACCCCCTGTTCTCCAACAAGTCCAAATCTCTGAGATTTCGCATGAGAAGGAAGAGAAACTACCACCTCAATATCAGCAGTTCTCTGATGTCTGCAGTAAGAAGAAAGCAGATCAATTACCTCCTCACCGTCCTTACGACTGTCCCATTGAATTGCTGCCAGGAGCAACCATTCCATTTGGACGGATTTACAATCTTTCCGAACCTGAATTGAAGGTATTAAGAAAGTTCCTGGATGAAAATTTAGAGAAAGGCTTTATTCGACCTTCCACATCTCCAGCTGGGGCACCCCTGTTCTTTGTTGAAAAGAAAGACTCCACTCTGCGGCCATGTATTGACTACAGAGAGATGAATAATATCACTGTCAAGAATCGCTACCCGCTACCCTTGATTCCTGAACTATTTGAGAGACTCCGTTCTGCGAAAATCTTTACGAAGCTGGATCTTAGAGGGGCTTACAACCTCATACGGATTCGCCCAGGAGATGAGTGGAAGACCGCCTTCAGAACGAGATATGGACATTTTGAAGACCTTTGGTCTTAGCAATGCCCCAGCCACCTTTCAACATTTTATTAATGATGTATTTCGAGATTTCTTGGACCAATTCGTTGTGGCTTATCTCGATGACATTCTTATATTTTCAGACACCTTGGAAGAGCATCGCAGGCACGTCCAGTTAGTCTTGGAACGACTACAGGAGAACCATCTTTACATTAAACTTGAAAAATGTGAGTTTGAACAAACCAGTATCCAATTTCTGGGATATATCATCTCCCCAGAAGGTCTGAGCATGGATCCCGGCAAAATCAATGCTGTAGTGGACTGGCCTGTTCCAAGAAATTTAAAAGACGTCCAGCGTTTCATAGGATTTGCAAATTTTTACCGAAAATTTATAAAGAACTTTTCACGGATCATACTACCAATTACTACACTAACAAAAAAGACCAAAGCATTTTTCTGGTCTCCGGAGGCACAGGAGGCTTTTGACAAATTGAAAACTCTTTTTACGTCTGCTCCATTGTTAGTACACCCAAATCCTGAATTGCCATTTACTGTCGAAGTGGACGCCTCGGACTCTGCAGTGGGAGCCATTCTGTCTCAGCGAGTTGGGGACAAAATGCAACTTCACCCATGTGCGTTTCTTTCCCACACCATGTCATCTGCAGAAAAGAACTACGACATCGGTAATAAAGAACTGTTAGCCATTAAAGTTGCCTTCTCCGAATGGAGACATCTTTTGGAAGGTGCCAATCACCCTGTGACTGTCCTCACGGACCACAAGAATCTTGAATTCCTCCGTACAGCAAAAAGATTGTCTGCAAGACAAGCACGATGGGCCTTATTTTTCTCAAGATTCAATTTTATAATTTCTTACCGGCCTGGTTCAAGAAATGGCAAGGCTGACGCCCTGTCCAGGATGTGTTCGGAACCTCAGGAGAGGTCTAGTAATGACGATACAATTCTAGGCCCTAAAAATTTTTTGGGAATATTGCACTCTAGAGGACTATGTAATAGAATTAAAGATGGATATCAAGAGGACTCTTTCCTTAACCATCCTTCGGAAGACGTCGATCTTTCATTCAAAGAGGGGTTTTGGATGCAGAAACACAAAATATATGTACCTGAATCTTCTCGCCTTGAAGTCCTCAAAAATGTCCATGATTCTAAACTGGCAGGACATCCTGGAGTTGCAAAAACACAAGACTTACTACTTCGTTTCTTTTGGTGGCCTAATTGTAGGAAGGACGTGAGGAAATATGTTTCAACCTGTTTAACATGCGCACGAAACAAGACCCCACGATCGTCTCCTCTAGGACTCTTGCAACCACTTCCAGTTCCATCCAGGCCTTGGGGATCTATTTCCATGGATTTTATTGTGGAACTACCCCCTTCCAAACAGATGACCGTCATCCTTGTCATAGTGGACCGACTCACAAAAATGGCCCACTTTATTCCAACTGAAGGAATTCCTACTGCTGAAAAAACTGCAGAACTGATAATCAAAGAGGTATTCAGGTTACATGGAATTCCTGACAGCGTGGTGTCTGACAGAGGCGTTCAGTTTACGTCAAAATTTTGGAAGAGTTTCTGTACAGCCTTGGGAGTCACGGTGAATCTTTCTACCGCTTTCCATCCTCAGTCCAATGGCCAGACGGAGAGAACGAACCAGACTTTGGAGCAATACCTCCGTTGCTTCATTTCCTATCTTCAGGATGACTGGGTGGACTATTTACCAACAGCAGAGTTTTCCTACAACAACTCCATACATAGCGCTACATCTCAAACCCCATTTTTTGCTAATTATGGAGTACATCCAGTATTTATCCCTAATCTGCCAGTGAACACTCCCATTCCTGCTGTAAATGACAGGCTTGCAAAATTACAGGAATCCCAGAAGGAATTATCAGAGATATTACTCAAGACCCAGGAAGTATATAAGGAAGCAGCAGATAAACATCGGAGAGTGCCCCCTGCTCTTCAGGTTGGAGACAAAGTTTGGCTGTCCACTAAAAACCTTAAGACACATGTGCCATCCTCCAAATTGGGTCAGAAATTCATTGGACCTTTTCAAATTTCTGCAAAAATTAACCAGGTTGCTTTTCGTTTGGAACTTCCCAACAATCTAAAGATTCATCACATATCCTTGCTCAAACCCTTCTGTGAAAACCCGTTTCCAGGAAGAATTCAGCCACCTCCTCCACCAGAAAGGATCCGTGGTGAAGAAGAATACATTGTGGATAAGATTCTGGACTCCCGAAAATTCAGAGGTAAACTGCAGTATCTGGTGCAGTGGAAGGGTTACGGACCAGAGGAAAATTCATGGGAACCAAGGGACAACGTCCATGCTCCTAGACTAACAAGAGCCTTTCATCAGAGGTACCCAGATAAGCCAGCTCCTGAGATGTCCAGAGGCCATCCTGGAAGGAGGGGAGTACTGTCAGGAGTCGAACCCAGTACCTCTTGTCCACTGGCCAGCAGCTCTACCATCTGAGCTATTCTGCTGGCTGCAAAGTTCCTTGCTGAACCCAGATACCATTGACTGTTCTTCCTGATTGGCTACACCTAGTGCTCTTTTGATTGGGCCTCTGATTGCCAATTACACACCCTATATAAACCTGGCCCTGTGGGTGTGTCATTGCGAGATTATTGAGCTCCAAGCCTTTAGTCAAGCGTTTCCTGCTGATCCATTGCTACAAACACTGCTCTCCTGTGAACCGACCTCGGCCTGCCTTCTGACTACGCTCTCCGCCTGATCCATTGCTGCAAACACTGCTCTCCTGTGAACCGACCTCGGCCTGCCTTCTGACTACGCTCTCCGCCTGATCCATTGCTACAAACACTGCTCTCCTGTGTACCGACCTCCGGCTGCCACCTGACTACGTTATCTGCCTGCTCCTCTGTTACCGAACTGCCTTTCCTGTGTACCGACCTCCGGCTGCCACCTGACTACGTTATCCGCCTGATCCATTGCTACAAACACTGCTCTCCTGTGTACCTGTCTCGACCCGCCACCACAATTGTGGGTTACCAGGGCAATGGGGTACTCAGAGCCGAGCCCATGGAAGTCTATGGGGATTGTCACAGGTAGCGGTGGCTCGGTCTGTGGCCCTGGCGGTCTGGCGTATGTTGGGGGGAATATTTACAGGGGATAGATTTATATACAGTTCGTGACGCCACCTGTAGTCTTC
This sequence comes from Oophaga sylvatica, assembly GCA_033576555.1. Classification (NCBI taxonomy): domain Eukaryota; kingdom Metazoa; phylum Chordata; class Amphibia; order Anura; family Dendrobatidae; genus Oophaga; species Oophaga sylvatica. Next base: position 330,434,776 of record JARQOD010000001.1, on the reverse strand, counting down.
TGGTAATTTGTACCAGCGCTGCTGTAGATCTCTGAGGGGATGGTGAGGCAGCTAGATGTCGGGTCCCCTACAGGTGGGACTGGTCCCTCAAAGTCTATGAAGTTAGTGAAGTCGGGTGCAAATAAATAACACAGTCTCACACGGTCAGCGTCTTTCCATACCTTTACTTGTAAGATGTTCAGACAGGTCCCAGGGAGGCTGATCCAAGGAGAGTGTATCTTGAGACAGCAGCTGGACAAGTTAGGGGCCTCCTTTACTTTCAACACAATGAGTACAACCAGCCTGAAGCGTAGTTCCCTCAATAACTCCAGCTAATCCTTAGCTGTACTGCCCAGTCAGTTTTGTGGTAGGAGCCTTCCTGCGAGAGAGCTGAATTCCTGTCTTGTCGTGCACGGACTCAAAGTCTTCACTCCCCCTGACCCCAGTTACGTACTGACTATATGGGGCTGTTTGCCGCGACCTAAGGTCCGGTAAATCCCTGGTTTTCTTACCACTATGCTTGAAGCTAATAGTGATCCTTCGGTCCCCAGTGACCGGTAGCAATGTGCAGGACTTCTTCAATCCAAAAGCACCTTTCCAATTATCTTTCCACTGTGCCTTTCGCCTTGTCCTCGCTGGTAGCATAAACACTCACACTTGCATAAAGTCGGGTAGTCACTTCCTTCATTCACTTCCTTCAGAGTTAGTTACAGATTCTCAGTTATCACTAGGCAGGAACACGTCTCTGAACCTTTCACTGTCCTTGAGACAGGTGACTGAAGTCTTTCTGCACTAAGCTTCTTCTTTCTTTCAATGTATTCAGGTGAGGTACAGCTCTGACTAGGCTGAGGTGAACTAGACCACCTGTACTAGCCTCCACGTTCTGAACTGATGACGAGCAGGCTGGACGGCTTCCTCCCTCCAGCTAAACTCCAGACGTCTCCTCTGTCCGAAGACAGGAAACACACTGACTAAATCACTCAACAAACATACACCCTGACCACTCCCTCACAAGTAACTACACTACCCTAAGGGTGTGTCTAGTGTATGTTGAGTGAATGGGTATTTAGCATTAAACTGCTGTCTCGCCACACACTCTCCAGGGTACTGCGTGTGCCTAACACCAGGGCTACACATTCCCCCATGGTAAAAGACAGCACTCCCGGGCTGTAAAATACAAAAGAGACATTTTGTTTATGCATGAAAACATCAACAATAACATTAATTCGTCCCATCCGGGAGGTGAGGATATCTTGAACGTTGCAAACATTATAGAAAAATACAAATACTAAATAGCATTCAATAAATATACAGTATTCTTGTGAAGGACCCGCACCAAACCTTCAACGTAGGTCCTGGGTGGGCTGCAGGACATCTGGATGCAGACCTCACTCAGTGCCACACCACACGGGTTTTTGTATTCAGAGGTAGTTGTGCTGGTTTATGTAAAACCAAGATAAGGCACCGAAGCGCAACTATGTACAAATAAGTTCTGGGTTGGCACAGTCCTCAACCTCAAAGTCCATTGTAAAACCAAAGACACAGATATAATATCACATTATTATAATACTAAAGTGCAAAACTTTTTCTGGTTACCCAGCCGGGCATTCTACGGTTAGCAATATATATATGCATTATATACGTTATACTCTTCAACTTGTGCAAAATTTTGTAAAACATTCTTAAACTTTCTACAATATTGCTTATGGTAGACCCTATAGGGATCTCACCGATTCTTCTTTACTATTTATTCATTTACTTCTAATACACTTTCCACCCCGGGGGCTGGAACAATGCAATGGGCCCTAGATCCCAGGACTAACAAATCATGCGCTGCGATTAGGGTCTGGGTCGCCACAGTTCTCGTGCGAACCACTAGGGGCGCAACGGGTACATTCTCCTCACGAGACACCGATTGCGTTTCAATCACAGTTAACGATATGGACCGTGTCATGGATTGCGATTGAGACTGGGTCGCTAGTTGCGATGTAGAAATTGCTTTAATTTGCGATGAGCTTGCAGGGGGCGATGCTGGGGCACGGCCGGATACTGCTTGAGCTGGAGACGGGGACGCTGCGGTAGTGATGACGTTACCTGCGTCTGGGACGGGGTCACGGACGATGGCGACGTTAAGGGCATACCATCCCTTCATTCCCCAGTGCCGTGTGTACGTGACAATGTCTCCATTTACTAAGTCCCTCCCGGGATGGCCTTGCGGCAGGTGGGATTCTACGTCACGCCTGCTGACAAAGACCCCTGGGTAGAGGCCCGGTTCACGGATAAAGCCCCAGCCCTTCCGGAGCTGGAACTCAGTCACACACCCCTGCCGCCGCGGTTCCCTCAGGGTACCTTTCTCTCTCCGGACACTCTCCTTGTCCGCGATCAGCTCTGCATGTTGTCGCTGACGATTCCGCTGAGCTTCCCGCTCTTCCTCCTGCTGGCGTTTCTGCTTCTCCTCACGACGCTGCCACTCATATTCCCACTGGGCGGTGTAGGCGACGTCATCCAGGCGCGCCATCTCGTCCCAGTCGAAGTCTGGTAACGACGGACAGGACCCCTCCGGTGTCCCTGTCGGGGACCGATCATCTGCTGCGGCCTCCTGGCCGGGCGGGCGTTCCGGAACTGGCGGTACCTCCTCAACCTCCTTCGCCTCCACCGCTTCACCGGTGGGATCAGGATCGGTACTTTCGGGGGCAGCCTCCGGTTGCTCCTTCGCCTTGGGCAGCAGAATCTTCGGTAACTCGAATCGTGGGGGGTCGTTGAGGGGAGAGATCACCGCGTCCCACAGCCTCCGCTGCTCCAGGGTACGCCGGCGTCTCTCGATCTCTTCAAATCCAGGTTGGTACTGGACCATCTTCTTCAGGCGTGCATTTTCTTTCTGAATTTCTAGCAACGCCTGCTGCAGGTGCAGGACCACGGATAACTCCGATGCTGGTGGCAGCTTGGCTGGGGCACGGGGCCTGCCTTCCTCCGCTTCCCTGCTCGGCTGCACACGTCCTGCTTCCATGATGTTCCAGAAGATTCTTTCTTCTTCCTGCGGAGACATCCGGTCTCTTCCGTGGAGGTGGGGTTTGAGTCTCCTCCTCCTCGCAGGGAAGGTGAAGAGGAGGCGGACCTCCTTTGCTGTAGGGCAGGATCGCATGTTGTAATAGCACTTTGAGAGGGCAGGCATTTTCTTCGCGCCACAGGGGGGTAGACGCCCACGAAGGTACGCCCACCTTCTTCTCCAGCGCCTGAGGGCGCGAATATGGCGACAAAAATGGCGATTTTGGCGCCAAAAGTGCAAACAGTCCTTTTTCACAAAAACAATTCCTTAGGCACACAGGGCTCGCAATTCTGCGAGTTTCGCATCCTGTTCGTGACGCCAATTTGTCTCGACCCGCCACCACAATTGTGGGTTACCAGGGCAATGGGGTACTCAGAGCCGAGCCCATGGAAGTCTATGGGGATTGTCACAGGTAGCGGTGGCTCGGTCTGTGGCCCTGGCGGTCTGGTGTATGTTGGGGGGAATATTTACGGGGGATAGATTTATATACAGTTCGTGACGCCACCTGTAGTCTTCTGGTAATTTGTACCAGCGCTGCTGTAGATCTCTGAGGGGATGGTGAGGCAGCTAGATGTCGGGTCCCCTACAGGTGGGACTGGTCCCTCAAAGTCTATGAAGTTAGTGAAGTCGAGTGCAAATAAATAACACAGTCTCACACGGTCAGCGTCTTTCCATACCTTTACTTGTAAGATGTTCAGACAGGTCCCAGGTAGGCTGATCCAAGGAGAGTGTATCTTGAGACAGCAGCTGGACAAGTTAGGGGCCTCCTTTACTTTCAACACAATGAGTACAACCAGCCTGAAGCGTAGTTCCCTCAATAACTCCAGCTAATCCTTAGCTGTACTGCCCAGTCAGTTTTGTGGTAGGAGCCTTCCTGCGAGAGAGCTGAATTCCTGTCTTGTCGTGCACGGACTCAAAGTCTTCACTCCCCCTGACCCCAGTTACGTACTGACTATATGGGGCTGTTTGCCGCGACCTAAATCCCTGGTTTTCTTACCACTATGCTTGAAGCTAATAGTGATCCTTCGGTCCCCAGTGACCGGTAGCAATGTGCAGGACTTCTTCAATCCAAAAGCACCTTTCCAATTATCTTTCCACTGTGCCTTTCGCCTTGTCCTCGCTGGTAGCATAAACACTCACACTTGCATAAAGTCGGGTAGTCACTTCCTTCATTCACTTCCTTCAGAGTTAGTTACAGATTCTCAGTTATCACTAGGCAGGAGCACGTCTCTGAACCTTTCACTGTCCTTGAGACAGGTGACTGAAGTCTTTCTGCACTAAGCTTCTTCTTTCTTTCAATGTATTCAGGTGAGGTACAGCTCTGACTAGGCTGAGGTGAACTAGACCACCTGTACTAGCCTCCACGTTCTGAACTGATGACGAGCAGGCTGGACGGCTTCCTCCCTCCAGCTAAACTCCAGACGTCTCCTCTGTCCGAAGACAGGAAACACACTGACTAAATCACTCAACAAACATACACCCTGACCACTCCCTCACAAGTAACTACACTACCCTAAGGGTGTGTCTAGTGTATGTTGAGTGAATGGGTATTTAGCATTAAACTGCTGTCTCGCCACACACTCTCCAGGGTACTGCGTGTGCCTAACACCAGGGCTACACATACCGACCTCCGGCTGCCATCTGACTACGCTACCTGCCTCTGCTTCCCCTAGTGTTTGCAGTAACATCGGCTCCAACCCAGACGGGATCTTGACACAAGCCATGGTCCAGAATGACAGCATTTCCAAATTACTGGCCTTTGAAATGTTGCTATTCGGCTGGTGGAGAGGGATAAATTAAAAAACTGGCTCGGTGGCTGTTCTTTTCAGCCATCACTATTTTTCTAGGCTTGCCATCCCTGACCTGCACACACATGTTGCGCACAAAAAAAGGTGTGTACTGTGCAACACCATCAGTGGCAAGGTTCACATAACCATCGATACGTATCGATGGTTAGACCAGGGATGTAGACCAGTAAGCATGTCCAGGAAAGTTACAGCTCCCTAACTGCCCACTGGGTAAATGTAGTGGCCTCTGGGACAAAGGTGGAAGGTGTTCTAGCCCTTGTCCTACCACCACCAAAGATTGCTGGACGTTGATCTGTCCAGGTTACCTCTTCCTCCTATCCGCTTCATTCACCACCTCCTCATTAGGTCTCAGTAAGACCTGCACCACCAACTTCTGTACAGTCAGAGGGAAATGACTTGAGGCTGTTCTTAAACTCCTCTGTGTGGGGGACAAATCCCACACTGTGCAGGAACTGTGGACAGGGATTTAACAGCAGACAGATGAGTGGTTGGTGCAGGTGAACAAAATCTCATAGCAGCTCTGGGCCTAGCCGGTTTGACGCACATCTCTTGCCTGGAACATGTGGTATACATGGTGGTGTAGAGCTTCCTGAAAAACTATCCACAGATGTCAGAGCTGCTGCTGAAAGTGCGGGCAGTGTGTGCAGGTTTGGCATTCTCGCCTTGCTGTTGCTCACCTGTCTGTGCTACAACATCACTTCTGCCTTCCAACTCACTGCCTTATATGCAACATACCAACAAGGTGGAACTCCACCTTACATATGATGGAGGGACTGTGCGAGCAGCATTTAATAGTGGAGTTTCAGCAGCAGCATGCATGGGTGAGTCGCTCTGAGGAACAACACAGAAGGCCCTAGTGCACCCTTGACATACTAGACACTGAAAAATACACAAAAATCATACACATACATAGAAAGTTTTTCAGACAAAGGACCCCTAGTGTGGAGACCCAATGGCCTCATAGGAAGGTGGGTAAATATCTAAAAGTCCTATATTGCTATAGGTCATCTCAACGGGATGTAGCCAAAATGTGCAATTACAATTAAATAACCATTGGCTTTTATCATCAGTGATGTAACAAACATAACTAAAGGACTTAGGCAGATATATAAATGCCTAGATAGATAATAAGTCCTATTCGTCTGAAGACTAAGGCCACTTCTACCTGTAGTTCAAACAACCATTAGATGAACCAGGGAATAGATGTTTTGCAGATATCAATGCAGTAGCAATCCCATAACCCCATAGCATAAGCACCAAAAGAAAGGAAGTTCCCTCCTGTTCTCAGAAATAGAGCAGCAATAGAGTGGGTACAATGATAAATATGAATATTAAATAGCCATAAAGAATTATTCCACAAAGTTGTGGTATTTATCATCCATTAGCTCCCTCTTGTTCCCGATGTTCCCCCTTAAGAGATGCAAGGGTTCATCAGGGGATCCAGGGTTGAGGGCTTCAATGTCCCCCCTTGGCTGAGTTCAATGCTGTGTGTGGCCAAAGGTTATTATACTTATTCCCTGTTGGCCTGTGTACTTTTGCATTGTACCATATTTAAGAAAAAAATAGATTTTTCAAAATATATATCAATAAAAGATAATTCTTAGAGGACTTTTTTTTCTTTTGGTTATGAATGAATTATTAGCCCAACCTGGCAATAATTTGGGCAGGCCAGCCACTAATGGAAAACTTTACCACTGTTCAAAGTGCCCATACACATTAGATTATGTAACGTTGGCGTCCCTCCATGTCTTTGCTCCTCCCTCTTGGCAGGGATGCTGACTTATTCATCGCCCAGGCCACCATGCTATGTCCTTTTCTCCAGCTTCTGTGCACCAGGTCTTGCTCACGCCTCACAGGTCTCCTGGCAATACGCTTAGGGCACGTGCTTGTGCGCTCCCTCTCTTTTAAAGAAGCACTTAGTGCTAGAGGCACCTCCACCTGTCTGTTGAGAGGTACCTGACCAACAATTGTAGTTAGGCTGGTTTCACATTTGCATATCTGTGTGCAGCGTTTGATTCACATAGATCCACATGCGTCATGCGTACATATCTTTAACGTGGTGTACGCAGGGACATGTGTTTGCATGCATTTACATGCGTTTGCGTAAGCATGTATCATTTTGCGGTCTGCGGCGGTGTCTGGCGACACAACATATTTCATTTTTTGAAGCATCAAAAATCTGTCAAATATGCGCAGTCATGCGCATGCGGATGAGTGTGTCAAAACAGCGCATTACTGTCTATGGTAATAGTACGCAATGACATGCACATGGATGCATTCGATGCACATGTGGATTTCAGACTGCGCATGTCCAGGAACTGATTACAGCACCTGGAAATATCGGACACATGTGCATAAATAACACAAACGCATGCCAAAACGCATGCAAATGTATGCACACACAGTTTTTTTTGCATCATACGTAAGCTGATGCGGATTAAAAACGCTCGTTTGCATGCATTTTGGCATGCATTTGAGCATGCAGATGATATGCTGCGCACATATACGCAAATGTGAACTTAGCCTTAGTCAGTCTGCAAGCAGCTAGCTAGTGATCAAGTCCAAGTATCAGTCCAGTTTAATTTGTGCCAGTTTCAGCTCTGCTTTCCTGTTCCCATCCTGACAGTGCGTTACTTGAATCCGAAATAGCTCTGGCGATACATGAACCCAAAACCGTTCAGAAAGTACCTGAATTTGAAACCGTTCCTGTGGTATCTAAATCCAAAACTGCTCCAGCAGTACCTGAACACAAAACCGCTCTAGCGGTACCTAAGCCTTAAAACTGCACCTGTACCGGTTCCAGCTCTGCTTTCCTGTTCACGTCCTGTCTATGTGATATCTGAACCCAAAACCGTTTCAGCTGTACATGAATCCAAAACGACTCAGGTGGTACCTGAAACCAAAGCCACTCCGGTGGTACCTGTACCCGAAACCACTCCGGCAGTCCTTGAATCCAAAGCCGCTCAGGCGGAATCTGAACCCGAAACTGCTCTGCTGCCAGTACCGGCTCCAGTATCTGTCTTGTATGAATGCGTGACTAAATCTACTGTACATCCTCTGTATCCAGTCCTGCGTTGGACTTCTAGTCCGTTCTACTGTCCTTACCCATGGGATCAGCTGCTGTTGTACCGGAATCTGTCCCGGAGAAGCATCTGACATCCACCTTGGCCCAAGTCTAACTCCAAAAACAGGGGCTCTAATGAAAACGCAGGTGGCCGATTACACCCCTCCATGCTCTTCCTGGTCTGTGGTGCAGTGGGTCCACTATCCACAAGTGTGACAGTTTGTTCAGGCTATGGACCCTGATGATCCCAAAACCTCTCCACTCTCCTCCTATCTGTGGACAGTGAATATCCAATTGGACACCTAGACGTTGGCTGCTTCATTCGTCCCAGTCCAAGTTGCTGCAGCTGCAACAGAGACCTATCCACTTGCAGTGTTTGCATCGGGGCCTCCTGCCCATCTGTCTGAACCAGCATGTTTCAATGGGGACAACAATCAGTGCCAAGGTTTTATAAAGCAGTGTACCCTGCACTATGAACTGCTGGCCCACCAGTTCACCTTGGATCGACATAAAATTGCATTCCTGGTGTCGCAACTTGATGGAGAGGCTCTGGCATGGCTCAATTCCCTATGGGAAAGAAGAGATCCTGTGACCTCGGATCTGGATGTCTTCCTTGAGGCATCTGTGTTATTCTTTTAATTAAAGGACTTTTTCTGTGTGTGTGTTTTTATACAATATGACTATGGGTTTAGTAATGGAAGCATCTTATAGACACCTCTTCATTACTAACTTGTGGGTTTGATGTCACCTGACAATACAAAGGTGAGATCAACCCTCTCCAAATATCACCCAACTTGCCACCGCTACAGGGCAAGTGGGAAGAGCGAAGCTAAGTGTCAGAATCGGCGCACCTTACAGATGTGCCTTTTCAGGGGCGGCTGACAGCTGATGTATTTAGCCTGATGAGGGGGGGCAGTATTAATGGCCCCCTTCCTAGGCTATTAATATCAGCATGCAGCTATCTGCCTAGCCTTTGCTGGTTATTAATTATAGGGGACTTAATTTTTTTGGTGGTCTCCTATTTTAATAGCCAGTAAAGGCTAAGTATACAGCTGTGAGCTGATATTAATAGCCTGGGAAGCTCCATGGGTATTACCCCCTTCCCAGGCTATTAACATCTGCCCCGAGCCGTTGGCTTTCCCTCTACTGTTTAAAAAATTACGTGGGAGGAAAGCCATTTTTTCAGAAAAATAATCTTCTATTAATTAAATACATGTACCGTAAGCTGCACACACTGTGCTAATTGCATATATCACTGCCATCTATATATCTATCTATTCTATATGTATATACTGTATGTAATCCATCTATTCTAGCCTGTCCTGTCCTGCTGTGATTTTACAGTACATTGCTGCTGAATTGCCGTCTTTCTTTCTATGTAATATATATACATATATAAATATGTGTGTGTGTCACTGACTGCTATATATCTATCTATTCTATGTGTATACACTGTATGTAATCTGTCTATTCTATCCTGTTGGATCACGCTGTGATTTTACTGTATGCGGCTGCTGAATTGCTGGCTTTTTATCTATCATCTACTTCAAATACTTTTAGTGGCAACGCAATTATTTTTTCGCACTTTTACCGCATTTTACCATTTTTTTTACGATTTTAAGAAAAATGCTTGCGTTTCTGATCACGAATCCAAATGTGCCATATTCGTGCCGAATTTATGTTTGGCGATCGTTTTCGGAACATATTCGCTCATCTCTAGTCATAACTACTCCAGGGAATGTGGTGTGTTGTGGCATAATGTACAGCAGCCAGACCCCTCTAAACTTTCTTCCAGATACACTAATAATTCTGAGCTATATTGATATTATTATGCAACCAGTGGCACAGCCATTTCTCCAGAGTGTCCCAGGACAAATTTTTTAGCACAACAATGACAGGCCGTATGTTGTTCATGCTACATTGAGCAGCGTGTATGGCCTAAACATCCTGCAGCAGTTGATTATCTGTACATTATTTATGTTTATTGATCCAGTGATTTCCAAAATTTCACAACTTGGTGTTGCAATTTCATTGTTGAGGAGTGCATAAACCAATTATCAAAGACAGATAATGCTTGTATTGGAAATCATTTTATTCATTTCCAATTAAAACAAATATTGTTTCAATTATCATGGTAAAAATGTAGCAAGAAACCTCAAAAAAATTGAAAAACTTCTGGTTTAGTATTGTTCAGACAATATATTTTTCTCATAGTGAACAAGTTAAATGTTAACCTCAATTTTATGACAGTTTGTGACTTAATGTCTACTTGAAGCCAAAGCCATAACCTTATAAATATGTGAGAACAGTTTGAGAAAGCTTTCAGTGTAAACACGTCACAGACCAATAGTTTCCTATGCACAATGACATTTTGAGTAGTAGGCCGGGGTCAGACTTGTGAGAAACTCACACGAATCTCGTACGAGTCTCTCGCCAGTCTCTCGCATCAACACCCGCCGCTGCCGCGGACACTCGGACCGGAGTCATGCGGCTGCATGTATTTCTATGCAGCCACATGCTCCGGTTGAGTGTAATGCAATGAGTTCCGTGAATTAGGTGTTAGGTGAGAATAACTGTTTGTTATTTTTAAATAAAAATGGAAAAAAGTGTTTTGTTTTATTGCTAATAAAATACTTTTTTCTGGCTATGTCTTTATTTACCATATAACTATAGGATTAGTAATGGATAGTGTTTATGATATGGTAGCCGAGGAGGACAGTAACAAAAATAGCCAAGGCAGCTAGTCACCCAGAGAGGTTGGTAACTAATGGATTGCAGACCCCTAAACTAACTGCACAACTAGAAGCAGCCATGGGACGTACCTACGTTGACCTAGACGCCTCGACACAGCCGGAGAGTTAGCTAAGCCTAAAGATAGAAAGGGGAAAGCTAACTGCCCCAGAGAAGCGCCCCAAAGAAATAGGTAGCCCCCACACATATATTGGCGGTGAGACAAGATGAAATACAAACGCAGGCAGAAAATAGAGTAAGCAAACGCTGGGGCCCAAAACTGTCTAGATAGGACTGGACAGAAAATAATACTTTCTGCTATCCAACAAAACCCTAGGAAAAATTCCAACACTTCTGATTCCAAAAAACCCTGAGACCAAACGATCTCTCCCAGCTATATCAGACCTCTGGTGTGAACAGAACAACCGAAAATTGTATCCGTAGCCCACCGGAATAACCTCTCAGGCTAATAATAACAACAACCGAAAAAAGCAAAAGCAGAAGAATAGGACTAAATAATAGTAAAATATAATCATATAATAAGTCCACAAAATTGAGAGGGTTTGATGAAATATGTAAATATTTTATTTGCTAAATAACAATAACCAGACAAAGAATGTATAAAAGTGAGATGAGTACAGCAAATATTGGCAAATAATGAAGATGTAGAATATAAAGCCAGACAGACAAAACTGTCTCTCTGGCTATTAACCGCAACGTCACAATTAGTAAGATAGTCAGGAAAAAACAACAACACAGGATATGTACTGATATATATAAGGGTATAAATTACCTAATGTGACATAACCAGTATATACATATAGAAATAACATCAGCACATATCTTGTCTGCTGTTAGCTAGTAATGGATAGCAACTGGGTGCTAGAAAGGCCTCACAAAAATATATAATATTCCTGATATTACATTTATAATCTTAAAACCGTTCATGAAGTTACACTGAAATAACTAGTTACATGATCAGAGCTAAAAGTGAAGGCAGCCAGAGATTTGAGAGATGTAACTATAATAGAATAAATTATGTCTCTATTTACCTTGTGACATATTGTGAGCAATTGCGGTCAGGCCAGAGAGGCAGCTAAGAAGCCCCGACGCGCGTTTCACCGTCCTTGGTTTCTTCAGGAGGCATGGTGAGACGTGTGAGGCACCGGGTATATATAGTAGGATAGTAAGGATATGGACCAATCAATGCTCGTATAGGTAGAAAGGTTTAACCCACCTTAAATCAGTACTAATTCAATAAAACTGTAACAAGGGCGTATGGGGGTCCAGGTATAATAGGGACAGACATCGCCAACATTAGATAACAGGTGTGTAAACAAACCCAGGGAAATTAAGAGGATATGGCTCATTTGCGAGTCGGCGTGCTCCGTAGCGTGATGCTCCTCCCCTCGATATCGCGCGCCGGGGCGCGCCGTGCATGATGGGAGAGAGGATGTGCGTCATCTCCTCCCATCACCACGGCAACGCGTCCGTGCCCACGACACCGAGAGACAGGGCAGCGCACACATAGGGCGCGTCTGCGCATAGCAGGGTAAATCTAAGCTGGATATTAACCATAGCTGGCATGATAAAGAAAAAGGGGAAATATATTTATCATATACTATTCAGAAGTCTTAGTAAGGGAATTAGTATAATATAAATAATGAAGCGATTATCTCACCTAGATGGAATCGTTATATATATTATCTTAAAGACTATCAGAACGCTGGATATCTGATATTAATAAAAGCTATATAAATTATATGCTAAATGACTGTTGTAGGGCCGATCATAAGGTCTGAATTCTCAAATGACCATAATATAAGGTCATAATGTGTCCACTATGTACCAAAAGTATGGCATTAATAACTATAATGAATACACCTACATGACATAATATAGTCAAAAATTATATATAAACAAAATCAAACAGTGCATGATATCAAACGAAATGGTGATCAAAATATATTAATATAATAACAAGAAAATTTATATCCAGAGTCAAATATAGTCCAAAATGTTGAAAATGTATTGGTATGAATATTTCTTCCAAAATACGTCGTCGAATTGGATATAAATTTCTACCTGGGAATGAGATATACGCCAATACTGAAGGCAATGACACATGTGCATCGAGAAGATCCAAACCTTTATATCACTAAATAGACTGAAAAGAGAATAATTAGTACCAAAAAACTACAATACTATAACAGTGCCCAAGAAAGATTGTGAAAAAGTAAAACAAAAAACAAAGAATACATGTTGTTTTTTCCTGACTATCTTACTAATTGTGACGTTGCGGTTAATAGCCAGAGAGACAGTTTTGTCTGTCTGGCTTTATAACAATCCACTAGAGCGAGAGCAAGGTTTGGATCGAGAACAAGTCCCACAGGACTGCACAAAGTTCCTGACGTCACAAGATAAAGTAGGCCACCAAAAGGACCGACTCACCAAATCTCTAGTACCAAAAATACCGGGATGACCAGCCAACGCAGAGCAATGAACTTCAGACATAACTTTTTCTCTCCATTGGTCTGGGACATACAATTTCCCCGCAGGGCAACATTCAGGTTTATCCCGCTGAAATTGCTCCAGGGCCAGTCTCAAATCGGGTGAGATAGCGGAAAGAACGACACCCTCCTTCAGAATGGCCGTAGGCTCAGTCACATCAAGAGAATCTACAAGGAAACTCCTAGAGAGGGCATCCGCCTTAACATTCTTAGTACCTGGGAGAAAGGAGACCACAAAGTGAAAACGCGTGAAAAACAAGGCCCACCTGGCCTGTCTAGGATTCAATCGCTTGGCTGATTCGAGATAGATCAACTTTTTGTGGTCAGTGACGAGCACAACTTGATGCTTGGCTCCCTCTAACCAATGTCTCCACTCTTCGAACGCCCACTTCATAGCCAGTAATTCCCGTTTCCCCACATCATAATTACGTTCAGCTGGGGAAAACTTTCAGGAGAAGAAGGCACAAGGGTTAATCTTAGATGTTACAGGATTCCCTTTGTGACAAAATGGCTCCTGCCCCAATCTCAGAAGCATCTATTTCCACCTGAAATGGGAGAGAAACATCAGGTTGCCGCAGAACCGGAGCAGAAGTGAATCTCCGCTTAAGCTCCTGAAAAGCCGAAACTGCCTGTGGAGACCAATTTACCACATCAGAGCCCTTTTTGGTCAAATCAGTCAGTGGTTTCACGATACCAGAAAAATTACTTTAAAATTTATGGTAAAAATTAGTAAAACCCAAAAATCTCTGAAGAGCCTTCAATGAAGTGGGCTGAACCAAATCAGAAATGGCCTGAACCTTGACTGGGTCCATTTCAATAGCAGATGGAGACAAAATGAATCCCAAAAATGATACCTTCTGTACGCCAAAGAGACATTTTGATCCCTTGACATACAAAGCATTTTCTCTCAAAATATGAAAAAAAATCAAAATATCGTCCAAATAGACGATCAGAAACTTATCCACAAGATCCAGGAAAATATCGTTCATGAAAGATTGGACGACAGAAGAGGCATTAGTGAGTCCAAAAGGCATCACTAGGTACTCAAAATGCCCCTCAGGGGTATTAAACGCCGTCTTCCATTCATCCCCGTGCTTAATGCGAATAAGATTATACGCCCCCCTAAGGTCAAGCTTGGTAAACCAACTAGCACCTTTCACTTGGGAGAATAAATCAGAAATCAGGGGTAACGGATACTGATATTTAACAGTGATCTTATTAAGGAGACGATAGTCAATACGTGGTCTCAATGAACCATCCTTTTTGTCCACAAAGAAAAAGCCGGCACCCGAGGGTGAAGAGGATGGTCTAATATGACCATTCTCCAATGACTCTTTGATATAAGATCGCGTAGTATCATGTTCAGGTACAGACAAATTGAAGAGCCGACCCTTGGGAAATTTACAACCGGGCACTAACTCAATCGCGCAATCATAACTCCTATGAGGAGGCAAGGACGCAGACTTACTTTCACTAAACACATCAGAATAATCAGCCAAATAGCCGTGGATCTCCTGAGGCTGGGGAGAGGTAGAAAACACAGGAGTGTCCCCATGAACACATTGACAACCCCAGCTGGCCACAGACACAGACTTCCAATCCAAAACAGGATTATGGGTCTGTAACCAAGGAAAACCCAGCACAATAATGTCATGTAAATTACCGTATATACTCGTGTATAAGCCGAGATTTTCAGCCCATTTCTTAGGGCTGAAAGTTTCCCTCTCGGCTTATATGCGGGTCATATACGGAAGTCGGGGGAGGGGGAGCGGGGGTGTCGGATCATACTCACCCGTCCGCTGGCGCGGTCTCTGCAGCCCCCCTGCTTCTCCCACGATCTCCAGCTCCTTCCTGCAGCGGTCACATGGCACCGCTCATTAAAGTCATGAATATGCACATATTCATGACTTTAATAAGCGGTACCACGTGACCGCTGTAGGAAGGAAGTGCTGCGGAGAGCGCCGGGAGAAGAGGAGAGGCTGCAGAGACGAGCCGGCGGAGGGGTGAGTATAGCGATATTTACCTGTCCCCGTGCCACTGCTGCGCGCTGCTCCCTCGTCCGACTCCTCTGGCTGTGAATGATCAGTCAGAGGGCGCGATGACGTCGTTAGTGCGCGGCGCACCCCCTGCCTGATCATTCACTGCCGAGGACCCGGAAGAGGACGCAGCGGTGCAGAGAGGACAGGTAAATATCTCAGGTGCCGGGGTCCTGAGCGAGCGGTGACACCGGAACCTATCCCCCATAGCGCGCCGGTGTCACCGCCTGCTCAGGACACAAGCACCTGGCCCCCAGCGACGAGAGGTGAGTATGTCATTTTTTTTGCAGCAGCAGCATATGAGGCCTATACTATGGAGCATATGGGGCATAATTGTGCAGCATATGGGGGCATAATCTGTGGAACATATGGGGGCATAATCTGAGGAGCATATGGGGCATAATCTGTGGAACATATGGGGGCATAATCTGAGGAGCATATGGGGGCATAATCTGGAGCATATGGGGACATAATCTGTGGAACATATGGGGGCATAATATGGAGCATATGGGGCATAATCTGTGGAACATATTGGGGCATAATATGGAGCATATGGGGGCATAATCTGTGGAACATATGGGGCATAATCTGGAGCATATGGGAGCATAATCTGTGGAACATATGGGCATAATCTAGAGCATATGGGGGCATAATCTGGAGCATATGGGGGCATAATTGTGCAGCATATGGGGGCATAATCTGTGGAATATATGGGGGCATAATCTGGAGCATATGGGGGCATAATCTGTGGATCATACGGGGGCATAATTGTGCAGCATATGGGGGCATAATCTGTGGAATATATGGGGGCATAATCTGGAGCATATGGGGGCATAATCTGTGGAGCATATTGGGCATAATCTGTGAAGCATATGGGGGCATAATCTGTGGAGCAGCATATGGGGGCATAATCATTTTTCACCCTAGGCTTATATGCAAGTCAATAAGTTTTCCCAGTTTTTTTGTGGCAAAATTAGGGGGGTCGGCTTATACACGGGTCTGCTTATACATGAGTATATACGGTATGTAACACCAAAAATTTACAATTCTCTTGGTGGTCCAGGGCTACCCGCATTATCACCTGGGTCCAAAACTGGGGTTTATTCTCCGCCAAAGGGGTTGAATCAATGCCCAGCAAAGGAATAGGAGTCCGCAGGGGTACTATGGGAAACCCACAACGTTTGGCAAAGTCGAAATCCATCAGGTTCAGGGCTGCTCCTGAATTGACAAAAGCCTGAGTGGAAAATGTGGACAAGGAGCAGATCAAGGTAATAGTCAAGAGAAATTTAGACTGTACATTGCCCAAAACAAATGAGCGCAAAAAACGTTTTCCCTGTTTAGGGCAGACGGAAATAGTATGAGAAGCATCTCCACAAAAAAAACACAACTTATTACGCTTCCGAAATTCTCGACGCTGAGCCCCAGAAACAACCCCATCACACTGCATGGGCTCAAGGGCCTGTTCGAAAGGTAACACCACCTCTTGCATAGGTTTACATTCACGCAAACGTCGGTCAATTTGAATGGCTAATGACATAGAATCGTTGAGCCCCGAGGGAACAGGAAATCCCACCATAACATCTTTTACAGTCTCTGCCAGTCCTTTCCGAAAAAGAGCCGCTAGTGCATCATCGTTCCATTTAGTAAGAACTGCCCATTTTCGGATTTTCTGGCAATATAACTCTGCAGTTTCCTGACCCTGGTTCAATGCCAACAAGGTTTTCTCAGCTTAATCAATCACATTAGGTTCGTCGTATAATAATCCCAGAGCTTGAAAAAACACATCAACATTAGCCAACACAGGATCCCCAGGTGTCAGTGAAAACGCTCAATCCTGAGGGTCGCCGCGCAACAGGGAGATGACAATTTAACATGCTGCACCGAGTTCCCTGAGGAGTTAGGTTTCAAGGCAAAAAACAATTTACAATTATTCTTAAAGTTCAAGAATTTAGACCGATCCCCAAAAAATAAATCAGGAATAGGGATCTTAGGTTCTACAGCAGACAACCGAGTGAGAGAGGTAGAAATACTCCGAACTTCAGCAGCAAGCTGCTCAACACGATCGGACAAATGCTTAATTTCCATTGAAGAAAAAGTCCTCCTACGGCACCCAGAGAGAAAGAGGAAAAAATATATAAAAAATTCTGACTTTTTTTTTGTTGCTATTCTTTCCTTCTTTTGAGTACCCTAGAATAACGGTTAGGCCGGTGATTCTGTTATGATATGGTAGCCGAGGAGGACAGTAACAAAAATAGCCAAGGCAGCCAGTCACCCGGAGAGGTTGGTAACTAATGGATTGCAGACCCCTAAACTAACCGCACAACTAGAAGCAGCTGTGGGACGTACCTACGTTGACCTAGACGCCTCAACACAGCCGGAGTTAGCTAAGCCTAAAGATAGAAAGGGGAAAGCTAACTGCCCCAGAGAAGCGCCCCAAAGAAATAGGTAGCCCTCACACATATATTGGCGGTGAGACAAGATGAAAAACAAACGCAGGCAGAATATAGAGTAAGCAAATGCTGGGGCCCAAAACTGTCTAGATAGGACAGGACAGAAAAGAATACTTTCTGCAATCCAACAAAACCCTAGGAAAAATTCCAACACTTCTGATTCCAAAAAACCCTGAGACCAAACGATCTCTCCCAGCTATATCAGACCTCTGGTGTGAACAGGTAGCTACCCCACAGCCACTGAAATAACAGGGACTGAACAAATCAACAGAGAAAACTGAGAAACAGAGACCAGCGCAGGCCCCAGCAGGGGACCCGGCTGACCTCACTCAGAAGGCAGAAAAACAAAAGAAAACAATGCCACAGAAACGAGCAGAAAATAGCTTATCTGAAAGTTTGCAGGAGCCTGCAGCAGCTGACTTCCAAACTGGACCAGGAAGAAAAAACTAATCACCGGCGAGGATCATGGGAAAGTTACTCTCTTAAATCTCCCCAGTCATCACTCCCAGATCATCCGCAGCTGGATCCTCAGCTGAAGGGCCTCTGTCAGTCAAGACCGCTTCATTAATATCCACAGCCACCAGAGGTAGCCCCAACTCAGAATCCATAGCATTCACAACAGATAGGCGTCTTATAGACGCCTCTCCATTACTAATCCGTGGGCTTGATGTCACCAGACAATACAAAGGTGATATCAACACTATAAATATGAACTCCACTTGCCAACGCTACAGGGCAAGTGGGAAGAGCCGGGTAAAGTGCCAGAATTGGCGCATCTAAGAGATGTGCCTTTTCTATGCAGTTGCGGGCTGCTATGTTTAGGCTGGGGGGTCAATATTCATAGCCTCTTACCAACCTGAGAATACCAGCCCCGAGCTGTCTGCTTTAGCAAGGCTGGTTGTCAAGAATGGGAGGGACACAACACTGTATTTTTAAATTATTTATTTAAATAATTAAAAACGTTGTGGGGACCTCTGTATTCTTGATAACCAGCCTTTCTAACGCTGATAGCTGAGGGTTGCAGCTCTCAGCTGTGAGTTTTGCCTGGCTTGTTATCAAAAATACAGGGGAACCCATGCCATTTTTTCATTTATTTATTAATTTATAGTGTAGGCAGCGGGTGAGGAATACTTCCATCAGCCGCTCTTGCTGCCACTGTTATTAGCTTCAGTAGGTGTAGGCTGATGGGAGTAATAGTCCCAAAAGCCGCTGCCTGCTGTCATTGTTCTCACTTGAATACAACTCTCATCATTCTCCCCTGCTCGTGCTGATCGCCAGCATAGCAGGGGACAATGATGAGAGTTGTCTTCAGCACAGGACGCCAAGTTTGCAGGAGCAAAATCAGACCAATTTTAGAATCGCTAGTGTGACTCCAGCCTTAAGGTATGTGTACATGCTGAGTATTTGCTTGCAGAAATTTCTGCAAGGTTTCTGCATCTCTTGGCAGTAAAAATGTGTTTTTTGTTGCCCGTTTTTCCTGTGGTTTTGTATGCGTTTTTGTACAGCAATGAAGGCTTTTTTGAGCTAAATAAAGATGTTTTAAAAAAAGCTTTGTGATGTAATTTCTTGGTTCAGAATGAGAAAAGCCAGCACCAAACAACTTAAAACATACCTTTTCAAGCTTACTCGGCGGACCAGCAGTGTGCGGCTTGCAAAATTTCGGGTGCAACCCCGGAAACGATCAGTGTCGTACAAATTCTAGGCCAAGGAGGAAAAAATAGGTGGCATCGGATGCAGTTAAAACAAGCTTTCTTTATTCAAGCACGTAGTCATGGATGCAGGGAGTAGTCAGTGGAGGATGAGGCCGTTCAACACTTCTTTTATTCTATGCAGTAGCATCAGTATGGTTAGGCTTCACATGGAAAAAGTTTAACAGGGGAAGCCCAGAAAAATTTGATTGTTAAACATAGAGGTCACCCTACATAAAAAAAAAGTCTAATCTATGCAACAGAGGTAACTAGGCAGATGGACATCTGCATGGCTGTATATTTTAATAAGGCCTATGCGAATTGGCACTGGATGGATGGATTGGCCCCCTCCCAGACTAGGGGGTTGATTTCACCTTTGTATTGTCAGGTGACATCAAGCCCACAGGTTAGTAATGGAGAGGTGTCTATAAGATGCACCCATTACTAACCACATAGTGATATTATGAAAACACACACACACAGAATAAAGTCCTTTAATTGAAATAATGACACCGACTCCTTTATCGAATCTAAATTAAACCATATTTACAGACCGCCGAATCCACTGATGCCAACGTTTCCTGTAACAAAAATAAAATAATAAACCACAATATTCCTCACCTCACATCAATGTCACATCAATGTAGTCCATTCACTTCCTTCTTGATTTTCTATGTCTTCATAGACTGTACTGACCGACAAGCTCTCCTTCATTCACGAGACTGGTGCGCATGCCCACTGATGTTCCGGACCTGGCACCGCCAATGGTGTCTCACATGGTGGCAGTCTGTTTATGCGTCCCTGTCTCCGCTCACGTGATCCATGTGGGCATTGATGGTTGACGTCACGGTCATGCCACCTACCGTAACGCCCTCGGAGATGTCACGTGCTCTGGTCTCGTCAGTGTGTCATGCGCCAATCGACAGTCCTCTTTCCACAGATCATTCTGTAAATGTAATGTAAAATGTGCTGTGACAGGATGGTGGGCAGCACTATTCTCTTTATATTCGGGCACTTGTTTAATGTAGTCCACTTTACATATTATAATCTACACACTGATTGGCCATTGGGGATACTTAAGGAGCTATTGGACACTATGATGCCATTCTCCCTGATGAAGGCAAGCCGCCATAATGCATGTAGGGGAAATGGCACCATCACATGGTTCAGGTAATCACTCAGCAATCTCTTAGTCTGTCATCTGCTCTACTGTTTTGGCATACATCAGTGATGTAGCCCCTGGTTTTACCTCAAGCACTATACACTTTTGCACAAACTAGGTTATGTTGTGGTTTTAACTATTCATGTTTAGTTTACCAGCCCTGTGCACTTTATATATATGTTAAAACATTTTTTTCCCTGTATAATCATGCATAGCCAGTATTGATGCTTGAACCTTAAAGATACTATTAGCTGTTTTAATTATATCTGGTTACCTGCCATCCTGTGGTGCCACTCAAGTATTGGTTCAATGACATGCACCTTTCTTGGCCCACTTTATGTCTGTTTTTGTTATTTTAATATATATAATAAAGATCTTTTTTAACCAGTTCTTTGATCACTCGTGTTTCTCTATATGTTTTCTCCCTTATTGGCGTTGAACTTTATTCATTAACGTACTACTAGATGCTATAAAATGAATTGTACCATTGTGGCTTTTGGATAATGATATATTTTTAGTCAGCACCAATTAGCTAGGGTTTTCCATCTGTTATAATATTCCTCACCTGTCTGCAGAGAAGATAATAATCCATAATATCCTACGACGATCTTGTTGACTTTGAGAGCAGTCACTCTCTTTTTGAATCCTCTTACTTTCCCATTTACTCTCTGGTTCATGTCTTTTTTATATTTAATCCATAATAAAAATGTTGATATATTATACTCTTTTGAGTGCCATTTTTCTGGGTACTTTGTACCCTGACTTTGAATGTATTTCCTGAAGTAGGACTGTTGTGACATTTCCTCATGAAGACCTCTTCATGTTGTTATCCATGAGGTCTCCAGATAGAGGCCAGAGGATGAAATGAAGTAATGGAGGCTGGAATGGAAGTCTACTCTCTTCAGCAATAAGTGTCATTTTGACTTGGATCCAATGCTAGTTGGAGATTGGTCTGGAGGCCACTTGACAGAAGCTTGAAACGGCCCTTCATGAGGGAATGTCAGTACTAAAATTGCATGCAATCTACACATGAATTTATCAATAAAGTTTAAAGTATTTAAAACATGACACACCAAAAAGAGACAAAAACCACAGCATAAAAATGATATAAAAATGCACGTAAAAAACACACATTAAAAAAACTCAATTAAAAAAATGAAGTTATGCAATAGGAGCAGAAATGCTGCAGCTCAGCATGACATTGATTTGGTGTTGGAACCAGATTGACAATTAAAGGGAACCCTTTAAAAGCTGCATATTGCTTGTGCTACTATGAGCAGTCTGCATGACCTATACGTGCTACCATGTCCTGCAGAGTCTCCGGACATGTCTCCCATTGAGCACATCTGGAACGCCATTGGTTGGCAATTACAAAGGGATCTGCCAACAGAAGACCTTCATAATATGCTGTCCACATGCATTCAGTGTGGCAAAACATTTCTCAGCCAACTATTAAAAACCTCACTGATAGCAGCCAGTTCGTGTAAGTGTGTGTATTTCATAAAGTGGTGCTCATACTTGTTACTGAATAAATCGAGATGTTTTTAATTATTTTTACCATTTTGTCATCATTTGCATATCATTAATAATCTATCAATCCTGTGATTTCCATGAATCCACAACTTTTCCTTTTCCTCCATTGTTGAGGAGTGTATAATATATATATATACTGTATGAATATATACAGTATACTGCTCAAAAAAATAAAAGGAACACTTAAACAACACAATTTCTGTGAAATCAACCTGTCCCGTTATGAAGCAACACCAATTGTGTATCTATTTCTCCTGCTTTTGTCCAAATGGAGCTGACAATATGTAGAAATGATAAGCAATTAGCAAGACAACCCCTATAAAGAAGTGGTTATGCTGCGAGTGACCACAGACCATTTCTATGTTCTCATCCTTTTTGGCTGTTGTTTTTGTCACTTCTGCATTTTGTCATTGCTCTTACCTCTATAGGTACTTGTTATGATTCAGTAACCGAGGAGGATAACAGGAAAAATAGGCTAGGCAACCAGACACCAGAGAGGTTGGTAACTTAGCGGATTGCAGACCCCTGAACTGACAACACAACTAGTATTAGCCTTGGGACATACCTACGATGACCTAGACGCCTCGACACAGCCAAAGAGTTAACTAAGCCTAAAGAGAGAAAGGGGAAGCTAACTGCCCCGGAGTAGAGCCCCAAAGGAATAGATAGCCGCCAAACACATACTGTCGGCGAGACAGATGAAGCACAAACACAGACAGAAAATAGAATAAGCAAATGCTGGGGCCCAAACTGTCTAGATAGAACAGGACAGAAAAGAACACTGTCTGCAATCCAGCAAAAACCCTAAGAAAAATTCCAACACGTCTGATATGCAAAAATACTGAGGCCACACGACCTCTCCTCCGCTAAATCAGAACTCTGGTGTGAACTGGATGCAAATCAACAGATACTGAAATAACAGGGTACTAGAAATACACAAGCTGTGGCAAAATGAGAAGCAGTCTAACTCAGGCCCCCCGGCAGGGAACCTGGCTGAACTAACTCCAACAAGGCAGAAAACTGAGAAAAGCAAAAGGAAAACAAATGCCACAGAAATAAAGAGTCAAATAACTTATCTGAAAGATGCAGGACACAGCAGGGAGCAAGCAGACTTCCAAATGACTCAGGAAGAAAACAAATCACCGGCAAGAATCATGGGAAGGCTGCTCACATAAATCTCCCCAGTCAGCAACACCTGATCTTCAATCATCCCTCTCAGGTGATTGACTTCTGTTAGGCAGAGCAGCTTCATTACCAGCAGTAACCACCAGAGGGAGCCCAAACTCAGAAGCCGGATTTAAAGTGTTCACAACAGGTACTGTACAATAGCATAAGTCAATGTAGGATAAATTGGCCTGCACTCTGTCCAATAGTGAGGTGCTGGTGCAATGGACCCTTAGTACCCCGGATCAAAAAATGAAGAAAATACACCGCACACTCTATCCGTAAAGTGATGCCAAGAAGAAATTTATTTATATGTTCAAATATAATGTTCGTGGAGCAGAGAAGGAAAAAACGTGATAAAGCGAATCTGATGTTTCGACTGTTCACCGGTCTTATTCAATATGTCACCTTGTGTCAGCCAGTATGAGTAGATGCAGCGTGAAAAGTCCTAGTCCTGAGTAATCACGAAGGTCATACTAAATACTAGATACAGTAGTTTTTGATGAGAAATGTATTCATTTTTGCATCAACTAATTTTTGTAAAATTTAACATTTTGTAATGCAAAAAAAAGAATTAAAGGTTGTGGAATCACGGAATTATGGAATCACGGGGTTGATTGACATGATAATGATATGCAAATGATGAAAAAATGGAAACAAAATTTAAAAAAATTCTTGCATAAATACACACAGTTAGATGCCTTACCATGCTATCTATATATCATGATAAATACACTTGGGCACACAAATCATCAAGATCCACTGCAGGCAGCACCCTTTGCAATTGCCGACCAATCATATCCCAGATGTGCTCGATCGAAGACAAATCAAGAGTTACTGCAGATAAAGGTATTTTTAGGTCATGCAGGGTTCTCACAGTAACATGAAAAACATGCGTACTTGCATTGTTATGAAAAACAGCTCCTGGGTTTAACTTGGAGAAACATTAAGGAGTGTGAGTGTGTATATATATATTCATTTATAATTTTTTTGTTTGTATATACTGTATATATACAGTATATATTTATGGTTTTGATTGAATCATTTGATGTATAAAAATGTCCAGCACAGGGTCCACCTTTGATTTTTGCTAAGGACTCCATTTTCTACTTTTCTACAACACAGGCACTGGCTTCTCTATAAGGTGACCATATTGAATCTAAATAAACATGCACAGATACAGATTAGCAACAATTGCATTTTTAAGGCATATTTATTAAAATCACAGGGAGATACCCAAAAATACTTAGATTGCGTTAAGTTTTTTATTGAATCAGTTAATTCTGACTATACTGTAAGTAGGATATGTATGAGATCTGCCTCTGGTCAAATATTTGTGCAGAGCTGTCAGATCTCTCTAGAGAGAAGTGTTGCTGGAGAAGTCTAAAAGCAATTCTACCTAGCTCCTTCACAAAAAATTTACATTTCATCTTCAACCCAGCCTGTCAGTGGAGATAACTCAAGAGATATTGTCATTTTAGAGGTTTAGATATTTCTAGAGCACAGACCTGAGGTCAGGAGTTGAAATACTCCTCACTGTCAAGATTTTTTCAGAAGGCATGAAAAATTGAGGCCTTCCAGTAGCTGGATTCCTCTTCTGTGAAACATCAACAAATTGCTAAAAAAAAAGGAAAGATGTGTATCTTCGTACCGTGTTAGCCAGTGTCTAAATATTTTTCTAAAAAAAAAGGGACATTGAGCATGATAGCAATTATGAGTCAAGTCCTGTCAAGTCAACATAAAAGGGACTGATCATCTAAGCCTACATCTCAGGTCGCCTTCATTATCTGCCTTTCAATCATCTCCTGCATTTTATCTGGTTTACCATCACTCAGTTGTAAATAAGATCAGAGGTTACATTTCAAACCCAAATGAGAATTTTAGGCAAGAAAATATGTGGTGCCTCCATGCTCTAGGCAGCAAGAGGAGAGACTATGTCCAGATACAAGTAAGTATCCTACAAATTAAAAGCAGTCATAAAAGCTAAACAACTAAGGACAAGTTAGAACGAGACGTGTTCTCCTGTAAGAGATGGAAAAGCGACATCATATCAGACGCCGAAAAGAATGGACAGAATTATGCCAAAGTACAAAGCAATAGAAAACATGACAAAATATGACTTTTAGGATTATTACATACAACAGTGTTACTATATTATTTGGAAAGCTGTCACTTGAGATTACATAAGAATTACCAATGAACACTAATATGACTTCACAATGAGTAATTATACTTCATAGTGAAAAATAGGGAAGAAAAATAAAGTTCTACAATTAATAAGTGATACACTAAGCATTAGCAGAGCTATGATCCGTTAAGATGTCACATTTACAGAATGACTTATATGACTCCCATTACAAAATTCCAGAACCCCACGTAAACTTGTAATTATTAATCCGGATTACAATAGAATAAATTCTTACCAAGTTAACGGCAACGTGCTGATTTTGCCTAGTGAGTTGGAAATGGCTTGCAGCACCGCGATACTGATGTTTCTGGGACCTGTACTTTAGAAGTGCTGCTTTTTTTTAAAGCAATCTAAGCAGTGGATGATTTTTCTGGCAGCTGCATGCCTTAAGAAAAAAAAAGCATTGACCTCACATAATTAAAGGGGCTGTGTTTAAAGAAACACTCCCAGATGGTGGCTGAGTATTAGTTGTAGAGGTATTTGCGCTTTTAAGGTATAATTGGAAAGAAGGGAGCAGAGTAAAGGCAGCTTCCAAACTTCTTCCTGCCAAAAGGAATCTTAAGCACATGTTTGAGGTGTAACTGGCAGAAGAGGAGTTAAGTTGCCACAGGGGCAGTGGGCCTGTCTGATGCTGAATAGGTAGGAAGGGCTAAACTATGTTACGACCCCCTTTGGTACCTCTTTTATATATTCCCAGGGCATGCACTTTTTGCAGAAAAGTAGAAGAAAATCTTTTTTTCTTAGAGATTGCGGCTATCGATCTAGTTTAAGATCCAATATTAACAGAGTCCTTGGTACGTGTCATACAATGTATATAGATCCCTCAGTTCAGACTCCAAATATTCCAGCTTTTTTTTGTTGTTTTCAGACACCGTACTTACATAAGGCTTTAACACCAAGTACAGGACTCCATGAGGGTGTTTAACATGAACACAGAATGTGTATTTGAGCATACGAAAAAAATATGCTTTATTGCCAACCACAATTCACTGTAATTGTATTATCACTGCCAAGTGGCACTATTGCATTTTATTATAAAGGTACTGCTGACCTCTAGTGATAGAATGTGGTATTACATGCAAAAGCATGTAGACAGGAAAAACATAGAACAATATACACTTATAGACCAATTTACCTTGGGGGAATGAGTTCTGATTCCTCCACTCATCCCTAGAGTTTGACTTCAGGCTTTGCATTCAATGTCTGTTTTCAGCCTCTTGTCCACTTCACAACTTCCTAACCATGCATACATGTCTGTCTACTATTCCAATACAGGAAAGATATATATCTTTGTACCGTGTTAGCCAGTAGATAGAAAAATATTCAGAATTGAGAGTCCTATGTGGTTGATACCTTTTAATGGCTAACTGAAAATATGGTAACAAATTGCAAGCTTTCGAGACTACTCAGGTCTCTTCATCAGGCATTGGGACATATATATCAGGATGCGGACATATTCACCAGGATGATGGGCATATATACCAGGATGGGGGACATTACTACATAATGAATGGGGACAATTCATAAGTCTTTATAGAATTTAGAATGCTACCGGGCCCATACATCTGACCATCGTGTGTGTGTGTTGGGGGGCAGGTCCAAATTTCGCACTGAGGCCCATCGGACTCCAGTTACACCACTGCAAAAACATATCATACATTTTCAGCAAGAACACAAGGTGGTACAAGTCACAGAATCTCACCTTTCTGCTGTGCCTTCTGGGCTTCCAGGACCAACTATCTCTGCCAGCTGCACCCTGCTTTTGGTGGGCTCCCACTGAGATGACAATGTATTAGATGTGACCTGCAGTTCCATGTAACTCCCCAGATAATACAGTGATACTTTTGTGAGTACTGATAGTAGTGATGGCTCCTCTGGATCACACTGCTTCTGGTTCTACATGTGCTGCTGTTTTGGGCTGGTGGGAGGAGTAAGGCAGAATCAGTGAGAGATGAGAGCAGACTATATTTAACTATCGCTGATAATGACATACTGCTACAAACCACAGATCTTCATAATTTTTGCAGTTTTGCACTAGGTCAACTGTAAGACCCCTTTCACACATCAGTTTTTTACCAGTCACAATCCGTTGCCTAGTGGGTCTATTGAAAAACGGATCCGTCGCATCATTTTTTCATCCGTTTTTCAACGGATCTGTTTTTGAAAAACCAGCAATTCAGTGCGCTGTACAGTAAAATCACACTGACATGTTTAATAAAGAATCAAAAGAATAGATATATACACATAGAATATATATATATATATATATATATATATATACACATGTCATTGAGACACATATATATATATATATATTTATAGTTCATACAGTTCTACATAGCATAATAGCAGCTAAATCAATTGCCGGCTTCAGTAAAATCATTACCGAACCCGACATGATATTGTTTTTGGGCCCCCTCTGGCTACAAACATTTGGCCCCAGCCACCCCAGAAAAGGTGCAACTATAAGATGTGCATTTTCTGGCACTTAGCCTCTCTATTCCCATTGCCTTTAGCGGTGGCTCATGGGTTAATAAGGGGTTAATGTCACCTTGCGATTGAAAGGTGACATTAATCCGGGTTAATAATGGAGAGGTGTCAATAACACAACTGTCCATTATTAATCCTATAGTAGTAAAGGGTTAAAAAAGACACACACACTTTAAATAAAAATTCTTTTAATTAACCCCTTAACGACCGCCGATACGCCTTTTAACGGCGGTCATTAGGGGGACTTAACGGCGCTGTGGAAAAAGTGAATAGCGCCCCCCAGAGGTGCATTTTCTCCGGGGTCTCGGACACCGATGTTGCGATCGCCGTTATTAACCCTATAAAGGCGACCGCAACAACAACAAAAAAAAAGTTGTGCCATTTCATTTCTCTGTCCTCTGATGTCATCGGACAGAGAATAAGGGTCCCTGGGACCCCTATGTAGCCCCCGATCTCCTGCATGTGGCCCCCGGGCCCTCCATTGTCCCCCGGTGCCGCCGATATTGAGAAAATGGCGGGCGCATGCTCAGTGCGCCTGCCACTATGTTCTGGGACCCCAGAGAACATGATCCGGGTCGGTATTCACCGATCCCGGTGTTGCGATCGCCGCTACACAGCATAACGGCGACCGCAAAAAAAAAAAAAAAGATTTCTCTCCCCTCTGATGTGATCGCACATCAGAGGGGAGAAAATGAGGGTCCCCAGCTCCCCCGAAACCCCCCTGTACCTGCTGGTGTCCTCCGGTAGGTCCCCCTGGCCTCCGATCCTCCCAGTCTTCTTCCTGGAAAAAAAAATGGCGAGCGCATGCGCAGTGCGCCCGCCGATCTGCTTGGCGGCAGATTCAAAATTTTTTCATTCATTCTCCAGAAAGTACATTTTAATCACTGTGATAAACTATCACAGTGATCAAAATAAAAAAAACAGTACATAACCCCCCATTTATCACCCCCTTTGTTAGGGACATATAATAAAATATAGAAATTATATTTATTTTCATTTTTCCGTTAGGGTTAGGGTTATAATTAGGGTTAGGGTTAGCATTAGGGTTAGGGTTAGCATTAGGGTTAGGGTTATAATTAGGGTTAGGGTTAGGCTGGGTTCATACTGCGTAATGACAGTCCGTTAGACGGACTGCGTTACACCGCGGTATAACGCGGTGTAACGCAGTCCGTTAACGCTGCCATTCACCCCCATTTGAGGCCGCATTGCGACGCATGCCGTAAAGCGGCATGCGTTCGCGACGTGCCATCATTCAGTGACGGAGCCTCGGACGCGGGCTGCAGCGTCTGGGCTCCGTCACCGCTAGCACAGATGAATCATCTGCTGATTCCTCTGCGCTAGCGGGTATAGCATAACGCGATCGCGTTATGCTATACCGTTACCAGCCCGTCAACGCTATGTGTTGAACGGGCTGGTAAAATGCAAAATGAACCTAGCCTTAGGGTTAGGGTTATAATTAGGGTTAGAATTAGGGTTAGGGTTAGAAATAGGGTTAGGGTTAAAATTAGGCTTAGGGTTACAATTAGAGTTAGGGTTACAATTAAGGTTAGGGTTACAATTAGGGTTGAAATTAGGGTTGGGATTTAGGTTAGGATTAGGGTTGGGATTAGGGTAAGGGGTGTGTTGGGGTTGGGGTTGGAGCTAGATTTGAGGGGTTTCCACTATTTAGGCACATCAGGGGGTCTCCAAACACGACGTGGCGTTCAAAAAGTCAAATGGCGCTCCCTCCCTTCCGAGCCCTGCCGTGCGCCCAAACAGTGGTTTACCCCAATATATGGGGTATCAGCGTACTCAGGACAAATTGCACACCAATTTTGGGGTTCTAATTTCTCCTGTTACCCTTGGGAAAATAAAAAATAGCTTACTAAACAAATCATTTTTGAGGAAAAAAATGATTTTTCATTTTCACGGCTCTGCGTTTATAAATTTCTGTGAAGCACTTGGGGTTCAAAGTGCTCACCACACATCTAGATAAGCTCCTTGGGGGGTCTAGTTTCCAAAATGGTGTCACTTGCAGGGGGTTTCTACTGTTTAGGCACATCAAGGGCTTCTGCAAACACAACATGACGCCCGCAGAACATTCCATCAAAGTCTGCATTACAAAATGGCGCTCCTTCCCTTCTAAGCACTCCCATGTGCCCAAACAGTGGTTTCACCCACATATGGGGTATCAGCGTACTCAGGAAAAATTGCACAACAACTTTTTGGATCCAATTTCTCCTGTTACCCTTGGGAAAATAAAAAAAATAGCGGGCTAAAGAATCATTTTTGAGGAAAAAAATGATTTTTTATTTTCACGGCTCTACGTTTATAAATTTCTGTGAAGCACTTGGGGGTTCAAAGTGCTCACCACACATCTAGATAAGTTCCTTAAGTGGTCTAGTTTCCAAAATGGTGTCATTTGTGGGGGGTTTCCACTGTTTAGGCGTATCAGGGGCTCTCCAAACGCGACATGGCGTCCAATTTCAATTCCAGCCAATTTTGGTTTGAAAAAGTCAAACGGCGCTTCCCTTCCCTTCCAAGCCCTGCCGTTCGCCCAAACAGTGCCCCCCCCCACATATGGGGTATCAGCGTACTCAGGACAAATTGGACAACAACTTTTGTGGTCTAATTTCTCCTGTTACCCTTGGGAAAATAAAAAATTGGGGACTAAACGATCAGGTTTGTGGAAAAAATATGACTTTTTATTTTCATGCCCGGGAGTTATAAACTTCTGTGAAGCACTTGGGGGTTCAAAGTGCTCATCACACATCTATATAAGTTCCTTTGGGGGTCTAGTTTCCAAAATCGTGTTACTTGTGGGGGGTTTCCACTGTTTAGACACATTAGGGCCTCTACAAACGCGACTTGGCGTCCAGCCAATTCTGCGTTGAAAAAGTCAAACGGCGCTCCTTCCCTTCCAAGCTCTGCCATGCACCCAAACAGTGGTTTACCCCAACATATGGGGTATCAGCATGCTCAGGACAAATTGCACAAAAACTTTTGGGGTCTTGTTACCCTTGGGAAAATAAAAATTGGGGTGAACAGATCGTTTTTGTGGAAAAAATATGATTTTTTATTTTCTCGGTTCTATGTTATAAACTTCTGTGAAGCACTTGGAGGTTCAAAGTGCTCACCACACATCTAGATAAGTTCCTTAGGGGGTCTAGTTTCCAAAATGGGGTCACTTTTGGGGGTTTCCACTGTTTAGACACATCAGGGCCTCTAAAAACACGACATGACGTCCAGCCAATTCTGCGTTGAAAAAGTCAAAAGGCGCTCCTTCCCTTCCAAGCCCTGCCATGCACCCAAACAGTGGTTTACCCCCACATATGGGGTATCAGCATGCTCAGGACAAATTGAACAAAAACTTTTGGGGTCTTGTTACCCTTGGGAAAATAAAAATTGGGGTGAACAGATCGTTTTTGTGGAAAAAATATGATTTTTTATTGTCACTGTTCTATGTTATAAACTTCTGTGAAGCACTTGGAGGTTCAAAGTGCTCACAACACATCTAGATAAGTTCCTTAGGGGGTCTAGTTTCCAAAATGAGGTCACTTGTGATGGGTTTCCACTGTTTAGACACATCAGGGCCTCTACAAACGCTACATGGCGTCCAGCCAATTCTGCGTTGAAAAAGTCAAATGTCGCTCCTTCCCTTGCGACCTCTGCCTTGCGCCCAAAAAGTGGTTTACCCCCACATATGGGGTATCGGCTTATTCAGGAGAAATTGCACAACAAATTTTGTGGTTCATTTTTTCTTTTAACACTTGTGAAAATAAAAAAAATTGGTTCCGAAGTAAAGTTTTTGCAAAAAAAAGTTAAATGTTAATTTTTTCCTTCCACATTGCTTCAGTTCCTGTTAAGCACATAAAGGGTTAATAAACTTCTTGAATATGGTTTTGAGCACCTTGAGGGTGCAGTTTTTAGAATGTGTCACTTTTGGGTATTTTCTATCGTATAGACCCCTCAAAGTGACTTCAAATGTGATGTGGTCCCTAAAAATAAAATGGTGTTGTAAAAATGAGAAATCGCTGGTCAACTTTTAACCCTTATAACTTCGTAACAAAAAAAAATTTGGTTCCCAAAATTGTGCTGATGTAAAGTAGACATGTGGGAAATGTTATTTATTAAGAAATTTGTGTGACATATCTCTCTGATTTAAGGGCATAAAAATTTAAAGTTTGAAAATTGTTAAATTTTCAAAATTTTCGCCATATTTCCGTTTTTTTCATAAATAAACACAAGTTATATCAAAGAAATTTTACCACTAACGTGAAGTACAATATGTCACGAAGAAACATTCTCAGAATCAGCTGGATTCGTTAAAGCGTTCCAGAATTATAACCTCATAAATTGACAGTGGTCAGAATTGTAAAAATTGGCCCGGTCATTAAGCTGCAAAATGGCTCTGTCACTAATGGGTTAAATAATTACACAAAGTTTTTGATGAAATTTGTTATTCTGCTAATCCAACTGAATCCCTTGTTCTCCTGTGAAAAATAATAAAAATAAAAAACCAACAATATCCATACCTCTCAGGTGTTTAGTCAGGTCCCCCGCTGCAATCCATCTTAAGATGTTAACTAGTTTACAACCGGAACCGATGCTATTGCTACCGGCCCGGCTGTAAACCACTGCAGAATGAATGAAATTATGTCCGCGCAGGCACCCAGGCTGACCGGAGATGAACTGGTTAGCGTGGGAACGTTTCTGAACTTTTTCCCATGCTGTCAGATCACCTCAGGCCAGCCGGGGACTCCGTGCAGCCTCACTGACGTCAGTGGTAGTCAGTGACGGATGACGACGGATCCTGCGCCCATAGGATCCATTATAGCAAATGACGGACAGCGATGGATCCGTTGCTGTCCGATTTTTCAACGAGACAAAAAAAGTTGCTTTGTGTGTCGTGTCCGGCCATCGGACCAAAGATTTTCTACAGATCCGTCGAAGGACGGATTAAAAGTGAGGCCATCCGTCGCTAATACAAGTCTAAAAACGGATCCTGCGGCATCAGTCGCCGGATCCGTTTTTTTTTCAAAAAACGACCGATTATGACTGATGGCAAAAAGCTGATGCGTGAAAGAGGCCTAAATCACAAGTTGATCACATATCATGTGAATATTCTCACTTTGCACCTCAAATATCATAGGTCTGAAACTTTGTGATGCTGCAATTGGCAATTTTCTGTGTGGGCAATTTTCCACGTGGGCAATTTTCCGTGTGGGCAATTTTTCGTGTGGGCAATTTTCCATGTGGGCAATTTTCTGTGTGGGCTTTTTTCCTGTGTGCAATTTTCCTGTGGGGATTTTCAGGGAACCAGTTCCAGAGAAATGGTCCTTTTTATTTAGTGCTAATTTATATGGTCTTTACTAGACATGAGTGGATCTGATTAGACTCGAATTCACCAAACTGCGTGAAATTTACCAGGAAATTAGATTCTCAGCAAATTTATTCTGTGCAAATTGCGTGTTCCTAATTATGCTCTCGGGTCTAGAGAGAACCCAGTGCATAATAAACATAAAATGAAGAAAAAAAAACAAAACCTAACAACTAAAATTTACCTCACTGCTCACGCATGCTGCTCACTGTCCCTTGTACAGTCCTCTGCGTCTCTTCTTAAGGGTATGCGTCACCATTTATGACGCAGTAGTGATCTCGTTAGCGACTTAACTGTGTGTGACATGTAGTAGCGATGTGGCCCCTGCTGAGATGTCGCTGATCGCTCATGAACGTTCTGAGCCGTTTTTTGGTCGTTGGTGTCCCGCTGGTGAGCCTGAATCGCTGAGTGTGACACCCTTTATGAACGACTTCACCAGCATCGCAGGTGGGACTAGGTTTTCCCAACGACCGCATAGGTCGTTATACAGATCGCTGATGAGATGTGTTTGGAATCACAGATCGCTGATGAGATGTGTTTGGAATCACACAGCTAAGTCACTGAGATCGCTACTGCGTCATAAATGGTGACGCAGTAGTGATCTCGTTAGCGATCTCGCTTGCGATCTCGCTTAGTGTGGCATACCCTTTACAGCTGCTGTGTGCTGAAATCCTGAGGAATCTTCATGCTAGGCTAGAACTTCCAGCCACGACTGGGCCCGAGACGTCCTTGTGCATGGCAGGGACGTCCTGGGCCTAGTCGCGACCAGAAATACAGGTCTACGTGACATCGTGCATTGTGACATTATGATGAATACTCTAAGCTGAGACTGTTGATGAAGGTTAGAAAGCCAGCAAAAGGTTAAATACATTCAAAAAATAAAACCTCACGGCTCACCTCTCCATCTACCACCACTGCTTGCTATCCCCATAAAGTCCTCTATTGCGGTAAGCAGTTAGGTGAGTATTACTTTTCTTTTTTAACTTTTTTTAACCTTTTGTCGGTCTTCTATGATTCAGCAAAATAGCAGCCGCTAAAATACCGTACACTGCTCAAAAAAATAAAGGGAACACTTAAACAACAGGATATAACTCCAAGTAAATCAAACTTCTGTGAAATCAAACTGTCCACTTAGGAACCAACACTGATTGAAAACAATTTCACATGCTGTTGTGCAAATGGAATAGACAAAAGATGGAAATTATTGGCAATTATCAAGACACACTCAATAAAGGAGTAGTTCTGCAGGTGGGGACCACAGACCACATCTTAGTCAGTACCAATGCTTTCTGGCTGATGTTTTGGTCACTTTTGAATGTTGGTTGTGCTTTCACACTCGTGGTAGCATGAGATGGACAATAGAACCCACACAAGTGGCTCAGGTAGTGCAGCTCATCCAGGATGGCACATCAATGCGAGCTGTGGCAAGAAGGTTTGCTGTGTCTGTCAGCGTAGTGTCCAGAGGCAGGAGGCGCTACCAGGTGACAGGCCAGTACACCAGGAGACGTGGAGGGGGCCGAAGGAGCGCAACAACCCAGCAGCAGGACCGCTACCTCCGCCTTTGTGCAAGGAGGAACAGGAGGAGCACTGCCAGAGCCCTGCAAAATTACCTCCAGCAGGCCACAAATGTGCATGTGTCTGCACAAAAGGTTAGAAACCGACTCCATGAGAATGATCTGAGTGCCCGACGTCCACAGATGGGGGTTGTGCTCACAGCCCAACACCGTGCAGGACGCTTGGAATTTGCCACAGAACATCAGGATTGCCAAATTCGCCACTGGCGCCCTGTGCTCTTCACAGATGAAAGCAGGTTCACACTGAGCACAGGTGACAGATGTGACAGAGTCTGGAGACGCTGTGGAGAGCGATCTGCTGGCTGCAACAAATTTCAGCATGACCGGTTTGGCAGTGGGTCAGTAATGGTATGGGGTGGCATTTCTTTGGAGGGCCACATAGCCCTCCATGTGCTCGCCAGAGATAGCCTGACTGCCATTAGGTACTGAGATGAGATCCTCAGACCCCTTATGAGATCATATGTTGGTGCGGTTGGCCCTGGGTTCCTCCTAATGCAGGACAATGCCTGACCTCATGTGGCTGGAGTGTGTCAGCAGTTCCTGCAAGATGAAGGCATTGAAGCTATGGACTGGCCTGCCTATTCCCCAGACCTGAATCTGATTGAGCACATCTGGAACATCATGTCTTGCTCCATCCACCAACGTCACGTTGCACCACAGACTGTCCAGGAGTTGGCGGATGCTTTAGTCTAGGTCTGGAAGATCTCTCAGCAGACCATCTGCCGCCTCATCAGGAGCATGCCCGGGCATTGTAGGGAGGTCATACAGGCACGTGGAGGCCACACACACTACTGAGCATCATTTTGACTTGTTTTAAGGACATTACATTCCACTTTAATTTTGTGGGTGATGCCAAATCCAGGCCTCCATTGGTTAATAAATTTGATTTCAATTGATGATTTTTGTGTGATTTTGTTGTCAGCACATTCAACTTTGTACATTTGTACAGAACAAAGTATTCAATGAGAATATTTCATTCATTCAGATCTAGGATGTGTTATTTGAGTGTTCCCTTTATTTTTTTGAGTAGTGTATATTAGCCCAATGCTAGTTTTTACCAATGGGGGGTTGCTCACAGAGTTCCTTAGAAGTGTGGCTCTATGCTTCTCTACATAACTACTCTGTGACCAATGTCCCTTGGTAAAGGCCATAAATATTAGCACTAAAAAGGACATATCTAAAATAAAGTGATTACACATGGTATCAGCAGCAGTAAAATAAGGGCAAAAACTGGCCACTTATGACTGGTGACAGTTCCTCTTTAAACATTAGATGACTTGCTCAAAAAGTCATGAGTTTCAGAAGTTGAGAAATGGACTCTGGAAATGAATTGTGGTGTAATGACCCTGATGCAGCTAGGGGGCACTGTGTAGGCTCCTCGGGATATGCATGGAGGCATGTGATGGATGGACGGTATGTATCGCAGAGGTGAGTGGCCCTGTGATGGAAGCCTGGGCATGTTTTTGCTCAGCAGATATATTGCTGAGAGTTGTGCTATACATTGGGAGGCTTCCAGGTGCCTTGGAGAGCTGGGCGGGTACAGTCACCTACAAACCCACCCAAGGGGTATGTGTCTGAATACCTAGGATGAAACCTGTATGTAATGGTGTGTATCTAAAGGACCTGTGGTGAGGTCATGACCATGTGATCTAACCATGTGATCCTGATTCCTGACCTCACTGTGGGTGGAGTTACACCTATGTAATGGAGTGTGTTTGGCACCTGGGGGAGTGTTGTGGGAGTCTGCCAGTGTGGACAGACTTCCATGTGTCCAGGCGGGACATTACAGAGAGGTCTCTGTGTCTGAGGAGTGAGGTTCCAGGACCGAGCGGAAGTACTGGAGAACTGTACTATATGTTACTGTGAGGTTTATGAAGCAATAAACCTGATGAACTATTGATATAAAAGTGCGTCCTGATTGCCTCCATCGCAGCTGAGTGAGTTGGAAAGCTTACAGTTGGTGGATGGAATGCTGGCAGCGACCCAAGAAGCACATGTTCCAGGACTGGGAATCAGGAACCAGAGGAGGAACGGACGGTCTGTGAAAACCGTGAGTGTGACCAGTGTTCACAAATAAAATTGTCACTGTGTTTATGTTTATGTGGTGCCTCTGAAGATATGAGGTATCTGAAGAAGCTGTTAAGCAGTGGTGACAGACAGGAGTCTGTGTTATGTTGACCGGGGTCATTGAAAATGGAGAAAAAAAAAGCATGCTGATAGGATACCTCAGAGGAGGTGTCCGGAAAATCTCTCTGGCCGAGAGTGTAACAGACAGGAGTCTGTGTTGTACTGACGGGTCAGTGAAAGACTGTTTTTTTTCCTTTGTGGGATGCCTCTGGGAGAGGAGGTGTCCGGAAAATCTCTCTGGCTGAGAGTGTAACAGACAGGAGTCTGTGTTGTGCTGACGGGTCAGTGAGAAACTGTTTTTTTTCTGGAACACGTGTGAGGTGTTTGCTGTGGGTCAGAGGAGTCATGAAGGTGACAAGCGGCTGGCTGTGACTCGTGGGGTCACAAAGGTGACAAGCGGCAAGACAGCGCAGCGTGCAGACTTGTGGTAGCAGGAGCTACAGTGACTGTTGCAGCAAGAGGTTCTGCAGCAGCCGGAGCTGCAGTAACAGCCACAGCAGCTTAGGAGTAGCATCTGGAGGTGCTGGTTGTTGGTGGCTGCAACGGAAGCGGTGGCAGTACCAGCAGGAGCTGGTGTGGTAAAAAGGATAGTGTGGACTGGTGTGTACCCCAGTGATGGGTGGTGTCCCTAAAAGGGGAGGAGTCCCAAAAGGGGGGCGGCAACCCAAAACAGGGATGATTACCCAAAAGGGGGCGGAGTCCCAAAAGGGGGCGGTAAGCCAAATTGGGATGGTGGCCCAAAAGGGGGCGGAGTCTCAAAAGGGGGTGATAGCCCAAATCAGACCAGTTGCCCAAAAGGGGGTGGAGTCCCAAAAGGGGGCGGTAACCCAAATTGGGATGGTGGCCCGAAAGGGGGCGGAGTCCCAAAAGGGGGCGGCAAATCAAAAGGGGATGGTGGCCCAAAAAGGGATGGAGCTTCCAAAAGGCATGGCACCGGTTACCTCAGTGGACATGGCTGAGGAACAGCAGTGTGGGTGTTATACGTATTCCGCATGTGGCATAGACTTCCCGTTTGATAACAGCCCACAGGTGTGTACTGTAATGTTACATCGGGAAGGAGTCTCTGGACGGTTGGACTCAAAGAGTCAGGTGACTCTGAAAGGAACTCCGCTAGTTCTCTGTCTGACCGAGAAAAAGGTCCAGGTGTGCTGCATCCATGGACTCACTGTGGACTATATGGTGGACAGAGTGATGCTGGAGATGTCCACAAGTGTCGAGGATCAAAATGGCGGTATACCACCGAACTTATTGTACCCGTATGAGAGGAAGCGGGACTTTGTATTTTTTGAAAATGCATGGGAGGTTGATGAAGTGTGGGGTTGATCAGAGGAGAGACCGAATAACCCTAAGGGAGCCCCACAGCAGGCGACTGTAGTGGTTCCTTGTCATGTGAGGTGTGAAAAGGAGGTATCTCCACCTAATATCGATAGTCTAGAGTCCCAGGTGACCAGAAGACAGTGTGGGTCAGACCAACTCGGGGACTTGGACGTGACAAGACGTGTGACCGTGAGAAACGGTATAGCTCCAGAAAAGGGGGCAGAGACCTGTCTAAGTAGTGACGTGCTGTTCCAGGATGACAGGGGAGTGGGAGTGACTCCTATGCAGACTGTGACTGGACTGCAAGGGAAAGTGAGTGCAGTAAGCTGGAGCTCTCTGAAGTTACTGAGAGTCGTGAGACAGTTGAAGCTGCGGATGCCGGAACAGGCGGAACTCTGAAGAAGCAGAGTGTGGGTGGGCAAGAAAGCCCATCTGAAAATGTAATTGAAGAGGTGATGGTGCGACATGTGCTGGCTAAAAGAGAGCAGGACCATGATTTGGAGCTGCTTAAATAGTCAGTGAAAGAGACAGTCGAGCGAGAAAGGGTCCTAAGACAAGTGATTGAGCATAAAGTGGAGGAGCTGGAGAAGGAAGTCTCTAAGCTCAGAGAGGCCCAAGCGAAGCATCAGCAGGAGCTTCTCCGGAGGGAGGATGAGTGTCACTGCTTGGCAGAGGAGCGAGATAAAGTACTCCGAGAGCTCAAGATAAAGGAGGAGACTAGTGCTCAGCTCCAGAAATCCACGGGAGAAGAAATCCAGCAGAAGTGCCACGCAGTTGGCCACACAAGAAATGCCGAGGTCTTGGAAAACTGCGCTGATGCTCAGGATGAGGAGGTCCTACTGCATGTTCAGGAAAAGGAGACATCGCTTTTCAAGTGTATAATAGAGGTACCCGAAGACATGCAAGAAGCTTGTGCCAGTGAGGATGTACATGAGGCCTTTAGAAAAGCGGTGGAAGCATGTAGTGTGAACTGGGTGCCAGAGATGAAACAGTTAGTCATACTGTCGACTAGGGAAGTCACAATGAAGCGGGTGGCTATCCTGAGGGACATGCACCTACATTGTCTCCGCACAAAGCAAATGATCCTGGTGAGAAATCACGAAGCCACTCGACATCTGGAGCAAGCAAGAAAGGCTCAAAGTCGGCTTAGATTGGTGGAAGACATCATTCAAGTGCCCAGAGGTCTGGTGAAGAAAGTCATCGGAAGACGTGGGAAAATGATGCAGGAGATGGTGAATAAGTCCGGTGTGACGAGAGTCAGGATTCCGGCTGATGACGAAGTCCAGGTCGTGGGTGAAGACGGGATGGTTCCGTTCCTCCTTGTCGGATCCATGGAGAGCCTTGGGAATATCCGGATGCTCCTGGAGTATCGTGTGTCGTACCTGAGAGAAGTAGAGCAGCTACGACTTGAGAGGGAGCAGGTCAACAGAAACCTACAGGAAATGGAAAGAAGATGCTCGCCACCTTCAACCCGTGGTATTGAGAGGCGAAGAGGTTCGCTTAAGACTACAAGTACTCAAGCTGGAGCTAATACAGGAAATAGGTCGCCTGATGGAAGAGGTAGAAGTGGTAATGCCTCAGTTAGCTCAGTGATGAGTGACCTAAACAGGAGAACCTGTAGTAGACAAAATGAAAAGGACTCAGACCAGACAGGACGTATGGGTGCAAGTGAATTGCGACGCCGTACTGACCGCTGGGGATGCGGGTGGTCTGACAGGGGGGCCTCGTCAGCAAAAGATGTGACAGAGTCGGAGGACAGACGCCTACCAAAGAGATCAGTAGCAGGGTCCGACTTAGAGAGACGGTTTGACTGGCAGAGACGACCGAGAAGGATCTCTGGTCGGGTAACAAGTGTTCAACCCCACAAGTTTGAACAGAGGGGGGAGGTATGTGGTGTAATGACCCCTGATGCAGCTAGGGGGCACTGTGTAGGCTCCTCGGGATATGCATGGAGGCATGTGATGGATGGACGGTATGTATCGCAGAGGTGGGTGGCCCTGTGATGGAAGCCTGGGCATGTTTTGGCTCAGCAGATATATTGCTGAGAGTTGTGCTATACATTGGGAGGCTTCCAGGTGACTTGGAGAGCTGGGCGGGTCCAGTCACCTACAAACCCACCCAAGGGGTATGTGTCTGAACACCTAGGATGAAACCTGTATGTAATGGTGTGTATCTAAAGGACCTGTGGTGAGGTCATGACCATGTGATCTAACCATGTGATCCTGATATCTGACCTCACCTGTGGGTGGAGTTACACCTACGTAATGGAGTGTGTTTGGCACCTGGGGGAGTGTTGTGGGAGTCTGCCAGTGTGGACAGACTTCCATGTGTCCAGGCGGGACATTACAGAGAGGTCTCTGTGTCTGAGGAGTGAGGTTCCAGGACCGAGCGGAAGTACTGGAGAACTGTACTATATGTTACTGTGAAGTTTATGAAGCAATAAACCTGATGAACTTTTGATATAAAAGTGCGTCCTGATTGCCTCCATCGCAGCTGAGTGAGTTGGAAAGCTTACAGAATGTACAAAGTTAAAATACGAGGATAACAATTCCTGCATAATCTGCCAAACTTGAAAGCCTGAGTAAAATATCCGTGAGCAGGCTTGGACTGGCCCACAGGAGAGAAGGTGAATCCTCCGGTCGGCCACTGTGCAGGAGTCATCCTCCCATCTCCCTATGTGAGCAGAAGTTGTCACTATACACCTGATTCACTATACACAGACAATGGCAGCGTCTATCATTCATGTAGCAAACTTCCCAGTGTATTATTATATAGAAGCAGAGGTAAATTTGCGAATAGGAG
Source organism: Oophaga sylvatica (assembly GCA_033576555.1). NCBI lineage: Eukaryota > Metazoa > Chordata > Amphibia > Anura > Dendrobatidae > Oophaga > Oophaga sylvatica. Next base: position 330,393,749 of record JARQOD010000001.1, on the reverse strand, counting down.
TAATGTAATATTTACATGCAACTGAACAGTGGGCCGCAATAGTCAATGTTATTGATGGGCCCCTGGCACTCTAGTCCATCATTCAGTGGATTCCCATCACAAGAGATTTCAGGCACTTAATGTTCACCATTACTAAAGACATTTTCAGCCTAAGATTTACAACTTCTCAGCTCTTGGACTCAATCTCATAGCAGTTTTTCACCTACCTGTTACCTGTAAAACTCTGTGCACCCCGTACCTTTCAGAACAAATATTTGTATTATATTTCTTATCTGTCAGAATGCATCATTTGTTTAGCAATTGGTTTTGAAAATATAAAAAAGTTTCCCAACAAAGTTAGAATAATAAAATATTATTATTTTATTAACATATTTTTTACCCCCTAAGAACCAGGTTTTATTTCAGTTTGCATTTCCATTTTTAACTTCCCTTCTTCCCAGAGCCATAACTCTGTTATTTTTTCGTTACTATGGCCATGTGAGGGCTTGCTTTTTGTGGGGCGAGTTGTACTTTTGAATGGCATCATTGATTTTACCATGTCGTGTACTGGAAAACAGGAAAAAAATTCAATTCCACAATTGTTTTTAGGATTTTTTTTTACGCTGTTCACTAAATCCCAAAACTGACCTGCCATTATGATTCTCCAGGCCATTATGAGTTTGTAGATACCAAAGATGTCTAGGTTCTTTTTTATTTAAGTAGTGAAAAAAATTCAAAGTTTGGCAAAAAATAAATCAATTTTGCCATTTTCGAAGATCTGTAGTGTCTCTATTTTTTGGGATCTGGGGCTGGCTGAGGGCTTTTTTTTTTGCGCGTCGATCTGACATTTTTATTGATACCATTTTGGTGTAGATACAATCTTTTGATCGCCTGTTATTGCAATGTTGCAGCGACCAAAAAAAAACATAATTCTGGCATTTTGAATTTTCTTCTCGCTACGCTGTTGCTCTGTGCAGCAGAAATGCTCACTTGCTATGAGTGCCAACTGCTGGGCGGCGCGCATAGTGATTCGCCAATGACAACCACAGGAGTCTCCTGCAGACCCTGGGTTGTCATGCTAATCCATCTGCAACCCGCGATCATGTGAAACGGGCAACGATGGGCAGGATTAGTGACGCACTACCTGCACATGTTAATTGCCCACTGTCAGAGATTGACAGCAGCTTTAAATATGTGAACAGCTGTGGGTGGATCGCGATTCCACCCGCGGCTGTTAGGGTCATATGACAGCTGATCAGATCAGCTGTCATGGGCCGGAAAAGGTGCAGGTTCATCACCTGAGCCTGCACCAAGCAGAGGGAGGTGTCCAATGTCAGATATATCCGTCATTGGACGTTAAGGGGTTAATCTGCCAATTTTCTTTTTTTTTTTTTTTTTTGTTCTTGTGTTTTCCTCCCCTTTTTCAAGAGCCATAACTTTTTTTTCTGTCAAAATAGCCATTTCAGGAATTAATTTTTGCAGATTTGAACCACACCATTCACTTTCCCATATAATGAACTAGAAAACAGGAAAATAATTCTAAGTGAGGTGAAATGGGGAAGCAAAGAGCAATGTTTTTCAGCTTTCACTTTCCACCGTGCAGTAAGTTGACTTTTCATGTTAATATGTGTTGATATGACAATGATGTGTTACCTTGGCTTCAGTGCAGATCTTTTCCTTCCCTATGGCCTGCTCTGTGAGTACTAGTTTGTGTTTTGTTTGTATAGTAAGATAGTGTTCACTTCTGATGTCATCATCCAAGCCCTTTTTAAGGTACCTGTTAGGGTGTGTTTCCACGATCCGGAATTCTTCAGTAATTGCTGCGTGTTTGACGCTGTGCGCTGGCGCAGCGTCAAACACACAGCATCCAGATGTTACAGCATAGTGGAGGGGATTTCAAGAAATCCCGTCTCCACTATGTGTAAAAACACGCAGGCGGCAGACCTGCGTTAACGGACATGCTGCGCGTCTTTATAGATCACAGAATGTCCTATTCCCTTGCGGCGATGCTGTGTCGCCGCAAGAGAAATAACACAGGGCTATGTAGCGCTGCAGTCATTCCACATGTGTTCCAGATGTGTTCCATGAACACATCCGGATTGACCGCGTATTCACTAGGGAGCGGGGCTTTGGGCGGAGCGGACTTTCCGCTCCGTCCAAAGCGCTGTAGTTCCGGATCGTGGAACCACAGCCTTAGCCTACTTGTCTCTGCTTATACAAGGTACTATCCGTACCCTCAACTCTGCTCCATCAATATACCTGCCAGCCTACTTCTCTCTGCTAATACAAGGTATGTATGCACACTTTTACTCTGCAGCTTCAAGGTAACTTTATGCATACTCAATTTTGCTGATTCCAGATAGGGATCTACACACTTCACTTTGCAACATCAAAGGTACCTGTCTGATAATTCAAGGTGCTTTCCACATATTCATCTCTGCTGCATCTAGCACCACCAGCTCTGCTGATCCTTGTGCCAACCTGCATATTCAGCTATGCTCATCCTCGCTGAACAATGTGCCATCCGACTAGTCCAGCTCAGAAGTATCAACTCTGCCTCAGTGATAACTCACTCTCAATAATGCTCAGATTGGTCTACAAATCTGTCTTCAATGAGGCATTCCAGTTTGCCCTTTATTTAATTTGAAAGAGAACAGGTGTACTGTACAGTCATGGCCAAAAGTTTTGAGAATGACACAAATATCATATTTTCACATGATCTGCTGCCCTCTGGTTTTTATGTGTGTTTGACAGATGTTTTTATCACAGACAGAAATATAATTGCAAACATAAGAGTAACAAAAGCTTATATTGACAGTTAGAATGAGTTAATGCAGCAAGTCAATATTTGCAGTGTTGACCCTTCTTCTTCAGGACCTCTGCAATTCTCCCTGGCATGCTCTCAATCAACTTCTGGACCAAATCCTGACTGATAGCAGTCCATTCTTGCACAATCAATGCTTTCATTTTGTCAGAATTTTTAGGTTTTTGTTTGTCCACCCGTCTCTTGATGATTGACCACAAGTTCTCAATGGGATTGAGATCTGGGGAGTTTCCAGGCCATGGACCCAAAATCTCTATATTTTGTTCCCTGAGCCATTTAGTTATCACCTTTGCTTTATGGCAAGGTGCTCCATCATGCTGGAAAAGGCATTGTTGATCGCCAAACTGCTCTTGGAGGGTTGGGAGAAGTTGCTCTTGGAGGACATTCTGGTACCATTCTTTATTCATGGCTGTGTTTTTAGGCAAGACTGTGAGAGAGCCGATTCCCTTGGATGAGAAGTAACCCCACACAAGAATGGTTTCAGGATGCTTAACAGTTGGCATGAGACAAGACTGGTGGTAGCTCTCACCTTGTCTTCTCCGAATGAGGCGTTTTCCTGATGTCCCAAACAATCAAAAAGGGGATTCATCAGAGAAAATAACTTTACCCCAGTCCTCAGCAGTCCACTGCCTGTACCTTTTGCAGAATATCAGTCTGTCCATGATGTTTTTTCTGGAGAGAAGTGGCTTCTTTGCTGCCCTCCTTGAGACCAGGCCTTGCTCCAAGAGTCTCCGGCTCGCAGTGCGTGCAGATGCACTCACACCTGCCTGCTGCCATTCTTGAGCAAGCTCTGCACTGCTGGTAGTCCGATCCCGCAGCTGAAACACTTTTAAGAGACGGTCCTGGCGCTTGCTGGTCTTTCTTGGGCGCCCTGGAGCCTTTTTGGCAACAAAGGAACCTCTCTACTTGAAGTTCTTGATGATGCGATAGATTGTTGACTGAGGTGCAATCTTTCTAGCTGCGATACTCTTCCCTGTTAGGCCATTTTTGTGCATTGCAATGATGACTGCACGTGTTTCTTTTGAGATAACCATGGTTAACAAAAGAGAAACAATGATGCCAAGCACCAGCCTCCTTTTAAAGTGTCCAGTGGTGTCATTCTTACTTAATCATGACAGATTGATCTCCAGCCATATCCTCATCAACACCCACACCTGTGTTAATGGAGCAATCACTGAAAAGAGGTTAGCTGGTCCTTTTAAGGCAGGGCTGCAATGATGTTGAAATGTGTTTTGGGGGATAAAGTTCATTTTCTAGCCAAATATTGACTTTGCAAGTAATTGCTGTTAGGCTGATCACTCTTTATAACATTCTGGAGTATATGCAAATTGCCATTAGAAAAAGTGAAGCAGTAGACTTTGTAAAAATTAATATTTGTGTCATTCTCAAAACTTTTGGCCATGACTGTACAACCACATGAGCAAATTGCCTCTTCAAAGAGAAAGAGGACTTGAACTCTATAGCGCCACCTGTTGGAAGTAGCGATCCTACAAGTCACATATAACACTTTAACGAGTCTTGTAATGTGACTTAGGACAAAAACCAAATCAGTATCTCAATTTTCAGACACGGTGTTTCGGGCTATTGGCCCTCATCAGTGCAAAGTATCGCGTATGAGAACTGATTTAGCTAGGTGAGAGGCTCTGGACTGGGGCCTAAAAGGTAAGGTTTCTCCTTGTGGAGAGTGACATACCAGCTCTGGCTTGTAAAGGTAAGGAAGCTTATTCACCGTGGAATGCTCCTCTGGGAAATTTAATATGCAAATTGCCTCTTCAGAGAGTACCCGGGTGGATGGTGTAGGATATGAAGCGATTATTTCTGTTCAATTGGGACAGTAAATCTGAATTTAAAGTACATTTCCTATAGGACTATTGGTCAAACACCTTCTCCATGTCAAAAGATAGCAGAAAAAAAATTGATATTGTACCACCGAGCGAATAAAGATGAAATATGTCTAGTTCCATTTGGAGCTTGACAATTGGGAAGAAATTCAACCATAACTGTGTTGATCAGAATGAATAATATGTTGAGCAGACGGTTAGAAAGAATTTTGGCATACAGCTTAACATCTGAGTTCAAAAGCAAAATTGGATAGCATTTTTTGGGTGACACAGGGTCCATACTAACCTTATGAAGAACCACTATTAAAATCTTAAATTTCCCTGGGAAAATGGTTAAATCAAAAGCAGATGTCAAGTGTGGGGCCAATACATTTCCATAATCTACGTTTTATAATATCCATTTACAAGTTTCTTTGGACCAGGCAATTTATTTAGTATAAATAATTGGTTCATTTACCACATTTTGTTTTGAATAAGGTTTATACATTTCCTGACTTGAGACTCTGATAGGCAAGGTAGTCGTATTTTTGCCAGAAAAATTACATTTTGGTAATTGTAGATTGATGAATAATCAAATCTTCAAGGTTTAATATTGAATTAATTTGGGATTATTTATTGATTGATTGTGGATTAGTATTTTTCTGACCATAATAATCTGGATGGACTAAGATTTAAATGCCATGAGTTAAATCATTTATAGCAATGGTAAGCGAGGCGTAGTCAGACCATGCAGTAGCTCTGAACCTGACCCTTTAAAGGGAACCTATCACATGAAAAAATGCTATTAACCTGCAGATATAGGGATAATCTGGAGGTAAAGTTCTGAACATGCCTGGCGCCCGCAACCGGCTGTCAATCAGGGCGGTGCGGTTACAGCCACCACTCTCTATACGCTGAGCAGTGACTGAAACTGCACGTGTCACTCTTGTAACTGAAACCCAAATGCTGCCAGGGTGAATAAAACTAATTTCCTCCTGACAGCGGGGATCTAAGTGCAGGCGCCGGGCAGGTTCAGAATGCTAATAATCTGCAGATTAGCCCATGGGCGTACCCACCGTGGGGCAGGGGGGGGCAGTTGCCCCCCCCTAGGAGCAGGGGCGCGCCGTGCCAAGATGAGAGGGCATCAGCATCAGCCGCCCCTTTAAAAGGTGCTTCTGGGCTGGCTCCGACGCACATACTAGACTGTATGGGCTCTTTCAAGGTGTGACATCGTTCCCGGGGGCGTGTCATACCAATAGGGGGCGTGTTCTGTAAAGCCAGGAAGAGAAGCAGACATTATACAGTACATTGGTCTCTGCAGTCTGATGCCGGCGTCTGTTTGCTGCAGGAGGGAAATCTGAGGTCAGAGTCCTCAGTGACACATAGGAGGATTTATTAATTAATGGGTTAATGTCTCCTTAGATTTTTGGTTGACTGGGTCTAATACTTGGGGCTGTGTAGTGGGGTTTGAGGGGGTGAATGCACGCTTGTGCGGTCTGATTGTGCCCCGAGGGGTTAATGCACACTTGTGGGGTCTGTGTGTGCTCCTAGGGGGTTTAATGCACGCTTGTGGGGTCTGTGTGTGCTCCTAGGGGGTTAATGCACGCTTGTGGGGTCTATGTGTGCTCCTATGGGGTTTAATGCACGCTTGTGGGGTTTGGGTGTGCTCCTAGAGGGTTAATGCACAGCTGTGGGTCTGTGTGTGCTCCTAGAGGGTTAATGCATGCTAGTGGAGTCTGTGTTTTCTCCTAGAGGTTTAATGCACACTTGTGGGGTCTGTGTGTGCTCCTAGGGGGTTATGCATGGAGCCCATACAGTATATTATACCTAACAGCGGCCCATACAGTCTATACCTACAGTAATGTATACCTGACAGGAGCCCGTACAGTCTATATCTACAGTAATATATACCTGACAGGAGCCCGTACAGTCTATATCTACAATAATATATACCTGACAGGAGACCATACAGTCTATATCTACAGTAATATATACCTGACAGGAGCCCGTACAGTCTATATCTACAATAATATATACCTGACAGGAGACCATACAGTCTATATCTACAGTAATATATACCTGACAGGAGCCTGTACAGTCTATATCTACAGTAATATACCTGACAGGAGCCCATACAGTCTATATCTACAATAATATATATCTGACAGGAGCCTGTACAGTCTATATCTACAATAATATATATCTGACAGGAGCCCGTACAGTCTATAACTATAATAATATATACCTGACAGGAGCCCGTACAGTCTATATCTACAATAATATATAACTGACAGGAGCCCATACAGTCTATATCCACAGTAATATATACCTGACAGGAGCCCATACAGTCTATATCTACAGTAATATATACCTGACAGGAGCCCGTACAGTCTATATCTACAGTAATATAAACCTGACAGGAGCCCGTACAGTCTATATCTACAGTAATATATACCTGACAGGAGTCCATACAGTCTAAATCTACAGTAATATATACCTGACAGGAGCCCATACAGTCTATATCTACAGTAATATATACCTGACAGGAGCCCATACAGTCTATATCTACAGTAATATATACCTGACAGGAGCCCGTACAATCTATATCTACAGTAATATATACCTGACAGGAGCCCATACAGTCTATAACTATAATAATATATACCTGACAGGAGCCCGTACAGTCTATATCTACAATAATATATAACTGACAGGAGCCCATACAGTCTATATCCACAGTAATATATACCTGACAGGAGCCCATACAGTCTATATCTACAGTAATATATACCTGACAGGAGCCCGTACAGTCTATATCTACAGTAATATAAACCTGACAGGAGCCCGTACAGTCTATATCTACAGTAATATATACCTGACAGGAGTCCATACAGTCTAAATCTACAGTAATATATACCTGACAGGAGCCCATACAGTCTATATCTACAGTAATATATACCTGACAGGAGCCTGTACAGTCTATATCTACAGTAATATATACCTGACAGGAACCCATACAGTCTATATCTACAGTAATATATACCTGACAGGAGCCCGTACAGTCTATATCTACAGTAATATAAACCTGACAGGAGCCCATACAGTCTATATCTACAGTAATATATACCTGACAGGAGCCCGTACAGTCTATAACTACAGTAATATATACCTGACAGGGGACGGTACAGTCTATAACTACAGTAATATATACCTGACTGGAGCCCATACAGTCTATATCTACTATAATATATACCTGACAGGAGCCCATACAGTCTATATCTACAGTAATATATACCTGACAGGAGCCCATACAGTCTATATCTACAATAATATATACCTGACAGGAGCCCGTACAGTCTATATCTACAGTAATATATACCTGACAGGAGCCCGTACATTCTATATCTTCAGTAATATATATCTGACATACAGGTGCTGGGCTGGGGCTGATGTATATACAGGGGCTGGGCTGGGTCTGGTGACGTATACAGGGGTGGGCTGGGGCTGATGTATATACAGGGGCTGGGCTGGGCCTGGTAACGTATACAGGGGCTGGGCTGGGACTGATGTATATACAGTGGCTGGCCTGGTGGTGATGTATATACAGGTGCTGGGCCGGTGATGTATATACAGGTCCGACCGTCCTGGTCTGGGTCTGGTGACGTATACAGGGGCTGGGCTGGGGCTGATGTATATACAGGTCATGGGCTGGTGTCGGTGACGTATACAGGGGCTGGCCTGCTGGTGATGTATATACAGGTGCTGGGGCTGATGTATATACAGGTGCTGGGCTGGTGATGTATATACAGGTCCGACCGTCCTACCGTCCTGGGCTGGGGCTAGTGACGTATACAGAGACTGGCCTGGTGGTGATGTATATACAGGGGCTGGCCTGGTAGTGATGTATATACAGGGGCTGGGCTGGGGCTGATGTATATACAGGTGCTGGTCTGGGGCACATTATTAAAAGGAGACAATGATGGGGCATATAACTACAAGAAGGAGACAATGATGGGCATATTACTACAAGAAGGAGACAATGATTGGGCATATTACTACAAGAAGGGGACAATGATGGGGCATATTTCAGGGTGGAATCTGCTTGCATTCCATGCTTAAATCTATCTATCTAAAAAGAAGAAAATTAGAGCAGCACAAAGAAAGAGTCCGGGTGCAGAGCCCTCCCAGGCAAATACCAAACATCAATTATAGAAATCCAGACAAATTGAAGGCAGCACACCGTCTGTAGTGAAAAAAAAGCTATTTAATAAGGCCAAAAGGCGACGTTTTGGTCCAAACAACAGGAACCTTTCTCAAGGCTTGAGAAAGGTTCCTGTTGTTTGGACCGAAATGTCGCCTTTTGACCTTATTAAATAGCTTTTTTTTTCCACTACAAACTATGTGCTGCCTCCAATTTGTCTGGATTTCTATCTATCTATCTATCTATCTATCTATCTATCTATCTATCTATCTATCTATCTATCTATCTATTTATCTATCTATCTAATATTCATTTTTTTTCCCATAAAGATCAATCCAATTGCTGTGTTTAGAAAGGGCAGTGTGAATGGCTCAGTGTCAGTGTGTGATAAACACGCATGAGCTTGAAGTCCACCTGCTGAACAGAAGAGAAAACTGCAAAGGTAAGCCTAAAATCAATGAATTGTTTACATAATAGGATTGATCATGGTGGTATTTCTCCTTGTATGTGATATTATTTGTCTTGGTATAAGGAATTATGTTGTGTATGGCGGTCATTTGTTTTCGTTTCGTTTTATTCACATTTTTTGTTCTAAAATTTTACAACCTGAACGACCATGGCTTGCCCCCCCTAGTTTTGATCCTGGGTACGCCCAAGGATTAGCCCCATTTCTGCAGTTTAAAAACATTTTTTTCTGGTGTCATGTTCCCTTTGAAAAGCATGTGGCCCTATTTTGTCTTGCCTCCTGGAATATAAAATGTGTGAGTGTGAAAAATATGCATTCTCTCTTCGACAACTTCAAGCATCAAAGGAATATAAAGTGAGCTTGTATCAAGTGTAAAATCTAATCCGATTAGAAACGGCCAAAAAAAACTACCTTTTCTCACTTGTACCATTTTTATGATGTGTTTTAGGTACTTTCTATGCTTTTTCTTATAGATGCATGACCACAAAAGAGGTGTACCTTGCCAGAAAACGGGCATGGTCTAACATGCGAGATTGGGATGCACATTTCTGGCAAAAAGTGAACCAAACAAACCAATTGATGTGGTAAACCTAGACAAGACAGTTTTAAATTACACCAGATTTGTCAAAAACATGAACCATTTTGAAAAATCTGGTGCATTTTAAGACTGTCTGGTCTAAGTCGGCATTGGTCTGTCATTTATTGCTATTCAATGGATTGAAGGCCAGGTATAAGGAAAAAAAATAGAGTGAAAATAGGTATGACCATGTATAATATGTGTTTCCTGAATAAATAGAATGCGTTTTTATTGTTTTCCATCCTTTTCTCTACAAACTAGTTTAGACAAATTTATTAAGTACCTTTGTGTTTAACCTCTTCCAAACATTTCGAATTTTCATTTATGTGCCTTTGCTTTTGCCTCCCTTTTTTTGGAAATAAGTTTTTAATTTTTCCATTGATAATACCATATAACAGCTAAGATGGCAGCCATGGAGGTCTTTGACAGACTCTTGTATAGTAAGGTAGATAAACTTGGCACTCAACTTATAGATGATAATCCCAAATTTTTATTGCAGTCACAGAACAGATAGAAGACGTTTCGGTCCAATAAGGGCCTTCCTCAGTCCGACTGCTTGTGGCAAAGGAGTAGTGTGAATGAAGGCAGCTTGCCTTAATAGAAAGACCCTCCTATAGTTAGTTCCTGGTATGCCCTTCTTATGAGGTAGTCTATAATCCTAACCGGGATCAGGTACTGTGGGCCGCAGTGGCTCCTTGATAACAGTTCAGGCGTCAGGCAGTGGCGCGGGTCTCTCCTCTGATGCGGTGTCCACTGACAAGCGGTGGACACCGCATCAGAGGAGAGACCCGCGCCACTGCCTGACGCCTGAACTGTTATCAAGGAGCCACTGCGGCCCACAGTACCTGATCCCGGTTAGGATTATAGACTACCTCATAAGAAGGGCATACCAGGAACTAACTATAGGAGGGTCTTTCTATTAAGGCAAGCTGCCTTCATTCACACTACTCCTTTGCCACAAGCAGTCGGACTGAGGAAGGCCCTTATTGGACCGAAACGTCTTCTATCTGTTCTGTGACTGCAATAAAAATTTGGGATTATCATCTATAAGTTGAGTGCCAAGTTTATCTACCTTACTATACACGGGTTGGGAAACCTACTTGTGCACCACCACGGTAGTGCGACGATATATTTTCACTATATCTGTCTTTCCGTCTGCACACCGGGAAGTTATGTCCACCAATACTTTTTCATACAATACTGAGGAGACCACAAATATCTTGTCCAAATTGAGTCTCCCAAGTGATTTTTTAAAGGTTCCTCCGAGGGAGACAAGGGGAAGGGACCTAGAGAGGGAACTACGACATCAGATCAACTATGAATTACACTACGCCACGTTGTCTGAATACCTGCGTACCAAGAGGATCCCTAGAGGTTTGAGGGTGTCACTACAACCAACTCTGTTTCGTGATTCCACTGACTTCTGCCTCAAATTCGAACAGATCCTCAACAAGTGCTCATTTGATCTTATGACCCTAACTATCGAACACCTACAATCGGCCATTACTAGAACCAAAGAGGAAATTGTTAATATTGAGACTCAGCTAACCTCAGTGGGAACTCCAGAAGAACTCACGACGCTTAAAACTCGTATCAAATCTGTGACAGATCAGCATAGGAAAGACACAGAACACAGAAAAAGAATCAAATTTCAGAGGGACGCGGATGATTACGAACAGGGTCGTGTCTACCGCTGGCAGTTCACTAACAATTTTCGTTCATCCCGTAATAGGCCGAATTACAGATCGTTTTCTGACATCTCAACCTCAGGATCCGAAACGGAACGAAGAGACCCACATCCGGGACCAGGCCGTTTTTTAGGACAACGAACCAGACACCGTCGAGGAAGAGGCTACGGAGAGGACAACGTAAGAAGAGATACGGACCAAGTTGTGACGCGTTCACAGGTATATGCCCACTTGTGACCAACATCTCATCACGTACACTGAGTAAAAGCAGAACATCACCTCCTACAGAGGGGACTATCCTTCTGCCCGGCATATCGGTTGAACACTTTCAACCTTGATATGGAACTCCAAAGGTTCTACCGTAACCTCTGCTTGAAGATTCATTTCGCTAATCAACCACAGACTGTACCTGAACCACCACATGACGGGACATTACTCTCCATTTCAAAACTAGGTCTCAGAACTAAGAGCACCTATATTCCACCACGAGGCTCTCATGCACTGGAGGCATTCATTGAGTTTGTTGACCAAGCCTCTAAACAACTGAGACATAATATGGAGAATGGGAAACTACATTTGAACCCCAATCTTAATCCACTCGATCAACAGGCTCTACGCTCACTACGGGAGGATAAGACTATCATTATGAAGCCGGCCGACAAGGGCGGCTCCATAGTTGTAATGAACAGATCCGATTACCTCAAAGAAATCCACCGACAACTCAATGATACTACCGTTTATGTTAAACTATCAAGGAACCCCACTAATGAAATTAGTGATCTAATCAATTCAGTACTATCAAGATTCCTTGAATTAGGTGTTATCGATATAAAAACTAAAGATTATCTTACGAAAAGCAATCCGATTATACCGGTGTTTTACACCTTGCCAAAAATACATAAAAACTTGGAAAATCCCCCTGGCAGACCCATAGTCGCATCGACGGAGTCGATCCTATCACCATTGTCCATCTTCTTAGAGAAGATACTCACCCCATTGGTCCGGAAAATCCCATCTTTCATCTTGGATACAGGCGATTTTCTGAAAACAATAGGCTCACTAGGCACACTAACTGCCACATCTATTCTAGTAACACTAGACGTCAAAGACCTCTACACTTCAATACCACATGAGAAAGGGATCTCCTGTGCCAGGCAATTACTACAAATATCCAACATGCAAACTGATTCCATCCAACTATGTCTGGAATTATTGACTATCGTCCTAACCAAAAACTTTTTTCTATTTGAAGAAACCTTCTATCTGCAGGTGAAGGGCACGGCCATGGGGTCAAACGTTGCTCCCCCATACGCCATCTGCTACATGGCCCGATTTGAGGACGAGATAGTCTATAACAATATCCTATTCCACACCCATTGTCGTCTATGGAAAAGGTACATAGACGACATCTTCTGTATTTGGGATGGTCCCACCTCTAGTCTAGAAGAATTCTTCACCACTCTTAATGAATCATGGCCAGGCCTGACCTTTACCATGTCGGAAAGTCAAGAAAAGATCAGTTTTCTTGACACGACGGTAATAAAAGATGTCAACGGCAACCTCAGTACGGACCTCTTTACTAAAGAGACCGACCGTAACAGTTTGTTACACTTCAATAGTCTACACCCACCAGCAACCAAGAAGTCAATACCACGCTCACAATTCAAACGTCTACAGAGAATTGTATCCAGTAGTGACACTCTCCCCCTCCATCAAAGGGAAATGCACAATAAATTTCTAGAACGTGGATATCCCTCTAGCCTCTTAGCTGAGGCAGCAGCACCAACATTCAGATCAAATCCACAGATGGGCAAAAGAATCCCTTTTGTCCACACGTATCATCCCTTCGTGGGAGTACTTCATAAGACGATAAGACAGCATTGGGGCCTTCTCAGCAAGGCCCATCCGGAAGTACCCGAATTTCGAAATCCTTTCCTTCCGTGCTACAAAAGGGCACCAAATCTCCGTGACGACTTAGTTAGGGCAGACATAGGAGATAATAGACCAACACAATCCCAGAGATTTCTTTCTACACCAAAAACAGGCACATTCCCTTGCCTTCACTGTAATCAATGCCACAATGTAATGAAAGGCAACATCATATACCATCCCCATTCCGGCAAGAGATATAACATCAAGTGCTACGCTACCTGCAACTCAACATTTGTGGTCTACCTTATCAAATGCCCATGTGGCCTCCTCTATGTGGGAGAAACCACGCAGGCTATTAAGGAAAGGATTTCCAAACACAAAAGTACAATTAGGTGTAAAAACTTCCTTCTTCCATTACCATCTCATTTCATCTCCAAAGGTCACCAGATCTCACAATTAAAATTTCAGGTGATAGAACAGAAGCAAACCTGACAAGCGGTGGACACCGCATCAGAGGAGAGACCCGCGCCACTGCCTGACGCCTGAACTGTTATCAAGGAGCCACTGCGGCCCACAGTACCTGATCCCGGTTAGGATTATAGACTACCTCATAAGAAGGGCATACCAGGAACTAACTATAGGAGGGTCTTTCTATTAAGGCAAGCTGCCTTCATTCACACTACTCCTTTGCCACAAGCAGTCGGACTGAGGAAGGCCCTTATTGGACCGAAACGTCTTCTATCTGTTCTGTGACTGCAATAAAAATTTGGGATTATCATCTATAAGTTGAGTGCCAAGTTTATCTACCTTACTATACACGGGTTGGGAAACCTACTTGTGCACCACCACGGTAGTGCGACGATATATTTTCACTTTGACAGACTCTTGACTGCCATGACAATCCATTGAAGTAGATAGGCTTGAGAAAAAATGGTTCAATACGGTCTTATTCTATAAAAATTCAGAATTAAAAAAGCAGATTTTGCTCAACAGATCTACAGGATTTTGTGTTTTAAAATGTTATTCAGCTGCTGCAGATCCATGGGTTGTCAGACCACTTGTGGATGCCCGCCAGGGCAGTGGGGATACTCAGTACCCGGCCGCTTCTTAAAGGGGAAGTGTCACAGCGGCAGTGACCAGGTCCGCGGCCCTGGGCGTCCAATAAAAGGGGATATTTACAAGGGATAATAGAGTTTGTAATAAAGTGTTTGTGACGCCACCTGTGGTTTCTGGTCAGAGATGACCAGAGCTGCAGTGCAGATCCTCTGGGACTGGGGGTGATGCAGCTGAGTTAGTATGGTTCTCCACAGGCAGAGCTTTGTCCCAGGGCAGATGTAGGATATAGAAGATGGTAATGTTGGTGGATGTAGCAGTGTTGGACGGGTGACGCAGGAATGATTAGACGACACAGCTGGGTGCAGTTTCCAAAGCTTTACTCATTTTCTTGTGTACACAGAGGCCCGCTTGGTGCCGTGTCCTCCAGGTAAGGGGTCCAGCAAACTCCCAGGTAGATTAGGATACACCTGTCCAGGACTCCCTTCTATATGTTCCTATCTCGGTCATCTCTCTGTGCTGACTTGCCACCTTTCCTTCCTGTCCAACACCTCATAGTCAGTGTCTCAAGCCAGTAGCCGTGGACCTTGTCGGATAACGTCCTCAGTGTCTCCTTGCTCCCTTATGGCTACCTAATCGGAGAAGATAACTGTGGTTCTGTAGCTGAGGCACCTAAAGATGCCACTGCCTTCAGCTTGCTAGCTGAGTCTTGAAGTTCTCCACTAGGCTAGGGGCTGGAGTCCCTTCTGCAACCTGGTCCCTCCACTATTGGATTGGGCCCCACGGATGGACTACTCACTATCTGTGCCCCTAGGACCCCTTCTGTCCTACCAGAAGCTTCTCTCTGCTCCGTTCTTAGTCTAGCTTTCTCCGTCTGGGGACAAGCTGCTACCAGCTTCAGCTACCCTCCTATTCTGACTCTACAGTCTCTTTCCCGCTCTCTAAGCTTCACTCCCCACCTACTACTTACTTCAACCACCTCCCAAACACTCTTTCCTACCCAGCCTGGGATGAGACCATCCTCCCTCAGTGTACGTCCAGGGTGCCCGGTGTTAGAATCTATTAAGTTTGACCATCCGCCATCTTGTTGTGGTTTCTGGCTGCTGGTCTGTTTTCCCCTGGTGCTGGGCTTGTCGTTGGTCAGGTGATTGTATCACCCTTTATTACCCTGCACCTGCCTCCCAGTCCTTGCTGGACATCAGTGTTAATCCGCTTGAGTTCTGGCTAGGAACCTTGATAGCGTTGTGCTATACTTTGTGCAGTTCTGGGAACTCTAGTTCTGCTTGCTTAGTCTTTTTTGTTTTTTCCTTTTGTTTCTGCAGCCTTCTCTATTTCCCTGCTAGGAGGTTACCAGTGTTTTGTTCCCAGTCCCTAGATCTTTCAGGTCTTCGCTTGAGTCTAGACTAGGATCATCGGTGGGTCTATTCGCAAGGAATAGGTCGCCCGCTCCATCGTAGAGATCTAGTCTTGTCCTAGTGCAGGGTCAGATTCAACCCCGCTCGATTGCTGAGTTGCAGACCCATAACACCTGGCTGCTATAGTCTGTGTTGGGTGCGGGTGTTAGAGTCCTGGGTGGTGCTCCCTCCTTACCTGAGAGTGGGGTATCATGCCTCTGGATGAGGTGCAATACCTCTGTGGCGACTGAACCCTCAGGGGCGCCACACTTGTAATAGAAATCAGAAAGAATTTTGCGGATTTGATCGCCCTGCTGATCATTGAAGATGTCAGATTCAGAAGATTAATTAATTATATGGTTTTGTTTGATGCGCTTTGAAGTACAATACACTTCTTCCTCAGGAGAAACCATATAGAACTGTACACAAAACATAAACTTATATGGTTGAGAAAAACATAACTAGTAGAGATAGAGAATCATTGAGTAAATAAAGGCATTTTACTATGCACTAGGTCCTCCCTGTGTCAGATTAGGGGGGAATAAGCAAGTGAAAGTACAGTACGTTATAGGTGCAATTATATGTAATAGGGTCAGGGTAGCAATATTTACGGTAGATCCTTCTTGTGCACACAGTTCATCTAAGCTCTTCGCCATAAGAAAGAAAGAAGATCATGAGTTATTGGTAATGTAATGCTCCATTTTTTTGTTAGAATATCTTCATCTACTGCACAAAGTTAATATGAAACTCCAGCATATCCAAGGATACATTTTACGGGGAAAATCTATTTGAATTTCTTATGTTTCCAATATTGTCCAGGTGGCACAAAGCTCTCCCTGTTCCCTGGGTTACTTCTGATGGTGCAGATGCCGGAGGCACGTACCTTGCCTTAGCTTCTGAATCCTCCCTCAGTCTGTACCCTTCTACCACCCAGGGAAAAGGGGAGTAGTAGTGTACCGGAATGCACCAACCAGACTATCAAGGTAATACGAACAGGGGTAAAGGAAAATTCCAATCATACAAATATATACACATAAACAACAGCAGTAAATACCAGGGACTGGAGGATGGAGTAAAACCAAAGTGGGAGAAGAAAGAGAATTATCACACACTCAAAATCTAGCAACAGTCACAGATAAATTCATCAAACACCTTCTCCAATAACAACCTCCAACAACCTCCAGCCATGCAGCATATGCTAACTCTGACAATGAGTGCTAACCAGGACCCAGTTTATATAGGAGTTGGGAGTGGCTAACAGTGTACAGCTGAGAGCCTTAACACAGGAAAGCTTCCAGGAGCTCTCAACTAGACACATTAACCCCTGCACTGCTAAAAGTAATTTGCACCATTTAATATGAAGGTGAAGTGCTTCTAATCAGTGCATGAGTAGGGGAAATCAGATGCTGTAGTCTTTTGGCTCCTCTCCGTCGTGGTAAACCCGTGACACATCCAGTCTTTAGTCCAGTGCGACTATGCAAACAACATATATGATAGCTACACACCATGTGCTCAGTGTATTCAGTCTCCAATTGGTAGTAATATTCACTTATGACATGTGGCAATTTTAATATTTCTGTAGTGCTTTTGTTTTACTCAGTAAGGCTAGTTTCACATTTGCGGTAGAGTCTGCAGCGTATCGTTCGCAACCGCAAACGCATAAGTTTATATTGCGAATGATAGGCAAGTGCTATTTTCCTGGCGAATTTTTGAATTTAAACAAGCCACGTCCAATGGGTGTGTCTTATGTAAATTCTTGCTTAGTGTGCTTGCGTACGCATGCGTTTTCATAGACTGGAATGCATTGTTTAGACGCATTCCTTCCGCAAGCATCCGCATGCATTTGGAAGCGGCAATTTGCTGCCTCCAAAATTGCAACATGTTGCATTTATCGCTCCCAGCCGCAAACGACGAATCGACGCATGCGTCGTCAAACGCGGCAAAAAGCATCCAATCACATGTACCTGTGTCCCAACGGCGACCGCAAAAAAACAAAACAAGGCTGATTTCCCATTTAATTTCTCTCTCCTCTGATACGATCTAGCACATCAGAGGAGAGAGAAATGGGGTCCCCAGGCCCCCTTGAACTCTGGTGTCTCTGGACTCTCCTGCATCCCCCGGTTCTGTCCCCCTGCAGTCGGCATCTTCTCAGTGTTAAGACCCTATCACAGTGATAAAAATAAACAAAAATAGTAAAGCAAACCCCTTTTATCACCCCCTTTGTTAGATAAAAATAATAAAATTAAAACAATGTTTTTTTTTTTCATTTTTCCATTAGAGTTAGGGTTACGGCTAGGGTTAGGGTTATGGTTGGGGCTATAATTGGGGTTATAGCTAGGGTTAGGTTATGGTTGGGGTTATAGTTGAGGTCATAGCTAGGGTTAGGGTTGGGCTAGGGTTAGGGTTGGGACAGGGTTGAGGCTAGGGTTAGAGCTAGGGTTATAGTTGGGCTAAGGTTAGGGTTTGGGCTGGGGTTAGGGTTGTGGCTAGAGTTGGGATTAGGGTTGTGTTGAGGTTAAGGTTGTGTTGGAGTTAGGGTTGTGGTGCTGGGGTTAGGGTGGTGTTGGGGATAGGGTTGTGATTAGGGTTATGGTTGGGATTAGGGTTAGGGGTGTTTGTTTTTATTTTAAATTTTTGTGGAAATACAATAACTGAAAAGTGGGGCGTGCAATATTATTTGGCCCCATTACTTTCAGTGCAGCAAACTCACTCCAGAAGTTCATTGTGGATCTCTGAATGATCCAATGTTGTCCTAAATGACTAATGATGATAAATATAATCCATCTGTGTATAATCAAGTCTCCATAAAAATGCAACTACTCTGTGATAGTGTCAGGGTTCTGTTTGAAGCACAGAGAGCATCATGAAGACCAAGGAACACAACAGGCAGGTCTGTGATACTGTTGTGGAGAAGTTTAAAGCTGGATTAGGATACAAAATTATTTCCAAAACTTTAAACATCTCAAGGAGCACTGTGCAAGCGATCATATTGAAATAGAAGGAGTATCATACCACTGCAAATCTACCAAGACCCGGATGTCCATCTAAACTTTCATCTCAAACAAGGAGAAGACTGATCAGAGATGCAGCCAAGAGGCCAATGATCACTCTGGATGAACTGCAGAGATCTACAGCTGAGGTGGGACAGTCCATAGGACAACAATCAGTCGTACACTGCACAAATCTGGCATTTATGGAAGAGTGGCAAGAAGAAAGCCATTTCTCAAAGCTATCCATAAAAAATGTTGTTTAAAGTTTGCAACAAGCCACATGGGAGACACACCAAACATGTGGAAGAAGGAGCTCTGGTCAGATTAAACCAAAATCAAATTTTTTGGCAACAATGCCAAGCGATATGTTTGGAGTTAAGGTAGTCTGTTGTAGTCTTGTTAAAGACCTGAGACTGGGACAGAGATTTGTCTTCCAACAAGACAATGATCCCAAACATAAAGCAAAATCTACAATGGAATGCTTCACAAATAAACATATTCAGGTGTTAGAATGGCCAAGTCAAAGTCCAGACCTAAATGCAATCGAGAATCTGTGGAAAGAGCTGAAAACTGCTGTTCACAAACAATCTCCATGCAACCTCACTGAGTTTGAGCTGTTTGCCAAGAAAGAATGGGCAAGAATTTCAGTCACTCAATGTACTAAACTGATAGAGACATACCCAAGCGACTTGCAGCTGTAATCGCAGCAAAAGGTGGCGCAACAAAACATTAAGTTGAATGGGCCGAATAATATTGCACTCCCCACTTTTCAGTATTTGTATTTCCACAAAAATTTAAAATAACCAATAAATTTCGTTCAACTTCACAATTGTGTCCCATTTGTTGTTGATTCTTCACCAAAAATTTACATTTGGTATCTTTATGTTTGAAGCATGATATGTGGGAAAAGGTTGAAAAGCTCCAGGGAGCCGAATACTTTCGCAAGGCACTGTATGTAGTGTCAGATCGCTGATCTGACAGTTTGTAGAGCACTGTGTCAGATTAGCAATCTGACAGGCAGTGCAGGAGGCTTGCCGGCGCCTACTCTCAGCAGGCACTGACAAGCCACCTCGAGGGAGGAGGGAGGAGGCCCTTGGAACAACTCGATCACATTGTTCTGAGGGTCTCAGGGAAGCATGCAGGGAGCCCCCTCCCTGCGTGATGCTTCCATATGCCACTGAAACGCTGCGATCATGTTTGATCGCAGTGTGCTGGGGGTTAAAGTGCTGGGAGCGGTCCGTGACCACTCCTGGTACTTAGTGCCAGGTGTCAGCTGTGAGAATCAGCTGACACCTGGTCGCGATCAGTCGCGCTCCACCCGTGAGTGCGGCTGATCGCGTATGACGTACTATTCCATCCTCGGGAATTAAACCCCAGGTCACATGGACAGAATAGTACTTCAGATGGAATAAACGGGTTAATGTTGGCATGAATGATGCAATCACATGACGAAGAAGGATTTATGTGATTGCTGGCATCTTTGCACAAGCCAATAATTGTTGAATAAGTGTTCTAATGAACACCTGTACCTGGTTATCAGCTCATCTAAATGGGCCTTTAGTTTCTGAGGGACGCGCATCCAGATGAAACTAGCCGGGTCCTCTCCACACCAGGGATGTCATAGTCGCACTGAGTGTGACCGCGATCATTAATCCATGGCTCAAGGGCCCACTATGTATTGGGGGCCCACCAGGGAATTTCCCAGTCACCAAGTGGGCCAGTCAAAGCATACATTGTTAGGGCTGGAACGCACAAAATAATATAAATAATAAGTGCGTTCGCAGCCCGGGGTCCACCGTGCAGGCTGAGCCTGCTGCTGGTAAGAGGGCGGTAAGGTGAACTCTGTTACTTCACAGAGTAGCAACTTTAGACACTGTGGTCCTATACGGCGGTATAAGCGAACACTGTTACATCACAGTGTCACTAAGGTAGAGACGCAGAGATATGGACTGTGTCCTGTTAACTCCACAGGAATGCACAGACAACTGCTGTGCGGACAGCAGTCCGTAGTCAACGCAATCAGCAACGCAAACAGACAATCTCACCGGAGAAGCTTATTTCAGTCAAGGGGCTTATTTCAGCCAAGCCCTAAACACGTGCATACAATCTCCTCACCGGAGGTGCCGGTATTCTAGGGGCTTATTTCAGCCGAGCCCTAACACATGCGTGCAAGATCACACTGGCGCAAAGCACATAATGTAATTGATACTAGTGCATGGCGGCACGACCATGCCACCCTTTTATAGTAGCAACTACAGGACCTGCCAGATAAGGACCAATAGGAAACTGCTCCAGAACACAAGTGGTTTCAGGACCTTCCTGGCGGACCAATAGGAGCTGCTGCAGAACCTGAGAATGTGACCCCTGATCTCCAATGAAAGATCTTACCCTGGGCATGCTCAGAAGAGGAAAGCAAGGACTTTGTCCCAAAGACGTCTGCTCGCTGCTAACCAGGACTGGCCACAACAGCAGAACCCGGAGACGCAGCAGCAATCCTCTGCACAGTGTTAGACTGGGCGAGACGCTGGGACCGACGCCTATGCTGAGCAGAGTCCACTGCGGCCGGAGATGGATGGGAGACCGCAGCAGGGACGGCTCAAAATTCCCCCCGTGCAGAAGCGGGAACTCGACCCCTAACATTACCCCCCCCTCTAGGACCCCTCCTTCCTTGGGCCTCGTTACGCTCGAAGGCAGCAATGAGGCACCAGACCCTGGTGCTAGTATACTGTTAGGGCTGGCGGAACGCACAAAATAATATAAATACCGTATATACTCGTGTATAAGCCGACCCGTGTATAAGCCGACCCCCCTAATTTTGCCACAAAAAACTGGGAAAACTTATTGACTCGTGTATAAGCCGGGTGTATAAACTGCCCTCCTGCACTGTGCTGCCCCCGTCCTGCTCTTTGCTCCCCCATCCAGCTCTGTGCTCCCCCATTCTCCTCTGTACTCCCCCCTTCCTGCTCCGCCCTCCGCTGTGCTCCCCCATTCCTTCTCCGTCCTCCTGTGCCCCCCCGTCCTGCTCCGTGCTCCTCTGTGCCCTCCATCCTCTCCCCCCATCCTGCTCGGTGCTCCTCTGTGCCCTCCATCCTCCCCCCGTCCTGCTCCGTGCTCATTGTCCTCCATGCTTCCCCCGTCCTCCATTCTCCCCCCCCGTCCTCCTCCATGCTTCCCCCGTCCTCCGTTCTCCCCCCGGTCCTCCTCCATGCTTCTCCCGTCCTCCGTTCTCCCCCCGGTCCTCCTCCATGCTTCCCCCGTCCTCCGTTCTCCCCCCGGTCCTCCTCCATGCTTCCCCCGTCCACCGTTCTCCCCCCGTCCTGCTCCATGCTTCCCCCGTCCTCCGCTCTCCCCCCGGTCCTCCTCCATGCTTCCCCTGTCCACCGTTCTATCCCCCATCCAGCTCCGTGCTCCTTGTCCTCTCCTCCATCATACTCACCCCTCCCCGTGCCATCGCTGAGGGTCCCTGCAATCCTGCGTTCTCCCCGCTTCCTGCAGCTCTCCAGCACTGAGCGGTGATGTAATACCGCTCATTAAGGCCATGAATATGGAAGCCACGCCCATGGGAGTGGCGTCACGTCCATATTACATGACCTTAATGAGCGGGTATTACATCACCGCTCAGTGCTGGAGAGCTGCAGGAAGCGGGGAGAATCAGGATTGCAGGGACCCTCAGCGATGGCACGGGGAGGGGTGAGTATGATCCCAGCCACTGGCTCCTGCCGCGGCATCCCCTCCCCCGCTGGTTTCTGCCCTATACTCGTGTATAAGCCGAGGGGGCATTTTCAGCACGAAAAAAGGTGCTGAAAATCTCGGCTTATACACGAGTATATACGGTAATAAGTGTGTTCGCAGCCCGGGGTCCACCGTGCAGGCTGAGCCTGCTGCTGGTAAGAGGGCGGTAAGGTGAACTCTGTTACTTCTCAGAGTAGCAACTTTAGACACTGTGGCCCTATTCGGCGGTATAAGCGAACACTGTTACATCACAGTGTCGCTAAGGTAGAGATGCAGAGATATGGACTGTGTCCTGTTAACTCCACAGGAATGCACAGACAACTGCTGTGCAGACAGCAGTCCGTAGTCAATGCAATCAGCAACGTAAACAGACAATCTCCTCACCGGAGAAGCCGGTATTCTAAGGGCTTATTTCAGCCAAGCCCTAAACACGTGCATACAATCTCCTCACCGGAGGTGTCGGTATTCTAGGGGCTTATTTCAGCCGAGCCCTAACACATGCGTCAAGATCACACTGGCGCAAAGCACATAATGTAATTGATACTAGTGCATGGCGGCATGACCATGCCACCCTTTTATAGTAGCAACTACAGGACCTGCCAGATAAGGACCAATAGGAAACTGCTCCAGAACACAAGTGGTTTCAGGACCTTCCTGGCGGACCAATAGGAGCTGCTGCAGAACCTGAGAATGTGACCCCTGATCTCCAATGAAAGATCTTACCCTGGGCATGCTCAGAAGAGAAAAGCAAGGACTTTGTCCCAAAGACGTCTGCTCACCGCTAACCAGGACTGGCCACAACAGCAGAACCCGGAGAGGCAGCAGCAATCCTCTGCACAATGTTAGACTGAGCGAGACGCTGGGACCGAAGCCTATGCTGAGCAGAGTCCACTGCGCCGGAGACAGATGGGAGACCGCATCAGGGACGGCTCGAGATTCCCCCCGTGCAGAAGCGGGAACTCGACCCCTAACATACATAGCTTGATAGGTAAGCATTCAGCCCTACTTTCCATAGAAAAATTAGTATCTGCCCATACTCCAGTGTAACAACCCTGCCAGCATCACAGCATGGCCTCCCATCCCCCACCTGCCTTACACACCAACTTACTCATTACTCCGGGCCATGCTGTGAGTTCTGTCTTCTGCCAGCTCCATGCTGTGTACCTCATGTCTCCTGCCTGCTCTTTGCATACTTCCTGGCTGTGTGCATAGGGGGCGGTGCCAGCACTTTCTGGTTCTTATAGAGTCAGCGTGTACCTTCCTAATGTTTCCCCAGCCAATTGTCAAGAGGTCTAGCAACAATTTCTCTCAGTCAGTGCCTTGCTGCTGAGGTCCTGTCCTGTTTTCCGCCTTCTCTGGGGCTTCATACCCAGACCTGTTACTGTGCTTGCATACCTTGGTCTATACCAGTGTTTCTTGTTTCCACCTCCAGGGGCTGCATACCCTGTCCTGTGCCAGAGTCTCTTGATTCCGCCTCCAGGGGGCTGCATACCCTGCCCTGTGCCTGTGTCTCTCATTTCTGCCTCCAGGGGGCTGCATACCTTGGCCTGTACCCTTTATCCTAAATCTGTTCCTGTACCTGACCTTGTCTGAACTCTGTCCTACATCTGTACCTGTTAGTATCCTTGTCTGTGGCTTCCCTAACCTGCTGTGTGTATTCTTGTGTTTGTTACGTCTTGCTCCCTCTCCGTGCTCTGCGGTTCCGTCCTGCTCTCGCTCTGTGCTCTGTGGTTCTGTCCTGCTCTCGCTCCACTCTTTGCGGTTCTGCCTGACTCCGCTCCTTGTGGTTCTGCCTTGCTCCACTCCGTGCGGTTTTTCCTTGCTCCCCTCCGTGCGGTTCTGCCTTCTCCGCTCCGTGTGGTTCTGCTTTGCTCAGCTCCTTGCGGTTCTGCCTCTCTCCACTCCTTGTGGTTCTGCCCTGCTCCACAACCTGCTGCTTTGCCCTTTTTTGTGGCACTGCAACCAGCGACTCTGTTCTGCTCTCTACTCCGCAACCTTGCGGTTCTGCTCCGCTCTTGTTCCGCACCCTGCGGGTCTCTGTCCTTCCAGCTCCTCCAGTCTGAACAGGTCCCTACCTGTTCCCACACTCTGCTAATACCTGTCTGTGTTCCTGTTTTTCCTGAATCAGTCCCTGCTTCTCAGTCTGAACAGGTTGCTACCTGTTCCCATATACCACTCATACCTGCCTGTGTTCCTGTGCCTTCCGAGTCAGTTCTTGACCCTTCTGTCTCAGCCTTACCCACCTGCCAGTGTCTCAGCTGTGCCCGCTTACCAGTGTCTCAGCCATGCCGCCTGCCAGTGTGCCAGCCATGCCCGCCTACTTACCAGAGTATCAGCTGTGCTTGTCTGCCTGTCTGCCAGTCGTGCCCGTCGCCCGCTCCTGTGGCAACTGGCAGCTACCTGCTGCACAAGCCTGACCTCACCATCAGAGACTCCAGTAAACACCAAGGTAGCTGCTTAGTCACGCCACATCCAGGGTAGTCTGATTTGTGGCACAGTGGGGCCACACACCCCATGCTCACGCCATCCAGTCATGGCGCGAGCATTACATCCAGCCCTTCTTTACATGCCAAAATAGTATCTACCACATTTAAAAACTAAATTTAATTAACAGTGTATATTTAATTTATTTACTAAACAGTCTATTTAATTAATACAATATATTAACATTTTAAATAATCTTATCTTACTGATCACATAAAACTAACCTTTTTCACAAGTAGGTGGTTTGTACAGAACTGTAACACTCAGCTGTAACTGCAGCTTCAAGGATGAATTTCCTAGACCAATGTGTAAAGTGTATAATGTGGGCTTGCACATCCGACATAATTCTTAGGTAAATACCACAAAAAAATATTATTTTTTAAGGTTATATGTTTACTATTCCACAATGTCATCTCTTACTAAATTAAATAGAATTTCTGAACAAGTATTCGATTTCTGCAGAACTTTAACAAGTCAGAGTAAAGGGTGAATTCTGCAGGTGTGAGCGTTTCTGTATCTTACAAAGTCATCAAGCTTATATTTTGCTGTGTGTGTGTTCTGATGTTCGTGTTGCTCCTCCTTCTCTTCCCCTTCTTTGAAATGAGGGTATAGGCACCTAAAATCAGTTGTGAGAAGACTCTTCATTAAATGTCTGCACGACCCCACATGTTGAAGAGTTCATCACAGGATTCAGGTAATAATTATGCTTCTTCTAACTATAGTTACAGAAAAAAATAGCATAATTTAGGAGGAGTATATGGGGTACACATCTGAATTTGGCTATAAGATTGGCCATAATCACCGAGAGCGAGAGAGTCAAGAAATTAGAGAAAGTTTAATAGTAAAAATTGAAAGGTCAGGTTTGAACAGCTAATGAAAGAAATAGAGTGAGGTTAAAAGAATCAGGTCAAAGGGACAAGTAGACCAGCAGTGGTTTAATGGTCAGTACTAGAAGAGCCTCTAGATACTCATATAAGATTGTGGAAAGAAAACCAAATGCATCTAAGCCTGCAGTATTTTTGCCCTTGAAGCCATATGTCACATTTTTCAGTAGTCTGAGAAAATAGCTACCCTACTCCTGAAATTGTGAATAGCTTTTATTGATTACATGAATTCACCAGTTTTTGGCATTCTGTGCCATAAAACGTTTCTTCCTTCCTCACAAAAACTTGATTTTTTAATATTTTATTGTGCTGATAAGAAAATGTTGTGTTATATATGTATATATATATATATATATATATATATATATATATATATATATGTTTGAAAACTATATATATATATGTTGGAAAACTTGTAAAATCGGCAGTGTATCAATTACTCATTTTCCTTTCTTTTATACAGGTAACATATGTACAGTGGGGAAAATAAGTGTTTGATACCCTGCAATTTTGCAAGTTTTCCCACCTACGAATAATGGAGAGGCCTGTAATTGTTATCATAGGAACACTTCAACTGTGAGAGACAGAATCTAAAACTAAAAACTAGAAAATCACATTGTATGATCCTTAAATAATTAAATTGCGTTTTATTGAATTATATAAGTATTTAATCACCTACCAACCAGCAAGAATTCTGCTCTCACAGACCTGTTAGTTTCTCTGTAACAAAGCCCTTCTACTCTGCACTCATTACCTGTATTAACTGCACCTGGTTGAACTCATTACCTGTATAAAAGACATCTGTCTACACACACAACCAATCGCACTCCAACCTCTCCACCATGGCCAAGACCAAAGAGCTGTCTAAGGACACCAGGGACAAAATTGGAAACATGCACAAGGCTGGGATGGGCTACAGGACAATAGGCAAGCAGCCTGGTGAGAAGGCAACATCTATTAGCACAATTATTAAAAAATAGAAGAAACACAATATGACTGTCAATCTTCCTCATTCTGGTGCTCCATGCGAGTTCTCAGCTTGTGGAGTATGGATGATTCTGAGAAATGTCAGGAATCAGTCCAGAACTACATGGGAAGACCTGGTCAATGACCTAAAGAGAGCTGGGACCACAGTCTTAAACTAGTAACACACTTCACCGTCATTAAATTCCTGCAGGGCACGCAAGGTCCCACTGCTCACCCCAGCACATATCAGGCCCGTTTGAAGTTCGCCAATGACCATCTGGGTGATCCAGAGGAGGCATGGGAGAAAGTCATGTGGTCAGATGAGACCAAAATAGAACTATTTGGTATCAACTTCACTTATCAAGTTTGGAGGAAGAAGAAGAATGAGTACAACCTCAAGAACTCCATCCCAACTGTGAAGTATGGTGAGGAAACATCATACTTTTGGGGGTGCTTTTCTGCAAATGGGACAGGATGGCTGCACTGTATTGAAGGGAGGATGGATAGTGTCATGTATCAAGAGATTTTGACAACAACCTCTTTCTCAGCATGACAATGACCCAAACAGACAGCCAGGGCAACTAAGAAGTGGCTCCATAAGAAGCATTTCCAGGTCCTGGAGTGGCCTAGCCAGTCTCCAGACCTGAACTCAATAGAAAATCTTTGGAGGGAGCTGAAACTCAATGTTGCCCAGTGACAGCCCCAAAACCTGAAATATCCGGGGAAGATAAGCATGGAGGAGTGGGCCAAAATCTCTGCTGCAGTGTGTGCAAACTTGGTCAATAACTACAAGAAAGTGTGACATCTATAATTGCAAACAAAGGTTTCTGCACCAAATATTAAGTTCTATTTTTTATTATACTTTATTATTTAATGCAATAAAATGCAAATGAATTATGTAAAATCATACAATATGATTTTCTGGATTTCTTTTAAGATTATGTCTCTCACAGTTGAAGTACGATAAATATTGCAGACCTCTCCATTTCTTGTAGGTGGAAAAACTTTCAAAATCGGCAGTTTATCAAACACTTATTTTCCCTACTGTAAACATATAAATATATATATGTATACACATATAGAGAATTATGTATATATATATATGTATATACACACATGTATACAGTATATATATATATATATATATATATATATATATATATATATGTGTGTGTTTATATTAAGATACACACATCATTGTATGTGCATTATACAGTATATCTATCTATATATATGTATTACTTATATGTGGCTCTAAAATTTACTATTTGATAATTTACTCATTTAAAATTAGTTTACATAATATTTTTAACATATTTGTCTTTACAGTGTGTGAATTCCATAATCCAATATGTAATAATAGTAAATAATAATAATAATAATAATAATAAAAAAAGTGATATTGAATAAGTACTATAAAATAATCTATAAACCTAGCATAAAAACATCAGACAATATATTTATACAACCTAGGTATGCATAACCTTTACATGCATTATACTTAATGTATGGACGTGGTACAATTTTCACAGTGTTTTTGACTTTTAGTTGCTTTTTGAATTCTGTGGAACAACTAATGAATATTTGCCATTGCTAAAGATAACATAATAGAGACAAAGAAACATTTATAATGCAGAAGACGTTGATAAGGCGGCATGACCTACTTTACTAAAAACTATTCTGTGCTAGTCTTCACCCCCACTCTTTCCAAGTCACATGTGTAGTTAACAAGTCTGGTATGTGATACTGTGCTTGTGAGAGCAGACTAATCATTTTAATAAGTAAATGTATTTCCTGATCATATCTAATATACTTAGCACGTAATGTTATCTGCCGACATGAGAATGGAAAAATCAGTTATAGGTACAGTTAATTCTAAGTATAATGCAGAAATGAGTACCGATTGTTCTTGCCACATAATGTACTTTCCTACGTAAGTTACACTGCTAACAGACATTCTCTGTTCTTTATTGCAAGGTGACATATTATTGATTTCTGCCATGGAATTTTTTGATTTTGAGGGTAGACAGAGGGCCGCGTTTCTCGTGCGAGGATGTCATCTCAATACTCGGACTGACCTTCGGCTCTTCTGACCTGAGTGTGGCAGCTGCATAGAAATACATCACGCTGTCATGTTCAGGTCAGGAGAGGTACCGGGCCAGTCCGTGCAGGGCGATGCGATCCTCGCATGAGAAGTACAACGGTCTGTCTGCGCCCTTACAGAGGGTTTATCATTTCTCTCATTTCTAGTGTTGCAGTAATTTTATTCTCCAGAACATAACAATTCTAAGTTGTCAATCACTGCACAGACAGCTCAGCACTGAAGGGTGTAATAGTTACATATAGACTACTCAGACAATCAGCATAGCATATAGCGCTAAATATTGTCCACCTTTACCAGATTTATTTAGCAGCGGTGACGGTCCATACTAAGGTCATTATGTAATCTTCATTATCACTGTTTTCCTAGAGACAGGAAGACTGATCATATTGGATTACTCATAGAGCTTAAATGTAAAAAGTCTTCTGTAGATTAAGAGGTCAGTGACCAAAAGCAGGTCACAACAGGTCACTACATGGAGCAGGAGCTGCCTTGTTCGACTGTATGATCAGCTTGAACACTTTTTTAAAAATATCTGTTCTGTGCCAATTTCTTAGAGAATTTTGTTTCTGAGATTGCTGTCTCTAGTTTGCATATAGTTCCTGCTAATCGCTACAGATACTAGATTTTGCACATTTTCACTCACTTTCTCAGTGTGATGAGCAAGTCTAGGGTGCATAGCAATATAATATGTATGGCCGGCGTCACACACAACTACAAAAAATCTGACCGTTTTAGTCGGTCGATTATCGTACCAAAATGTAATGAACAGACATCCGTCTGGCATCCGATTTTCCTGGAAAGATGCGATTTAGTCGCATCTGACCGTAGTTGTTAACATCCGATTTACATCCGACTTGCGAGATTTTCTCGCAGGCTTTCAAAACGTTGTCATTGTCACATATATATATACATATATTTATAGTTCATACACTTCTACATACTGTAATAGCCGCTAATTCAATTGCCGGCTTTTGTGAAATTACCGAACCCGACATGAA
Organism: Oophaga sylvatica; assembly: GCA_033576555.1. Taxonomy (NCBI): domain Eukaryota; kingdom Metazoa; phylum Chordata; class Amphibia; order Anura; family Dendrobatidae; genus Oophaga; species Oophaga sylvatica. The sequence goes on along the minus strand of JARQOD010000001.1, from coordinate 330,363,717 downwards.
ATGACACATGGTTTACATACAGTTAACCATGTCATTTCATGTAGTTTGATATATGGTTTGAACTCACAATTACATGAGTGTATGTGTGCAAAATTTCAGACATGTAGGGGTTAATTAAAGGTGTAAATTCATTGAAAAAAAATGCGTGGGCTCCCGCTGTATTTTCTCCACCAGACAGACAAAGCAAGCGAGTGGGGGCAAATAATAATAGCCTAGGGAGGGTACATTTATTTTGTGCCCCCCCTGCCTACTAACATCTGCCCCCAGACACCCCAGAAAAGGCAAATCTATAATTAGATTAGCCCTTTCTGGCACTTTGCCTGTCTATTCCCATTGCCCTGTAGCGGTGGTGAATGGGTTATTAAGGGGTTAAAGCCACCTTGCAATTGAAAGGTGACTTTAAGGTTAATAATTGAGAGCTGACAATTAGACAACTATCAATTATTAATCCGATTGTATGAAAGAAAAATCAAACACACACACTTTAATAAAAAATCATTTTAATGAAATAAGCACAGTTTTTGACCAGCTTTTATTTTCCTGCTAAAACCATTTCCTGTAATAAAAATAAAATAAAAAAGCAAAATGATTCTTACCTATCCGATGCACAGTCAGGTCCCACGCTGTAATCCATCAGAAAGGATTAACAGGTTACAGCTAGCAGGCAGCTAATGCTGCCTGCTGAGCTGTTACTCCCTGAATGAATCAGTTCCTCTCCCGGCGAAAGGCGAGGAAGTGATTAATGTGTCAAGCTTAATTGATTTCTTCCCACTTTCACTTCAGGTCAGGTCACCCTGACCTGACCTGAAGTGAAAGTGGGAAGCAATCAATTAAGCTTCACATACTCATCACTTCCTATCCTGTCGCCGGGAGAGGAACTGATTCATTCAGGGGATTACAGCTGAGCAATAAAATATGGTCCAAAACTGTGTCTTTATTTCATTAAAAGGATTAATAATTAATGTGTGTGTGTTTTTTTTCCTTTCATACAATAGGATTAATAATTGATAGTTGTCAAATTGACAGCTCTCAATTATTAACCTGGCTTAAAGTCACCTTTCAATTGCAAGGTGGCTTTAACCCCTTATTAACCCATTCGCCACCGCTACAGGGCAATGGGAATAGATGGGCAAAATGCCAGAAAGGCTAATCTAATTATAGATTTGCCTTTTCTGGGGTGTCTGGGGGCAGATGTTAGTAGCCAGTGGGGCACTAAATAAATGCACCCTCCCTGGGCTATTATTATTTGCCCCCACTCGCTTGCTCTGTCTGTCTGGTGGAGAAAATACAGCGGGAGCCCACGCATTTTTTTTCAACGAATTTACACCTTTAATTAACCCCTACATGTCTGAAATTTCACACACATACACTCATGTAATTGTTACTGAAAACCATATATCAAAATACATGAAATGACATGGTTAACTGTATGTAAACCATGTGTCATTTCATGTCGTGTTCTGTACTTTCACAAAAGCCGGCAATTGAATTAGCGGCTATTACAGTATGTAGAAGTGTATGAACTATAAATATATGTATATATATATATGTCACAATGACATGTGTATATATATATATATATATATATATATATATATATATATGTATTCTATGTGTGTATATGTATTGATTCTACTCTTTATTAAAGCTGTCAGTGTGATTTTACAGTATAGCCGGGGATGAATTGCCGGCTTTTCTAAAGGACACCGGTGCGATTTAATCGCAAGTCACACGTGCAGTCCGTTTGTAATCTGATTTTTCATCGCTCCCATAGACTTGCATTGGCGATAGTCGACCCACAATCGGTGACAATGGCAGCATGCTGCGATTGCACTCGGACGTTTAAAACGGACCACAAAAAATCTGATACTGGGAGCTGCTCCATAGATTAACATAGGTCCGACTGCAATGTGATATTTCATCGCATTGCAGTCGTCCGATTTTGTCGCCAGTGTGACTCCGGCCTATGAGAGACTATATATATGAAGTCTCTCATACATGGATCCTATTTTAAGAACTTAAGAACTTGTGCACAAAAGGCACTGCTCAGGATACAATTGTGCTTTTACATTCTTGGTGCCTGAACTACTTCTTAATACTTTAGGGGGACCAAACAGAATTCTTGTGGTTTGAGGGGTTGAATAATAAATGACACTCTGAATTAACTTTTAACGTTTTTAAAAAAAAAAAATTAAAACAAAAATTTTTGCTGCAGTGCATTTCCCACTTCCAGGCTGATCTACAGTACAAATGTCACAATGCCAAGTTAATTCCGCATGTGTCAACCAGCTAAATCTGCAGGGGGTTGAATACTACTTGTAGGCACTGTAGGTATAGTACAATGACAAATATTTCACTTCTTACATTACATGAGTGATATATATTTTAAATTCAACAATAGCTAGAAAACTGGACAGTATATTCCACCATACAGTATTATGGCCACCACATAGTGCGCCATACAGAATAATGAGCCCATATATTGCTCCATACAGAATAATTGGTCCCATATAATGTTCCATCCAGTATATGATGAGCTCCACATAATGCTACAGTATATGATGGTCCCCATATAATGTGCCATACAGTATAGGATGGTCCCCATAGAGTATAATGAGACCCACATATTGCTCCATACAGTATAATGAGTCGCATATAAAGCTCCATACAGTATATGATGGGCCCCATATATTGCTCCATACAGAATGGGCTAATGGGCAACATATAATGCTCCATACAGAATAGGCTCCATATGATGCTCCATACCCTATATGATGCCGCATAAATAATGAACCCCATATGATGCTCCAGTATATGATGGGCCCCATGGATGATGCTCCAGTGTATGATGGGCCTATATCAGTGATGGCGAACCTTTTTGAGACCGAGTGCCCAAACTGCAATCTAAAACCCACTTATTTATCGCAAAGTGCCAACACGGCAATTTAACCGGAATACTGAGGTTTTAGATTAGAAAAACAAGTCCATACTGTATAATGGCCACACATGATGCTGCATACTGTATAATGTCCACACATGATGCTCCATACTGTATAAAGGCCACACATGATGCTGCATGCAGTAGAATGGCCCCACATGATGATGCACACATTATAATGGCCCCACATGATGCTGCATACAGTATACTGGCCACACGTGATGCTCCATAGTGAATAATGGCCACACATGATGCTGCATGCAGTATAATGGCCCCACATGATGACGCATACAGAATAATGGCCCTACATGATGATGCATACAGTATAATGGCCACATATGATGATGCATACTGAATAATGGCCCCACATGATGCTGCATGCAGTATAATGGCCCCACATGATGATGCATACACTATAATGGCCCCACATGATGCTCCATACTGAATAATGGCCCCACATGATGCTGCATGCAGTATAATGGCCCCACATGATGATGCATACAGTTTAATGGCCCCACATGATGCTGCATACAGTATAATGGCCCCACATGATGATGCATACAGTATACTGGCCCCACATGATGCTGCATACAGTATAATGGTCACACATAATGATTCATACTGAATAATAGCCCCACATGATGATGCATACAGTATAATGGCCCCACATGATGCTCCATACTGAATAATGGCCCCACATGATGCTGCATGCAGTTTAATGGCCCCACATGATGATGCATACAGTTTAATGGCCCCACATGATGCTGCATACAGTATAATGGCCCCACATGATGATGCATACAGTATACTGGCCCCACATGATGCTGCATACAGTATAATGGCCACACATAATGATGCATACTGAATAATGGCCCCACATGATGATGCATACAGTATAATGGCCTCACATGATGATGCATACAGTATAATGGCCCCACATGATGCTCCATACTGAATAATGGCCTTGCATAAGAAAAAAAACTACTCACCTCTGCCCGTTCCAACGCTGATATCGTTTCTTCATCTATCAATCCTATCTGTGGGCACAGCCCGCGCGCCATCCCCGTCCTGAGCACACGTGATACCCCCGTCCTCAGCACATGCGCAGACTGATGGAACAAAGTGCGGCCTGATGGGAAAGTGCAGAAGCCAGATGAGAGTGGTCGCTGCGCCGGCTCTAGTGATAAGGGTCCAGTAGATTACGAGTGGGCTGAGGAGAGTGGTGGCGGTGCTAGTTTTGGGGAGATGGCGTGCGTGCCCACCGGGAGGGCTCTGCGTACCCCCTCTGGCACGCGTGCCATAGGTTCGCCACCACTGGCCTATATAATGCTCCATATATAATGGGCCCCATATGATGCTCCAGTGTATAATGGGCCCCATGGATGATGCTCCAGTGTATGATGGGCCTATATTATGCTTCATATATAATGGGCCCCATATGATGCTTCAGTGTATGATGGGCCCCATTTATAATGCTCCAGTGAATAATGGGCCCCGTATATGATGCTCCAGTGTATGATGGGCCTATATAATGTTCCATATAATGGGCCCCATTTATAATGCTCCAGTGTATAATGGGCCCTGTATGAGATGCTCCAGTGTATGATGGGCCCCATTTATAATGCTCCAGTGTATGATGAGCCCCATGTATGATGCTCCAGTGTATGATGGGCCTATATTATGCTCCATATATAATGGGCCCCATATGATGCTCCAGTATATGATGGGCCCCATGGATGATGCTCCAGTGTATGATGGGCCCCATTTATAATTCTCCAGTGTATGATGGGCCCCATGGATGATGCTCCAGTGTATGATGGGCCTATATAATGCTCCATATATAATGGGCCCCATTTATAATGCTCCAGTGTATAATGGGCCCCGTATATGATGCTTCAGTGTATGATGGGCCACAATTATAATGCTCCAGTGTATGATGGGCCCTATCTATGATGCTCAAGTGTATGCTGGGCCATATATACAATTCTCCAGTGTATAATGCTCCCCATATATTGCTCCAAACATTACAAAAAATGAAATACCTCTCCTCGCTGGGCACTGCTCTACTCTGGACTCTTCAGCGTCGCCATCTTCCAGCTCTCTGCACTTGGACTGTTCAGGCAGAGGGCGTACAGACATGACAATGTAGGCTGGACGTTCAGCAGCTGCAAATAGAGGAATTGGAGAAGTTGGAGGAAGAGGAGGACAAAGCGAGCCATTTTGCTGGCAACCTATGTGTCATCAGGGGAAGGTGGTACAAAATCCTTTGAAACCCAGGCATGGTTCATTTTAATGAAGGTGAGATCACCAATATTTTGGGTCGACAGCCGGGTCATTCTTTCTGTCAGGATTGATCCAGCTGCACTGAGTACTCTTTCTGAAAGCACACTACCAGCAGGGCAAGCGAGCTCCTGTAAGGCATATTGTGCCAATTCAGGCCAGGTGTCCAGTTTACAGGCCCAGTAGTCAAAGGGGAATGAACTATGAGGGAGAACATCGATAGGGGAGGAGAGGTAATTTTGAACCATAGTTGACAACTGCTGTCTCCTGTCTGTTGCAATCGATTCAGTATTACCAGTCATGTGAGTGTTACTCGAGAAATCAGTCCACAACATGGTCATGAAACCCCTGTCTCCAACGCCACTTCGGCTGTGTGCACCACGAACACCTCTTCCATTTGGCCCTAAATGGCTCGTGGTAGAACCTGCACCTGCTGCTGTGTGCTGGGAATGCCTCTAATGAACAGTTTACCAGAGTTGCTTGTTTGTTGCAATATTAGCTCTAGGTTATCTTGTGGCATGATGTTCTGTAATTTACATTTATAGCATGGATCGAGGATGCTGGCCAACCAGTAGTCGTCATCCTTCATAATTTTGGAAATGCGGGGGTCAATTTTTAGGATCTGCAAGACATAATCACACATGTGGGCCAATGTTCCAGGTGTCAATGATGCACTGACAGTGGTGGGTGGAGGAGCACTTTCTGCCAAATCCACATCCCTCCAGTCACGCACAAACCCTGTACCTGACCTTGGCAAGCCAACATTTTCTCTTGCCCCCTGAGAAGCATCCTTCTCCCCAAAATAATCATCCCCCTCATCCTCCTCCTCTCCTCGTCTTCCTCCAACTTGTCCAGGACAGTTCCCTGAGCAGACAATGCCTGACTGTCATCAAGGCTTCCCTCCTTCACCTCCTCTTCCTCCTCCGCTGCAGACGCCTGATCCTTAATGTGCGTCAAAATTTGCATGAGCAGACGCATAAGTGGGATGCTCATGCTTATGATGGCGTCGCCTGCACTTACCAGCCATGTGCATTCCTCAAAACACTGAAGGACTTTACAGAGGTCTTTCAGCTTTCACCACTGCACACCCGAAAACTCCATGTCTGCCCTCAAACTCCTGCCTGTGTATCCTCCCACAAATGCATTACAGCCTGCCTCTATTCGCACAGCCTCTCAACCATGTGCATGGTGGAGTTCCACTTTGTTGCAACGTCTATGATTAGGCAGCGCTTGGGGAGGTGGAGCGATCGCTGCAGCCTCTGCATACGACTGGAGTCTACGGCGAGCGACGGATGTGCGAGCACTTTCTTCGCATCTTATGGAGCAGTGCTGTTAACTCCGGATAATTATTTAAGAAGCACTGCACCACCAGATTCAAGGTGTGAGCCAGGGAAGGAATGTGTCTGAGTTTTGCCAGGGCTATGGCCGCCACAAAATTACGGCCGTTATCACTGACTACCTTGCCTGGCTCAAGATGTAGACTGCCCAGCCATGACTCAGTTTCTCGCTGTAAGTAGTTGGCCAGTACCTCCGTGGTGTGTCTGTTGTCACCCAAAGACATCATCTTTAAAACAGCCTGCTGTCTCTTACCACTAGCTGTTCGATAGTGGGACACCTCGTGTGCAACACTGGCAGCTGCGGATGGAGTGCTCGTGCGACTGCGCTCTGTCGATGAGCTTTTGCTTCTGGAGGAGGAGGAGGGTCGAACGCCTACAGCCAACTGTTGCCTATACCGTGGGCTAGGCAGCCCTGTCCCACCGCCGCTGTCCCCTGTGGAGCCTGCATCCACCACATTAACCCAGTGCGCAGTGATGGACACGTAATGGCCCTGGCCATGCCTACTGGCCCATGCATCTGTTGTGAGGTGCACCTTTCCACTCACTGATTGTTTGAGTGCATGGACAATGCGGTCTTTCACATGCAGGTTGAGGGCAGGGATGGCTTTTCTAGAAAAGAAGTGCCGACTGGGTAGGTCATAGCGTGGGACAGCGTAGGCCATGAGCTCTCTGAACGCTGCGCTTTCAACCAAACGGAAGGGCATCATCTCTAATGAGATCAGTTTGGCAATGTAGGCGTTCAAAGCCAGTGTACGCGGATGAGAGGATGAGTACTTTCTTGTCCTACTCAGAGTGTCTGCTAGGGTGAGCTAGCGGTGGATATGATGGACTGAGAGGGGGTTGATGATGGTGATGGTGGTGGTGGTGATGGCCTAGATTCAGTCTTTCGTTGCAAAAGCATTGTGATTCCCTGACTGCTTTGGCCTTGCGAGGACACCTCAACATTTCTTGCTGGTGGTGTGCTAACCGGTGGGCTTACAGTGGGGAAAGCGATTGAAGCGTTGCTGGCTACCTTCAGTCGGAGCAGGTGCACATGTGCTACCTGAGGCTTTGTAGTCCATCCAAGCTTGCAAGTGCATGGTAATTTAATGTCTAAGCATGTAACTGGTATTCAAATTTCGGCGATTTTTTGCTTGGCTAAAGGTCCTTCCGCACTTCTTACAGATAACCTTTGCCTCATCAATAGGATTTTGGTCAAAAAAGTGCCACACTGCACTCTTCCTACTATGGGATAAATTTGCAGGGCTTGCATGCTGTGCTAATTTGACCGTCTGGCCAAGCTGTCCTGCAACTCTTTTTGTTTTTTTAACACGTTTTTTGACAGCTATGGGCCTGCCAGATAACCGCTGCTGTGATGTTGATGCCTGCTGCGGATCCTTCTCCTCTTCTGAGCTATTGCCAGCAGCACACTCTTCCCCCAGTGGATGCCAATCCGGGTCAACAACTTGGTCATCCATCACCTCCTCTTCAATTTTATCTGCACTTTCCTCTGTGTCACCGTGTGTTAGGGTTCAAGTTCCTGCTGCTGCACAAGGGGAGTCTCGAACCAGTCCCGCTGCGGTCCCCCATTCATCTCCGTCCGCAGTGGAGCCTGCTCAGCTTAGACGTTGGTCCCAGCATCTCGCCCAGTCGAACAGTGTGCAGAGGATTACTGCTGTTCCTCCAGGCTCTGCTATTGTGGCCAATACTGGTTAGCGGCGAGCAGACGTCATTAGGACTAAGTCCTTGTTTTCCCCTTCTGAGCATGCCCAGAGTGAGATCTCTCATTGGAGATCAGGGGTCACATGCTCAGGTACTGCAGCTGCTATTGGTCTGCCAGGAAGGTCCTGTGACTACTGTTGTTCTGGAACAAGCTTCATTGGTCCTTGTTTCTGGCAGGTCCTGTAGCTGTTACTATAAAAGGGTAGCATGGCTGGGCCGCCATGCGCTAATATCAACCATTATATGCTTTGCGCCAGTGTGGTCATGCGTGTGTGTGGTTAGGGCCCGGCTGAAATAAGCCCCTAGAATACCGACTTAATCGGTGAGGAGTTTGGTATGCTATCTGGTCAGGGTCGGTGTCCTAGATGCCCTAGATTACCGGCATAACCGGTGAGGAGTTTGATTGCCGTATTCAGGGCCTGGCGTTCAGACGCCATAGATTGCGGGTGACTCCCGCGAGGACATTAGCGCATGATCACGTTCTATGTTCGCTTAGCACTTAACTGTGTACCTGGGTGCCTGACAGGACACAGAACTTTTTCTCAGCGGCCCTGTGACGTAACAGGGTTCGCTTTCAACGCTAGACAGCGCCCTAGCTGTTTATTTTGCGACTCAGTTGTGTTTAGTGAGTTCGCACACATCACCATATAGCGCTGCGGCACTCCTTCTAGCGGCTCTGTGAAATAACAGAGTTCGCACATATTGCCACAGCGCATTGCGGTGTTTATTTTGGCGACTCTGCGGGATAACAGAGTTCGTGTCTTGCGCCATTTTACTAGCAGCAGGTTCCGCCTGCACGGTGGACCCCGGGCTGCGAACGCACCTCTCTACCTCATATATTTGGTGCGTTCCGCAGACCCTAACATAATATTAGCGCCAGGGTCTGGCTAGTAAAATGGCGGATGACCAGCGTCTACCGCAGTACATCCAGCAGCTGGAGGGTAGGTTGGCGGCTCTTTAGCGCACAACCTCAGCTGTGGATGTTACCGCAGTCGCTGTTCAGGCTGCTAGCGTGGCTGCAGCCAGTTTGTCCTCTGCCACCTCTGCCCCTACATTATCCCACCTCCCGCTTCCTGACAAGTTTGCTGGTGACAGCAAGCAATGTCGGGGATTCGTGAGTCAGTGCTCTATACAGCTCGAGCTTCTGGCTGCACGTTTCCCCACGGATCGGGCACAAGTGGGTTTTGTACTGTCTCTACTCTCGGGCAGAGCGTTGGAGTGGGCAACGCCGCTGTGGGAGCGCGACGATCGTGTGGTGCGGAGTGCTCCTCATTTCCTGGAGGCTCTTAAAAAGGTCTTTTTAGGACCTCAGGTCACCCACGACACGGCGCTACAACTGCTGGCATTGGCACAGGGTTCGTCTTTGGTCAGTCAGTTTTCCGTCCAGTTTCGGACTCAGAGCTAGACTGGTCGGATAAAGTACTCATTCCAGTCTACTGGCGAGGACTGGCTGATCATGTTAAAGATGCTTTGGCTACCAGGGTGATTCCCGCCACACTGGAGAAGCTTATCTCCATATCTACCCGCATCGACCTCCGTTTTCACGAGCGGAGGTTGGAGCGGGCCCAGTGTAGGCAGAGGATTCGGTTGGCTCCCACCTTTGCCACACCTCTCGAATCCCCGATCTGGGGTCCGAATCCCAAAAAGCCACAGAGGTTCCTCGTGCAGGACCTAAGTCTCGAGTCGTCCGAGCATCTGTGGTCTGTAACCTTTGTCAGCAGACAGGACACTATGCCAACAAATGTCCACAGCAATCGGGGAAGCAATCGCGTCTAGTGGCCCTGGGAGGAGGTTCACTAGAGACAGCGGCATTTTCCTCCAAGATGACATTTAAAGGGACAGTCACTGTGGACTCTTCCACACTTACAGTCGAGCTTTGTGTGGACTCAGGAGCAGAGGGGAATTTCATGTCATCCACCTTTGCTCATCGCCACGCAATACATCTGGTAGCGCTCGACAAACCAGTGACTGTCCGAGTAGTGAATGGGTTGACATTGCCCTCGCCAATTACACATCAGACTGTCCCTCTTACGTTGTGTGTACCCCCTTCCCATCAGGAAATTATTTCCCTTCTCGTCCTTCCCGAGGGAATACACGAAATCCTACTGGGAGTACCCTGGCTCCGTTCCCACTCCCCTCATATTGAGTGGACCTCCGGTAGGATACTGGGTTGGAGTGAGTCATGTAAGGACAGATGTGTCAGGGAGTGCATTCAGGTTACCACTACAGAGATACCAGCAGATCTTTCTCCTCTTCCCAAGTGTTATCAGTCATATGCAGACGTGTTCTCTAAAAAGGCTGCGGAGACTCTGCCGCCCCATCGTCCCTACGACTGTCCTATTGACCTCTTGCCTGGAGCAGAACCTCCTCGGGGAAGGGTCTATCCCCTCTCTCTTCCTGAGACGGAGGCTATGTCTCAATATATCCAGGAGAATCTGGCAAGAAGGTTCATTAGGAAGTCGGTGTCACCAGCAGAAGTGGGGTTCTTCTTCGTGCAGAAGAAGAGTGGAGAATTACGTCCGTGTATAGATTACAGAGGTCTTAACGCCATCACCGTTAAGAATAAATACCCGTTGCCCTTGATCTCTGAGCTCTTTGATAGGCTCCGGGGAGCAAGGGTATTTACTAAATTAGATCTGCGTGGTGCTTATAACCTGATTCGCATCCGTGAAGGGGACGAATGGAAGACGGCTTTTAATACCAGGGATGGGCATTATGAATACCTGGTGATGCCCTTCGGGCTCTGTAATGCCCCAGCCGTTTTCCAAGACTTTGTCAATGATATCTTCCGGGATATGCTTTCCAACTCTGTAGTAGTCTATCTGGATGATATTCTCATCTTTTCTCCAGATATTGACTCTCACCGGAGGGATGTCTGCAAAGTCTTTGACCTGTTACGGGCAAACTCCCTCTATGCAAAGTTGGAGAAATGCATGTTTGAGCAGGAGTCTTTACCTTTCCTGGGCTATATCATCTCCGCCCAGGGATTGGCTATGGATCCTGCCAAACTACAGGCTGTGATGGATTGGCAAGAACCCCATTCTCTTAAAGTGGTGCAGCGCTTTATAGGGTTCATTAATTACTATCGCCAATTCATTCCCCACTTCTCCACTTTGGTAGCTCCCTTGGTAGCCCTCACCAAGAAGGGAGCCAATCCCAAATTGTGGTCAGAGGAGGTCTCCAAGGCCTTTACTTCAATTAAGTCCCATTTTGCTAGCGCTCCCATCTTACATCGCCCCGAGGTTGATAAGCCTTTTTTATTGGAGGTCGATGCCTCGTCCGTTGGTGCTGGAGCAGTCCTTTTTCAAAAGGATGCTCAAGGTCGGAAACATCCTTGTTTCTTTTTTTCCAAGACCTTCACACCAGCGGAGAGGAATTATTCCATTGGGGATAGGGAGTTGCTAGCCATGAAGTTGGCCTTTTCAGAATGGAGACATCTCCTGGAGGGGGCTCGCTTTCCCTTTCAAGTTTTCACTGACCACAAAAATTTGGTCTATTTACAGACCGCCCAGCGGCTAAATTCTCGTCAGGCCAGATGGTCCCTGTTCTTCTCCCGGTTTCATTTCACCCTCCATTTCCTCTCCGGTGAGAAGAACATTCGGGCCGATGCGCTTTCTCGCTCCGTGGTGTCCTCTGAGGAGGTGGAGGAAGAGCCTCGGTTGATTGTCCCCACAGAGAGCCTAAGAACTGTGGCCCCGGTTTCGCTTGAGTCTGTGCCTTCGGGCAAGACTTTTGTGCCCACCAATTTGCGACCGGAGGTACTCTCTTGGGCACATTCGTCCAGGGTGGGTGGACATTTTGGGGCAAAAAGGACATCTGAGTTGCTGGCGAGGACATACTGGTGCCATATATGGTCCGTGACGTCAGGGAATACGTTCAGGCGTGCGTCTCCTGCACCAAGAATAAGTCCCCTCGACAACGGCCAGCTGGGCTACTTTTCCCTTTACCGGTGGCAGACAGGCCTTGGGAGATGGTCGGGATGGATTTTGTGGTGGGCTTACCCAAGTCTCGGGGCTGCACCATCATCTGGGTGATAACCGACCACTTCTCCAAAATGGTGCACTTAGTGCCATTACCACGGTTACCGTCTGCACGGGCCTTGGCAGCATTGTTCATTAGGCATATTTTCCGCCTACACGGTATGCCAGACAAAATTGTCAGTGATCGAGGTCCCCAGTTTGCGTCTCGGTTCTGGAGAGAGCTGTGTCGTTTACTCAGCATTGAGTTGAATCTCTCCTCTGCATACCATCCCGAGACGAATGGGTTGGTAGAGAGGGCCAACCAGACCTTGGTCACATACTTGCGACATTTTGTCTCTGCCAGGCAGGATGACTGGGCATCCTTGCTACCGTGGGCTGAGTTTGCTCTAAATAATGCTGTGGCTGACTCCACCGGACAGACCCCATTCCTCCTGAACTACGGTCAGCATCCGCGGGTACCAGTGCCCATGCCTGTGTCTTCCGCCGATTCCAGGGTGGAAGACTGGGCTGTGGAGGCACGGGACATTTGGGACCGCACCCAGGATGCCATTCAGGCTTCCAAAGAGAGGATGAGGTCTTCGGCTGATGCCCATCGGCGCCCCGCTCCTACATTTGCTCCGGGTGACCTAGTGTGGCTTTCTGCCCTGAAAAATCAGGCTACGTGTAGAGTCCACCAAGTTGGCACCTCGCTTTTTGGGCCCCTTTAAAGTTCTTGAGCAGGTGAACCCGGTGGTTTACCGCCTAGCCCTTCCGCCTCGCCTTGGTATCACCGACACCTTTCACGTGTCCCTCCTGAAACCCGTGGCCATTTCCCGGTTTTCCGAGTCATCTGCCGGGACGTCGGGTTCATCTACCGACGATCATGAGGTGAACGCGATTGTTGGGTGCAAGGTGGTACGAGGCAAAAAATTTTATTTGGTGGATTGGAGGGGTTATGGGCCTGAGGATAGGTCATGGGAGCCTGCCGAGCATATTCACGCTCCGCAGCTCATCGCTGCCTTTGAGCGCAGCGAGGCCCAAAGAAGGGGGGGCCCTAGGAGGGGGGGTAATGTTAGGGTTCGAGTTCCTGCTGCTGCACAAGGGGAGTCTCGAACCAGTCCCGCTGCGGTCCCCCATTCATCTCCGTCCGCAGTGGAGCCTGCTCAGCTTAGACGTCGGTCCCAGCGTCTCGCCCAGTCTAACAGTGTGCAGAGGATTACTGCTGTTCCTCCAGGCTCTGCTATTGTGGCCAATACTGGTTAGCGGCGAGCAGACGTCTTTAGGACAAAGTCCTTGTTTTCCCCTTCTGAGCATGCCCAAGTGAGATCTCTCATTGGAGATCAGGGGTCACATGCTCAGGTACTGCAGCAGCTCCTATTGGTCTGCCAGGAAGGTCCTGTGACTACTGTTGTTCTGGAACAAGCTTCATTGGTCCTTGTTTCTGGCAGGTCCTGTAGCTGTTACTATAAAAGGGTAGCATGGCTGGGCCGCCATGCGCTAATATCAACCATTATATGCTTTGCGCCAGTGTGGTCATGCGTGTGTGTGGTTAGGGCCCGGCTGAAATAAGCCCCTAGAATACCGACTTAATCTGTGAGGAGTTTGGTATGCTAGCTGGTCAGGGTCGGTGTCCTAGATGCCCTAGATTACCGGCATAACCGGTGAGGAGTTTGATTGCCGTATTCAGGGCCTGGCATTCAGACGCCATAGATTGCGGGTGACTCCCGCGAGGACATTAGCGCATGATCACGTTCTATGTTCGCTTAGCACTTAACTGTGTACCTGGGTGCCTGACAGGACACAGAACTTTTTCTCAGCGGCCCTGTGACGTAACAGGGTTCACTTTCAACGCTAGACAGCGCCCTAGCGTGTTTATTTTGCGACTCAGTTGTGTTTAGTGAGTTCGCACACATCGCCATATAGCGCTGCGGCACTCCTTCTAGCGGCTCTGTGAAATAACAGAGTTCGCACATATTGCCACAGCGCATTGCGGTGTTTATTTTGGCGACTCTGCGGGATAACAGAGTTCGTGTCTTGCGCCATTTTACTAGCAGCAGGTTCCGCCTGCACGGTGGACCCCGGGCTGCGAACGCACCTCTCTACCTCATATATTTGGTGCGTTCCGCAGACCCTAACACCGTGTAAGTTGGTATAGTATGCAGGAAGGGACACCTGAGTTTTATCAGGGTCAGATTCTGGCTCAGTAGACTGCGAGGGCAATGTAGTGCTCTGGGTGAATGTACCAGCAGAATCATTTAGCCGTGGCTGTGCATCAGTGCACTCCATGTCAGATTCATGTTGGACTGGGGAATTCAGGATTTGACTTGATAACCCAGGCATGGTATGTGAAAAGAGCTCCAGGGAGTAATCTGAAGTGTGGCCTGCCTCATCCTTCACTTTTGGTGGGGATGAAGGACACAAGGAAAGGTGTTGTTCCTGACCAGGAGCCTGCACTGACGACTCAGTGCTTGCATATTTTGAAACTTCAGAAGAGGAGGCGATAGAGCTGGAGGCTGTTTTGGCAATGTAAGCCAAAACCTGTTCCTGATGCTCCGGCTTTAAAAGCGTTTTACCTACTCCCAGAAAAGGTAGCCTTCCAGGCTTTCTGGAGCCAGATGATGACGCAGGCTCAACACCTCCTGCCTTAGGTGCTATTGTGCTTTTGGCTCTACCAGCAGATGCACCACCACTATCAGTATCAACTGGCCCCCCATGCCCACGTCCACGGCCTCTTCCACCATACTTCCTCATGTTTGGGAAAATGTGCCCAAAATTCCAGCAGATGTATTGTACTGTATCAGACTCATACAGCTGTATATGCTGAAGGGGAAAATTCTAAATCTCCGTCTATATTTCGAGAGTAACACACAGACGCTTACAGGCTCAGTATGGATTAGACCAGAATATAAAAAGCAGAAAAAGGGTACTGTATCAGAAGCGTACAGCTGTATACAGTGTTGGTGTAATTTTAAATCTCCATATATATTTCCAGAGTCAGACACAGACTCTCACAGCCTCAGTATGGATTACACCAGAATATAAAAAGCAGAAAAAGGGTAATGTATCAGAAGCGTACAGCTGTATACAGTCTAGGGATAATTGTAAATCTCCATATATATTTCCGGAGTAACACACAGACGCTCACAGACTCTGTATGGATTACACCAGAATATAAAAAGCAGAAAAAGGGTACGGTATCAGAAGATAACAGGTGTATATAGTATAGTGGAAAATTTCAATCTCTGTAAATATTTCAGGAGTCACACACAGACGCTCTCAGGCTCAATATGGATTTGACCAGACTATAAAAATCAGAAAAAGGGTACTGTATCAGAAGCGCACAGCTGTATACAGTGTTGGGTAATTTTAAAACTCTGTATATATTTCCAGAGTCAGACACAGACTCTCACAGGCTCAGTATGGATTACACCAGAATATAAAAAGCCGAAAAAGGATAATTTACTTGAAGCGTACAGCTGTATACAGTGTTGGGGTAATTGTAAATCTCCGTAGATATTTCCGGAGTAACACACAGACGCTCACAGGCTCAGTATGGATTAGACCAGAATATAAAAAGCAGAAAAAGGGTACTGTATCAGAAGATAACAGGTGTATATAGTATAGGGGAAAATTTCAATCTCCGCATATATTTCAGGAGTCACACACAGATGCTCTCAGGCTCAGTATGGATTAGACCAGAATATAAAAAGCAGAAAAAGTGTACTGTATCAAAAGATGCCAGGTGTATATAGTATTGGGGAAAATTTCAATCTCCGTATATATTTCAGGAGTCATACAGAGATGCTCTCAGGCTCAGTATGGATTAGACCAGAATATAAAAACCAGAAAAAGGGTACTGTATCAGAAGATGCCAGGTGAATATAGTATTGGGGAAAATTGTAAATCTCCGTATATATTTCAGGAGTCACACACAGATGCTCTCAGGCTCAGTATGGATTAGACCAGAATATAAAAAGCGCAAAAAGGGTAATGAATCAGAAGATACCAGGCGTATACAGTGTAGGGGTAATTTTAAATCTCCGTACATATTTCAGGAGTAACACACAGATGCTCACAGGCTCAGTATGGATTAGACCAGAATATAAAAAGCAGAAAAAGGGTAATGTATCACAAGCGTACAGCTGTATACAGTGTTGGGGTAATTTTAAATCTCATATATATTTCCGGAGTAACACACAGACTCTCACAGGCTCAGTATGGATTAGACCAGAATATAAAAAGCAGAAAAAGGGTACTGTATCACAAGCGTACAGCTGTATACTGTGTTGGGGTAATTTTAAATCTCCGTATATATTTCCGGAGTAACACACAGATGCTCACAGGCTCAGTATGGATTAGACCAGAATCTAAAAAGCAGAAAAAGGGTAATGTATGAGAAGCGTACAGCTGTATACAGTCTAGGTGTAATTGTAAATCTCCGTATATATTTCCGGAGTAACACACAGATGCTCACAGGCTCAGTATGGATTGCACCAGAATATAAAAAGCAGAAAAAGGGTACTGTATCAGAAGATAACAGGTGTATATAGTATAGGGGAAAATTTCAATCTCTGTTATATTTCAGGAGTCACACACAGACGCTCACAGCTCGGTATGGATTAGACCAGAATATAAAAAGCAGAAAAAGGGTAATGTATCACAAGAGTACAGCTGTATACAGTCTAGGGGTAATTGTAAATCTCCGTATATACTGTATTTCCAGAGTCACACACAGATAATCAGCATGTATTTGTCTGTGATACCAGCCGGTATACGGTAGTGTGTGAGGAGCGTATAGCTCTATACGGTATGGGAAAAAATTAACGCTCGGTAACTGTGCAGGAAAAAAGAATAAAAGTATTAGTGCTGTGTAAAAAGCAGTCTGCACAGCAGTGTACACACAGCAATACAGCTAGCAGGCAGCCTATTAACCAGCTCTGCTGCTGCATACAAGAAAATCCTCCCCTGTCACTGGCAGGCAGCCTAATAACCAGTGCTGCTGTACACAACAAAATCCTCCCCTGTCACTGCACACTAACTGTACAGCACAATTGCTATCAGCACAAGCACAGAATAACTTTTTTTCCAGCCTGTCTCTCTCCCTACTGATAAACAGCGTCAGCAACCTCTTCCTATGCTAAGATCAGCAGAAGTAAAATGGCGGTCGGCGTTCAGGGCTTTTATAGCCACTGTGACGCCACACAAAGCAAGCCAATCACTGCAATGCCCTTCACTAAGATGGTGGTGGCTGCTGCCCATGTCATCTCATTGCCCACAGTGTACGTCCTTGCTCATTGGCTGAGAAAAGGCAGCATTATGGGAAAACCGTCTTTGGCGCTCGGTGAAACCCGACTTTAGTGAAAGTCGGCGACTTTTGAATCTAACCTACCTGTTTCGCTCAACTCTAGTCATGACCGAACATGCTGGATGAAACTCGGCAATTACACAAACGCTTGAATGTGTTAGACACTCGCCGAGCATAGGCTGGTGCTCATGTTTAGTGCTCGAATCCCCGCCCTGCATATTTGGTGCCTGTTACACTGTCAATAAACATGTTTATCCACCCCCATGCTTAACTCCTTAATGACTGCCGATACCCTTTTTTAATGGAGGCAGTTAAGGGTACTTGTTATGTAGCTGAGGAGGACAGGAACAACAGCAGGGCAGCCGAACACCTGAGATGTTGGTAACTGATGGGTTGCAGATTCCTAAACTAACGACACAACTAGAGGTAGCCGTGGAGCGTTCCTACGTTGATCCTAGACGCCTCGTCACAGCCTGAGAGATAACTACACCTAAAGGCAGAAAGATGAAAGCTATCTGCCCCAGAGCAGATCCCAAAGAAAATAGGAAGCCCCCAAACATATAATGGTGGTTAGACAAGATGAAAATACAAACATAGACAGAAAATAGACTGTGCAAACGCTGGGGCCACAAGCTGACTAAATAGAATAGGACAGGAGAGATTACTTTCTGCAACCCAGAAAACCCTACAAAAATCAAACAATTCTGATTACAAAAATACTGAGATCACATGATCTCGCCACCCACTAAATCAGATCTCAGTCTGAACAAAAACCAAGCCGCAGCCACTGAAAAAACAGGAAAAAGCAAATGAGCAAATAACAGTGGCTGCAGAAAAACTGTGAGGAACTCAGGCCCCAGGAGGGGACCTGGCTGACCTCCACAAAAGTGCAGAAAACAATGCAAAAAGCAAGCACAAAAGGAAAAGTCAAAAATATCTTATCTGAAAGCAGGAGATGCAGGCAAGACTCCAGCAAACTTCCAAATGAACCAGGAACCACAATTGAGACAAGAACAATTGATCACCGGCAACCATCATGGGGGGAACCTCCCTTATATCAGACCAGTCCGTGATTCCAGATTGCCACTCCTCGCTGAAAGGTTCAGTACTGTTTGTAACCACCAGAGGGAGCCTCTGCTCAGAAACCATCTCTAGCACATTCATAACAGTACCCCCCTTGAGGAGGGGTCACCGAACCCTCACTAGTGCAACCAGGCCGATCAGGATGAGCTCGGTGATAGGCACGGATCAGTCTCCTAGCATGGATGTCCGAAGCAAACACCCAAGAATTGTCCTCCTGACCATAACCTCTCCACTTAACCAAATACTGGAGTTTCTGTCTAGAAAAACGAGAATCCAATATTTTCTCAACCACATACTCCAGATTGCCCTCAACCAAAACAGGGTCAGGAGGCGCAGCCATAGGAACCACTGGCTCAACAAACCTCTTCAATAAGGACTTGTGAAACACGTTATGGATCTTAAATGTCCCTGGAAGAAGCAAACGGAAGGAAACAGGATTAAGAACCTCCATGATCTTATAAGGTCCAATGAACCTGGGCTTAAACTTTGGAGATGCAACCCTCATAGGGATATTTCTTGAGGACAACCAAACCAAGTCCCCCACTTTAAACTGAGGACCATCAGTCCTATGCCGGTTGGCAAACCGTTGGGCCTTCTCCTGAGAGAGAGACAACCTCTCCACTACCTGGTCCCAAATCTGCTGCATTCGCTCCACAACAGAGTCAACACCCGGACAGACAGAAGCCTCCGCCTGTCCCGAAGAAAATCGAGGGTGAAACCCAAAATTGCAGAAAAATGGAGACATCAAGGTGGCAGAGCTAGCCCTATTATTAAGAGCAAACTCAGCCAAAGGCAAAAAAGAGACACAGTCATCTTGATCAGCAGACACAAAACATCTCAAATAAGTCTCCAAGGTCTGGTTTGATCTCTTGGTTTGTCCATTGGTCTGAGGATGAAAAGCAGAGGAGAAAGATAATTGAACACCAAGTTTAGAACAAAATGTCCTCCAAAATCTGGAAACAAACTGGACTCCTCTGTCAGACACAATGTTCTTCGGAATGCCATGTAACCGAACCACGTGCTGAAGGAACAAAGGCACCAATTCGGAGGAGGAAGGTAACTTAGGTAATGGCACAAGATGTATCATCTTGGAAAACCTATCACAGATTACCCAGATAACGGTCATTCTCTGAGAAACAGGGAGGTCGGAAATAAAATCCATAGAGATATGGGTCCATGGCCTCTTGGGCACAGGTAATGGCATTAACAAACCACTAGAGCGAGAGCAAGGCTTGGAGCGAGAGCAAGTCCCACAGGACTGCACAAATTCCCTGACGTCACGAGACAAAGTAGGCCACCAAAAGGACCGACTCACCAAGTATCTGGTACCAAAAATCCCGGAATGACCAGTCAACACGGAACAATGAATCTCAGACATCACACTCTTCTTCCACTGGTCTGGGACAAACAATTTCCCAATAGGGCAGCGCTCAGGTTTATCCTCCTGACACCCTTCCAAGGCCAGTCTCAAATTGGGCGAGATGGCGGAAAGAACTACACCCTCTTTCAAAATAACATTAGGATCAGATAACTCAGGAGATTCCTCAAAGAAACTCCTCGAGAGGGCATCCGCCTTAACATTCTTAGTGCCAGGAAGAAAAGAAACCACAAAATTAAAACGTGTGAAAAACAAGGCCCACCTGGCCTGTCTAGGATTAAGTCGCTTGGCTGATTCGAGATAAACCAGATTCTTATGGTCCGTGAGGACCACCACCTGATGTTTGGCTCCTTCCAGCAATGTCTCTCTCCACTCTTCAAAGGCCCACTTCATGGCCAATAACTCCCGATTACCCACGTCATAATTACGTTCAGTTGGAGAAAATTTTCGAGAGAAAAAGGCACAAGGGTTACTCTTAGAGGTCTCTGGATCTCTTTTTGGGACAAAACGGCACCTGCCCCAATTTCAGATGCATCAACCTCCACCTGAAATGGTAGAGAAACATCAGGCTGCCGTAGAACAGGAGCAGAAGTGAATCTCTGCTTAAGTTCCTGAAATGCAGAGACTGCCTCAGGAGGCCAATTCACCACATCAGAATCCTTTTTGGTCAAATCAGTCAATGGTTTAACAATACCGGAGAAATTACCAATAAATTTACGATAAAAATTGGCAAAACCCAAAAATCTCTGAAGAGCCTTTAATGAAGTAGGTTGGACCCAATCACAATGGCTTGAACCTTGACCGGGTCCATTTCAATAACAGACGGAGACAAAATGAATCCCAGAAATGAGACCTTCTGTACGCCAAAAAGACACTTTGATCCCTTCACATACAGTGCATTCTCTCTCAAAATCTGGAACACAGTCCGAACATGTTTCACATGAGAGTCCCAGTCATTGGAAAAAATCAAGATATCATCCAAATAAACAATCAGAAATTTATCCACAAAATCCCTGAAAATATCATTCATGAAGGATTGGAAGACGGAAGGAGCATTAGTGAGCCCAAAGGGCATCACTAGGTACTCGAAATGCCCCTCTGGGGTATTAAACGCCATCTTCCATTCATCTCCGTGCTTAATGCGAATAAGGTTATACGCCCCCCTGAGGTCAAGCTTGGTAAACCAACTAGCACTTTTCACCCTGGAAAACAGGTCAGAAATCAAGGGTAACAGATATTGATACTTCACAGTGAACTTATTCAAGAGACGATAATCAATACACGGCCTCAATGAACAATCCTTTTTGGCCACAAAGAAAAAAAACGGCACCCAAGGGTGAAGAGGATGGTCTGATATGACCCTTCTCCAATGACTCCTTGATATAAGATCGCATAGCATCGTGTTCAGGTACAGACAAGTTAAAAAGGCGACCTTTAGGAAATTTACCACCAGGCCACTAATTCAATAGCTCAATCGTAGCTCCTGTGAGGGGGCAAAGATGCAGATTTACTTTCACTAAATACATCCGAAAAATCAGTCAAAAAGTCAGGAACATCCTGAGACTTGGGAGAGGCAGAAAAAACAGGAGTGTCTGCATTAACGCATTGGCAGCCCCAACTGGTCACAGACAAAGATTTCCAATCCAAAACAGGATTATGAGACTGTAACCAAGGGAAACCTAGTACAATAATGTCATGCAGATTATACAGCACCAGAAATTTGCAACTCTCCTGATGATCTGGTTCAACCCTCATTATCACCTGAATAGAAAACTGGGGTTTATTCTCCGCCAAAGGGGTAGAATCAATGCCCAGTAGGGGAATAGACTTCCGCAGGGGTATCATGGGAAACCCACAATGTTTGGCAAAGTCAAAATCCATCAGGTTAATAGCTGCTCCTGAATCAACAAAAGCCTGAGCAGAAAATGTGGACAGGGAGCAAATCAGGGTAACAGTCAACAGAAATTTAGTCTGAACACTACCCAAGACAACTGAACGTGCAAAATGTCTTCCTCGCTTAGGGCAGACTGAAATAGCATGAGAGGCATCACCACAGTAGAAACATAACCCATTGCGCTTTCAAACTCATGACGCTGAGCCCCAGAAGTCACTCTATCACACTGCATGGGCTCAGAAGCTGGCTCACAAGGCAACACTATCTCACGCATACCTCTGCGCTCACGCAAACGTCTGTCAATTTGAATAGCCAGTGACATAGAATCATTGAGACCAGAGGGAGCAGGGAATCCTACCATAACATCCTTTACATTCTCTGACAGCCCCTTCCGAAAAAGGGCTGCCAAAGCATCATTATTCCATTTGGTCAGGACTGCCCACTTTCGGAATTTCTGACAGTACAACTCAGCGTCTTCAAGACCCTGATTTAATGCCAACAAGGTTTTTTCAGCTTGATCAGTGACATTAGGTTCATCGTACAATAACCCCAGAGCCAGAAAAATGCATCAATATTATTCAAAACAGGATCCCCAGGTGTCAGGGAAAAAGCCCAATCCTGAGGATCGCCACGCAGGAGAGAGATGACAATTTGAACCTGCTGTGCTGCGTTACCTGAAGACTTAGGCTTTAAGGCAAAAAACAACTTACAGTTATTTTTGAAATTCAGAAATTTAGCCCGATCCCCCAAAGACAAATCTGGGATGGGAATCCTAGGTTCCACAACCGGCAACCCAGCAAGATAGGTAGCAATACTACGAACCTCAGTGGCAAGCTGATCCACACGGCCAGACAACTGTGCAAACTCCATTGAGAGAAAAAAAAATCCTCCTCAGCACCCAGAGAAAAAGAGGGAAAAAATGCAACAGATAGAAAAAAAAAAAAAATCTCTGACAACTCTGACAACTTTTTTCTTTCCACACTATTTTTCCCTTCTGTGAGTACCATATAATTTTCAGTTATGGTCGGTGATACTGTTATGTTTCGGTAGCTGAGGAGGACAGGAACAACAGCAGGGCAGCCGAACACCTGAGATGTTGGTAACTGATGGGTTGCAGATTCCTAAACTAACGACACAACTAGAGGTAGCCGTGGAGCGTTCCTACGTTGATCCTAGACGCCTCGTCACAGCCTGAGTGATAACTACACCTAAAGGCAGAAAGATGAAAGCTATCTGCCCCGGAGCAGATCCCCAAAGAAAATAGGAAGCCCCCAAACATATAATGGCGGTTAGACAAGATGAAAATACAAACATAGACAGAAAATAGACTGAGCAAACGCTGGGGCCACAAGCTGACTAAATAGGATAGGACAGGAGAGATTACTTTCTGCAACCCAGAAAACCCTACAAAAATCAAACAATTCTGATTACAAAAATACTGAGATCACACGATCTCGCCACCCACTAAATCAGATCTCAGTGTGAACAAAAATCAAGCCGCAGCCGCTGAAAAAACAGGAAAAAGCAAATGAGCAAATAACAGTGGCTGCAGCAAAACTATGAGGAGCTCAGGCCCAGGAGGGGACCTGGCTGACCTCCACAAAAGTGCAGAAAACAATGCAAAAAGCAAGCACTAAAAGAAAAGCAAAAAATATCTTATCTGAAAGCAGGAGATGCAGGCAAGACTCCAGCAAACTTCCAAATGAACCAGGAACCACAATTGAGACAAGAACAATTGATCACCGGCAACCATCAAGGGAGGGAACCTCCCTTATATCAGACCAGTCCATGATTCCAAATTGCCACTCCTCGCTGAAAGGTTCAGTACTGTCTGTAACCACCAGAGGGAGCCTCTGCTCAGAAACCATCTCTAGCACATTCATAACAGGTACTTATGCCTCAGTGCCGCTTTTTAATGACGCTAAGAAATAAGTGTATAGCGCCCCCCCAGAGTCAGAATTTTTCCGGGGTCTCAGCTACCAGGGGTAGCTGAGGCTCCAGAGAACATGATCCGAGTTGGTTTGTACCAATCACGGTGTTGTAATCGCCGTTATTCACGGAATAACATTGACCGCAAAAAAAATGTCCGATTTCCCATTTAATTTATCTCTCCTCTGATGTCATCGCACATCAGAGGAGAGAGAAATGGATCCCCCAATTCCCCTTGGTACCTCTGGAGTCCCTGCATATCACCGTGAAGTCCCCCTGCTGCCGGCATCTTCTTCCAGGAAGAAAATGGAGGGCACATGAGCAGTGCGCCCGCCGAGATCTGCCGGACGACATCCTGCAACAGTAGGAAATTTTTCCTATGGTTCATTTTGACCCCCTTTTATCACCCCTTAGTCAGGTAAAAATAATAAAATAAAAAAATGTATTTATTTCCATTTTTCCATTGAGGTTAGAGTTGGGCTGTTAGGGTTGGACTAAAGTTAGGGTTGGGCTAAAGCTAGGGTTAGGGTTGGGCTATGGTTAGGGTTGGGGCTATGGTTAGGGTTGGGCTAAAGTTAGGGTTGTGCTAAAGTTTGGATTGGGCTAAAGTTAGGGTTGGGGCTAGGGTTGGGCTAAAGTTAGGGCTGGGCTAAAGTTAGGGTTGTGGTTATGGTTGACATTATGGTTAGTGATGGGATTAGTGTTAGGGGTGTGCTAGGGTTAGATTTGTGGTTAGGGTTATGGTTAGGGTTGGGATTAGTGTTAGGGTTGTGTTGGGGTTAGGGTTGGATTTAGAATTGGGGGTTCCAATGTTTAGGTACATCAAGGGGTCTCCAAATGCGACATGGCACCACCATTAATTCCAGGCAAATTTGCATTCAAAAAGTCAAATGGTGCTACCTCCCTTCTGAGCCCCTGCCATGCAGCCAAACAATGGCTTTCCACAACATACGGGGTATTGGCATACTCAGGAGAAATTGCAGAACAAATTTTGTGGTCCATTTTCTTCTGAAATTAAAAAAAATTGTTCCAATGTAAATTTTTTTGTGAAAAAAGTAAAATGTTCATTTTTTCCTTCCACATTGGTTTAGTTCACGTGAAGCACCTGAATGGTTAATAAACTTCTTGAATGTGGTTTTGCGCACCTTGAGGGGTGCAGTTTTTAGAATGGTGTCACTTTTGGGTATTTTCTTTTTCATTGACCCCCTCCAAACTCACTTCAAATGTGTGGTGGTCCCTAAAAAAATTGGTTTTGTAAATTTTTGTTGGAAAAATTAGAAATCGCTGGTCAACTTTTAACCCTTATAACGTCCTAACAAAAAAAACTATGTTTCCAAAATTGGCTGATGTAAAGTTGACATGTGGGAAATGTTATTGATTAACTATTTTGTGTGACACCTCTCTCTGATTTAAGGATACAAAAATTAAAATTAAAATTTAACCCCTTCACCCCCAAGGGTGGTTTGCAAGTTAATGACCGGGCCAATTTTTACAATTCTGACCACTGTCTCTTTATGAGGTTATAACTCTGGAACGCTTCAACGGATCTTCGCGATTCTGAGACTGTTTTCTCGTGACATATTGTACTTCATGTTAGTGGTAAAATTTCTTCGATATACCTTGCGTTTATTTTTGAAAAAAACGCAAATATGGCGAAAATTTTAAAAATTTTGCAATTTTCAAACTTTGAATTTTTTTTCCTTAAAACAGAGAAATATGTCACACAAAATAGTTAAGAAATAACATTTCCCACATGTCTACTTTACATCAGCACAATTTTGGAACCAAAATTTTTCTTTGTTAGGAAATTAGAAGGGTTAAAAGTTGACCAGTGATTTCTCATTTTTACAACAAAATTTACAAAGCCATTTTTTTAGGGACCACCTCACATTTGAAGTCACTTTGACGGGTCTATATGGCAGAAAATACCCAAAAGTGACACCATTATAAAAACTGCACCCCTCAAGGTACTCAAAACTACATTCAAGAAGTTTATTAACCCTTCAGGTGCTTCACAGGAGCTGAAGCAACGTGGATGGAAAAAATTAATATTTAACTTTTTAGCCACAAAAATGATCTTTTACAAACTTTTTTTTATTTTCACAAGGGTAAAAGGAGAAAATGGACAGATAAAGTTGTTGTGCAATTTCTCCTGAGTACGCCAATACCCCATATGTGGGGGAAAACCACTGTTTGGGCACACGGCAGAGCTCGTAAGGGAAGGAGCGCCGTTTGACTTTTTCAAACTAAAATTGGCTGGAGTTGAGATTGGACGCCATGTCGTGTTTGGAGAGCCCCTGATACGCCTAAACAGTGGAAACCCCCCACAAGTGACACCATTTTGGAAACTAGACCCCCTAAGGAACTTATCTAGATCTGTTGTGAGCACTTTGAACCCCAAAGTGTTTCACAAAAGTTTATAATGCCTGGGTGTGAAAAAAAAAAAAAAAATTCTACAAAAATGATTTTTTAGTCCCAATTTTTGATTTTTCCCAAGGAAATTGGACCCCAAAAGTTGTTGTCCAATTTGTCCTGAGTACGCTGATACCCCATATGTGGGGGGGAAACTGTTTGGGCGCACGGCAGGGCTTGGAAAAGAAGCAGTAACGTTTTGGAATACAAACATTGATGGGGGTCATGTTCCGTTTGTAGTGCCCCAGATGAGCCTAAACAGTGGAAACCCCCCACAAGTGACCCCATTTTGGAAGCTAGACCCCCTAAGGAACTTATCTAGATCTTTGGTGAGTACTTTGAACCCCCAAGTGCTTCACACAAGTTTATAATGCCCGAGCATGAAAATAAAAAATCCTATTTTTTTCCCACAAAAATTATCTCTTAGTCACTAATTTTTTATTTTCCCATAGGTAACAGGAGAAATTGGACCACAAAATTTGTTGTCCAATTTGTCCTGAGTACGCTGATACCCCATATGTGGGGGGGAACCACTGTTTGGGCGCACGGCAGGGCTTGGAAAAGAAGCAGTAACGTTTTGGAATGCAAACATTGATGGGGTCATGTTCCGTTTGTAGTGCCCCAGATGAGCCTAAACAGTGGAAACCCCCCACAAGTGACCCCATTTTGGAAGCTAGACCCCCTAAGGAACTTATCTAGATCTTTGGTGAGCACTTTGAACCCCCAAGTGCTTCACACAAGTTTATAATGCCCGGGCATGAAAATAAAAAATCCTATTTTTTTCCCACAAAAATTATCTCTTAGTCACTAATTTTTTATTTTCCCATAGGTAACAGGAGAAATTGGACCACAAAATTTGTTGTCCAATTTGTCCTGAGTACGCTGATACCCCATATGTGGGGGGGAACCACTGTTTGGGCGCATGGCAGAGCTCGGAATGGAAGGAGCACTATTTGACTTTTTCCAACCAAAATTGGCTGGAATTGAGATTGGACGCCATGTTGCATTTGGAGAGCCCCTGATGTGCCTAAACAGTGGAAACCCCCCACAAAATACCCCATTTGGGAAACTAGACCCCCTAAGGAACTTATCTAGATCTTTGGTGAGCAATTTGAACCCCCAAGTGCTTCACACAAGTTTATAACGTAGAGCCGTAAAATTAAAAAATTATATTTTTTCCACAAAATTGATCTTTTCACCCCAATTTTTATTTTCCCAAGGGAAACAAGACTCCAAAAGTTATTGTGCAATTTGTCCTGAGTGCGCTGATAACCCATATGTGGGGGTAAACCACTGTTTGGGTGCATGGCAGAGTTTGGAAGGGAAGGAGCGCCGTTTGACTTTTTCAACGCAGAATTGGCTGGATGCCATGTCGTGTTTGGAGAGCTCCTGATCTGCCTAAACAGTGGAAACCCCCCACAAATGACACCATTTTGGAAACTAGACCCCTCAAGGAACTTATCTAGATGTGTGGTGAGCACTTTGAACCCCAAAGTGCTTCACAGAAGTTTATAACGTACAGCCGTAAAATAAAAAATGTCTTTTTTTTTTTTACAAAAATGATTTTTTCGCCCCCAATATTTTATTTTCACAAGGGTAACAGGAGAAATTGGACCCCAAAAGTTGTTGTCCAATTTGTCCTGAGTATGCTGATACCCAATATGTGGGAGTAAACTACTGTATGGGCGCACGTCGGGGCTCGGAAGAGAAGTAGTGACGTTTTGGATTGCAGACTTTGATGGAATGGTCTGGGGGAGTCATGTCGCATTTGGAGAGCCCCTGATGCGCCTAAACAGTGGAAACCCCCCACAAGTGACCCCATTTTGGAAAATAGACCCCACAAGGAACTTATCTAGATGTGTGGTGAGCACTTTGAACCCCGAAGTGCTTCACAGAAGTTTATAACGTACAGCCCGTAAAAATAAAAAATCCTTTTTTTTTTTACAAAAATGATTTTTTCGCCCCCAATATTTTATTTTCACAAGGGTAACAGGAGAAATTGGACCCCAAAAGTTGTTGTCCAATTTGTCCTGAGTACGCTGATACCCAATATGTGGGAGTAAACTACTGTATGGGCGCACGTCGGGGCTCGGAAGGGAAGTAGTGACGTTTTGGATTGCAGACTTTGATGGAATGGTCTGGGGCGTCATGTCGCATTTGGAGAACCCTTGATGCGCCTAAACAGTGGAAACCCCCCACAAGTGACCCCATTTTTGAAAATAGACCCCACAAGGAACTTATCTAGATGTGTGGTGAGCACTTTGAACCCCGAAGTGCTTCACAGAAGTTTATAACGTACAGCCGTAAAAATAAAAAATCCTTTTTTTTTACAAAAATGATTTTTTTCGCCCCCAATATTTTATTTTCACAAGGGTAACAGGAGAAATTGGACCCCAAAAGTTGTTGTCCAAATTGTCCTGAGTACGCTGATACCCAATATGTGGGAGAAAACTACTGTATGGGCACACGTCGGGGCTCGGAAGGGAAGTAGTGACGTTTTGGATTGCAGACTTTGATGGAATGGTCTGGGGGCGTCATGTCGCATTTGGAGAGCCCCTGATGCGCCTAAACAGTGGAAACCCCCCACAAGTGACCCCATTTTGGAAAATAGACCCCACAAGGAACTTATCTAGATGTGTGGTGAGCGCTATGAAGCCCCAAGTACTTCACAGAAGTTTTATAACATACAGCCGTAAAAACAAAAAAATCTTTTTTTTTTTACAAAAATGATTTTGTCGCCCCCAGTTTTTATTTTCCCAAGGGTAACAGGAGAAATAGGCCAAATTGCACAATAACTCTTGGGGTCCAGAGTATGCTGATACCCCATATGTGGGGTAAACTACTGTTTGGGCGCATGGCAGAGCTCAGAAGTGAAGGAGCACCATTTGACTTTTTCAACGCAGAATTGGCTGGAATTGAGATCAGACGCCATGTCACATTTCGAGAGCCCCTGATGTGCCTAAACAGCAGAAACCCCCCAATTCTAACTCCAACCCTAACCCCAAACACCAATAACCCTAGTCCCAACCCTAACCACAAACCTAACCCTAACACACCCATAACCCTAATCCCAACCCTAATCCTAACGTTAGCGCCAACCCTAACCCTAATACTAACGTTAGCGCCAACCCTAACCCTAACTTTAGCCGCAACCCTAACCCTAACGGGAAAATGGAAATAAATACATTTTTTTAATTTTATTATTTTTCCCTAACTAAGGGGGTGATAAAGGGGGTTTGATTTACTATTTATAGCGGGTTTTTGTGATTGGCAGCTGTCACGCTAAAAGACGCTTTATATTGCAAAAAATATTTTTTTGCATCACCACATTTTGAGAGCTATAATTTTTGCATATTTTGGCCCACAGAGTCATGTGAGGTCTTATTTTTTGCGGGACGAGTTGACGTTTTTATTTGTACCATTTTTGAGCACGTGACATTTTTTGATCGCTTTTTATTTCGATTTTTGGGAGGTTAGAATGAACAAAAATCAGCAATTCATGAATTTCTTTTGGGGGAGGCGTTTATACCGTTCCGCGTGTGGTAAAATTGATAAAGCAGTTTTATTCTTCGGGTCAGTACGATTATGGCGATACCTCATTTATATCATTTTTTTAGGTTTTGGCGCTTTTATAGAATGAAAACAATTTTATATAAAAAATCATTATTTTTGCATCGCTTTATTCTGCGAGTTATAACTTTTTTATTTTTTCGCTCATGATGCTGTGTCATGGCTCGTTTTTTGCGGGACAAGATGACGTTTTCAGTGGTACCATGTTTATTTATATCGGTCTTTTTGATCGCGTGTTATTTCACTTTTTGTTCGGCGGTATGATGATAAAGCATTGATTTTTTGCTTCGTTTTTTTTTTTTTTAAGGGGTTCACTAAAGGGGTTAACTAGTGGGACAATTTTATAGGGGGGGTCGTTACGGACGCGGCGATACCAAATATGTGTACTTTTATTGTTTTGTTTTTTTTATTTACAGGAAAAAATGAATTTATTGGGGAATTTTTTTTTTTTTTTTATGATTTTTTTTTACACTTTTTATTTTTACTTTTTTTACTTTTTTACTTTGTCCCAGGGTGGACATCACAGTATTTTATCAGATCGCTGGTGTGACAGTGTGCACAGCACTCTGTCACACCAGCGATCGCTCTGGCATCGCTGCAGGCTTCCCCAGCGCCTGCTCTCAGCAGGCACTGAGGAAGCCGCCTCCCTGCAGGACCCCGGCGCCATCTTGGATCCGGGGACCTGGAGGGAGGACGGACCCTCGGAACAGCGCGACACATCGCGCTGCTCTGAGGGTCTCAGGGGAGCGCGCAGGGAGCCCCCTGCCTGCGCGATCCTCCCCTGTGCCCCGGGTACACCGCGATCATGTTTGATCGCGGTGTGCCAAGGGTTAATGTGCCGGGAGCGGTCCGTGACCGCTCCTGACACACAGTCACGGGTGTCAGCTGTGATAATCAGCTGACACCCGGCGGCGATTAGCTGCGCTCCCCCCGGGAGCGCAGCTGATCGCCCATGACGTACTATTCCGTCCATGGGAATTAGGTCCAGGGTCACATGGACGGAATAGTACGTCTGATGGCAGAGAGGGGTTAATTAAAATTACTTTTTTGCCAAATTTCAATTTTTTTCATAAATAAACACAAGTTATATCGAAGAAATTTTACCACTATCTTGAAGTACAATATGTCATGAAAAAACTCAGACTCAGAGGGATACGTTGAAGCGTTCTAGAGCTATAACCTCATAAAGTGACAGTGGTCAGAATTGTAAAAATTGGCTTGGTCATGAAGCACCAATTTGGATCTGTCACTAAGGGGTTAACGGTTGGCAAGATATTATTTTCCTAAAATTCTCTGCCCTTTTTTCTCCACATATACAGTTGTGCTTAAAAGTTTACATACATCGGCAGAATTTTTGCTTTCTTGGCCTTTTTTCTGAGAATATGAATGATAACACCAAAACTTTTTCTCCACTCATGGTTAGTGGTTGGGTGAAGCCACTTATTATCAAACTACTGTGTTTTTCTCAACATAATGACAACTCAAAACATCCAAATGACCCTGAGAAAAGTTTACATACCCTGGTGATTTTGGCTTAATAACATTGCACAGAAGTTGACACAAACGGGTTTGAATGGCTACAAACATCCTCAACTATGACCTGTTTGCTTATAATCAGAGTGTGTGCATAAAAGCTGAGTGAGTTTCTGCAATCCAGAAAAACTCTTGTGTCTTTCATCCAGCCATTGACGTTTCTGGATTGTGAGTCATGGGGAAAGCATAAGAATTGTCAACATATCTACATTGTTCTTTTGCATACTTCTGAAACTGAATTTTATTATGAGGACATAGGGGAGGTTTTCTTCTGATGACTGTTCCATGAAGGCCAAATTTGTGCAAGTGTCTCTGAACAGTAGAACAATGTACCTCAATTTCAGAGTCTGATAATTATTTCCGATGGTCTTTTGCATTCAAGAGAAAGTTCTGATATGCGTCTCTAGCAATCCTAGGAGCAACTCTCACTGAAATTTTGCTTGGTCTTCCAGACCATATGTTGACCTCCACTGTTCCTGTTATCTGCCATTTCTTAAAGGGAATCTGTCACCCTAAATTGGCGGGATATTTAAATGATGGCAGTCAGGTCAGATGGGCGGTGTTTTGGGTACTTGCCTTAACATGTTGTTCGCCACTGTCTCCATTATTTCTGGGAATTGTAGTCGTTGCCCTCCATATAACGCGCCTGCGCATTGCAATCTTGAATTGCGCACGCGCAGTATGTTTTGCCCGCAGATTGCAATGCGCAGGCGCGTTATATGGAGGGCAACGACTACAATTCCCAGAAATAATGGAGACAGCGGCAAACAACATGTTAAGGCAAGTACCCAAAACACCGCCCATCTGACCTGACTGCCATCATTTAAATATCCCGCCAATTTAGGGTGACAGATTCCCTTTAATTTAATTTCAAACTGAGGAAAGGGCAACTTCAAAACGCTTTGCAATCTTCTCATACCCTTCTCCTGCTTTTTGGACCTCCACCATTTTAATTTTCAAAGTGCTAGGCAGCTGCTTAGAAGAACCCATGGCTGCTGTTTTTTGGCACAAGGCTAGAGGAGGAGTAGTTTTAATAAAGCTGGGACATTTGCATTACCTGGCCTTGCCTAATGATGATAGTGAACAAGCCATAACCCTAATAGGTTAATTAAGGTCTGAAACCTTAGTCAAAGTTATCTGAGCACACAAGTCTCCAAGGATGTCCGGACCTTTGCATCTGCCCATTTTCATTTTGTAACTTTTGAAATGAAAAAAATGGCTATGCATATTTTTTTTGCCTGGAATGCAAAGGAGGTGTGTCACGTTTACCTTCGGGACTTTTGGAGATCATTTCATCTTTGGGTTTCTTGGCTATTCGTGGGCACAGTGATTTTGACCAGGGTACCCAAACTTTAACATTCCACTGTAAATCAAAACATCAGCTTGCCATGCAAAACCCCATCCCTTGTCATGAAAAAAACAAGCCCTCATACAGCTCTATCAACATAAAAATGAAAATATTAAAGGTTTGTGAAAACACAAACTTTTTTTTCAAAATCTGTATACTCATTTATCGTAACTGATGATCGAGCTGATGATAGTGCACACAGAGGCGAAGACGTGGGGCAGGAGCGACTGCACCTGTTGCTGAAGCACAAGCACCGTGCCCATCCATGACACATAGCTTACTGTCCCACTTTGCAGGGAGGCAAGGAACACCACTTCTGAAGTCACACTAGTGCGAACCTGTAGTTGTTGGATAGCAGATAATGCTTCCAGCATGCTCGCTAACCCCACTCAGTCTTCCACATGGTTCAGTCTCACCAGCCAAGAGTCTGGATCACTCAATCCTCATCCTGATCCCACCATGTCGAGTCCTAGGAGACTAGTGATTCCACAATAGGACACGACAAGGAGCCCTTTAAATCATAATTTCTTGATTGTGTCCTCTCGCTCTGCATGTTCCAAGAGGACTTGATGTTTAGTGATGTACAAAACTTTGAGCAGCGATGATCATAAGAAGATGATGGTGGAGAATGGAAAATTTAGTTTAAGGAGGTAGATGATGAGAAAACACAGTTGCTGATAAGTCATATTGTTTTTAAGTCAGCAAGTAAGGAAGACTAGCATGCTGTGGTGGAAAACCAGGCAGTGGATGACAAAGTCACTGACCCAGCCTGGGAAGCTGGCATGCAGAGCGAGGACATCAGCATTGAGGAGGGAAATTGGCAGCATCAAAACAGGCAGGAAGAGGCAGTGGAGTGGCCAGAGGGAGAAGGTGGGCAACTGTTTCGCAGAACACCGACACTCGTGAATTTCTCCGTCAAAGAGTTAAGTGTTCTCTCGTCTGGGATTTTTTTTAAAGAGGGTTCTGAAATTTTAATTCTTATGCCCTTAAACCAGAGACTTATTTATATCACACAAATGAGTTAATA
Organism: Oophaga sylvatica; assembly: GCA_033576555.1. Lineage (NCBI taxonomy): Eukaryota > Metazoa > Chordata > Amphibia > Anura > Dendrobatidae > Oophaga > Oophaga sylvatica. The sequence continues at coordinate 330,330,023 of JARQOD010000001.1, read as the reverse complement.
AATAACAATTACCACATATCTACTTTACATCTGTATCATTTTGAAACATTTTTTTAACCGTCCTAACTTCCTAACAAAAAATGATCAGCAATTTCTAATTTTTCAAAACAAAATTTCCAAAACCATTTTTAGGGACCATATCACAAGTGAAGTGACTTTGAGGGGCCTAAATGAAAGAAAATATCCAAAAGTAACATCATTCTAAACACTGCACCCCTCAAAGTCATCAAAACCACATTTAAGAAGTTTATTAACTCTTCAGGTGTTTCACAGGAATTAATGTAATGTGGAAGGAAAAATGAACATTTTACTTTTTTTCATAAAAGGGAAGGACTGCCATTTAACTTTTGGAACACAAAATTGACTGGAATCATTAGCGGACACCATGACGCATTTGGAGGGCCCTTGATGTGCCTAAACAGTGAAAGCCTCCCATTTTGGAAGCCACACCCCTCAAGGAACTTATGTAGATGTGTGGTGAACACTTTGATCTCCAAGGTGCTTCAGAGATGTTTATAACATAGACCCGTGAAAGTAAAAATCTAATTTTTCCGACAAAAATGTTTTTTTAGCCCCAATTTTTTTTTATTTTCACAAGGGTGACAGTAGAAAATGGAACACAAAAATTGTGCAATTTTTACTGAGTACATTGATACTGCACATGTGGGGGAAAGCTACTACCGTTTGACTTTTTGAAAGCAATATTGGCTGAAATCGAGAGCAGACGCCATCTTGCATTTGGAGAGCCCCTGATGTGCCTTAACAATGGAAGCCCCCACAAATGACCCCATTTTGGAAACTACACACCTCAAGGAATGTATCTAGATGTGTGTGAACCCCAGGTGCTTCACAGAAGTTTAGAACTTGGAGCCGTGAAAAAAAAATCACATTTTTTCCACAAAATGATCTTCTAGGCCCAAATTTTTTATTTTCATAAAGGGAATCTGTCACCACATTTGACCTAACTAAACTATTATTATGGGCATACATGCTATAGAATGCTGAAAAAGTCCTACCTGTGAGTCTCATATCAGATGTCTTGTTGAGAGATTATCTTTTATCACTTTATATAAATGAACTCTTCTTGGATGGTGGAAGATAACTTGGCTACTGAGCTTGTTTTACATGAAGGTGGAGTTACCATTGAGACATGTAACTAACACAGAACAGGAGAAATGAAATTTGTCTTCTTTTAGACATATTTTTTGTTTCTCAGGTTTGTATTGCAACAATATTGCAACCCTGTTTGCCTGTGAGCTGGGAGCTGAAGCTGAGAGGAGCCTGCAGATGTGTCAGTTATAACACTATGTAACACAATTTTTGTTCCTGGCTTCCAAGTGTAATATTTCAATTGCTTATGTTTAAAGACTATGGAAAAATGACTACATTCAGCACAAACTTTGATTTTATCACCACAGGCCAGAAAAATGTTGTATTTATTGTGTAAAAAAAAGAAAATTATTATATTTTCGTTCATGCGGTCTGATAAAAAGCAACACTTGCATGGTAAACAGACAAAGACAGTCAAAAATCACTCAAAAAGGTTCAGAAATGAGTAGTAGGCATAACAGGTTAGGAAAACACACTTTGGACCCAGGAACAAAAAATAAATAAAAATTTGTTACATAGTGTAATCACACAGTTCTGCTGTGATATCAGGAGAGCAAAGAGCAACCATTACATATCATATCACACTGGTAACCATTAAAATCACACTGGTAACTGCCCCTTATATTTAAAACAAGTTTTGGAGGCAGAGTTACCTTCCAAACAACATCCTCCCCAAAGCCTGGAAAAGGTCACTTACAGTAAGTACAGAAAGTATTCCGACTCTTTTAAATTTTTCACTCTTTGTTTCATTGCAGCCATTTGGTAAATTAAAAAAAGTTATTTTTTTTCTCATTAATGTACACTCTGCCCCCATCTTGACTGAAAAAAACAGAAATGTAGAAATCCCTGCGGCTCCTGGCTCTGCTCTCGTTCCACATTCTGTGGCTCTGCTCTGCTTTTGCTGCACATCCTGTGGCTCTTCTCTCTCGTCGTCCACACAAGCCTGCACCTGCCACCACTAGAGGCTTCCAGTCGAACACCAAGGTAGCGCTTAGTCACGCCCCCCAGTGTTAGCTGGTTTGTGGCACAGTGAGGCCAAATAGGTTACAAGTATGATCACTGCACCCCTAGATGAATTCACTGAGAGGTGAAGTTTGTAAAATTGGGTCACTTATGGGGGGGTTCTCCTGTTCTGGCACCTCAGGGGCTCTGCCAATGTGACATGGCACCCTCAAATCATTCCAGCAAAATCTGAACTCCAATATGGAGCTTCATCCCTTCTGAGCTTAACACTGTGCCTCAAAAGTAATTTTTAACCACATATGGGGTATCGGTGTACTCAAGAGAAATTGCACAGCAAATTTTGGGATCCATTTTCTCCTGCTATCATTGTGAAAATGAACATTGTTGTTTCAAAAATATTTTTTTTTCACTTTCATAGTTCAGCGTTGTAAAATTCTGTGAAGCACCTGTGGGTTTAAAATGCTCACCACACTTCTATATAAAATGGTCTAGTTTCCAAAATGAGGCAACTTGTAGTGGGTTTCCACTGGCAGAAACGAGACACAAAGACTACAGGTACAGGTCGGGGTATGCAGTCCCCAGGGTACAGAGACAGTACAGAACCTGGTTACTCAGTAGCAGAAAGCAGACTGAGGAGTTTGTTGCTCAGGCATCATCCTATGGGTGGAGATGCCTTAAGTACCTGATACCTCTTGGCAATAGTCTGGGGACACATTAGGAGTGTGCACACTGTCTCTATAAGACTCAGGAAGTTCAGGCGCCGCCACCCTAAGCATACAGCCAGGAAGTATGTACACAGCCAGCAGAGGACATGAGGTTCACGGCATGGAACAGGCAGAGGGCAGAACAAACAGCATGGCCGGGAGTGGAGAGTAAGATGGTGTATCAACATGATGGGAGATGGGAGGCCATGCAGTAATGCCGGCAGGGATTTTACAGTACCCCCCTTTACTCCCCCTCTTCTTCAAGCCCGTCAGGATAGTCTGCAGATGGGGTGTAGCCCAACTCTCCTCAGGACCATGCACAGTCCAGTCCATCAAGACATCCTTAGGGTAGAATGAGGCAGGAGTGATCAGGAATCCTGATTGAATGCCAAGTCTCTCTCTGCCCGACGAGGTCTGCTCCCACCACTGACGATACAATAATCTGGACCTCTTCCTCCTGATTGGTGGAAAGCAGAGACTTGAAAGCTTCCATCTTGACATCTTCATCAACCGGCCACATGGAAACTGAAGGCACCCTCACTGGGTCCATCTTCTGCCTGTTATCCAAAGAAAGACATCCTAGAGACAAGGTTGTTCCTGGAATACGATCATTGGTACAATCATTGGAGATGTGTGGAGAAATAGTCACTGATCCATTTTCTTTGGTGACGGCAGCACACCATGACTCGACGACTAGCAGACCACCATTTGACGACACTTCTGACTGAGCTTGACGTATGGGAACCAGACACCTCTCATGATTTGGTTGTTCCAAACAAAGCACCATGCTGGCTCTCCAGCCCTGAACGGGCAGTAGAGTTCTCGACTCTGAGTGACCTATGGGCATACTAGACAGCATGTTGAAGACAATCCTCTCCATGTATAATGCTCTGACTTGGAGCTGTAGTTGTTCCTGCAAGACTATACTGTTCTTAAGTAGGGCTCGGCCATCACCAGACAACACCCTCACTGGATTCTGGAGCTGTAGAGCAGGAATCACACACTGACGCTGTATGGCTTGTAGCTTTAATACTCCTGTTGAACAAAAGCTCCCACAAGGCATGGAAACAGTCTTAGACTTTAATGCAAAGGAAGTACTCTTGCCAAGGGCAGCCTCTCCTACTAGCCCAAGGTTTTGGAGTTTAAGCTTCTAAGGGCCGAGACCGTCAGGATGTTCCACACAACCACAGTGATTTCGCATTCCTTCTCATGACTGGATTCAGGCTGCTGCACTGCCAGCCCACTTTTATCAGCCTTCTTGGGTTTTGCTCAGGTAGCTGTTTTTGCAGGTTGAAGAACAGATGGTTTTGGAAGGTCACGGATAGATGTGTCGGTTTACTCACTGGTATCCTCTGTCTGGTCTGTCTCTGGAAGCTTGGGAGGGAAGACTTTGCAGAAGACGCAGAACTAAGCATATCGAAGACTTTACGGAAGGCCACCAGGAAGGCCTGTAAGTCCGAGGTGATGGATCCCCTGCTTCCCATAGGGAGTTGAGCCATTCCAAGGCATCTTCTGTTAAGTAGGACATTAGGAATCCCACCTTGACCCGATTAGAGCAAAAATGGGGAGCATACCATTCGTAGTGCTGCAAGCATTGCTCCAGGAAAACATGGCACTGCTTTGGATCCCCATCGTACCTTGGCGGATTCCCTGGGACGGATTTAACACTGGGAGCGCAAGTCACAAGTTGATTAAATACATCTGCAGAGACTGTGATTCAGGCAGGTGCAGCGAAAGTCAGGGATTCAGATCGGCTAAAAAATGTATTTGGGTGCTCATACTGGCAGAAAAAAAGGTCATCTTGTTCCAAGAGCGAAGGGCCATGGGACTCAGCAGGACCATGTCCTGAGCAAACTGTAACGCTCGTGCCCAGACTGGATGGCGCGAGCGAAGATTGTGGTCCCACTGTGCCACAAACCAGACTACCCTGGAGAGGCATGACTAAGCAACTACATTGGTGTTCACTGGAGCCTCTAGTGCTGAGGTCAGGCTTGTGCAGCAGGTAGCTGCCAGGTACCACTCCAGGGCTGTGTCTGGCAGCAGCAGCTGATCCCACTGGGGGACAGAACACTAATGACAGGTGCGGGCAAGTACTGACGGGCATGACTGGTAAGCAGGCGGGCACAGCTGGCACTCTGGCAGGCAGGCACGGCTGGCACTCTGCTGGGCAGGCAGGCATGGCTAGCACTCTGGCAGTCAGGCAGGCATGAGTAGGATATGGGAACAGGTAGGAACCAGTTCAGATTGGAGGAACGGTAACTGTTTCAGGAAGGACAGGAACATGGGCAGGTACAAGTGGGATATGGGAACAGGTACTATGAACCTGTCAGACTAGAGGGATACAGAGCCGCAGGGTGCAGAGTGAGAGCAGAGCTGTAGGGTGTGGAATGGGAGCAGAGCAGGGAAGGCAACAGACAAGAATACAAACAGGTTTAGATATAGGACTTAGTTCAGACAAGGACAGACATGGGAACAAGTTCAGGACAAAGGATTCAGGCCTGGGTATACAGCTCTGAGGGTGGAAGAAACAAGACACATAGAATACAGGTACGGACCTGGGTATGCAGCTCCCAAGAAGGCAGAGACTGGACTGGACAGGACTTGGCAACTCAGTAGCAGAAAGCAAACTTAGAGAGTTTGTTGCTCAGGCATCTTCCTATGGGTGGAGATGCCTTAAGTACCTGAAACTTCTTGGCAATTATCTAGGGAAACATTAGGAGTGTTCACACTGTCTCTATAAGACTCAGGAAGTGCAGGTGCTGCCACGCTAAGCATACAGCCAGGAAGTATGCCCACAGCCAGCAGAGGACATGAGGTTCACAGCATGGAGCAGGCAGAGGGCAAAACTCACAGCATGGCCTGGAGTGGTGAGTAAGATAGTGTATCAACCTGATGGGAGATGGGAGGCCTTGCAGTGATGCCATCAGGGATGTTACAATATTGACACCACATGCGTGCCATAGAATTTTATACCATTGGGCAGTGAAGAAAAAATAATTTTCATTTTAACCACCAAGCTTTTGTTTTAGCTCCAGATTTTACATTCTCACACTGGGAAATTGGTAAAAATGGCACCAAAATGTGTCCCACAATTTTTGCTGAATATAGAAATTCTTAATATATGGCTGTTCAGTACTGCCTAGCCATACGGCGAGATTCGGGAGGGATGGAGTTTCATTTGCCTCCTGGAGCACAAATTTTCTAGAAGAACAGAATCTCCCCTCAAGTGACCCCATTTTGGAAATTATACCGATTTGGGAATTTAACTACATGTGTAATGACAATTTTGACTCCATGGGTATTTTCCAGAAACAAGCAGCAATGGATGTTGGTGAGTGAAAATTTCAAATCTGCTATTGCAGTGCCCACACATTGTAATGCCCATTGAGTTATAGTGCCCAGTACATTGTAGTGTCCAGTATATTATGCACATATCATGCTTCTGAAGACACATACCCATGAATTAGGTGGACTCTCATCGCTACAGAAATACCAAATATGTGGATGCTGTACGTGGTTTAGGCGCACTGTGGTGTTCAGAAGGGATAGAGGCATTTTGATTTCGGAGTGCAGAATTTCTTTTGGGGGGCTTTTCCAGAGCTTTTGTACTATCATTAGTGTGGAAGCCCCCTATATTTCCGTTAATAGATGATGGACCTGAGTGGGAACTTGCTTTTTATTGATTTGAAGCTTTTATTGGTAATATTTTACATAACATTTTAGATCATGTTTATCCTGTGCTTTATGCTGAGAACTTACTTTGGGGTTTCCACTTAAATCTTTGAGTGATGTGATTGAGATGAAACCCCCGAGGGATCCATTCACTATAATGAGGCAGCAGAGTTACTCTGGACTCTGTTTGACCTCTGTTCAGCATTGTCTTTCTTTCAGAAGTGCAAAAAACTGTGGTCGACCGCGCTTTTATGCATGGCTAAAAAGATGGACACTACCTGGATAATAGGCCAGACAGCGTCACACAGTACCTCCATTTGCCTCATTATAGGGAATCTTCTGCCAGGGGTTCCATTTAAATCACGCATTTCAGAGATTTACACGGAAACCCCAGTGTAAGCACTCAGCATAGAGTACAGGATAAATATGAGTCCCGTCTTACTTCGATATTTAGGAGGCAGACTGAAAAAATCATCCAAAGGCTAAGTGCACACGTTCAGGAATGTTTGCAGAATATTCCTGAGCAAAAACGACTTTTTTCGTGGTAAAAACGCGCTTTTTTTGCGCGGATTTTGCGCGTTTTGGTGCGTTTTTTTGCGTGGATTTGATGCGTTTTTACCGCGATTTTTCCTGAACTTTCTAGGTCAATAATATAGCAGGAAAAACGCTAGAATTCCGCGAAATTAATGAACATGTTGCTTCTTTTTCCGCGATGCGTTTTTTTCGCGGAAAAAAACGCACCATGTGCACAAAAAATTGCGGAATTCATTCTAAATGATAAGATGCTTATTTCAGGCGTTTTTGACACGTTTTTTCCCGTGAAAAAATGCAAAAAAAACGCAAGTAATCCTGAAAGTGTGCACTTAGCCAAAGCTCGGTAAATTGACTTTGGCTAGGATAGCGGTGCTATGTGATGAGTGGGGGGACGTATTTGATGAGGGGAGGCGGTGAGGAGAGGTCAGAGTAGCGGCAGACTATTTTATTAACTTAATGTGTGGAGATTCCAGCAGCCAATGAGGGCACAGAAACCATCCACAACATCCAGACACAAGGGCTTCTGTCATTGGCTGCCGAAGTCATATGTCCCGCTCCATATAAAAAGAGGACATGTTGTTTTTGTGCCACTTTTGTGAGTATAACAGCACAGAGAGGCTGCTCCTGCAAGTAGTCAGATAGTTATTATGGTTTATTCTTAGCTAGTTCAGCTAGATAGGATCCTGTGTCAAATATTATGGTGCAACCAGGAGTCCACATTTCAGAATCTAAATTGTTTGCGCTAATAGTGTGATGCAGGCAGGAGTTCTCATTTCACAATCTAAATCATTTGTGCTAATACTGTGGTGCAGACAGGAGTCCACAATTCAGAATCTAAATTGTGCTAATACTATCGTGCAGGCAGGAGTCCACATTTCAGAATCTAAATAATTTGTGCTAATAGTGTGGTGCAGGAAGAAGTCCACATTTCAGAATCTAAATTATTTGTGCTAATATTGTGATGCAGGCAGGAGTCCACATTTAAGAATTTAAATCATTTGTGCTAATAATATGGTGCAGGCAGAAGTCCACATTTCAGAATCTATATACTTGAGTATAAGCCAAGATTTTCAGCCCATTTTTTAGGGATGAAAGTCCCCCTCTTGGCTTATACTCGAGTCATATACCGGAGGGTCGGCAGGGGAGGGGGAGCGCAGCTGTCCTATATACTTACCCCCTCCTGGCTCGTTCTCTGCAGCCCCTGCTCTTCTCCCACGGTCTCCAGCGCCTGTGTTCAGCCATCAGTGGTACCGCTCATTAAAGTCATGAATATGCACATATTCATGACTTTAATGAGCGGTACCACGTGACCGCTGTAGTTAGGCATAGCGCCGAAGACCACGGGAGAAGAGGGGCTGCAGAGACCACACCAGGAGAGGGTGAGTATATTCCATATTCACCTGTCCCCGTTCCACCGCTGCACGCAGTTGAGTCCTCGCGTCCTCTAGCTATTAATGTTCAGGTCAGAGAGCACGATGACGTGTTTAGTGGGCACCGCGCCCTCTGCCTGAGCATTCACTGCTGGAGGAGCCGGAATACAGCGGCGCTCAGTGCTGGACCGGGGACAGGTGAATATTGCAGGTGCCGGGCCCCGAGCCAGCGGTGACATCGGCACCTGTCCTCATAGCGCACTGGTGTCCTCGCCTGCTCAGGACACCGACACCTGGCCCCCAGCGATGAGAGGTGAGTATGTCATTTTTTATTTTAGTTGCAGCAGCAGCAGCAGCATAAGGGACCTATACTATGGGCCTCTCACAGCTTTCAACCTCTGAGACCACAAGGATGGCAACACCCTTGACCTGGTCTTTGTCCGCCTCTGTTCAATCTCCCACCTAAATAACTCACCGCTTCCACTCTCTGACCACAACATTCTCTCCTTCACGCTCACAAATCCTCCACCACCCCAGCGCACTCCCACCTACCACACATTCAGAAATCTACAAGCCATTAACCCTCAGACACTTTCAGACTCCCTACACTTATCGCTGTCCCCAATCTCCTCTTTTTCCTGTACTGATCTGGCTGTTCATCACTACAATGACACTCTTAGAAACACCTTGACCAAGTAGCACCGCTCACCCTCAGAACCTCCAAACACACAGTGAAACAGCCCTGGCTCACATTGCAAACTCGACTTCTTCAGCGATGCTCTAGGAGTGCTGAACGCCTCTGGAGAAAAACCTGCACACCAGAAGACTTCATCCACTTTAAATTCATGTTAAGAACTTATAATGCTGCCCTTCACCTCGCCAAACAGACCTACTTCACCACACTGATCTCCTCACTAGCCAACAACCCCAAGAAACTCTTTGACACTTTTCACTCCCTCCTCAGGCCAAAAGCACAAGCCCCTATCACAGACATTTGTGCTGACGACCTGGCCTCCCACTTTATAGAAAAAATAGATACTATCCGTCAGGAAATCTGCTCTCAACCACCAAGTGCTGTGACCCCATCCCACCCTGCATTTCCCCTGGCTCACTTTCCACATTTGATACCATCACAGAAGAAGAAGTCTCCAGACTCCTCTCTTCCTCTCGTCCGACTACATGCACTACCGACCCCATCCCCTCACATCTCCTCTAGTCTCTCTCTCCAGTTGTCACAACTCACCTAACTACAATCTTTAATCTCTCCTCTCCTCTGGCATTTTCCCATCCTCCTTCAAACACTCCATCGTTACTCCACTACTAAAGAAACCCACTCTTGACTAGTGTTGAGCGATATTGCTCGATATCTAAAAATATCGTATCGAAATTGTATCGCGATAGCACTAAATATCGTCGATATCCGATTTCGATAACGGAAGTCCCATGTAAGTCTATGGGAACAAAATATCGCAACAAAAAAAAACCTTTCTTTCGTTGTAAACACAAAATATACACACATAGAATACATATATATATATACATGTCATTGTGACATATACAGTCATGGCCAAAAGTTTTGAGAATGACACAAATATTAATTTTTACAAAGTCTACTGCTTCACTTTTTCTAATGGCAATTTGCATATACTCCAGAATGTTATAAAGAGTGATCAGCTTAACAGCAATTACTTGCAAAGTCAATATTTGGCTAGAAAATTAACTTTATCCCCCAAAACACATTTCAACATCATTGCAGCCCTGCCTAAAAAGGACCAGCTAACCTCTTTTCAGTGATTGCTCCATTAACACAGGTGTGGGTGTTGATGAGGACATGGCTGGAGATCAATCTGTCATGATTAAGTAAGAATGACACCACTGGACACTTTAAAAGGAGGCTGGTGCTTGGCATCATTGTTTCTCTTCTGTTAACCATGGTTATCTCTAAAGAAACACATGCAGTCATCATTGCAATGCACAAAAATGGCCTAACAGGGAAGAGTATCACAGCTAGAAAGATTGCACCTCAGTCAACAATCTATCGCATCATCAAGAACTTCAAGGAGAGAGGTTCCATTGTTGCCAAAAAGGCTACAGGGCGCCCAAGAAAGACCAGCAAGCGCCAGGACCGTCTCTTAAAAGTGTTTCAGCTGTGGTATCGGGCTACCAGCAGTGCAGAGCTTGCTCAGGAATGGCAGCAGGCAGGTGTGAGTGCATCTGCACGCACTGTGAGGCGGAGACTCTTGGAGCAAGGCCTGGTCTCAAGGAGGGCAGCAAAGAAGCCACTTCTCTCCTGAAAAAACATCATGGACAGACTGATATTCTGCAAAAGGTACAGGCAGTGGACTGCTGAGGACTGGGGTAAAGTTATTTTCTCTGATGAATCCCCTTTTCGATTGTTTGGGACATCAGGAAAATGCCTCATTCGGAGAAGACAAGGTGAGCGCTAACACCAGTCTTGTCTCATGCCAACTGTTAAGCATCCTGAAACCATTCATGTGTGGGGTTGCTTCTCAGCCAAGGGAATCGGCTCTCTCACAGTCTTGCCTAAAAACACAGCCATGAATAAAGAATGGTACCAGAATGTCCTCCAAGAGCAACTTCTCCCAACCCTCCAAGAGCAGTTTGGCGATCAACAATGCCTTTTCCAGCATGATGGAGCACCTTGCCATAAAGAAAAGGTGATAACTAAATGGCTGAGGGAACAAAACATAGAGATTTTGGGTCCATGGCCTGGAAACTCCCCAGATCTTAATCCCATTGAGAACTTGTGGTCAATCATCAAGAGACGGGTGGACAAACAAAAACCTAAAAATTCTGACAAAATGAAAACATTGATTGTGCAAGAATGGACTGCTATTAGTCAGGATTTGGTCCAGAAGTTGATTGAGAGCATGCCAGGGAGAATTGCAGAGGTCCTGAAGAAGAAGGGTCAACACTGCAAATATTGACTTGCTGCATTAACTCATTCTAACTGTCAATATAAGCTTTTGTTACTCATATGTTTGCAATTATTATATTTCTGTCTGTGATAAAAACATCTGTCAAACACACATAAAAACCAGAGGGCAGCAGATCATGTGAAAATATAATATTTGTGTCATTCTCCAAACTTTTGGCCATGACTGTATATACATATATTTATAGTTTATACACTTCTACATAGTAAAATCGACTCTAATTCAATTGCCGGGTAAAGACGTGACATACCCATAGAAGTCGACGGGCTCGGTGCCGAGTACCCGAAAACCTCTGGCTCTGTGCGACTCAACTTGGGCGTCACGAACAGGATTCTGTAGCTCGCTATAAGCGAGTCCTGTGTGCCTGAATTGCACTGGTTTTGTGCTTGAGAATTGCTAAAATCATCAGAGAATGTATTTGCCATTTTTCCGCCATATCTGCGTCACGACGAGGCACTGGTGAAGAAGAAGGGCGTGCTCTTCGTGGGTGTCACTCACTCAGTGGCGTGAAAACGATGGCCGCCCACTGTAAATGGTACTGCAATGTAACATCGTGCCCCACAGCTCTGGAGTTCCGCCTCCTCATCCTCCTCAGTGTGCGGAAACTAACACGAAGGTCCCGCCTCCCTACAAAAGAGGGGCCCTCTCCAGATATGACACATGTGACTTGGCAGAGATGGCTAATGGACACGACGAGCAGAAGTGGGAAGGGATGGAGCAGTCAGAGCTCTCCCCCCACGGAAGCGACCCGATCGCCACAGAATCACCGTTGGGCACCCGGCCTGTAAACCCTCCTACGCTGCAAGAAGCGGCGGATACCCTAAGAGGCCTGGCCCGGCACCGGGAGGAAGTCGCCAGGATGGAAGCCAGCTGGCGTGCCCTAAAAATAAACTTGGAGCGGCGCCAATCCCTCTTACCTGAAGTGTCTGTACCGGAAGGTGAGGCACCCGTTCTAGTAGAGGAGTCCTTGCAATGTGATCCGGTTGACGTTGTCGCAGTGGAGGCACCCGTTCCTGCAAAAACCGCAGCACCATCAGCAGCACCCCAGATCCCGCTGTCTGCCCCCGTCGCTGAGACAGAAGAAGCGACACCCGTCCTCATGGAGGAGGCCGCGCAGGCACCAGAGCACTACCTGCCTGTACCGGAGCCCCGACTGTCATCTGATTTAGAGCCGTCTGCTTCCTCCGCAGGGGAGCGCCGCCAGGACTGGGGGGCGACAGGAGAGCTGCCGCAAACCGGATACTGTAAGCTGCAGTGGAGTGGTGGAGACATGGAGCAACTGGTGGAGGAGAATTACAACCGGCGTCAGGAGGAAGAGTGGAGACGTTGGGAGCGGGAAGCAGAGCGACAAAGGGAGCAGCGAGAAACCCTAAAACTTCGCCAACGTCACCTGGAGAAGGACCGGGCAGATAAGGACTGGATGAGAAAGGATAAAGGAACCCTGAGTGAGCCGCGGCGTAAGGGTGCAGTACGGAGCTTTAAATTGAAAGGTGGTTGGGGCTTCATCAAGGAGCCTGGACTTTATTTAGAAGTCTTTGTGACCCGGCGGGACGTGGAGGCTCACCTCCCAGAAGGACACCCGGGGAGGGACCTGTTGCCAGGAGACTTGGTGACTTACACCCGACACTGGGGTTACAATGGGTGGTACGCCCTAAATGTTACCAGGTGCGACCCCTACTCCCCAGTGTATCAGGAACCTGTGAGACCCTCGAAGCCTTCAGCCTCCCACATCCAGGCCTCTGCAAAAGTGCCCACCCCACGCCGTAAATCTCCCCAGCCTCCCTCAGTGGTCTCCTCAGCAGCCCCAGCTATGGACATGATAAGTATAGCTGGCCCGTACCCGGCGCCTGTTAGGCACCCTGGGGTTCGTACAGTCCGGGACATAGGGCTCCAGACCCGGAGGGAGATGAAAGAGGTGGCCACACAGACCCAGATAGCGGGTCACGACGTCACTGTACAGGCCACACGACGTCATCAGGTCCTGGTGGTCCTTGGTGCCTCGGATGTTTGGCAATCTCAAGAAGAGTACCAGGTGGTACCTGGAAGAGGCCAGCCAAAGAAGTCTAAATAACCCGGACAGGGTCCCTGTATGTAAATAGTTAACTTGTTTATGTACCCGGACGGGTGAATGTTCCTAAAAAAGTTTTTTATTTTAATAAAAAAAAAATAAAACACAGTTTTCATTTCTTTTATTACTGTCTCATCCTGCGACGCCATCGATCTCCTGTAAAAAAATGAAAAAAAAAAAAAAAGTATACCACCTGACCGACGCAGTCCATAGTAACGAGTGTCCCACGACGATCCAGCTCTGCTACATCAGAATGACAGGCAGAGCCTGTCATCCCGGCGCAGCACAGCTGATTACCTGCTTCCCCGGCGGTGACGTCATCGGACTGACTGCTTTACGGCCGGGATTACCCTGCAGTCACTGCAGTTATCGCGAAAAACTGCATGTGACCGCCAGGGAGAAGATAATGGCGGCCATCAAGCAGTCCAGGACGTGACCGCCGGAGATCTTCTGCCAGGTAAGTGCCGCTGACTCCTGACAGACCCGACCGACGGACACTCACAGTGACAGTGACAAATCCGATTCGGTATTCGATAAGACGAAAATATCGAAACGAATTATCGAAAGGCCGATAGAGCTAATATCGGCCGATAGCCGATATTTGCATTATCGTATCGCTCAACACTACTCTTGACCCTTCCTGCACAAACAACTACAGACCGGTCTCCAATCTCCCCTTCATCTCTAAACTTTTGGAGCGCCTAGTATACTCCCGCCTCACCCGTTACCTCTCCACTCACTCCCTCCTAGACCCTTCACAGTCCGGCTTCCGACCCCTACATTCGACTGAAACTGCACTCATCAAAGTGACCAATGACCTTCTTACAGCAAAACGTAACGGTGACCACTCTCTGCTCATTCTACTCGACCTTTCTGCAGCTTTTGACACGGTTGACCACCGTCTCCTACTGTCTAGGCTCCAGTCACTAGGTATTAAGGACACTGTTCTCTCCTGGTTCTCCTCCTATCTTTCTGACCGCTCCTTCAGTGTCTCGTTCTCTGGCTCCACGTCATCTCCTCTTCCTCTCACTGTCGGTGTACCTCAGGGCTCAGTCCTTGGCCCCCTTCTCTTCTCTCTCTACACGGCCCCAATTGGACAGACCATCAGCAGATTTGGCTTTCAGTACCATCTTTATGCCGATGACACACAACTATACACGTCATCCCCCGACCTTACCCCGCTGTTCTAACAGA
>JARQOD010000001.1:330259788-330315351 GCA_033576555.1 Oophaga sylvatica | reverse complement strand
GTGCGTTTTTTTTGCATGGATTTGATGCGTTTTTACCGCGATTTTTACCTGAACTTTCTAGGTCAATAAATATAGCAGGAAAAACGCTAGAATTCCGCAAAATTTTAATGAAAACATGTTGCTTCTTTTTCCGCGATGCGTTTTTTTGCGGAAAAAAAACGCACCATGTGCACAAAAAATTGCGGAATTCATTCTAAATGATAAGATCTTATTTCCGGCGTTTTTGACACGTTTTTTCCCGTGAAAAAATGCAAAAAAAAACGCAAGTAATCCTGAAAGTGTGCACTTAGCCAAAGCTCGGTAAATTGACTTTGGCTAGGATAGCATGCTATGTGATGATGGGGGGGACGTATTTGATGAGGGGAGGCGGTGAGGAGAGGTCAGAGTAGCGGCAGACTATTTTATTAACTTAATGTGTGGAGATTCCACAGCCAATGAGGGCACAGAAACCTCCACAACATCCAGAACACAAGGGCTTCTGTCATTGGCTGCCGAATCATATGTCCCGCTCCATATAAAAAGAGGACATGTTGTTTTTGTGCCACTTTTGTGAGTATAACAGCACGAGAGGCTGCTCCTGCAAGTAGTCAGATAGTTAGTTATAGGTTTATTCTTAGCTAGTTCAGCTAGATAGGATCCTGTGTCAAATATTATGGTGAACCAGGAGTCCACATTTCAGAATCTAAATTGTTTGCGCAATAGTGTGATGCGGGCAGGAGTTCTCATTTCACAATCTAAATCATTTGTGCTTATACTGTGGTGCGACAGGAGTCCCACAATTCAGAATCTAAATTGTGCTAATACTATCGTGCAGGCAGGAGTCCACATTTCAGAATCTAAATAATTTGTGCTAATAGTGTGGTGCAGGAAGAAGTCCACATTTCAGAATCTAAATTATTTGTGCTAATATTGTGATGCAGGCAGAGTCCACATTTAAGAATTTAAATCATTTGTGCTAATAATATGGTGCAGGCAGAAGTCCACAATTTCAGAATCTATATACTTGAGTATAAGCCAAGATTTTCAGCCCATTTTTTAGGGATGAAAGTCCCCCTCTTGGCTTATACATCGAGTCATATACCGGAGGGTCGCAGGGGAGGGGGGCGCAGCTGTCCTATATACTTACCCCCTCCTGGCTCGTTCTCTGCAGCCCCTGCTCTTCTCCCACGTCCCAGCGCCTGTGTTCAGCCATCAGTGGTACCGCCTCATTAAAGTCATGAATATGCACATATTCATGACTTTAATGAGCGGTACCACTGACCGCTGTAGTTAGGCATAGCGCCGAAGACCACGGAGAAGAGGGGCTGCAGAGCCCACCAGGAGAGGGTGAGTATATTCCATATTCACCTGTCCCGTTCCACCGCTGCACGCAGTTGAGTCCTCGCGTCCTCTAGCTATTAATGTTCAGGTCAGAGAGCACGATGACGTGTTTAGTGGGCACCGGCCCTCTGCCTGAGCATTCACTGCTGGAGGACCCGGAATACAGCGCGCTCAGTGCTGGACCGGGGACAGGTGAATATTGCAGGTGCCGGGCCCCGAGCCAGCGGTGACATCGGCACCTGTCCTCATAGCGCACTGGTGTCCTCGCCTGCTCAGGACAACCGACACCTGGCCCCCAGCGATGAGAGGTGAGTATGTCATTTTTTATTTTAGTTGCAGCAGCAGCAGCATAAGGGACCTATACTATGGGCCTCTCACAGCTTTCAACCTCTGAGACACACAAGGATGGCAATACCCTTGACCTGGTCTTTGTCCGCCTCTGTTCAATCTCCCACCTAAATAACTCACCGCTTCCACTCTCTGACCACAACATTCTCTCCTTCACGCTCACAAATCCTCCACCACCCCAGCGCACTCCACCTACCACACATTCAGAAATCTACAAGCCATTAACCCTCAGACACTTTCAGACTCCCTACACTTATCGCTGTCCCCAATCTCCTCTTTTTCCTGTACTGATCTGGCTGTTCATCACTACAATGACACTCTTAGAAACACCCTTGACCAAGTAGCACCGCTCACCCTCAGAACCTCCAAACACACAGTGAAACAGCCCTGGCTCACATTGCAAACTCGACTTCTTCAGCGATGCTCTAGGAGTGCTGAACGCCTCTGGAGAAAAACCTGCACACCAGAAGAGTTCATCCACTTTAAATTCATGTTAAGAACTTATAATGCTGCCCTTCACCTCGCCAAACAGACCTACTTCACCACACTGATCTCCTCACTAGCCAACAACCCCAAGAAACTCTTTGACACTTTTCACTCCCTCCTCAGGCCAAAAGCACAAGCCCCTATCACAGACATTTGTGCTGACGACCTGGCCTCCCACTTTATAGAAAAAATAGATACTATCCGTCGGGAAATCTGCTCTCAACCACCAAGTGCTGTGACCCCCATCCCACCCTGCATTTCCCCTGCTCACTTTCCACATTTGATACCATCACAGAAGAAGAAGTCTCCAGACTCCTCTCTTCCTCTCGTCCGACTACATGCACTACCGACCCCATCCCTCACATCTCCTCTAGTCTCTCTCTCCAGTTGTCACAACTCACCTAACTACAATCTTTAATCTCTCCCTCTCCTCTGGCATTTTCCCATCCTCCTTCAAACACTCCATCGTTACTCCACTACTAAAGAAACCCACTCTTGACTAGTGTTGAGCGATATTGCTCGATATCTAAAAATATCGTATCGAAATTGTATCGCCGATAGCACTAAATATCGTCGATATCCGATTTCGATAACGGAAGTCCCATGTAAGTCTATGGGAACAAAATATCGCAACAAAAAAAAACCTTTCTTTCGTTGTAAACACAAAATATACACACATAGAATACATATATATATATATACATGTCATTGTGACATATATATATACATATATTTATAGTTTATACACTTCTACATAGTAAAATCGACTAATTCAATTGCCGGGTAAAGACGTGACATACCCCATAGAAGTCGACGGGCTCGGTGCCGAGTACCCCGAAAACCTCTGGCTCTGTGCGACTCAACTTGGGCGTCACAAACAGGATTCTGTAGCTCGCTATAAGCGAGTCCTGTGTGCCTGAATTGCACTGGTTTTGTGCTTGAGAATTGCTAAAATCATCAGAGAATGTATTTGCCATTTTTCCGCCATATCTGCGTCACGACGAGGCACTGGTGAAGAAGAAGGGCGTGCTCTTCGTGGATGTCACTCACTCAGTGGCGTGAAAACGATGGCCGCCCACTGTAAATGGTACTGCAATGTAACATCGTGCCCCACAGCTCTGGAGTTCCGCCTCCTCATCCTCCTCAGTGTGCGGAAACTAACACGAAGGTCCCGCCTCCCTACAAAAGAGGGGCCCTCTCCAGATATGACACATGTGACTTGGCAGAGATGGCTAATGGACACGACGAGCAGAAGTGGGAAGGGATGGAGCAGTCAGAGCTCTCCCCCCACGGAAGCGACCCGATCGCCACAGAATCACCGTTGGGCACCCGGCCTGTAAACCCTCCTACGCTGCAAGAAGCGGCGGATACCCTAAGAGGCCTGGCCCGGCACCGGGAGGAGGTCGCCAGGATGGAAGCCAGCTGGCGTGCCCTAAAAATAAATTGGAGCGGCGCCAATCCCTCTTACCTGAAGTGTCTGTACCGGAAGGTGAGGCACCCGTTCTAGTAGAGGAGTCCTTGCAATGTGATCCGGTTGACGTTGTCGCAGTGGAGGCACCAGTTCCTGCAAAAACCGCAGCACCATCAGCAGCACCCCAGATCCCGCTGTCTGCCCCCGTCGCTGAGACAGAAGAAGCGACACCCGTCCTCATGGAGGAGGCCGCGCAGGCACCAGAGCACTACCTGCCTGTACCGGAGCCCCGACTGTCATTTGATTTAGAGCCGTCTGCTTCCTCCGCAGGGGAGCGCCGCCAGGACTGGGGGGCGACAGGAGAGCTGCCGCAAACCGGATACTGTAAGCTGCAGTGGAGTGGTGGAGACATGGAGCAACTGGTGGAGGAGAATTACAACCGGCGTCAGGAGGAAGAGTGGAGACGTTGGGAGCGGGAAGCAGAGCGACAAAGGGAGCAGCGAGAAACCCTAAAACTTCGCCAACGTCACCTGGAGAAGGACCGGGCAGATAAGGACCGGATGAGAAAGGATAAAGGAACCCTGAGTGAGCCGCGGCGTAAGGGTGCAGTACGGAGCTTTAAATTGAAAGGTGGTTGGGGCTTCATCAAGGAGCCTGAACTTTATTTAGAAGTCTTTGTGACCCGGCGGGACGTGGAGGCTCACCTCCCAGAAGGACACCCGGGGAGGGACCTGTTGCCAGGAGACTTGGTGACTTACACCCGACACTGGGGTTACAATGGGTGGTACGCCCTAAATGTTACCAGGTGCGACCCTACTCCCCAGTGTGTCAGGAACCTGTGAGACCCTCGAAGCCTTCAGCCTCCCACATCCAGGCCTCTGCAAAAGTGCCCACCCCACGCCGTAAATCTCCCCAGCCTCCCTCAGTGGTCTCCTCAGCAGCCCCAGCTATGGACATGATAAGTATAGCTGGCCCGTACCCGGCGCCTGTTAGGCACCCTGGGGTTCGTAACAGTCCGGGACATAGGGCTCCAGACCCGGAGGAGATGAAAGAGGTGGCCACACAGACCCAGATAGCGGGTCACGACGTCACTGTACAGGCCACACGACGTCATCAGGTCCTGGTGGTCCTTGGTGCCTCGGATGTTTGGCAATCTCAAGAAGAGTACCAGGTGGTACCTGGAAGAGGCCAGCCAAAGAAGTCTAAATAACCCGGACAGGGTCCCTGTATGTAAATAGTTAACTTGTTTATGTACCCGGACGGGTGAATGTTCCTAAAAAAGTTTTTTATTTTAATAAAAAAAAATAAAACACAGTTTTCATTTCTTTTATTACTGTCTCATCCTGCGACGCCATCGATCTCCTGTAAAAAAATGAAAAAAAAAAAAAAAAGTATACCACCTGACCGACGCAGTCCATAGTAACGAGTGTCCCACGACGATCCAGCTCTGCTACATCAGAATGACAGGCAGAGCCTGTCATCCGGCGCAGCACAGCTGATTACCTGCTTCCCCGGCGGTGACGTCATCGGACTGACTGCTTTACGGCCGGGATTACCTGCAGTCACTGCAGTTATCGCGAAAAACTGCATGTGACCGCCAGTTAGAAGATAATGGCGGCCATCAAGCAGTCCAGGACGTGACCGCCGGAGATCTTCTGCCAGGTAAGTGCCGCTGACTCCTGACAGACCCAACCGACGGACACTCACAGTGACAGTGACAAATCCGATTCCGGTATTCGATAAGACGAAAATATCGAAACGAATTATCGAAAGGCCGATAGAGCTAATATCGGCCGATAGCCGATATTTGCATTATCGTATCGCTCAACACTACTCTTGACCCTTCCTGCACAAACAACTACAGACCGGTCTCCAATCTCCCCTTCATCTCTAAACTTTTGGAGCGCCTAGTATACTCCCGCCTCACCCGTTACCTCTCCACTCACTCCCTCCTAGACCCTTCACAGTCCGGCTTCCGACCCCTACATTCGACTGAAACTGCACTCATCAAAGTGACCAATGACCTTCTTACAGCAAAACGTAACGGTGACCACTCTCTGCTCATTCTACTCGACCTTTCTGCAGCTTTTGACACGGTTGACCACCGTCTCCTACTGTCTAGGCTCCAGTCACTAGGTATTAAGGACACTGTTCTCTCCTGGTTCTCCTCCTATCTTTCTGACCGCTCCTTCAGTGTCTCGTTCTCTGGCTCCACGTCATCTCCTCTTCCTCTCACTGTCGGTGTACCCCAGGGCTCAGTCCTTGGCCCCCTTCTCTTCTCTCTCTACACGGCCCCAATTGGACAGACCATCAGCAGGTTTGGCTTTCAGTACCATCTTATGCCGATGACACACAACTATACACGTCATCCCCCGACCTTACCCCCGCTGTTCTACAGAACACCACCGACTGTCTGTCCGCAGTCTCCAACATCATGTCCGCTCTCTATCTGAAACTTAACCTTTCCATGACTGAACTGCTTCTGCTCCCGCCATCTAATAACCTCCCTAAATCTGACATTTCCCTCTCTGTGGGCGGCACCATAATAACACCCCGGCAGCAGGCTCACTGTCTGGGTGTTATGTTTGACACCAATCTCTCCTTCACCTCCCATATACAATCTCTTGCCCGCTCTTGCCGTCTACACCTAAAGAACATCTCTAGAATCCGCCCTTTCCTCACAATGGAAACAACAAAAACCCTCACTGTAGCATTGATCCACTCCCGCCTGGACTACTGCAACGCACTATTACTTGGCCCCCCATCACTCGACTATCCCCTCTCCAGTCCATCCTTAATGCAGCAGCCAGGGTCATCCATCTGGCTAATCGGTACTCGGACGCGTCCGCTCTTCGCCAGTCCTTACACTGGCTGCCCATTCATTATAGGATCCAATTCAAAGTACTGGTTCTCACCCACAAATCTCTCCACAGTGCAGCACCCCCCTACATCTCCTCCCTCATTTCTATCTATCGGCCCAACCGACTGCTGCGCTCTGCAAACGACTTTTCGACTAACCTCTGCACTAATCCGTACCTCCCACTCCCGACTCCAAGACTTCTCCCGTGCTGCGCCAATCCTCTGGAATGCTCTACCCCAAGAAATTAGGACTATCCACAATTTGCATGGTTTCAGGCGCTCCCTCAAAACACATTTGTTCAGAGCGGCCTATCACATTCACTAACCAAAGTCATTCTATGTGTAAGTGTGTGTGTGTAGCCCATTCACTATCTCCATCCATCCCTCACTCCCTCAAGATGGCTGGACCATCATTGTAAATGCACCATTGTATATATACACCTGTACTTTGTATCTCCCCACCTCATTGTAGATTGTAAGCTCTCACGAGCAGGGTCGGCTTATTTTGCTTTAATTATTGTATTGTTAACGTTGTTACCTATGACTTGTGTTTTGAATTTGTTAAACTGTAAAGCGCTGCGGAATATGTTGGCGCTATATAAATAAAGATTATTATTATTATTATATGGGGCATAATCTATGGAGCACATGGGGCATAATCTGTGGAACATATGGGGCATAATCTATGGAGCATATGGGGCATAATCTGTGGAACATATGGGGCATAATCTGTGGAACATATGGGGCATAATCTGTGGAGCATATGGGGCACAATACAGGGGGCAGAATATGGGGCATAATACATGGGCAGCATATGAGGCATAATCTATGGAGCATCATATGAGGGCATAATGCATAGGCAGCATATGGGGCACAATCTATGGAGCATCATATGGGGGCATAATACATGGGGCAGCATATGGGGCACAATACATGAGCAGCATATGGGGCATAATACATGGGGCAGAATATTTTGCATAATACATGGGGCAGCATATGGTGCACAATACATGGGCAGCATATGGGGCACAATACATGGGCAGCATATGGGGCAGAATATGGGGCACAATACATGGGCAGCCTATGGGGCATAATACATGGGGCAGCATATGGGGCACAATACATGGGGCAGCATATGGGGCATAATACATAGGGCAGAATATGGGGCCTAATACATGGGCAGCATATGGGGCATAATACATGGGGCAGAATATGGGGCATAATACATGGTGCAGCATATGGGGCATAATACATGGGGCAGCATATGGGGCACAATACATGGGCAGCATATGGGGCATAATACATGGGGCAGAATATTTTGCATAATACATGGGGCAGCATATGGTGCACATTACATGGGCAGCATATGGGGCACAATACATGGGCAGCATATGGGGCAGAATATGGGGCACAATACATGGGCAGCCTATGGGGCATAATACATGGGGCAGCATATGGGGCACAATACACCCTGCCACGATCTTCCACACGTTTTTGCAACCCTGTCAACCTCATACCTATCCATCCACACACCCCTCCCCCAGTCCCCCTACCCGGAGCACTATGGAACGCACGCTCCGTCTGCAATAAACTGTCATTTGTCCACGACCTCTTTATCACCAACAAACTCTCCTTCCTTGCCATCACTGAAACCTGGCTCACCCCCTCTGACACAGCCTCTCCAGCTGCGCTCTCCTATGGCGGATTTCATCTTTCTCACACCCCTCGCCCCAGCAACAAACGTGGTGGAGGAGTTGGCTTACTCCTGTCTGATACCTGCTCCTTTACCCCTATTCAAATTCCACCCTCCGCTGCTATTCCCTCGTTCGAAGTGCACTCCGTCCGCATCTATTCCCCCTCCAACCTCCAACTGGCTGTCATTTACCGCCCCCCGGAACTAGCCATCTCCACCTTTCTCGACCACTTCACCACCTGGCTACTCCATTTCCTCTCTGCTGACATCCCACCATCATCATGGGCGATTTCAACATCCCCATTGACACTTCCACCCCGGCTACCTCTAAACTTCTTTCGCTCACAGCTTCCCTTGGCCTCACTCAATGGTCCTCTGTGGCCACTCACAAAGGCGGTCACACGCTGGACCTTATCTTCACCCGTCTCTGTTCCCTCACTAATCTCACTAACTCCCCACTCCCCCTGTCTGACCACAACCTACTGACATTCTCTTTCCTCTCCTCTGTTAGTACGCATCCCCCACTCCACAAACTCACCCACCCTCGCAGAAATCTCAAACACCTCAATTTACAATCGCTCTCTGAGTCCCTCCTCCCTCTCACAGACATAGCCTCACTTAATGACACAGATGCTGCTGCCACATTTTATAACACCACAATAAAAACCACACTTGATTCGGCCGCCCCCCTCATGCAGAGCAAAACTCGTACAATCAACAGGCAGCCCTGGCTGACCGGCCTGACCAAAGAACTGAGACGGGCTTCCAGGGTTACCGAGCGGAGATGGAAGAGAACCCACTCCATCGAGCACTTCAACGCATACAAGCAGTCCCTTGCCAGCTTCAAGTCCACGCTCTCTGCCGCAAAACAAACTTACTTTGCATCTCTCATATCCTCCCTGTCTCACAACCCTAAACAGCTCTTCAACACTTTCAATTCTCTACTCCATCCCACAGCACCTCCTCCCTCTCCTCTCATTTCTGCCGAAGACTTTGCCTCCTTCTTTAAGCAAAAGATTGATACTATCAGAGAAGGCTTTGGCCCACAGCCCCCAATGCCCCTCTTAGCCACTCAGCCCTGTTCTTCCAAAACCAGCTTCACCACCATGACAGAAGATCAGCTCTCCACTCTCCTGTCAAGATCACACCTCACCACTTGCGCGCTTGACCCACTCCCGTCCCACCTCATCCCTAACCTTGCCACAGTCTTCATCCCTACTCTCACACACCTCTTCAACCTTTCACTTACAAATGGTGTCTTTCCTTCATCCTTCAAACATGCCTCAATCACCCCGATCCTCAAAAAGCCCTCCCTCGACCCATCCTCAGCGTCTAGCTATCGCCCGATATCTCTTCTCCCTTCGCCTCAAAACTACTGGAACAGCATGTATATCTTGAACTGTCCTCCCACCTTTCCTCCTGCTCCCTCTTTGACCGGTTACAATCAGGCTTTCGACCGCATCACTCAACTGAAACTGCCCTAACTAAAGTCACCAACGACCTACTAACCGCCAAGAGCAAGCGACACTACTCTGTCCTCCTTCTCCTGGACCTGTCTTCTGCCTTTGACACCGTAGACCATTCCCTCCTCCTACAGATTCTCTCATCTCTTGGCATCACAGACTTGGCCCTATCCTGGATCTCATCATACCTAACAGACCGAACTTTTAGTGTCTCCCTCTCACACACCACCTCCTCACCTCGCCCCCTGTCTGTCGGTGTTCCCCAAGGCTCAGTCCTAGGACCCCTACTCTTCTCCATCTACACCTTCGGCCTGGGACAGCTCATAGAATCCCATGGCTTGCAGTATCACCTCTACGCCGATGACACGCAGATCTACCTATCTGGACCTGACCTCACCTCCCTACTGACCAAAATCCCACAGTGTCTGTCTGCTATCTCAGCCTTCTTTTCTGCTCGCTTTCTCAAACTGAACATGGACAAAACAGAATTCATCATCTTTCCCCCACCTCATTCTACCCCTCCACCAGGCCTATCCATCAATGTCAATGGCTGCTCGCTTTCCCCTGTCCCACATGCTCGGTGCCTTGGGGTGATCATCGACTCTGCCCTCTCTTTCAAACCACATATCCAAGCCCTCGCCACCTCCTGCCGCCTCAAACTCAAAAATATTTCCCGGATCCGCTCATTCCTCAACCATGAAACCACAAAAACACTAGTGCACGCCCTTATCATCTCCCGCCTCGACTACTGCAACCTCCTACTGTCTGGCCTCCCCTCTAGCACTCTGGCACCACTCCAGTCCATCCTACACTCTGCTGCACGACTAATCCACCTGTCTTCCCGCTATTCCCCAGCCTCCCCACTATGCCAGGCCCTTCACTGGCTTCCTATTGCCCAGAGGCTCCAGTTCAAAACCTTAACCATGACATACAAAGCCATCCACAACCTTTCTCCTCCATACATCTGTGACATGGTCTCCCGCTACCTACCTACACGCAACCTTCGATCCTCTCAAGATCTCCTTCTCGACTCCCCCCTCATCTCTTCTTCCCACAACCGCATACAAGACTTCTCCCGGGCTTCCCCCATACTCTGGAACTCTCTGCCACAACACATCAGACTCTCACCAACAACGGAGACCTTCAAGAAAAACCTGAAGACCCACCTGTTCCGACAAGCCTACAACCTGCAATGATCCTCAGTGTACTGAACCATCGCACGACCAGCTCTACCCTCTCCTAGTGTATTCTCACCCATCCCTGTAGACTGTGAGCCCTCGCGGGCAGGGTCCTCTCTCCTTCTGTACTTGTGTGTCCCTTGTCTAGCACATGTTTATTGTATCTGTCTATATTTTTCCCTTTTCATATGTAAAGCGCCATGGAATAAATGGCGCTATATAAATGTATAATAATAAAATAATAATAATAAAATACATGGGGCAGCATATGGGGCATAATACATAGGGCAGAATATGGGGCCTAATACATGGGCAGCATATGGGGCATAATACATGGGGCAGAATATGGGGCATAATACATGGGCAGCATATGAGGCATAATCTATGGAGCATCATATGAGGGCATAATGCATAGGCAGCATATGGGGCACAATCTATGGAGCATCATATGGGGGCATAATACATGGGGCAGCATATGGGGCACAATACATGGGCAGCATATGGGGCATAATACATGGGGCAGAATATTTTGCATAATACATGGGGCAGCATATGGTGCACAATACATGGGCAGCATATGGGGCACAATACATGGGCAGCATATGGGGCAGAATATGGGGCACAATACATGGGCAGCCTATGGGGCATAATACATGGGGCAGCATATGGGGCACAATACATGGGGCAGCATATGGGGCATAATACATAGGGCAGAATATGGGGCCTAATACATGGGCAGCATATGGGCATAATACATGGGGCAGAATATGGGGCATAATACATGGTGCAGCATATGGGGCATAATACATGGGGCAGCATATGGGGCACAATACATGGGCAGCATATGGGGCATAATACATGGGGCAGAATATTTTGCATAATACATGGGGCAGCATATGGTGCACATTACATGGGCAGCATATGGGGCACAATACATGGGCAGCATATGGGGCAGAATATGGGGCACAATACATGGGCAGCCTATGGGGCATAATACATGGGGCAGCATATGGGGCACAATACATGGGGCAGCATATGGGGCATAATACATAGGGCAGAATATGGGGCCTAATACATGGGCAGCATATGGGGCATAATACATGGGGCAGAATATGGGGCATAATACATGGTGCAGCATATGGGGCATAATACATGGGGCAGCATATGGGACATAATACATGGGGTAGCATATGGGGCATAATATATGGGGTAGCATATGGGGCATAATATATAGGGCAGCATATGGGGCATAATATATGGGGCAGCATATGGGGCTCCTGATTCAATATGGCTATTCAAAAACATTTAACCTACTTTAATTTTACTTTTATTGGTATCTATTTTTAATTTTGAAATTTACCAGTAGCTGCCTCATTTTCCACCCTAGGCTTGTACTCGAGTCGATAAGTTTTCCCAGTTTTTTGTGGCAAAATTAGGGGGGGTCGGCTTATACTTAAGTCGGCTTATACTCGAGTATATACAGTATTTTTGCTAATATTGTGATGCAGGCAGGAGTCCACATTTGAGAATCTAAATCGTTTATGCTAACACTGTGATGCAGGCAGGAGTCCACATTGCAGAATCTACATTGTTTGTGCTAATAGTATGGTGCAGGCAGTAGTCCACATTTGAGAATCTAAATCGTTTGTACTAATACTGTGATGCAGGCAGGAATCCACATTGCAGAATCTACATTGTTTGTGCTAATAGTGTGATGCAGGCAGGAGTCCACATTTCACAATCTAAATTGTTTGTGCTAATACTGTGGTGCTGTCACGCTGTCTCTTTATACAGGAGAACCGGGGTCTATGCTGACCCTAAGCTGGGAGCCTGACTAATCCCTCTACCTGGAGGTACTGTTGATGGTGCAGAGGTCCAGGCCGCCAGCGTAACCCTATCTCCTGTGAATCCCTAACCACTGTAATCTAGTCCTGAGAAGGACCCTGATTACCACCACAGGGATAAGGAAGGTATCTGCCTTCACACACAGTATAAGACAAACGAGACAGTACAAGGGGTAAATAAAAGAACACCTTGCATACAAAACTACCAATACAGAGGGAACACAAACGGGTAGGGAGATAACTAATAAAGCGAGGACAGGAGAAAACCACAACAGGTATTCTTAGCTTAGACTTCTCAATACGATCCGCTCTGCTGGTCTGCATGAAAGCTTTCACCGACACTTCCCCAGCAGACAGGCAGGTATTTGAAGGAAACCAATTAACAAAACATTAATTGCAGCTGAGCGAGGCTGGTCAGTCCAGCACAGAGAGAGAAAGAATTAACTCCCTCAGTGCCGAAAAACACCCAGCACCAGAAACTCAGCTGTGCGAAGTCAGGGTGTGCAATCGCGACGATCTTCGCAGCGACACACCCGTGACAGGTGCAGGCAGAAGTCCACATTTCAGAATCTAAATTTGCTAATACTGTCATGAAGGCAGGAGTCCACATTTCAGAATCTAAATCATTTGTGCTAATAGTGTGTTGCAGGCAGAAGTTCACATTTCAGAATCTAAATTATTTGTGCTAATATTGTGCATGCAGGAGTCCACATTTCAGACTCTATATCATTTGTGCTAATATTATGATGCAGGCAGGAGTCCACATTTAAGAATCTAAATCATTTGTGCTAATAATATGGTGCAGACAGAAGTCCACATTTCAGAATGTAAATAGTTTGTGCCAATACTGTTTTGGCGGAAGCAGTCCACATTTAAGAATCTAAATCATTTTTGCTAATACTGTGATGCAGGCAGAAGTCCACATTGCAGAATCTACATTGTTTGTGCTAATAGTGTGGTGCAGGCAGGAGTCCACATTTCAGAATTTAATCATTTGTGCTAATAGTGTGGTGCAGGCAGAGGTCCACATTTCAGAATCTAAATCAATTGTGCTAATATAGTGGTGCTCTCAGGAGACCACATATCAGAATCTAAATTGTTTGTGCTAATACTGTGGTGCAGGCAGAAGTCCACATTTCAGAATCTAAAGAATTTGTGCTACTATTGAATTGCAGGCAGGCGTCCACATTTCAGAATGTAAATTGCTTGTGTTGAAATGTGATGCTGACAGAAGTCCACATTTCAAAATCTAAATCAATGGTGCTAATACTGTTGTGCAGGCAGTAGTCCACATTTCAGAATCTAAATTTTGATAATATTGTGGTGTAGGCAGGAATCCAAATTTCAGAATCTAAATAGTTTGTGCTATTACTGTTTTGCAGGCAAGAGTCCACATTTAACAATCTATATAATTTGTGCTAATAGTGTGATGCAGGCAGGAGTCTACATTTCAGAATTCAAATCATTTGTGCTAATACTGTGATGCAGGCATGAGTCCACATTTCAGAATCTAAATTGCTTGTGCTAATATTGTGATGCAGGCAGGAGTCCACATTTCAGATTCTAAATTGTTTGTGTTAATACTGTGGTTAAGGCAGGAGT
Organism: Oophaga sylvatica; assembly: GCA_033576555.1. Lineage (NCBI taxonomy): Eukaryota > Metazoa > Chordata > Amphibia > Anura > Dendrobatidae > Oophaga > Oophaga sylvatica. The sequence continues at coordinate 330,301,147 of JARQOD010000001.1, read as the reverse complement.
CCACATTTTAGAATCTAAATTATTTGGGCTAATAGTGTGGTGCAGCCATGAGAGTCCATATTTGAGAATCTAAATAGTTTTTGCTAATAGTGTGGTGAGGCCAGGAGAGTCCACATTTCAGAATATATCATTTGTGCTAATAGTGTTGTCCAGGCAGGAATCCACATTTCAGAATCTAAGTCATTTGTGCTTATAGTGTGGTGCAGGCAGGAGTACACATTTCAGAATTTAAATTGTTTGTACTAATAGTGTCGTGCAGGCAGGAATCCACATTTCAGAATCTAAGTCGTTTGTGCTAATAGTGTGGTGCAGGCAGGAGTCCACATTTCAGAATCTAAATCGTTTGTGCTAATATTGTGGTGCAGGCAGGAGTCCACATGTCAAAACATAAATCTTTTGTGCTAATAGTGTGGCACAGGCAGGTGTCCATATTTCAGAATCTAAATTGTTTGTGCTAATTCTGTGGTGCAGCCAGGAGAGTTCACATTTCACAATTTAAATAATTTGTGCTAATAGCGTGGTGAAGGCAGAAGTTCACATTTCAGAATCTAAATAGTTTGTGTTAATAGTCTGGTGCAGCCATGAGAGTCCATATTTTTGAGCCTAAACCATCCGTGCTAATAGTGTGGTGCAGCCAAGAATCCACATTTCAGAATGTAAATCCTTTCTGATAATAGTGTGGTAAAGAAACCAGGACTCATTTCTGAATCTAAAGCCTGTCTGGTAACAGTGTGGTCCAGTTACCATACACATTTCTGAATCTAAATCCTTTCTGTTTATAATGTGGTCCAGACTAGGGATGAGCGAATATTTCAATATTCGGTTCAGCTCACGAATGTTGATTTTAAATTATTCACCAATTTAATCATCGATTAAAATGCAGAATATAGCCAAACATACACAGCACAAAAGCCGATGTTTCACACGCTGTGTTACAGCAAGGGAAACACCGGTGTAGCGCTTCTGATTGGTGGTGAAATCATTACCGCTGGTCAGAGAGCCGCGGTTCCCATGCTGTCAGAAGACAGCGTGAGCCCGCAGCAGTGATTGGAGGTATAAAGTTTACCTCCGGTCACTGGTGTCAGCGGGTGGGACTACAGCTCCCCTCAGCTGACACTTGCTGCCTCTAATAACAGTGAGAACAGGAGCGGCAGATGGGAGTATTCATCAGCCGCTCCTGCGCTGTAAATAAATAATTAAAAAAAAAAAATAGCAGAGCCGACCTGAATCCCATTCACTTGAATGGGGGGCCCGACAATACAATATTTGACACGCTGTCATGTGCATGACAGCACGGCAAACACCACGTCTGATCGGTGGTGAACTCATCCCTGCCGGTCAGAGAGCCGCGGTTCCCACACTGTCAAAAGACAGCGTGAGCGCTCAGCTGTGATCGGAGGTATACAGTTTACCTCCAGTCACTGATGTCAGCTGATGGGACAACCGCTCCCATCATCCAACTTCTGCTGCTGCTAATAACAGTGAGAGCATGTATGGCTGATGGGTGTATTCATTAGCCAGCTCCTGCACTGTAAATAAATGATTTTGAAAAAAAAACTGCGTGGAGTCTCCCCTATTTTTGATAACCAGCCAGGCAACACTCACACCTGGGGCTGCAACCCTCAGCTGTCAGCTTCATCAAGGCTGGATATCAAGACTAGATGGGTCCACACGCTGTTTTTTAAATTATTTAATAAATTATTTAAAAAAATGGCATGGGGTCCCCCCCATTTTTCACAACCAGCCTTGCTAAAGCAGACAGGTGGGGCCTGGTATTCTCAGGCTGGAAAGAGCCCATGGATATTGCCGCTCAGCCTAAAAAATAGCAGCCTGCAACCGCCCAGAAAAGGTACATCTATTATTTGCACCAAATATGGTACTTTGCCCTGTTCTTCCCACTTGCCCTGTAGTGGTGGCAAGTGGAGTTCATATTTGTGGGGTTTATGTCCCATTTGTATTGTCCAGTGACATCAAACCCACGGATTAGTAATGGAGAGGCGTCTATAAGACGCCTCTCCATTACTAATCCTATAGTTGTATGGCAAATAAAGACACAACTAGAATAAAGTCCTTTACTTAAAATAAAACAAAACACACTTTTATTTTTAATTTAAAAATAACAAACACAGTTATACTCACCTAACGCCCATTCCATTGAACCCTTTGTCTCCTGTAATAAAACAAAAATAAAAATAAATATTCACCTGCTCGTCGTTCTATCCCACGCCGTAATCAATGTCTGGCGGATAAACAATTTTCAACCTGTACGGTGCCAAGATGTGACCATCCAGGCTTGCGAACCACTGTGAAATGAGCTGCTGTGAGCACAGCATCAGTGACTGCGGTGAAGTCATCGAGGTTACCGCAGATCACCGAGACTGCGTTTCCAGCTGGGCCAATAAACTGCAGTGATATCGGTGAGATCCCCACTAGCACAGTGAGAAAAGTCTCACGGGGCAGAAGCGATTTCATCGGAGATCAAATTCACCGCAGTGAAATTCTCACGGTGAACTGCGGTGAACTCGACTCTGCCCCATGAGACTTTTTCTCACTGTGCTAGCGGGATCTCACCAAAGTCACCATAGTTCATTGGCCCAGCTGGCATGCATAAAAAACAAACAAACATCCTTTTAAAATTAAAACCATATCCATTTTGATGACATCATTATATGTAAATATCAAATATAGAAAAGTGTATGCAACAAAAACATTAATAATAAATCAATAAATATATATTAAGTCACAATGATAATTCATACCAATAGATAAACTAGTGTTAGCTTTTATAATCCAAAGTTTTTCTTTATTCAGCAACTATTTTCTCCAGCTACAACCCCATTTGGGCTTCAAAACCCTTTAAATTTCAAAGAAATGGAAGGAACCCAGACCTCCATGGTGTGTTTCTATGAAATATTTGGCACAAACTTAATAAAGTTAACAGCATTTTCAAAAATACGAGATTTCAATTTTCTAATAGTACTTTCCAATCTATGTTGAAATGCGTCAACTTTGCCATCGCCTTATATTTTGATTTTTTTATATATATGAAGACCAAATGAAGTAACTTTTATTCATTTATTTTTTCAGCCACATTTGTCTTTTTTCTTTTTTTATTTAAAACTAGAACACAACCAGTTTCGACTTCTTAGGCTGGGATCACACATGCGACGAAAACGTCCGACGCTCGCATGTGAAATCCCAGCTCTGGCGCCGGCACTCGGGAGTGGAGCGAGCGGCTGCATATAAATACATGGAGCCGCACACTCCACTCCCGAGTGCCGGCGCCAGAGCTGGGATTTCACATGCGAGCGTCGGACGTTTTCGTCGCATGTGTGAGCCCAGCCTTAGGCTGTGGTTCCACGATCCGGAACCACAGCGCTTTGGACGGAACGGAAAGTCCGCTCCGCCCAAAGCCCCGCCCCCTAGTGAACCGCGGTCAATCCGGATGTGTTCATGGAACACATCCGGAACACATCCGGAATGACCGCAGGCTACACAGGCCTGTGTTATTTCCCTTGCGGCGACGCAGCGTCCGCATGTCCGTTAACGCAGGTCTGCCGCCTGCGTGTTTTTAAGCATAGTGGAGACGGGATTTCTTGAAATCCCCTCCACTATGCCGTAACATCTGGACGCTGAGTGTTTGACGCTGCGCCAGCGCACAGCGTCAAACACGCAGCAATTACTGAAGCATTCCGGATCGTGGAAACACACCCTTAGAGTCTTCCTCAGGTATAATATCATGCATATAAACAGATCTATCTGAACACATTTTATAGCAGATCTCCCTGCATGTCATTTTGGGTGGGGGCTGAAAGATCTGTTTTTCAGACAAAGGCCGGGGTCACATTGGCGACTAAATCGTACCACTGCAAAGCGATGAAATCTCGCATTGCAGTGGGACCAATGTTAATCTATGGAGCAGCTCCCAGTATCCGATTTTTTGTGGTCCGTTTTAAACGTGCGAGTGCAATCGCAGCATGCTGCGATTGTCACCGATTGTGGGTCGACTATCGCCAATGCAAGTCAATAGGAGCACTGAAAAATCGGATTACAAACGGACCGCACGTGTGACTTGCGATTAAATCGCACCTGAGTCCTTTAGAAAAGCCGGCAATTCATCCCCGGCTATACTGTAAAATCACACTGACAGCTTTAATAAAGAACAGAAACATTACATATACACACATAGAATATATATATATATATATATATATATATACATGTCATTGTGACATATATATATATATATATACATATATTTATAGTTCATAGACTTCTACATACTGTAATAGCCGCTAATTCAATTGCCGACTTTTGTGAAAGTACAGACCCAACATGAAATGACACATGGTTTGCATACAGTTAACCAAGTCATTTCATGTAGTTTGATATATGGTTTTAACTTACAATTACATGAGTGTATGTGTGCAAAATTGCAGACATGTAGGCGTTAATTAAAGGTTTAAATTCGTTGAAAAAAAATGCGTGGGCTCCCGCTGTATTTTCTCCACCAGACAGACAAAGCAAGCGAGTGGGGGCAAATAATAATAGCCCAGGGAGGGTGCATTTATTTTTTGCCCCCCCTGGCTACTAACATCTGCCCCCAGCCACCCCAGAAAAGGCAAATCTATAATTAGATTAGCCCTTTATGGCACTTTGCCCTTCTATTCCCATTGCCCTGTAGAGGTGGCGAATGGGTTATTAAGGGGTTAAAGCCACCTTGCTATTGAAAGGTGACTTTAAGCCAGGTTAATAATTGAGAGCTGTCAATTAGACAACTATCAATTATTAATCCTATTGTATGAAAGAAAATCAAACAACACACTTTAATAAAAAATCATTTTAATGAAATAAGCAAACAGTTTTTGACCATCTTTTATTTTCCTGCTAAAACCATTTCCTGTAATAAAAATAAAATAAAAAAGCAATATGATTCCTACCTATCCGATACACAGTCAGGTCCCACGCTGTAATCCATCAGAAAGGGTTAACAGGTTACAGCTAGCAGGCAGCTAATGCTGCCTGCTGAGCTGTAACACCCTGAATGAATAAGTTCCTCTCCTGGCGACAGGAGAGGAAGTGATTAATGTGTGACGCTTAATTGATTGCTTCCCACAGTAATCAGTTCAGGTCAGGTCACCCGGGGACACCGCACAGCACAGTGACGTTATAGATTTGCCTTTTCTGGGGTGGCTGGGGGCAGATGTTAGTAGCCTGGGGGGCAAAAAATAAATGCACCCTCCTTGGGCTATTATTATTTGCCCCCACTCGCTTGCTTTGTCTGCTGGTGGACAAAATACAGCGGGAGCCCACGCTTTTTTTTTTCAACAAATTTAAACCTTTAATTAAACCCTACATGTCTGCAATTTTGCACACATACACTTATGTAATTGTAAGTTAAAACCATATATCAAACTACATGAAATGACATGGTTAACTGTATGTAAACCATGTGTCATTTCATGTCGGGTCTGTACTTTCACAAAAGCCGGCAATTGAATTAGCGGCTATTACAGTATGTAGAAGTCTATGAACTATAAATATAAATATATATATATATATATATATATATATATAATAAATATGTGTTCTATGTGTATATATCTATTCTTTATTTTGTGATTTAAATACTATTCATTTGGATCCATTATATGTCGGTTTTGCAAGCCTGCGAGAAAATCTCGAAAGTCGGATGTAAATCGGATGTTACAACTACGGTCAGATGCAACTAAATCGCATCTTTCCAGGAAAATCGGATGCCAGACGGATGACTGTTCATGACATTTTGCTGCGATAATCGACCGACTAAAACGGTCAAATTTTTTAGTCGGTGTGTGTGACCCCAGCCATACCCAGATACTCAGATATGCAAGATTTCGCACTCTGAGGAATCTAACAAAACCCATATACCAAATGAATCTTGTAAAGAAAAAATTACACACAAAAAACACCCAAAAAATTTTTTTTCAAACAATAAAAAATAATTTTTTCACTCAAAGTTTTTTCTTTTCTAAAAACACTATAAATATAATTATACATATGTAAAATTTCTTTAAAATGTTATTAAACATACTAGATTATGATTTCATATGAAAATATAAAATCCTACAAACATATACATTATAGCAAAATGTAAAACTCTTCCTTTTTACATGTTATAACTATTTCCAAAGACCAAATGGAATTTTTCAATATTTCATTCATGCAAATAAAAAATAGTAGTTTTTTACCTGTCGATTTATTTATGTTAGACATCATATACCTCTACAACATCATTTAATACATCCGGGTATAATGTACCCAGACGGAAGATCCAATATGATTCTTTCTGGTTTAACTTTTGTACCCTATTAGTATAATTTTCAGGTATTTGCGCCAGCGGGGTTACGGAAATATTGAATGTTTTATTATGCTTCAAACATAAGTGCCGGTATAAGCTCTGTTTTAAAAAGCCATTTTTAGTATAGTGTCTATGGCCATTCATACGGCATCGTAAGGACTGAGTGGTCCGACCCACGTATTGCAGGCCACAGGCACAGGTAATAACATATATCACAAAATCACTATCACACGTTATTTTTTGTGTGATCGCTATGGTTTCACCTGTACTATACGATGTGATATATTGAGTCATATGATTGATGATTTTACATTTACAACATTTTCGGGAACCACATCGATAGATACCCAGTTTGAAAGCATCCGTTTTATTTATCCTAATTTTTTCTTTTTGCTTTATACATTCCCGTTCCCTATCTATGGTCATTCTGAGATTGCTAGGGCAATTATACCCTTCACCGTTTGGCCCCTACGAAAGGTAATATTGGGTCTATCTGGTAGAAGTTTTTTCAAAAATGTATCCTTTTTCAACAGGTACCAATATTTATTTAAAATGTTTCTTATCTCCGTATTACTGCAATTAAAAGCAGTAATGAAATTATACTGCCACCCATCTTTTTTCTTTCATTATTCTTATTTTTGTTTTTATTACCGTATATACTCGTGTATAAGCCGAGATTTTCAGCCCATTTTTTAGGGCTGAAAGTCCCCTTCTCGGCTTATACGTGGGTCATATACGGGGGGTCGGCGGGGGAGGGGGATCGGGGTGTCGGATCATACTCACCCCTCCACCGGCGTGGTCTCTGCAGCCCCCCTGCTTCTCCCACGATCTCCGGCTCCTTCCTGCAGCGGTCACATGGTACCGCTCATTAAAGTCATGAATATGCACATATTCATGACTTTAATGAGCGGTACCATGTGACCGCTGTAGGAAGGAAGCGCTGTGGAGAGCGCCGGGAGAAGAGGAGAGGCTGCAGAGACAGCGCCGGCGGAGGGGTGAGTATAGCGATATTTACCTGTCCCGTTCCACCGCTGCTTCCTAGTCTGACTCCTCTGGCTGTGAATGATCATGCAGAGGGCGCGATGACGTCGTTAGTCAGCGCCCCGCCCCCTGCCAGATCATTCACAGCCAGAGGAGTCTGACGAGGACGCAGCGGTGCAGAGAGGACAGGTAAATATCTCATGTGCCGGGGTCCTGAGCGAGCGGTGACACCAGCACCTGTCCCCCATAGCGCGCCGGTGTCACCGCCTGCTCAGGACACCGGCACCTGGCCCCCCAGCGACGAGAGGTGAGTATGTCATTTTTTTTTTTGCAGCAGCATATGGGGGTATAATCTGGAGCATATGGGGGCATAAGCTGTAGAACATATGGGGGCATAATATGGAGCATATGGGGCATAAGCTGTGGAGCATATGGGGGCATAATATGGAGCATATGGGGGTATAAGCTGTGGAACATATGGGGGCATAATCTGGAGCATATGGGGGCATAAGCTGTGGAACATATGGGGGCATAATATGGAGCATATGGAGGCATAATATGGAGCATATGGGGGCATAAGCTGTGGAGCATATGGGGCATAATATGGAGTGTTATGTTTTGGTAGCTGAGGAGAGCAGGCAAAAACGGCAATACACCAGAGAGGTTGGAATCTACTGGATTGCAGTACCCTGACTAACCACCACAACTAAAGGCAGCCGTGGAGCGTTCCTACGTTGGTCCTAGACGCTTCGTCACAGCCTGAGAGGCTAACTACACCTAAAGATAGAAAGAGGAAAGCTATCTGCCCCGGAGCAGATCCCCAAAGAACATAGGAAGCCCCCAAACATGTAATGGCGGTTAGACAAGAGGAAATACAGACACAGACAGAAAATAGTATGAGCAAACGCTGGGCCCCAATCTGCCTAGACAGAAAAGGATAGGATGGATACTTACTGCAATTCCAAAAAAACCCTAAAAAAAGCCAACGCTACTAATTGCAAAAACACCTGAGATCACACGACCTCTACCACCTAAATTAGTTCTCTGGTGTAACAAAACTAAGCCGCAGCCACAGAAAAAACTGGAAAAGGCAAATGAACAAACAACAGTGGCTCCAGAGGAACCGAGAGGAGCCCAAGCCCCCGGGAGGGGAACCTGGCCAACCTCACAGAAATGCAGAGAAAAATGCAAATGGCAAGCACAAAAACAAAAAACAGAAAATATCTTATCTGAGAGCAGGAGAAGAGGCAAGACTCAGCAAGCTTCCAAGTGAACCAGGAACCACAGTTGAGACAAGAACAATTGATCACCGGCAACCATGATGGGGGAAACCTCCCTTATATCCAGCCAGTCTGTAATTCCTGATTGCCAATCCTCATTGAATGGTTCAGTACTGTTTGTAACCACCAGAGGGAGCTTCTGCTCAGAATTCATTTCTAAAACATTAATAACAATGGAGCATATGGGGGCATAAGCTGTGGAACATATGGGGGCATAATCTGGAGCATATGGGGGCATAATATGGGGGCATAAGCTGTGGAACATATAGGGGCATAATATGAAGCATATGGGGGCATAAGCTGTGGAACATATGGGGCATAATCTGGAGCATATGGGGGCATAATACGGAGCATATGGGGGCATAAGTTGTGGAACATATGGTGGCATAATATGGAGCATATGGGGGCATAATCTGTGGAATATATGGGGGCATAATCTGGAGCATATGGGGGCATAATCTCAAGCATATTGGGCATAATCTGGAGTATATGGGGGCATAATCTCTGAAGCATATTGTGCATAATCTGGAGCATATGGGGGCATAATCTGGAGCATATGGGGCATAATCTGTGGAGCATATTGGGCATAATCTGTGCAGCATATGGGGGCATAATCTGTGGAGCATCATATGAGGCCTTAATCATTTTTCACCCTAGGCTTATACGCGAGTCAATAAGTTTTCCCAGTTTTTTGTGGCAAAATCAGGGGGTCGGCTTATACATGAGTATATACGGTAATTATCTGCTCTAGTGATTCATAACGTCATGCTACCAATAATGATGAACGCTGAGCGATCTATTATAAATTGTTCCGTGTGAATAGGAAGTCTGACTAAACACAAGCAAATACACGTCTGCTGATCAACAAAAAAGTTGCTGATTGACAATCATTTACTGCTGCACATTGGCTGGTGTGAATGGACTCTTTCATGGTACTGCAGGGGATCTTGATGCAGAAAACAAACTCAACACCTAATGACATGTTCTATGGCTTGTGCTTTGTTGTAAACTGACAATTTTCTGCATTTTGTGCTAGCTTAATAAAAAATCAGTGGACAGCCAATTGCCTAACAAAGGCACCCAGGCTGCCCTAGGATAATTTATGTTGAATGAATAAAAGTCCTCTTAAAGAAAAATAAGTGCATAATTTTATTACCGTATATACTTGAGTATAAGCCGAGATTTTCAGCCCATTTTTTAGGGCTGAAAGTGCCCCTCTCGACTTATACTCGAGTCATATACCAGGGGGTCAGCGGGGGAGGGGGAGTGCAGCTCTTCTATATACTCACCCGCTCCTGGCGTGTTTTCTGCAGCCCCTGCTCTTCTCCCACGGTCTCCGGCGCCTGTGGTCAGCGATAATGTGGTACCACTCATTAAAGTCATGAATATGCACATATTCATGACTTTAATGAGCGGTACCACGTGACCGCTGAAGGAATGAAGAGCTGCGGCGCCGGTGACAATGGGAGACGCAGGGGCTGCAGAGACGCGCCAGGAGGGGGTGAGTATGATGGGAAGGACAGGGGGAGCCATGCTATATTCACCTGCCCCCGTTCCACCGCTGCGCGCCGCTGTCCTCGCGTCCCCTGGCTGTGACGTTCAGGTCAGAGGGCACTATGACGTGGTTAGTGCACGCCGTGCCCTCTGCCTGAACATTGACAACCAGAGGACCGACCCGGAAGACACAGCAGTGGATCGGGGACAGGTGAATATCGCAGGTTCCGGGGGCCTGAGCCAGCGGTGACACCGGCACCTGTCACCCATAGCGCGCAGGTGTCCCCTCCTGCACCGGCACCTGGCCCCCAGCGACGAGAGGTGAGTGTGTCATTTTTTTTACTTTATTCACAGCAGCAGCAGCATATGGGGTCATAATCTATGGAACATCATATGGGGGCATAACATTTATGGAGCAGCATATGGGGGCATATTCTATGGGGCATCTTATGAGGCCATAACTGTTATGGAGCAGCATATGGGGGCATATTCTATGGGGCATCTTATGGGGCCATAACCGCTATGGAGCAGCATATGGGGCATATTCTATGGGGCATCTTATGGGACCATAACTGTTATGGAGCAGCATATGGGTGCATATTCTATGGGGCCATAACCTTTATGGAGCAGCATATGGGGCATATTATTCTATGGAGCATCTTATGGGGCCATTATTAACTGTATGGATCATTATATGGGGCTCCTGATTCAATATGGATATTCAAAAACATTTAACCTACTGATGTCTCAATTAATTTTGCTTTTATTGGCATCTATTTTTATTTTTGAAATTTACCAGTAGCTGCTGTAGTTCCCACCCTAGGCTTTTACTCGAGTCAATACGTTTTCCCAATTTATTGTGGCAAAATTAGGGGGGTCGGCTTATACTCGGGTTGGCTTATACTCGAGTATATACGGTAGTTAAAAAAATCAAAATAGAGAATAAATATGATTATTTTAAATGAGAACTTTTTTTGTTAAATAAAATTAATCAAATACAATGAATAAATGTATTATATCTCCATTATTCATTACAATCTGTAAAATAAAGTTAAACCTCTACACCCTCTTCCACTTGGATCTCTGCCCCATGGTTCTATTTTTTTATTTTTGTTTTTTTAGTCTCTGTTATTTTAAGTTATTTCCTTATGCCCATTTGTTTGCAGGGCAAATGTCCTGCCCTTACCCCCATTATTCTTCCCTTTGCAGCTCTCTACCCCTTACTAAAACAATTTTGCAGCCAGTTTATAGCAAAAAAATTTGGGTCTCCACTCCTTTTTTCTCAATTATTTATAAAAAATAAATAATTTAAAACAAAAACCACGTGGGATGCCACTATTTTTAATAACCAACCAAGGTGAATGAGCATTCCCTCATTTTTCATAACCAAACAAGTTAAAGCAGACAGCTGTTAGCTGGTATTCTCATGCTGGAAATGCCCATGGTTATTTGACTTTTCCCAGTTTAAAAATAGCAGCCGGAAGCCACCCCAGAAAAGTCGCATCTATTAGATTTATTTCGCCCTGTCGAGGTGTAAAATGTGGTAATAAATGTCAGCTGTGAATTGAAAGCTGACATCAAGCTCAGAGGCTAATAATGGGGCAGCGTCTATCACACCCCCATTACTAACCCAGTAAAATGAATAGTTAAAAAAACAAACACACAGGAAAATATACTTTATTTGAATAAAGACTCGCCCACACTGACTTGTTCACCAATTTATTATAAAATAATAAATATTTAAAAAAAAAACAGCATAGGGTCCCCCATTTTTGATAACCAGCCAAGGGAAAGCAGACAGCTGGGTGTTGCAGCTCTCCATTGTCTGAGTCTCCTTAGCTGGATATTAAAAATAGGGGGTACTCCACTCCATTGAGTGAAAAAAAATTATGTGGGGTCCCCCTTACTTTTACTAACCAACCAAAGGAATGCAGATGACTGTGAGCTGGTCTTATTATTCTGGGAAGGGGCCAATATCCATGGACCTTCCCAACTTATTAATATCTGCCCCCTGCTGTCTTCCTTTGCCTTTGCTCATTATTAAAATTGGTGGGACCCTAAAAAAATGACTTGGGTCCCCCCTTATTTTTAATAACCATCTAAGGCAAAGCAGACATTGGCCTCTTCCCAGACTAATAAGACCAGCCCTCAACCACCCCAGAAATAGTGCATCCATTAGATGCATCAATTCTGGTGTTTTGCCTCGGTTCGGCTGATACCCGAGTGTAGTGCGATGTTTCACACACAACAATAGAATTATATGGGTGCGTACTATCCGATTCGGCATGAGAAATTAAGGTCAGATGTGAGCTGTCCCATAGGTTAACATTGGGCCGTGTGCATTCCGATTTTTTATTGGATTATACTCGTCTGATTCACTGGTGGAAAAAATCAGAAAAGGGCCCCTGTGCAAGAACAATACATGGGCCCTTTGCAGCCCAAGATCTGCTAAAAATGCAAAATTGCACCTGCTTTGGAGGTATAAATGGGCCCCCTCACCTCTTGGGCCTCTGTGCGGCTGCACAGGTTGCACCAATGATATGTCCGCCCATGGTCTGATTACATCACAAGTGGGAGCAAGCCCTTAGGTTAAGTTCCCACATTGAGTTTTTGGTCAGCTATTGACATTGGAGATTTTCACTGTGCAAAATCACCCAGTGCATTATAATTCCAGCCAAGTAAATGAGAAATCTCTTCCCTAGGTGTTTTTGTTTTTGTGTTGTAAAATGACCTGCAGCGCGCTTTTGAAATCCAACATGTCAGTCTCTTTTAGGAATTTATATATTTCATTTTCCCCATAGGCTTCAATTAGATGAAGAAAAATCTGCAGGTACAAAACGCATATCATTGGCATGTGATTTTAGTAATAACATTTTATCAAAGCCAAGATACTGGAAGTATCCAAAACAAAATTGTTTTATTTAATAAACGACATACCAAAAGAAGGCAAAAACTACAGCATAAAAAAAGTGATAAAAATGCAATGAAAATAACAGGCAACCAGAAATAGTTAATAAGATACAGAAAATCTGCAGCATCAAAAACGTACCAAATTTGCAGCGTTTCTGAATTCTGCAGAATGTCAGTTCTTTCAGCGCTTTTGACGTCGTGCTCGTCAGAACATCAAGCCCAGGGGTTAGTGATGTAAGACGCCTTTGCATTACTAACCCCCTAGTCATATTGTAAAATAAAAACACCCTGAATAACGTCCTTTATTTGAAATAAAATCCAATCTACAGGTGAAGCCCTTGTCACCTGTAAAAAACCTGAAAATAATAAACAAAAATACTCAACTTACACCTAATCCACTAATGCTCATGACCCCTTTAAAAAAAGAAAAATAATAAACAACCATATTTCTCACCTGTCCAAAGGGCAGCTAATCCATATGGTCCCACGATGATTTGGAGAGCCATCACTTCAGTGACCGCTTTTCCGGCAGCCGACACACCCTGACAGGAGCATAATCGCTCCTGTCAGAGTCTAGCACTGAGCTACCGCAATGAGAAAGTTCATCGAATTGTCGTGGGACTGTAGGGATTAGCTGGGTTACACTTTGAAACACATAGAAAAATAAAAGAAACCATTATTTCATAATACTTCTGGCGTCCGATGTTTCTTCACAAGCTGGCAGCGTGGATATGGACCACAAACTTTCCATGTTTTATTAGCTCTTCTGGTGAAATCACTGGTAGATCCGCAGCAGCCTTTCAAGTCCTGGATAAGGTCAGCATATATCAATACAATTTCTCATATCTGTCAACCAGATAAACCCTATCCTTGCACCATTTTTTCTCTACAGCTGTTTTTGCAATTATTTTTTAAGCTAAGCACTCTGATAATATTACCAAACTGTCAATTCAATTTAAAGTTGATTTTCAAACCCAGATACAAAATCTCTGCTTAGGCTATGAACATGATTATATTTCTTAATGACTAAATTATCTATGTAAAATACTATTTGAGATGGTTTTATTCAGTATGTATGCTCTGTCAAGTTAAATACGTAATAGTGTTTATGATTTGTTACTTAAAAGATTATTTGTAAAGTGAAAAGCAAATTATTTTCCGACACCTCAATGCAGAGAGCATTTCCTGCCCTGGTTTCCTGCACGTATGAAACCCACATGTTCATGATCTGTGTAAATTGTAGCCCTGTGGTATTTTCAATTAATGCATTTTTATGCTATATATAGATGCTAGATTCCAACATGTAAACACTGTAAACCATGAAAGGTTAAAGATTAGCTTTGAACTTTAAAATCGCAAACTTGACAAATTATTACGGTATTTTCTTTTTAAATATATAAATATGATGGAAGTTACGTAAGATTTAAAAATCATATTAATGGAGTCCAAGAAAAGGGCATTAAAAGCTGATGTACACCGGACTTATATTTAAAAGACACAACATTATCATTTTTGTGTTGATGCTAATCTGGTACAATTCAGGTTGATAAATATTAGTAAAGACAAGTCATTTCTTATCACTATGATATAGTTAAAAGGAAGTTTCATTTTCAGGTTCATGCATATGCCCATACTATGTGTGCTCATACCCTTAGGAGGGAAAACTTTTAATATATTTTCAGCCCAAATTACCCTTTTTTAGGGCTTGTTGCAATGATTTGTGCATAGATCCTGTAAAGTAGCACACAGATTCACTCTACAGGTCACCAAATGTCTCCTCCGTGGTATCACGTAGCTTCACGTTCTCCTTTAGGAGCAATGCTTTTTTAGGAACAATGGGTCCATAATGGGTTTTTTTCTGGCTATTTCTTAAGGTTTACAAAAGTGAAACGTTTTACAACTATTTATATTTAGCACATGTATGAACAGAATACAATTTAATAGTGACATCTTACAAACACACATAACAAGTGTCAAGGGTGTGTCAGATGTTGCAGGCAGTCGCTGTGCATCTGGCTGCAGAAGGTCTCTGTTTGGCTTTGCAGGCACCTTCTTATTCCTTCTGACTCTTGGACCCAGTGGCATCCTCCCTCCGGCTCTAATTGACATACCTGGACCTGGGTGTTTATAGACTCACAGTCTGCTTCTGGGAATCGCAGGTGATATTCACATGTCTCCCTTGTGAAGACTTGGAGCTATAGCAGTCGGCTATATTTCCTTTATGGTGCTGTTGGAAGATGTTTGGTGTTATCTCTCTGCTCAAGATACGTGTTCCCCTCGGTTGTCTACCCTATCTGTTTTTAGTTGTAGTGGGGACTGAATAGTGCCTACCCTGTCCTCTCCTTAACCAGGGCTTATCGCTAGGGCCAGGCAGGGATTAGATTTCTGCTCAGCGATAGGTGCAGAACCTGTATAGGGACGTTTAGGGCAGACAGGGTGATTTTAGATCTGCCTGGGGTCTCCACTCCCCACTTCCCTAGTTTTGGGCTCCCTCTCCCTTTTCCCTTGGTGTTGCATTTAGTCATCCCACACTGTGCATGACAACAAGAGTCTGTTGTATGGGCATATGCATGAACCTGAAAATGAAATTTTCTTTTAAATATATCATAGTTATAAGAAATTACTTGTCTTCACTAATATTTATTATCTCAAATTTTAATAGATTAACGTCAACACAAAAATGAGAATGTTGTATCTTATAAATATAAGTCCAGCGTACATCACCTTTGAATGCCTTTTCCATCGGCTACATTAATAAAATATCATATACAAATCTACTATATAATTGTCTTATCCCATCTGTCTGTCTGTCGATCTGTCTGTCTGTCCAGGAAATCCCGCGTTGCTCATTGGTCCGGCAGCGGCCAATCAGCGCCGCGGGATTTCACAAAAAAATGGCGGCCGTTAGCGCAGGGTTCGACAAACCCGGGCGCCAGGTCGCCAGTGGCGCCTATAAAATCATGCCTGGCGCCCGGGGAATTAAAGAGGGGCCCTGAGCAGTGAGCAGGCGGGGGGCCCACTCACCTTCGGGCACCCCTGCGCCCGTTAGCGGTGTCAGCGCCGCCACTGGGCCCCCCCGCTTGCTCAGGGCTCCGGAAGCAGCCGGCGCAATACATACCTCTCCCCGTGCCTCCGCTGCCGCAGCTCCGAGCTCCAGGGGGCGCCTGCGCTGGCGCTTCCTCTCTCACAGCAGCGCCGCTGAATGACGTCATCATTCGGTGGCCGGCTTTGGCAGAGAGCGCGCGGACGCCGGACAGGTGAGGCGTGTGTGTGTGTGCCTGCGTGTGTGTATGTGAGAGTGCTGCCTGCCGTGCTGTATGTGTGATGGTGGTGGGGGGAGGCGATGATGATGATGATGATGGGGAGGCAATGATGATGATATTATTGATGGGAAGGCAATGATAATGATGATATTAATGGGAAGGCAATGATAATGATGATGATGGGAGGCAATGATAATGGGAAGGCAATGATGATGATGATATTAATGGGGAGGCAATGATAATGGGAAGGCAATGATGATGATGATAATAATGGGGAGGCAATGATAATGATGATGATGGGGAGGCAATGATAATGGGAAGGCAATGATGATGATGATATTAATGGGGAGGCAATGAGAATGGGAAGGCAATGATGATGATGATATTAATGGGGAGGCAATGATAATGATGATGATGGGGAGGCAATGATAATGGGAAGGCAATGATGATGATGATGACATTAATGGGGAGGCAATGATAATGGGAAGGCAATGATGATGATGATATTAATGGGGAGGCAATGAGAATGGGAAGGCAATGATGATGATGATATTAATGGGGAGGCAATGATAATGATGATGATGGGGAGGCAATGATAATGGGAAGGCAATGATGATGATGATGACATTAATGGGGAGGCAATGATAATGGGAAGGCAATGATGATGATGACATTAATGGGGAGGCAATGATAATGGGAAGGCAATGATGATGATTATATTAATGGGGAGGCAATGATAATGATGATGATGGGGAGGCAATGCTAATGGGAAGGCAATGATGATGATGATATTAATGGGGAGGCAATGATAATGATGATAGGGAGGCAATGATAATGGGAAGGCAATGATGATGATATTAATGGGGAGGCAATGATGATGATGTTGGGCAGGCAATGATGATGAGGGGAGGCAATGATGATGATAATGGGCAGGCAAAAATTCTGGCTCCTAAATTGGCGCCCAAATCGGTGATTGGTCCGTGACCAATCAGCACAGCGGGGTTTAAATTTGGCCGCAAAATCGGTGATTGGTCGCGGCCAGCGCCCCCGAACAATCAGCGATTTAAAACACAAATGTCCGGCCCTTAGGAACACCATGCGGCCACTGGGAAATCAGCGGCTAGCGTGTGAAGGGAGAACCGGCTAGCGGCGCTGTGGATCGGGATACTTCTGCTGCGAGCGGCCGCTCAGGTCCCAGCTGCTGGGAGCGGAAGTATCCGCACAGGCAGCGCCGCTGACCTCCATGCGGCTAGCGTGTGAAGGGAGAAACGGTCGAGAAGCCGGGAGATGAGCAACTGCTCGCAGCAGAAGTATCGGGAGCCGCAGCGCCTCTCTCCGGTCCTCCCTTCACATCCTAGCTGCATGGATGTCAGCGCCGCTCCCCGTTTCTCCCTTCACACGCTAGCCGCATGGAGGTCAGCGGCGCTGCCTGTGCGGATACTTCCGCTCCCAGCAGCCGGGACCTGAGCGGCCGCTCGCAGCAGAAGTATCCCGACCCGCAGCGCCGCTAGCCGGTTCTCCCTTCACACGCTAGCCGCTGATCTCCCAGTGGCCGCATGGTGTTCCTAAGGGCCGGACATTTGTGTTTTAAATCGCTGATTGTTCGGGGGCGCTGGCCGCAACCAATCACTGATTTTGCAGCCAAATTTAAACCCCGCTGTGCTGATTGGTCGCGGACCAATCACCGATTTGGGCGCCACATTTAAATAGCGCCCGCGACCAATCAACGATCTTGCAGACACATTCAATCACCGCTGTGCTGATTTGTGCGGACGCTATTTAAATGTGGCGCCCAAATCGGTGATTGGTCGCGGGCAGCGTCCGCGACCAATCAACACAGCACTGTTTAACGTTTGCGGCAAGATCACGTGACGTCATAACAAAATTCATTCGATGCCCTGGAGAGATACATAGTAACGTTAATTTAAAGTAGTGCACAACCCATTTAAACACTGCTTCACTGCTTAGGCGCGCACGGTCGGCCGCATACATATTCTAGAATACCCGATGCATTAGAATCGGGCCACCATCTAGTATTATATAACTCACATAATTTTTATATATTAAAAAGAAAATAATAATTCGTCAAGTTTGTGATTTTAAAGTTCAGAACTAATCTTTAACCTTTTCATGGTTTACAGTGTTTACATGTTGGCATATAGCCTTGGTGCACAAACCCTTAAAGGGGTTGTACATTTCTTGGACAACCTTGCACTATGTTTATTACTTTTTAATCTTATGGAGTGCTTTTTCAGGCAGGTGGAATCTGCTGAAAAAAGACGCTGTGTGTGCGAGCCTTTAATGGGGTTGTCCACACCCGGACAACAACCTTGTCAATTACTATATTCCCCCTTATAAGATAATAACATCTGTACTCAACTCTGGTGTGGGCATAGTTCCAGCAATGATGGCACTGACTCTCCCTGGGCTAGCATGACTTTGTTATGTCACGCAAGCCCTGAAGCAAATCAGCTGCTTCAGTGTCAACCCTTTCAGATGTAGCTGACATCCAGTGAAAGTCAAAGAGCAGAAGCAGCTCTAAGTTCTTCTGGATGTCAGTTACATCCAAAGGAAGTGAAGTGGCTGCTGATTGGCATCAGGGATTGTGTGACTTAACGTGACTTAAAAATTTCATGTAAGCTTGGGGAGAGTCATCAACGCTGGAACGACACCGATACTGGAGGTATTGGCTGTTGTTATGTTATAAGGGGGCATGTAGCAGTGGAAAATGGGTTGTCCAAGTAGTGGACAAACCCTTTAAGGCTCCTGAACTTAAGTTTTTTGGTGTGTTTTTTTCTATAGAATTTTATAGGGAGCTTGGAAAAATGTGTGTAAAAACTGTACAATAATGCATCAATATTGGAACAAAAAATGCATCAAATAAAGAGGAAACTTTGAAATATGCAGTAAAAGTGGAACAATTAGAGAAGGTTGCTATTGCATATTTTTGTGTGGGACAACTGCAGATAAAAAATTGCAGAAAAAATGCAGAATTTATGCTATGTCTGAACACAAGTAAAAAGAGATCAAAACACAAGGTAACATAAAATGCACACACAGATGTAAAAATGATATAGGAGTGGCTAAATAGGTAAATATGGGTGTGCATGCATAGACTGGACTGTGACACAGAAAGGACCAATCAGTGGATAACCAAAGGCCAACCAAAGAAAACCAAAGAAAAAAATATCTTTATCAATCACAGATAGAGGGAATGAGGTGAACAACATACAACTAGGAAAAGGGGAGCATAAAAAGAGTACAAAATACAAAGTAATGTATAAACACAATATAAAACAGCTATGAAAATCAAAAGTAAACTGCCACATAGTGAAAAAGGAAACGATCTAAGTTAGACCGGTTTCACACGTCCTGATATTTCCGGTACCGGAAAAATCTGTACCGAAGATATCAGTGTCCGTGTGTACGTGTGTGTACTATGTGCGGCACACGTGTGGGAACCGTGTGCCACCCGTTGGCCCGCATCAGTACCACACGGACACATGGACGGCCACCGGGGAACTCACGGCTACTGTAAGCCGCTGTCCCCCTGCAGCTGGTGCTGAAGCCAGCAGACATCATTCTCCCTGCTCTGCCTACGAGCAGAGGAGAACGATGACCGGTATATTAATACACCGCTCTTCGTTCTCCTGTGATCGCAGGCAGAGCAGGGGGAATGATGTCTGCCGGCTTCAGCACCAGCTGCAGGGGGACAGCGGCTTACAGTAGCCGCGAGTTCCCCTGCGGCCGTCCACGCACACGGAGGACTGTGTGAACAGTTCTCCATGTGCACGTATGCAGGATGTTTTCCGGTCCGTGTGTCCATGTCCAAATGGACATGTCTACATGTTTGGCACACGGACACACGGACCGTGTGAAATCACGCACATGTGCATAAACACATAGAATATAATGTGTCTATGTCTGTACGTGTCTCCAGTACGTGTGAAAACTGTCACCACACGTACTGGAGACACGGACGTGTGAAACCGGCCTTACAAAAGAATTCCAAACGGTTATAAAAATGTAGTATATATATATCTAGTTCTTTTTCTTTGGTTGGTCATAGATCGGAACACAGCCTAAAGTGTGGCTTTTGGCAGAATGCAAGGCTCTCTAGATGTTTTTATCAGTATTTTTTTTTAAATCAACAGAAAAACCAGGTTATCAAAAACTGCACAACGTTTTTTTTTTTTTTTCCAAAAAATGCCATCTGTAATGCTCAAAACACATGATGTTTTCTTACATGGATAATAAGGCATTCTGCATTTTTTTTAAAGCATGCTTGTTCTAGTATTTCAAAATCAATGCATGTATACCATTTCATAAAATGGATTCTCTAACACCTAGCCATCGAAGTTATTGTGTAGATTATTGAGATGAGGCAAAAAATAAATGAGCGTGTCAGACTGTAAGTTCCTCTGGCTTTCAGTTTGCATTATGATTCATAAGTTCCATAAAGATGGTAAAAATCAGCAGAATTTTGGAAAATGTTATTTGTCGCTGCTTTTATAACACAACATATTTGAGGTTTCAATAATTTTATCACATTTCTCTTTTTTCCACTTCATCTTAATTCGTACAAAACTCTCACTTATGAAACACATACAGTATAGACCAAAAGTTTGGACACACCTTCTCATTCAAAGATTTTTCTGTATTTTCATGACTATGAAAGCTGTACATTCACACTGAAGGCATCAAAACTATGAATTAACACATGTGGAATTATACATTACACTTTACAAAAAAGTGTGAAACAACTGAAAATATGTCTTATATTCTAGGTTCTTCAAAGTAGCCACCTTTTGCTTTGATTACTGCTTTGCACACTCTTGGCATTCTCTTGATGAGCTTCAAGAGGTAGTCACCGGAATGGTCTTCCAACAGTCTTGAAGGAGTTCCCAGAGATGCTTAGCACTTGTTGGCCCCTTTGCCTTCACTCTGCAGTCCAGATCACCCCAAACCATCTGTCTGGTGACTGTGGAGGCCAGGTCATCTGGCGTAGACACCCATCACTCTCTTCTTGGTCAAATAGCCTGGAGGTGTGTTTGGGGTCATTGTCCTGTTGAAAAATAAATGATTGGAGAAGAGTGACTTTGCCTTCTTTAGGGTAGAGTCGGGTTTCATGAAACCCGACTTTCTCAAAAGTCGAGTTGAACGAAATCGGCCGACTATCGGGAAAAGTCGAAGGTCCGACTGAAACACGAAACCCAATGCAATTCATTGGGGAAGCAAAGTCGGCAGGGAGTGGAGGACAGTAAAGACACCTACAGTGCCCATTTCAATGCCAATGACATCAATTCTTATTACTTAAGCTTGTCAACCTTAATTTACTTTATAATAATAGTTACGCATTGAAAACTGGGGGTTATTTGGCTAAAGTTGTGGGGGGGTAGGGCTGGCTTCAGGTTTTCGTGTGCCCCGGGTGAAAGAGTGTCAGTGGGCCCCTTTAACACATGCCACAATTCATGATGCTCCGATATGGCAGAGAAATATAGGTATAGTACAATGATAAATACTTCACTTCTTACATTACATGAGTGATATCTATTTTAAATTCTCCAATAGCTCAAAAACCGGACAGTATATTCCTCCATACAGTATTATGGCCACCACATAGTGCGCCATACAGAATAATGAGCCCCATATATTGTTTCATACAGAATAATGGACCCCATATAATGCTCCATACAGTATAATGAGCCCATATAATGCTCCATACAGTATTATGGGCAACATATGTTGCTCCATACAGAATCATAGACCCCATATTTTGCTCCATACAGAATAATGAGCCCTATATGTTGCTCCATACAGAATAATGAGCCACATATATTGTTCCATACAGTATATAATAGCCCAATATATTGCTCCATATTGTATAATGAGCCCCATATATTGTTCCATACAGTATATAATAGGCCCCATATATTGCTCCATAAAGAATAATGAGCCTCATGTATTGCTCAATACATAAAGGGGCCCATATAATGTTTCATACAGTATATGATGGCCTATATAATGCTCCAGTATATGATGGGCCCATATAATGATCCATATATAATTGGTCCCATATATGATGCTCCAGTGTATAATGGGCCCCATAAACGATGCTTCAGTGTATAATGGGCCTCATACCAGTCTATGATGGTCCCTATATATAATGCTCCAAACATAAAAAAAAATAATATGAAATACTCACCTCTCCTTGCTGCTCTGCTCCAGACTCCTCAGCGTCGCCATCTTCCAGCTCTCTGCACTGTGACTGTTCAGGTAGGGGCGCACAGACATGACGTCATAGCGTCCTCTGACCTGAACGTCACAGTCAGAAGATGCCGCAGTGATGGAATGGGGAGAGGTAAGTATCACAAATGACAGGGCCCTGAGCAAGCGAGGGGCCCACTCACGGGAGTCGGCACTGGCACAGACACCGGGCCCCCATAGTGTGCCGATGTCCCTGATATCAAGTGGGCCCTCCAGCCTGCTCAGGGCCCCGGCACTTGCCCGGGTGCACCAGGTGCTGACGCCGGTCCTGGATATATCCTATCCCATGCAATAGAAAATAACTTCCAGACTTTAGAATATCCTTCTTATTCATTTTGGGACATACAATTGTCACATCATAACAGTATAAGAAACCACTTTCCTCCAAAGAATCTCCCCAAAATAAAAGAAAAGAAAAATAAAAAAAAGGAATCAGATAACTAATACAAATAAAGAAAGTCTTCATATATTAAAGATACATAGAGCTGCTGAAAATAAAAATAATCTTAAACTGCTCTTACATGGTTTGCATGGGAACAGGCAATCCGGGCACAGTACTGTAGAGAGAGCAATACAGGTGTGTTACCAGTGAAGTACTCATGCTGATTGGTTGATCAATTCCACATTTTATATGGCACTAAAGGTTGGATGTGGCTTTGAGTTTTGTCGGCCATGAAGATGATTTGTATTTTGAAAATAATGTACTAGAATGACTAATACAGACACTGCACCTTTTCTATTCGTTAGCCGTTTACTATTGTTGTTTAAAACAATACTTTTATCCTTATTTTTACAGCCTGTTCCCTATTAAACATGCCAGATGCTGCCGGTCACTTGCCTTTCTATTATGGCAGCATTTCTCGTGCAGAGGCTGAAGAATTTCTCAAGCTGGCTGGGATGATGGATGGCCTTTTCTTGCTAAGGCAGTGTCTGCGAAATCTTTGTGGCTATGTTGTCTCTGTGGTGTTCAACGTCCAGTTTTACCACTACCCTGTAGAGCGGAAACTGAATGGTACATATGCTATATATGGAGGAAAGCCTCACTGCGGCCCAGCAGAACTCTGCGAGTACTACTCTAAAGATGCCGATGGATTATGCTGTGTTCTTCGTCGACCCTGCAATCGACCGAGTGGTGTGGAATGCCAGCCTGGAGTATTTGATCTTATCAGAGATAATATGATGAGAGAATATGTCAGGCAAACCTGGAAACTAGAGGTGAGCAAAAATGATGTTAATACAACGGGGACGGACGCTGACATACAGTAAGTGGACCTCTGTGCAAGAATAGAAACGTACCTGGATTCTCTTGCCTGTGATGGAAATGCTAGAAAAAGACAACTTTAGATATTCACATACATTCTGCACACATGGAACAAACATGCACACAACCTTGGAAGGTGTGATATACAATAGGGTCTGTTCATAGCTGCAAAACCGCCAGGTGTAGACAGGACACGTGCTGCCAATACATAGCTACTGCGTGGAGACAGAAGTATCATATAAGTGATCATTCTGTCTCCATCATTGTTTGTCAGCATGTATAAGAATGCCAGGAAAAAGCACCAAACTTGAATATGGTTAATCAGTGCTCATGTGTTTTTTTATGCTTTTTTTATGCAACTTTTCAGCTGCATTTTACAGTACCAGCAAAGTCTATGAGATTTCAGAAATCTCATGCATACACCTTGTTTTTTTTCATCAGAATTTTGTACTTTGCATGGTTTTTTGCACAATGGAGCATGTCACTTCTTTCAGCGTTTTTCAAGTATTTTTTCACCATGGTGGTGAAAAAACTCACCAAAAATGCAGGTATCAGGTTTTGCTGCGTTTTTTGTGCCAAAACCAGATTCTATAGAATAGGACTTTTTTTTTCAACACTGATCTTTATTAGCATGCACAAGAGACAAATCTAGCATGCCAAAACCGCAGCAAAATACACACAAAAAAACGCAGCAAAAACCAAGGAAAACATGCTTTTTTTCTGCAGCTTCTTTCCTGCCAAGAGATCAGGTTTTACTGCAGAAAAAAACAACTGAAAAACCGCCTGGGTGCCGATGTTAAACGCCTGGTTCATTTTAAGGAATGAAGATAAAAAAGCAAAAAGTCCAGTTACCGCAAAAAAAATTTTTTTTTAGAAAAACAAGTACAAAAATATTATTAAAAACATAATTTATTTTTCTTAATCACGGTTAAGAGCGCGGTAGCGCTCAAAATACGTAGGCTTAATGCTATGTTTTTTCTTGTTATTAGAGCATTCAAATAAACAATGTTTTTAACAAAATTTTTTCACTGGTTTTCTTAAAAAAAAATTTTTTTGCGGTCGCAGGACTTTTTGTCTACTTACCTGAAACCAGAGCCAGCATTTGTCCATGCACTGCACCCCTTATAGATCATTGCCTGCACTGGTAAGCTGATGTGAACTTTTTTCATAGGTTCCCCATGTTGGATGTGACCAGGCGTATGCACCTTTCTGTAATCACACCCTCTGCCGTGATAAACACACCTTCCGACAAGACATTTGCAGTAGGGCAGGCCAGCACCTCCAAGGCATTAAGGGCAAGCTCAGTCCATGTGTCCAATTTGGAGACCCAGAAGTAAAATGGGGCAGACCCATTTGTTAATACGTGGACACATACTCTTTCACAATGTTGGTGTAATGTTGGTTCCTGCTACAGACCCTATTAAATGGTGTGGCTGTATGCTGTGACATGCTCATAAATATTTCCCACATTTTGGCCATGATAACCCTGCCTTCTGAGGTGCTGGTGATGCACCAGCTGCGCTGGCTACTTCATCCTCCGCCACAGCTTTGTTGTTTCAGTGAGTCTCCGCTTTCAGGTGGGAAATCCATTAACAGTTTTTCTACTAGTGTGCACTTGTATTTACACATCTTACAATCAATTTCCACCTGCTCCACTTCCTCCTGTGCCACCACCTCATCCATCATGGCCTGAATTGTTTTTTCCATCAGGCAAATACAGTAAGTGGTATAATAACTAGTGATGGGCGAGCACTAAAATGCTCGGGTGCTTGTTGCTCGGGTCGAGCGTATTGGAATACTTGGGTGCTCGACCCGAGCAATGAGCCCAATGTAATTTTATGGGAAACTCAAGCATTTTTACCGCCCTCCCCCCCTCGGCAGTCTGCAGATGAACTAAAAATTGCTGAAATCGATGGGAACAGTGCTCAAATGACATGGGAACAGCATACTGAAGATCCCTGGAAGCATTTCTGACTCCCAGGTTACTGCTGTGAACAATGTTGTCAGAGTCTTATGCCACTTTTACAGACTCACAAGAAAACATACAAAAACTAAACCAAAATGGATTTTCCTGGTAAATATGTTAAGGAACATCCTTTCCAGGGTCATGACTTGTATGTATGGCAAAATAAATACCCAAAAGCAAAAATGCTCCTCCACACCTTGGGCTATGTTCACACGTAGCGTTTTTGATGTGTTTTTCAACTTTAGCATTGCTTTCAACCAAGATAAATGCATTCACTGAGAAATGTCATTTTAAAATTTGCTGGCCATGTGGTGTGTGACACATCATCAGACACATCCTGTTTCATTTATGAAGAAGGAACTCTGAAAGTCACAAAACCTATTTTTATAGGGCCATCAGGCGGCCTTTACTATTCTTATAGATCTATCAGCCGGCTATGCATTGTTGTTCCCATTATTAAACAGTGGGTCTCCTATACTGTTATTGTCTATGCAGTAAGTGGCAGTGTGGCCAAAAATTAGGATGCACCCCAATTCCCCTTTGAAGAGACGTACTGGATGACCACCTGAAAGCAATATTCCCATTATTAGGAAGTTGGTACTTCCATACTGTTTGCCTGTGCAGTGAATGCAAGACCTGCCCTGCACCAAATGTAGACACACCCCAATATCCCTTTGAAGAGTCATACAGGAGGGCTACCTGAAAGCAATGTTCCCATTATTAGGAAGTTGTAACTCCCATACTGCTGTCCTCGCTCTGCATGTCCTCCTGCCAGGTTGGGTCAGTTACTATATCATCCATCACCTCATCTTTCACTTCTGCACCCTGGTCCTCCTCCTGACTTTCTGTCAATTGTGTCTCATCCTCGTCCACTTCTTGTGACACGTTTCCACCGTCACATTCATGTGACAGTGGCTGCTCAAATATCTATCTCAAATATCTCAAATATCTACATCTCCTCTTGCCCCGCTTCAAGTGGACCTGGCGAGAGGCCTGAATCTATAAATGGAAAAGAGGACAGCTCTTTGGAGTGTCCAAGTGTGAAATCAGTTGTCTCTGGGCACTCGGCATGGTGGGAGGAAGGGGGATCAAGGTGAGGAATATGTGGTCCAGACTCACGGCTACTCAGACTTGACCATGTGGAAGACAGGGTGGTGGTGATGGCAAATTGACTGGAAGCATTATCCACTATTCAACCAACAACCTTTTGATACTGCTCTAGGTTCAATAGTGGTGTGCTGCTGTGGTCCCCTAGTAATTGGGACAGGAAGGTCGGGTGAGAAGATATGGGTGTTTGTTGTGGCACAATTTCAGCTTGCCCACGGCCTCGGCCTCTGCATGCCCCATCACCATCACGTCCAGTTCCCCGTTCCTTGCCATGAACCTTTCCCATTTTAAATGGAGGACAATACTTTGCACAGTTACTACAAATAGCCGAGTTTAAAATAGCTGCCCTGTAGGTAACAATTTTTTTTTCAGCAAACTGGTGTCAATAACTTGTATAAGACGCTCCAACAAAATTTTACAGTAGCCCAGAAATGGCAGAATTTTCTGCACCCTCACATGTGACCGCTGTGATGGCCAAACCCTGTTTCAAATAGCTGGATTTTCAAGATGTAATATGGAAAGGATCTGGTTGTATTCAGCAGTGACTGTTATGATTTGGCAACTGAGGAGGACAGGAGCAAAACAGCAAGGCTGCCGAACACCTGAGAGGTTGGAAACTAATGGGCTGCAGATCCCTAAACTAACCACGCAACTAGAAGCAGCCGTGGAGCGTACCTACGGTGGTCCTAGACGCCTCGGCACAGCCAGAGAGCTAGCTACACCTAAAGACAGAAACAGGAAAGCTAACTGCCCTGGAATAGAGCCCAAATAGTGTTGAGCGATATTGCTCGATATCTAAAAATATCGTATCGAAATTGTATCGCCGATATCACTAAATATCGGCGATATCCGATTCCGATACCGGAAGTCCAATGTAAGTCTATGGGAACAAAATATCGAAACTAAAAAAAACCTTTATTTCCTTGTAAACACTAAATATACACACATAGAATACATATATATATATATATACATGTCATTGTGACATATATATATACATATATGTATAGTTTATACACTTCTACATAGTAAAATATCCTCTGATTCAAATGCCGGGTAAAGCCGGCTTCTGTGAAAAGACAGAAGCACCCGACATGAAATGACACTTGGTGTACATAGGGTTAACCATGTCTTTTCATGTCGTTTGCAATCTGATTTGCACAAACAATTACATCAGTCTATGTGTGCAAAATTTCACACCTGTAGGGGTTAATTAAAGGTGTAAATTCGTTGTAAAAAAAACGGACTTTTTTGCTACGAATTTACACCTTTAATTAACCCCTACAGGTGTGAAATTTTGCACACTTACACTCATGTAATTGTTTGTGCAAATCAGATATCAAACTACATGAAAAGACATGGTTAACTCTATGTAAACCAAGTGTCATTTCATGTCGGGTTCTGCATTTTCACAAAAGCCGGCAATTGAATTAGCGGCTATTATACTATGTAGAAGTGTATGAACTATAAATATAAATATATATATATGTGTCACAAATTTAATGACATGTATATATATATATATGAGGTGTAAAATTGCTGAAAAAAAATGCGTGGGCTCCCGCCCTATTTTCGCAACCAGACAGACAAAGCCAGTGAGTGGGGGCAGATAATAATAGCCCAGAGAGGGACCATTATTTTTGGGCCCCCCCGGCTACTAACATCTGCCCCCAGACACCCCAGAAAGGGCAAATCTCTAATTAGATTTGCCCTTTCTGGCACTTTGCCCGTCTATTCCCATTGCCCTGTAGCGGTGGCGAATGGGTTAATAAGGGGTTAAAATGACCTTGCAATTGAAAGGTCACTTTAAGCCAGGTTAATAATTGAGAGATGTCAATTAGACAACTATCAATTATTAATCCTATTGTATGAAAGAAAAATCAAACACACACACTTTAATAAAAAAGAAGTTTAATGAAATAATCACACAGTTTTTGACCATATTTTATTTTCCTGCTAAAACCATTTCCTGTAATAAAAATAAAATAATAAAGCAAAATTATTCTTACCAATCTGATGCACAGTCAGGTCCCACGGTGTAATCCTTCAGAAAGGGTTAATGTTTACTGCAGGGACCGCAGCTAATGCTGCAGCCTCACAGTAAACCCCCCAAATGAATGAGTTCCTCTCCTGGCTGACAGGAGAGGAAGTGGAAAGCCTAATTGATTGCTTTCCACTTTCACTTCAGGTCAGCCAGGGACACAATCAGTGACGTCAGAGGGAACTGGTTAACAAAAATAGGGGTTCCCTTTGAAAAAAAAATGGCGTGGGGTCCCCCCTATTTTTGTTAACCAGCCAGATGAAGCAGACCGCTGAGGCCTGGATTTTCAGGCTGTTAAGGAGCCAAGATCCATGGACCTTGCCAGCCTGATAATACCAGGCCACAGCAGTCTGCATATCTTGGCTGATTAACAAAAATAGGGGATCCCCTCGAAAAAAATTGGCGTGGGGTCCCCCCTATTTTTGTTAACCAGCCAGATGAAGCAGACCGCTGAGGCCTGGTTTTTCAGGCTGGTAAGGATCCAATATCCATGGACCTTGCAAGCCTGATAATACCAGGACACAGCAGTCTGCTTAGCTTGGCTGGTTAACAAAAATAGGGGATCCCCTCGAAAAAAAAACGGCGTAGGGGTCCCCCTATTTTTGTTAACCAGCCAAGTAAAATGCAGACTGCTGCGGCCTGGTATTAAAAGACTGTCAAGGCCCATGGATTTTGGCCCTCAACAGCCTGATAATACCAGGCTACAGCAGCCCCACATTTGGCGCATCAAAAGATGTGCCAATTGTGGCACTTTACCCGGCTCTTCCCACTTGCCCTGTAGCGGTGGCAAGCGGGGTAATAAGGGGTTAATGTCACCGTTGATTGCACGGTGACAATAAGCCCGGTTAATAATGGATAGGCGTCAATAAGACACCGATCCATTATTAATCCCAAAGTTATTAAATGCATAAAAAAAAGACAAAGCAAGAAAAAAGTATTTTAATGAAATAAAAGAACAACACAGTTTTCATTTCTTTTATTGTACTCTCATTCCTGCGACGCCATCAATCTCCTGTAAAAAAAGAAAAAAAACAAACCAACAGTATACCACCTGTCCGATGCAGTCCATAGTAACGATTGTCCCACGACGATCCAGCTCTGCTACATCGCAATGACAGGCAGAGCCTGTCATCGCGACGCAGCACAGCTGATTACCTGGTTCCCCGGCGGTGACGTCATCGGACTGACTGCTTTACGGCCGGGATTACCCAGCAGTCACTGCAGTCATCGCGAGAAACTGCATGTGACCGCCGGGGAGAAGATGATGGCGGCCATTAAGCAGTCCGGGATGTGACCGCCGGAGATCTTCTGCCAGGTAAGTGCCGCTGACTCCTGACAGACCCGACCGACGGACACTGACAGTGACAGACCCGACCGACGGACACTGACAGTGACAGTGACAAATCCGATTCCGGTATCCGATATGACGAAAATATCGAAACTAATTATCGAAAGGCCGATAGAGCTAATATCGGCCGATAGCCGATATTTGCATTATCGTATCGCTCAACACTAGCCCCAAAGGAATAGGCAGCCCCGAAACATATAATGGCGGTTAGACAAGACGAAACACAAACGCAGGCAGAAAATAGAGTGAGCAAACGCTGGGGCCAAACACTGCCTAAATAGGACAGGACAGGACAGAATACTATCTGCAACCCAGCAAAACCCTAGCAAAACTTCCAACACTTCTGATTTAAAAAATGCTGAGATCACACAATCTCGCCACCCACTAAACCAGATCTCAGTGTAAACAAGGCTAACCCGCAGCCACTCAAAATGCAGGGAAAGAGCAATAGAACAAATAACAGTGGCTACTAAAAACCAGAGAGTAGCACAGGTCCCAGGAGGGGACCCGGTTAACCTCCAAGAAGGTGCAGACAAAAATGGAAATGGCCTCCTGGGCACCGGCAGTGGCATCAACAATCCACTAGAGCGAGAACAGGGCTTGGAATGAGAACAAGTCCCACAGGACTGCACAAAATTCCTGACATCGTGAGATAAAGTGGGCCACCAAAAGGACCGACTCACCAAATCTCTAGTACCAAATATACCAGGATGTCCAGCCAACGCAGAGCAATGAACTTCAGACATAACTTTTTCTCTCCATTGGTCTGGGACATACAATTTCCCCGCAGGGTAACGCTCAGGTTTATCCTCCTGAAATTGTTCCAGGGCCAGTCTCAAATCGGTTGAGATAGCGGAAAGAACGACACCCTCCTTCAGAATGGCAGTAGGCTCAGCCACATCAATAGAATCCGAAAGGAAACTCCTAGAGAGGGCATCCATCTTAGCATTCTTAGTACCCGGGAGGAAGGAGACCACAAAGTTAAAATGCGTGAAAAACAAGACCCACCTGGCCTGTCTGGGATTCAATCGTTTGGCTGATTCAAGAGAGATCAAGTTTTTGTGATCAGTGAGGACCACAACTTGATGTTTGGCTCCCTCCAACCAATGTCTCCAATCTTCGAACGCCACTTCATAGCCAGTAATTCCGATTCCCCACATCATAATTACGTTCAGCTGGGGAAAACTTTCGGGAGAAGAAGGCACAGGGGTTAATCTTAGAGGTTACAGGATCTCTTTGGGACAAAACGGCTCCTGCACCAATCTCAGATGCATCTATCTCCACCCGAAATGGTAGAGAAACATCAGGTTGTCATAGAACAGGAACAGAAGTGAATCTGCGCTTAAGCTCCTGAAATGCAGAAACTACCTCAGGAGACCAATTTTCAATGAAGTGGGCTGAACCCAGTCACAAATGGCCTGAACCTTGACCGGGTCCATTTCAGTAGCAGACAGGGACAAAATGAATCCCAAAATTGAAAACTTCTGACTCCAAAGAGACATTTCGATCTGTTAACATACAAGGCATTCTCTCTCAAAATCCGGAATACCTCCGAACATGTTCCACATGAGAATCCCAGTCGTTGGAAAATATCAAAATATCGTCCAAATAAACGATCAGAAACTTATCCACCAAGTCCGGAAAATATCGTTCATGAAAGACTGGAAGACGGAAGGGGCATTAGTGAGCCCAAAAGGCATCACTTGGTACTCAAAATGCCCCTCAGGGGTATTAAACACCTTCCATTCATCTCCGTGCTTGATGCGAATAAG
The DNA here is from genome assembly GCA_033576555.1 of Oophaga sylvatica. Lineage (NCBI taxonomy): Eukaryota > Metazoa > Chordata > Amphibia > Anura > Dendrobatidae > Oophaga > Oophaga sylvatica. Next base: position 330,269,117 of record JARQOD010000001.1, on the reverse strand, counting down.
ATTATAGGCCCCCTAAGGTCAAGCTTGGTAAACCAACTGGCACCTTTCACTCAGGAAAACAAATCAGAAATCAGGGGTAACGGATTTAACCGTGAATCATAGAATAGAATCATAGAATCATAGAATGGTAGAGTTGGAAGGGACCTCCTGGGCCTTCTGGTCCAACCCCCTGCTCAAAGCAGGATTCTCTAAATCATCCCAGACAGATGTCTATCCAGCCTCTGTTTGAAGACTTCCATTGAAGGAGAACTCACCACCTCTTGTGGCAGCCTGTTCCACTCATTGATCACCCTGTCAAAAAGTTTTTTCTAATATCTAATCTGTGTCTCCTCCCATTCAGTTTCATCCCATTGCTTCTAGTCTTTCCTTGTGCAAATGAGAATAAAGATGATCCTTCTACAATGTGACAGCCCTTGAGATATTTGTAGACAGCTATTAAGTCTCCTCTCAGTCTTCTTTTTTGCAAGCTAAACATTCCCAAATCCTGCAACCGTTCCTCATAGGACATGGTTTGCAGACCGGTTACCATTCTGGTGGCTCTTCTCTGAACTTGCTCCAGTTTGTTGATGTCTTTTTTAAAATGTGGTGCCCAAAACTGGACACAGTATTCCAGATGAGGTCTGACCAAAGAGGAGTAGAGGGCAATAATGACCTCACGTGATCTAGACTGTATGCTTCTGTTGATACATCCTAGAATTGCATTTGCCTTTTTTGCTGCTGCATCACACTGTTGACTCATGTTAAGTCTGTGATCAATTAGTATACCCAAGTCTTTTTCACATGTGCTGTTACTTAGCCCTATTCCTCCCATTTTGTATATGCTTTTTTCATTTTTATTGCCCAGATGTAGTACTTTGCATTTTTCCCTGTTAAAATCCATTCTGTTAGTTGCTGCCCACTGCTCCAGTTTATGTATATCTTTTTGAATCCTCTTTCTCTCTTCTCTAGTATTAGCTACCCCTCCTAGCTTTGTGTCATCAGCAAATTTGATCAGTTTACCCTCAATTCCTTCATCTAAATCATTGATAAAGATGTTGAACAATACAGGGCCCAAAACAGAGCCTTGTGGTACCCCACTTGAGACATTCTTCCAACTGGATGTGCAGCCATTTACAACCATTCTTTGGGTCCGATCACTAAGCCAGTTATGAATCCACCTAACAGTTGCCTGGTCCATTCCATACTTAGTCATTTTTTCAATAAGGATTGTGTGAGATACTTTGTCAAATGCTTTGCTGAAGTCAAGATATACTATATCTACAGCATTTCCCTGATCCACCCAGTCAGTGATTCTGTCATAGAAGGAAATTAAGTTAGTCTGACATGACTTATTAGTTACAAACCCATGCTGACTCTGTTCAATCACTTCATTCTTATCCAGGTACTTGCATACATGTTCTTTAATAATTTGTTCAAAGATCTTTCCTGGTATAGAAGTCAGACTCACCGGCCTGTAGTTCCCTGGGTCCACCTTCTTCCCCTTTTTGAAGATAGGAACAACATTTGCTCTTCTCCAGTCTTCTGGGACTTCTCCTGTTCTCCAAGAATTTTCAAAGATTATGGACAGTGGTTCAATAATTTCTTCTGCTATCTCCTTCAGTACCCTGGGGTGTAATTCATCTGGACCTGGAGACTTGAATTCATTTATGTTAGCTAAGTGTTTCCTCACTGTCTTTCTGTTTATAGATATCCTGGATTCTTCTATTCCTTTAATAGGACAGTGAAGATCAGTTGATGTTACATTTCCTTTCTGAGAGAAAACAGATGCAAAATAGGAATTTAAAAGTTCAGCCTTCTCAACATCCTGACTTACCATTTCATCATTTTCATCCTGTAAAAATCCTATAGCATCTTTGACTTTTCTTTTACTTTTGACGTATCCCCAAAATCCTTTTTTGTTGCTTTTGACGTCACTTGCAAGCCTTAATTCATTGTCAGCTTTAGATAATCTGATTTGTGCCCTGCAGGTTCTGCAGACGGCATTATATTCTTCTTTAGATATGCCTCCCTCTTTCCATTTGATAAACATTTCTTTCTTCCTTTTTAGCATGTGTTTAAGTTCTATGTTCATCCATCCTGGTTTCCTTAAATGCTTCCCATTCTTCCCTCTTTTCGGAATTGTTAACGATTGTGCTTTGAGAATCTCATTTTTCAAGATTTTCCATCCTTCCTGGACATTTTTGTCCTTAAGGATATCCAGCCATTGGATCCCTCCAATTCTCTTTCTGAGTTCCTTAAAATCTGCCTTTCTGAAATCTAACCTTGACGTCTGAGTCTTCACAGGTCTTCCTCCTCTTGTTATCCAAAATTCTAAAATAGCATGGTCACTACCTCCTAGAGTCCCAGCCACTCTTACCTCCTCCACCATTTCCTCCCTGTTTATGAGGATTAGATCCAAGGTAGCAGATCCCCTTGTTTTCTCCATTACCTTTTGGAAGATAAAGTTGTCAGCAAGAGAGGATAAGAATTTCCTGGACCTGTTAGTTTTGCCTGAGAGAGATTCCCAACAAATGTCTGGATAGTTGAAATCTCCCATGACCACTATGTCATATTTTTTTGAGAACTTGGCCATTTGATGCATAAAGAGTTCATCCATATCTTCAGCTTGCACAGGCGGCCTGTAGTAAATGCCTACAATGGTGTCCTTTCCATTGTTCTGTCCTTGTATTCTTACCCAAACAGTTTCCACAGAACTCCCAGTCTCTGAAGTGTCAATCTCTGTGCAGATATACGCTTTTCTAACATACAATGCAACACCTCCTCCTCGTTTATCAAGTCTGTTTCTTGCAAATAAGTTGTATCCTTCTAGCCTTGTATTCCAATCATGTGTATCGTCCCAGCAAGTCTCAGTGATTCCAATGACATCATATTTCTTCTCCTGCGTTAGTAGCTCCAGTTCTCCTTGTTTGTTGCCCATGCTTTGTGCATTCGTATAGAAACACTTTAGTTTGTGATTGGTTTCTCTTCCTTCAATATTTTTATTATGTAAATTTTTTTGTCTTTGTTCTTCCCCTTCTCTTCTAATAGCAGAAATCTCAATAGTATTTGTCAAGTGTATGGCTTTTGCTGGCGTTTTGCTTCCCTTCCCACATTGTTCTAGTTTAAAGCTCTCCTGATGAGTGTAGCAAGGCGACTTCCAAATACATGTTTTCCAGTCTTCGTAAGGTGCACCCCATCTCTAGCAAGTAGTCCATCGTATAGGTAATTCACTCCGTGATCTTATTAAGGAGACGATAGGCAATACATGGCCTCAATGAACCATCCTTCTTGGCCACAAAGAAAAAGTCGGCGCCCAAGGGTGAAGAGGATGGTCTGATATGACCCTTTTCCAAAGACTCTTTGATATATGATCGCATAGCCTCATGCTCGGGTACAGATAAATTGAAGAGCCGACCCTTGTGAAATTTACAACCGGGTACCAACTCAATCGCACAATCATAACTCCTATGCGGAGGCAAGGACGCAGATTTACTCTCACTAAACACATCAGAAAAATCAGCCAAATAGTCGGGGACATCCTCTGACTGGGAGAGGTAGAAAAAACAGGAGTGTCACTACAAACACATTGACAACCCCAACTGGTCACAGACACAGACTTCCAATCCAAAACAGGATTATGAGTCTGTAACCAAGGAAAACCCAGTACAATAATGTCATGTAAATTATGTAACACCAAAAATTTGCAATTCTCTTGGTGGTCCGGGTCAACCAAAGGGGTAGAATCAATACCCAGCAAAAGAATAGACTTCCGCAGGGGTATCATGGGAAAACCACAACGTTTGGCAAAATCAAAATCCATCAGGTTTATAGCTGCTCCTGAATCAACAAAAGCCTGAGCCAAAAATGTGGACATGGAGCAAATCAAGGTAACAGTCAAAAGAAATTTCGTCTGAACACTACCCAAAACAACTGAGTATGCAAAATATCTTCCCGCTTGGGGCTGACGGAAATAGCATGAGAAGCGTCTCCACAGTAGAAGCACAACTTATTACGCTTACGAAACTCATGAGGCTGAGCCCCAGAAGCCACTTCATCACACTGCATGGGCTCAGGGGCTGGCTCGCAAGGTGTCACCACCTCTCGCATATTTCTACGCTCACATAGACGTCTGTCAATTTGAATGGCCAATGCCATAGAGTCATTGAGCCCAGAGGGAACAGGAAATCCCACCATAACGTCCTTTACAGTCTCTGCCAGACCCTTCCGAAAAAAAGCTGCCAGGGCATCGTTATTCCATTTAGTAAGGACTGCCCACTTTCGGAATTTTTGACAGTATAGCTCTGCAGCTTCCTGACCCTGTTTTAATGCCAACAAGGTTTTCTCAGCTTGATCAGTAACATTAGGTTCATCATACAACAACCCCAGAGCCTGAACATCAACATCAGTCAAGACAGGATCCCCAGGTGTCAGGGAAAAGGCCCAATCCTGAGGGTCGCCGCGCAACAGGGAGATGACAATTTGAACCTGCTGTGCAACGTTCCCCAAGGACCTAGGCCTCAAGGCAAAAAACAACTTACAGTTATTTTTAAAATTCAAAAATTTAGAGCGATCCCCAAAAAACAACTCTAGAATAGGAATCCTAGGCTCTACAGCAGGCATCCGAGTGAGATAGATTGCCATACTCCGAACTTCAGCAGCAAGCTGCTCCACACGCTCGGACAAATGCTTGATTTCCATTGAGAAAAAATTCCTCCTCAGCCCCAGAGAAAAAGAGGGAAAAATGTATATATATAAAAAAAAAAATTCTGACAACTTTTTTTTTTTCTGACTTTTTTTTTTTTTGACAACTTTTTTTTTTACTATTTTTCCCTTCTGTTGAGTACCATAGAATTTTCAGTAAGGCTGGTGATTCTGTTATGATTTGGCAACTGAGGAGGACAGGAGCAAAACAGCAAGGCTGCCGAACACCTGAGAGGTTGGAAACTAATGGGTTGCAGATCCCTAAACTAACCACGCAACTAGAAGCAGCCATGGAGCGTACCTACGGTGGTCCTAGACGCCTCGGCACAGCGAGAGAGCTAGCTACACCTAAAGATAGAAACAGGAAAGCTAACTGCCTCGGAGTAGAGCTCCAAACGAATAGGCAGCACCCAAACATATAATGGCAGTTAGACAAGACCAAACACAAACGCATGCAGAAAATAGAGTGAGCAAACGCTGGGGCCAAACACTGCCTAAATAGGACAGGACAGAATACTATCTGCAACCCAGCAAAACCCTAGCAAAACTTCCAACACTTCTGATTTAAAAAATGCTGAGATCACACGATCTCTCCACCCACTAAACCAGATCTCTGTGTGAACAAGGCTAACCCTCAGCCACTCAAAAAGCAGGGAAAGAGCAATTGAACAAATAACAGTGGCTAGTGAAAAACAGAGAGTAGCTCAGGTCCCAGGAGGTGACCCGGCTAACCTCCAAGAAGGTGCAGACAAAAATGGAAATAGCAAACACAATAGAAATAAGCAGAAAATATCTTATCTGAAGGTAGTAGATGAAGGCAAGACACCAGCAGACTTCCAAATGAACCAGGAAACAACAATTGATCACCGGCGAGGATCATGGAAGGCAGCTTCCTTATATCAGCCCAGTCAGTGACTCCTGATTGCCAGTCATTGCTGGCAGGTGAGGAGGACCCATCATCAGATACAGCCTCAGCACCATCAGCAACCACCAGAGGGAGCCTCAGCTCAGAAATTGTCTCCAACACGTTCACAAAAAGTGACAACAAGCAAATGGAGCAAAAAAACAGTGTGCTCTGGATTGCTTTTGAAGAAAATAATCAGGATTAAGATGCAAAAAAAAATTATTCATGGCCACTGATACCTGTGGCTATGTACTGTATATACGATAAATATCTGTAATAGGCAGCAGCCGCAGCAGCAGACAGTACTGGAATGGACCCTTTTGCTATGTGCAATGAAGTCTGCCACATACACTGCCTGCCTACCTAGCACTGATATCTATGGCTCTATGCACTTTGATTAGTCCTCAGAAAGACTGTTGGTTTATATGGATTTGTGTATTAAAGGGAATTTGTCACCTCATTTTTCGTATATAAGGTACGGCCACCGCCATTAGGGGCTTATTTACAGCATTCTATAATGCTGTAGATATGCCCACAATGTAACCTGAAAGATAAGAAAAGCAAGTTAGATTATCTGGTAGTACACCAACCAGATGAACAAGGTAACATGAAGAGGGGAAACGGAAAATACCAGGCATACAAATATACACTCACATATAACAGCACCGGGGAGTGGAGGATGGGATGAAACCAAAGTAGGAGAAAAAAAGAGAATTATCACACTCACTAAAACAAACAACAGTCACAGATAAATTCTACAAACGCCTACTTTTATAACCATCAACTACTATCCTCCTAGCCATGAAGCATAAGCGAGCTCTGACAATGTGTGTCAGTCAGAACCCAGATTATATTTGGGCTAACCGTGCTCAGTTGAGAGCCCTAGCTCCCAGAGCTCTCAACATGACAGATTAACCCCTGTACTGCCAAAATATATTTACACCATGTAAAAAGAAGGTGAAGTGTTTCTATTCAGTGCAGGAGTAGGAGCAATCAGACACTGCAGTCTTTTTGCTCTTCTCTGTTGTGATAACCCCATGACAGCCAAACCTTATTGCATAGCAATGACATAGCACAATGTAATGAGAATACAATATTATCTGTATTATTCCAAGTCGTGGGACACGACAGGGTGAAGAGTGAAAAATGGCGTTCTTAACGTCTGAAGGTCTATTTGAAAATCTTGTCATGCCATTTGGGTTAACCAATGCATCTGCTATGTTTCAAAATTGTATGAATGAAATTTTCTCTGATTGCATTGGAAGCTATGTTGTGAGTTATCTGTATGATATTCTAATTTTTTCACCCGATTTGGATTTTCACCAGGAACATATCCGTTTAGTTTTGCAAAGGTTGAGGTAGAACTCTTTGTTTGCTAATTTAGGGAAATGTGTTTTTTCATTCTTGGGGCTTATCTTGTCAGCAGAAGCGTTTAAGATAGACCCTGGGAAGTTGCAGGCCATAATTGATTGGGTTCAAGGCTTTGCAGTGATTTCTGGGATTCGCCAACCATTATAGGAAATTTATCAAGGGCTTTTCTCAGATTGCTAAACCTCTAACTGACCTTACATGCAAGGGGGCGAATCTCAAGGTTTGGTTGCCAGGTGCTATCAGAGGTTTCTAAAAATTAAAAGAATATTTCATGTCTGCTCCTATTCTAATCCAACATCGTCTCCAAGAACTGTTCATTGTGGAGGTGGATGCTTCGGAGGTCTGGGTATTTGCAGTTTTATCACAGGGGCCCAAAACTCTGACTAACCTGAAGGTCCATGTGCTTTTTTGTCTAAAAAATTTTGTCTGAGGAAAGAAATTATTGTGTTTGGAATCGGGGGTTACTTGCTGCCAAATTGGCCTTTGAGGAATGGAGGCAGTTTTGGAGGGGGCGGTTCATCCCGTTACTGTGGTCACTGATCATAAGAATCTCTAACTTCCATTGAATCAGATAAACAGTTTACTCCTAGACAGGCCAGATGGTCCTTGTTTTTCTATGTCAATGTGCAAATTGTGGAGATCTTGTAAGGGCTTGGGAGGGTTATTTATGAATTATTTACAATGTGGGATAACCCAACAAGAACCCTTACTAACAAGTCCTAGAACTTAAAATACTGGGGTAATACAAAACATGAAACATTCTGTGCCTATATTGCCTACACAATTCTAATATAGTTCAATTTTTCTTGGAGTGTCAGCTTCAGCATTATCATGCTTACCAGCTACTAGTGTTGAGCGATACTGCTCGATATCTAAAAATATCGGATCGAAATGGTATCGCCGATATCACTAAATATCGGCGATATCCGATTCCGATACCGGAAGTCCCATGTAAGTCTATGGGAACAAAATATCGCAACTAAAAAAAACCTTTATTTCCTTGTAAACACTAAATATACACACATAGAATACATATATATATATACATGTCATTGTGACATATATATATACATATATGTATAGTTTATACACTTCTACATAGTAAAATATCCTCTGATTCAATTGCCGGGTAAAGCCGGCTTCTGTGAAAAGACAGAAGCACCCGACATGAAATGACACTTGGTGTACATAGGGTTAACCATGTCTTTTCATGTCGTTTGCAATCTGATTTGCACAAACAATTACATCAGTCTATGTGTGCAAAATTTCACACCTGTAGGGGTTAATTAAAGGTGTAAATTCGTTGTAAAAAAAACGGACTTTTTTGCTACGAATTTACACCTTTAATTAACCCTACAGGTGTGAAATTTTGCACACATAGACAAATGTAATTGTTTGTGCAAATCAGATAGCAAAGGACATGAAAAGACATGGTTAACCCTATGTACACCAAGTGTCATTTCATGTCGGGTTCTGCATTTTCACAAAAGCCGTCAATTGAATTAGCGGCTATTATACTATGTAGAAGTGTATGAACTATAAATATAAATATATATATATGTGTCACAAATTCAATGACATGTATATATATATATATATTATATATATATATATATATATATGAGGTGTAAAATTGTTTAAAAAAAATGCGTGGGCTCCCGCCCTATTTTCGCAACCAGACAGACAAAGCCAGCGAATGGGGGCAGATAATAATAGCCCAGAGAGGGACCATTATTTTTGGCCCCCCCTGGCTACTAACATCTGCCCCCAGACACCCCAGAAAAGACAAATCTATAATTAGATTCGCCCTTTCTGGCACTTTGCCCGTCTATTCCCATTGCCCTGTAGCGGTGGCGAATGGGTTAATATGGGGTTAAAGCCACATTGCAATTGAAAGGTGACCTTAAGCCAGGTTAATAATTGAGAGCTGTCAATTAGACAACTATCAATTATTAATCCTATTGCATGAAATAAAAATAAAACACACACACTTTAATTAAAAATCATTTTAATGAAATAAAGACACATGTTTTTGACCATCTTTTATTTGACTGCAAAAACCATTTCCTGTAATAAAAATAAAATAAAAAAGCAAAATTATTCTTACTTATCCCATGCACAGTCAGGTCCCACGGTGTAATCCTTTAGAAAGGGTTAATGTTTACTGCAGGGACCGCAGCTAATGCTGCAGCCTCACAGTAAACCCCCAAATGAATGAGTTCCTCTCCTGGCTGACAGGAGAGGAAGTGGAAAGCTTAATTGATTGCTTTCCACTTTCAATTCAGGTCAGCCAGGGACACAATCAGTGACGTCAGAGGGAACTGATTAACAAAAATAGGGGTTCCCTTCGAATAAAAAATGGCGTCGGGTCCCC
>JARQOD010000001.1:330139617-330259688 GCA_033576555.1 Oophaga sylvatica | reverse complement strand
TGTAGCGGTGGCAAGGGGGAAAAATTTAAGGGGGTTTAAATTTGTCACCGTTGATTGCACGGTGACAAAAGCCCGGTTAATAATGGAGATTGTCAAAAAGACCCCGACCCATTTTTAATCCCAAATTTTTTAAAATTTTTTAAAAAAAAAAGGGACCAAAGCAAAAAAAAGTTTTTTAAATGAAAAAAAAGAGAAAACACAGTTTTCATTAATTTTATTATACTCTCATTCCCTTTCGACGCCATCGATCTCCTGTAAAAAAAGAAAAAAAAAAAACCAACAGTATACCACCTGTCCGACGCAGTCCATAGAAACGACTGCCCCACACGATCCAGCTTTTCTACATGGGAATGACAGGCAACCCTGACACCCCGGCGCATCCCCGGGGGTGACGTCATCGGACTGACTGTTTTAAAGGGCCGGGATTACCCACATCACTGAAATTTATCGCGAGAAACGCATGTAAACCGCCAGGGAAAGATGAGGGCGGCCATAAGCAGCCCAAAGCCCGTGACCCCCGGGAGATCTTTTCTGCCGGGTTTAAGGGGGCCGCTGACCCTGACAGACCCACCAAACGGACACTGACAGTGACGTACAATCCCATTCCGGTATCCGATAAGACGAAAAAAACGGGAAATAAGTGTCGAAAGGCCGTAGAGCTAATATCGGGCCCAAAAACCCATACTTGCGGTATCGTATCCTCAACACTACCCGCAAATAACAGAACCATGTTGGGCATTCGCGCACCATTCACTATTTGCTCGTCAACATTTACTGAATACAGGACATGCTCCTTCATAATTCTCAACCAAAAATTATTGGCTGGTTATAAAATTTACATGGCTCTTTTCCCGATAGGACGCATATGAAGCATCTCCTTGGATCCCCAAACTATTTATCAATCAAAAAAAAGAATGCTATTACACAAATCATAATATTACCACACGATGAAACAGTAGAACACGCTAAAGCAAACTCAACTGCATTAAAAAGTTGGTTTAAAAAGATGACAGGGCCTTCTTAAAAAAGACCATATATAACATGTCATCTTGTATCAAAATGCATAGCATGTCGGCATTTGTTATTATTGGAAACACGTCAAACGAAAAAATGCAATCAAATAAGTATCAAAATGATAATAAATATAACCCTAAATTATTAATGTAAATTGCATAATGTTCTCTTTACCTTAAGAAGTATATATACCAACTAAGGGTATGTGCACACGTTGCAGATTTGCCTGTGGAATTTTTTGCGCAGATTCTTCCTCTCTTGGCAGAAAATGCAGTTAAAAATCTGCGCATTTTTGATGCGGATTTTCATGCGATTTTTCATGTGGATTTGTATGCGTTTTTTAATAGCTAAATAAAGATATATTATTTAACAAAAAAAAATTGTGATGTAATTTCCTTGTCCAATCTCTTTTTTTCATACTCCATTGAAGACCATAATATCATCACATACCATGTTCAAATATAATGTTTACACACAAAACAAATATGAAGTGTGAAACAACTGAAATTATGTCTTATATTCTAGGTTCTTCAAAGTAGCCACCTTTTGCTTTGATGACTGCTTTGCACACTCTTGGCATTCTCTTGATGAGCTTCAAGAAGTAGTCACCGGAAATGGTTTTCACTTCACAGGAGTGCCCTGTCAGGTTTAATAAGTGGGATTTCTGGCCTTATAAATGGGGTTGGGACCATCAGTTGTGTTGTGCAGAAGTCTGGTGGATACACAGCTAAAAGTCCTACTGAATAGACTGTTAGAATTTGTATTATGGCAAGAAAAAAGCAGCTAAGTAAAGAAAAACGAGAGGCCACCATTACTTTGAGAAATGAAGGTCAATCAGTCCGAAAAATTGGGAAAACTTTGAAAGTGTCCCCAAGTGCAGTTGCAAAAACCATCAAGCGCTACAAAGAAACTGGCTCACATGAGGACCACCCCAGGAAAGGAAGACCAAGAGTCACCTCTGCTTCTGACGATAAGTTTATCCGAGTCACCAGCCTCAGAAATCACATGTTTACAGCTGCTCAGATTAGAGACCAGGTCATTGCCACACAGAGTTCTAGCAGCAGACACATCTCTACAACAACTGTTAAGAGGAGACTTTGTGCAGCAGGCCTTCAAAGTAAAATAGCTGCTAGGAAACCACTGCTAAGGACAGGCAACAAGCAGAAGAGACTTGTTTGGACTAAAAAAAACACATGGAATAGACATTAAACCAGTGGAAATCTGTGCTTTGGTCTGATGAGTCCAAATTTGAGATCATTGGTTCCAACCACCTTGTCTTTGTGCGACGCAGAAAAGGTGAACAGATGGACTCTACATGCCTGGTTCCCATTGTGAAGCATGGAAGAGGAGGTGTGGTGGTGTGAGGATGCTTTGCTGGTGACACTGTTGGGGATTTATTCAAAATTGAAGGCATACTGAACCAGCATGGCTACCACAGCATCTTGCAGCCGCATGCTATTTCATCCGGTTTGCGTTTAGTTGGACTATCATTTATTTTTCAACAGGACAATGACCCCAAACTCACCTCCAGGCTGTGTAAGGGCCATTTGACCAAGAAGGAGAGTGATGGGGTGCTATGCCAGATGACCTGGCCTCCACAGTATCCAGACCTGAACCCAATCGAGATGGTTTAGGGTGAGCTGGACCGCAGAGTTAAGGCAAAAGGGCCAACAAGTGCTAAGCATCTCTGGGAACTCCTTCAAGATTGTTGGAAGACTATTTCCGGTGACTACCTCTTGAAGCTCATCAAGAGAATGCCAAGAGTGTGCAAAGCAGTCATCAAAGCAAAAGGTGGCTACTTTGAATAACCTAGAATATAAAACATATTTTCAGTTGTTTCAAACTTTTTTGTTAAGTATATAATTCCACATGTGTTAATTCATAATTGTGATGCCTTCAGTGTGAATGTACAATTTTCATAGTCTTGAAAATGCAGAAAAATCTTTAAATGAGAAGATGAGTCCAAACTTTTGGTCTGTACTGTATCTATCAATAATACCAAGCCCGATGTTTAGTAATGAACATAATAAAATGGTACATAAAGAGTTAAATAAAGACACACACTGCTAGGGTCTGCGGAACGCACCAAATATATGATGTGGAGAGGTGCGTTCGCAGCCCGGGGTCCACCGTGCAGGCGGAGCCTGCTGCTAGTAAAATGGCGCAAGAAGCGAACTCTGTTATCCCGCAGAGTCGCCAAAATAAACGCCGTAACGCGCTGTGGCAAAATGTGCGAACTCTGTTAATCCACAGAGCCGCTAGAAGGAGTGCCGCAGCGCTATATGGCGATGTGTGCGAACTCACTTAACACAACTGAGTCACAAAATAAACACCCTTTGGCGCTGTCTAGCGTTGAAAGCGAACCCTGTTACGTCACAGAGCCGCTGAGACAAACTTCTGTGTCCTGTCAGGCACCCAGGTACACAGTTAACAGCTAAGCGAACATAGAACGTGATCATGTGCTAATGACCTCGCGGGAGTCACCCGCAATCTATGGCGTCTGAACGCCATTCCCTGAATACGGCAATCAAACTCCTCACCGGTTATGCCAGTAATCTAGGCCATCTAGGACACCGACCCTGACCAGCTAGCATACCAAACTCCTCACCGATTAAGTCGGTATTCTAGGGGCTTATTTTAGCTGGGCCCTAACCACACACACGCATGACCACACTGGCGCAAAGCATATAAAGATTGGCACTAGCGCATGGCGGCCCAGCCATGCCACCCTTTTATAGTAACAGCTACAGGACCTGCCTGAAACAAGGACCAATGAAACTGTTCCAGAACACCAGTAGTCACAGGACCTTCCTGGCGGACCAATAGGAGCTGCTGCAGTACCTGAGCATGTGAACCCTGATCTCCAATGAGAGATCTCACCCTGGGCATGCTCAGAAGGGGAAAACAAGGACTTTGTCCTAAAGACGTCTGCTTGCCGCTAACCAGTACTTGCCACAATAGCAGAGCCTGGAGATGCAGCAGTAATCCTCTGCACACTGTTAGACTGGGTGAGACGCTGGGACCAACGTCTAAGCTGAGCAGAGTCCACTGTGGCCGGAGACGAATGGGAGACCGCAGCCAGGATAGCTCGAGATTCCCCTTGTGCAGAAGCGGGAACTCGAACCCTAACACACACACAAAATCTGCGTTAGGCTGGGGTCACACATGTGAGAAACTCGTACGAGTCTCGCACCTCAATACCCGGCACTGCTGCCGGCACTTGGACCGGAGTGTTCAGCTGCATAGAATTACAGGCAGCCAGACACTCTGGTTCTGAGTGCCTGCGGCAGTGCCGGGTACTGAGATGTGAGACTCGTGCAAGTTTCTCACAAGTGTGACCCCGGCCTTAAGTGCAATATGTGTTTAATTTAAAAAAAAATGGCGTGGGCTCCTGTGCAATTTTCAAAACCGGAACAGTGAAAGCCAGTGACTGGGGGCAGATGTTTATAGCCTGGGAAGGGGGTAATAGCCATGGATCTTCCCAGGCTATTAAAATCAGCTCACAGCTGTATATTTAGCCTTTAATGGCTACTAAAATAGGGTGTCCTCCAAAAAATGACATGGGGTCTATAATTAATAGCCAGAAAAGGCTATACAGACAGCTGAGGGCTGATATTAATAGCCTTGGAAGGGACCATGGATATTGGCCCCTTCCTGGCTAAAAACTCCAGGTCTCAGCTGCCCCAGAAGTGGCGCATCTCTAAGATGTGCCAATTCTGGCACTTAGCCTCTCTTTTTCCACTGCCCTGTAGTGGTGGCATGTGGGGTAATAGTTGTGGGGTTGATGTCACCTTTGTATTGTAAGGTGACATCAAGCCCATGGCTTAGTAATGGAGAGGTGTCAATAATACACCTCTCCATTACTAATCCAATAGTTGTTACATTTTAAATAAAGACACAGTCAGAATAAAGTATTTTAATGAAATAAAACACAACACAGTTTGCCATATTTATTATACGCCTAATTCCTGTGATGCCCTTGATCTCCTGCAAAAAAAATAAATATATAAACACAAATACTCCCTGTTACGATGTAATCCATTTAATAATGAGTGTCCCATGATGATCTCCCGTGTAGAGCGGTCACATCTGGAGATTTGACCGCTCTACAGGCCTCCAGCGATGCACTGACAGGAGGTAATGGCTCCTGCAGTAAATCACTAAAGAAGTTACCGGAGTTCATGCTCTCACTTTACGGCATTGCTGCGTGAGAATTTTCTCACACAGCGTTGCCGATGAGAGCATGAACTCAGGTGACTTCTCTCCCGGCGACGGAGGAATACACCGCGGAGAATTACCTCCGGTCAGTGCATCGCTGGAGGCCCTGCAGAACAGTGACATCTCCCGATGTCACTGTTCTACATGGAAGATCGTCGTGGGACACTCGTTATTAAATTGACTATGACGAAAAGGTAAGTATAGGTTGGTTTATTACTTTATTTTTGTTACAGGAGAATGAGGGCGTCGGGGACTAGGTGTTTGGTGAGTATGTACTGTATGTTGTATTTTTTTTTTTTTACAATTGAACACATGCATCATCTGATGGGACTACTGCCGTATGTGACAGCAGACATAGCCGGATGGGAGCAGTACAGTCATGGCCAAAAGTTTTGAGAATGACACAAATATTATATTTTCACATGATCTGCTGCCCTCTGGTTTTTATGTGTGTTTGACAGATGTTTTTATCACAGACAGAAATATAATAATTGCAAACATATAAGTAACAAAAGCTTATATTGACAGTTAGAATGAGTTAATGCAGCAAGTCAATATTCGCAGTGTTGACCCTTCTGCTTCAGTACCTCTGCAATTCTCCCTGGCATGCTCTCAATCAACTTCTGGACCAAATCCTGACTGATAGCAGTCCATTCTTGCACAATCAATGCTTTCATTTTGTCAGAATTTTTAGGTTTTTGTTTGTCTACCGTCTCTTGATGATTGACCATAAGATCTCAATGGGATTAAGATCTGGGGAGTTTCCAGGCAATGGACCCAAAATCTCTATGTTTTGTTCCCTGAGCCATTTAGTTATCACCTTTACTTTATGGCAAGGTGCTCCATCATGCTGGAAAAGGCATTGTTGATCGCCAAACTGCTCTTGGAGGGTTGGGAGAAGTTGCTCTTGGAGGACATTCTGGTACCATTCTTTATTCATGGCTGTGTTTTTAGGCAAGACTGTGAGAGAGCCGATTCCCTTGGCTGAGAAGCAACCCCACACATGAATGGTTTCAGGATGCTTAACAGTTGGCATGAGACAAGACTGGTGGTAGCGCTCACCTTGTCTTCTCCGAATGAAGCGTTTTCCTGATGTCCCAAACAATCGAAAAGGGGATTCATCAGAGAAAATAACTTTACCCCAGTCCTCAGCAGTCCACTGCCTGTACCTTTTGCAGAATATCAGTCTGTCCATGATGTTTTTTCTGGAGAGAAGTGGCTTCTTTGCTGCCCTCCTTGAGACCAGGCCTTGCTCCAAGAGTCTCCGCCTCACAGTGCGTGCATATGCACTCACACCTGCCTGCTGCCATTCCTGAGCAAGCTCTGCACTGCTGGTAGCCCGATCCCGCAGCTGAAACACTTTTAAGAGACGGTCCTGGCACTTGCTGGTCTTTCTTGGGCGCCCTGAAGCCTTTTTTGGCAACAATGGAACCTCTCTCCTTGAAGTTCTTGATGATGCGATAGATTGTTGACTGAGGTGCAATCTTTCTAGCTGCGATACTCTTCCCTGTTAGGCCATTTTTGTGCATTGCAATGATGACTGCACGTGTTTCTTTAGAGATAACCATGGTTAACAGAAGAGAAACAATGATGCCAAGCACCAGCCTCCTTTTAAAGTGTCCAGTGGTGTCATTCTTACTTAATCATGATAAATTGATCTCCAGCCATGTCCTCATCAACACCCACACCTGTGTTAATGGAGCAATCACTGAAAAGAGGTTAGCTGGTCCTTTTAAGGCAGGGCTGCAATGATATTGAAATGTGTTTTGGGGGATAAAGTTCATTTTCTAGCCAAATATTGACTTTGCAAGTAATTTCTGTTAAGCTGATCACTCTTTATAACATTCTGGAGTATATGCAAATTGCCATTAGAAAAAGTGAAGCAGTAGACTTTGTAAAAATTAATATTTGTGTCATTCTCAAAACTTTTGGCCATGACTGTAGTCCCATCAGACAATGCCTGGCTACACTGACCCTCACACACACAGAGACACACGCAGACACCCGCACACACACAAAGACACACAGACACACACAGACCCGCACACAGTCACAGATACACGCATACCCCCGCAGACAGACACGCACATCTTCTCTGCCCACACACACATTCTCCACCCACACACTTCCTTTCTGCAGCATTTTTGGCAAGCAACTCCACATCAAAACTTTTTTACATCTGCAGTTTTGCTGCGGATTTGACTGACTCAATGGTAGTCAATGGGTGCAGAAATGCTGCAGATCCGCAAAAAGAATTGACATGCTGCGGAAAATAAAATGCTGCGTTTCTGCGTGGATTTTTCCGCAGCATGTGCACGCCAATTCTGTAATTCCCATTGATTAACATTGGTTGTGTACTGCATTGAGGATTTGGTGCAATTCCGTGCATCTAAAAATGCTGCAGATCCGCATCAAAATCCGCAACGTGTGCACACAGCCTAATAGTTCAGATGAGGTAAAAATCACATCATTTTATTCCTATAAGTTGGACCATAGAACACGAGGATATACAAATTGTGGCAGAAGAAAATGAAAAAAAGTTAAAATAAAAAACATAAATCCCAATTATTAACAAAATTGCAATATGGCTATATAGAAATACTTTCTAACAATTGACAGATGATCTCTAATTAGTATATCATCAAATGTATTTACATTAAAAGACAATATCCAATCGTATGCCACATCAAATGATCCCAATCAAGAGCTTAATGAAAAAATATTAAGTTGAAAAAGCTTTAGAGAAAAGCACCATATGAGAATCCCTCATTCAAACCATCTGGATTCAGGGTTCCCAATCTACATATCTATTTAGCCTCTTCTCTCAGTAGAAGTTGGTTTGGGTTACCTTTTTTTGTTTGATGGTACATTTATGTACACCCCAAATCTGTATGGCCAGAGGGTCCGAACTGTTATGGAATCTCATATGGTGTGAGACAGGAGTGTCGAAATTGTTCCTAATAGAGCCAATGTGTTGCAACACATGTCTCCTGAGTTGTTGACCAGTTTTGCCCACATACAAAATGGACAGGAGCAGTTAGCTACATACATCACACCAGATGTGATATAAAAAAAATTCTAGAGTTTTCATAAATTGCACAGTGAGCTTGAGCTGCGGGAGGGGAGGGAATCCAGGCTCTAAGGAGATTGTGTGAAAATGTCCTGATGGAAATTTTTGATTATTTCTAGGAATTAAGTGGTCAGATCATCAGTGGTGAGGTTGGTGACGGGGTCCTGCACTTTAGGGCTCAGAAGAGAATGGAAAGTTTAAAAGTTTCATTTTGGATTGGCCAGATATTATTATTATTATTTATTTATATAGCGCCATTGATTCCATGGTGCTGTACATGAGAATATAGAGATATAGCATGAGATATAGAGCGGAATTATGAGTTTTGAGCATGAACTTATAGTTGATGAAGTCTTCTGCTGGAAGTGATTTTCTCCACTGATGCTTGGCACACCTTGAGCAACACTGGAGAAAACGTGTGCTAGAGTTGCAGTCGTATGTGTCGGGTTGTTCTTTATGTAGTTGGTGCTGCTTCATCCATGGCACTCTGCCATGCATTATTATAATGTGACAATGCTGAGTCTGGACAGGAGAGGGAGCAGATTGAAGCTAAAGATGAGTGTAGATTTTTTATAAACTGCTGGGTATTGAAGGCTTGTCAGTTTCTGTATGTGTGGTAAGTGGGGGTGTCCTGAGCAGGTATTGCAGTACTGTCAAACCAAGGAATGTAGGTCAACAATAAAGAACAGTGAGTAAATGAAAGACTCCTAAAAAACCTTCGGTTGACATATTGTATCTTCAATAGAGATGATTCAATTGATTCAAACTGCAAATCGACTGAGTCTAATTTCAAGAAATTTGCTTGTCCCAATGCATTGAAACTTCTTGCATTTTAATTCTTGCTAATTGCTAAAAATCATCATCTACTTATTGTCATACTTAAAGTTCTCCACTTCCTGTTTTATTCAATCAAAAATAATCAGCTTCAGTGACTGCTATTTTGTACCTTCATCCATGCTTGGGGTAAACATAACCATTTTATGACCGTCAGGTTTAATGACACATAAAAGGGGTGAAAACAAAAGGCAAACATTTTTTCAAAACAAAATTCTTTTTGGTGCATCTTAACTTCTATCTCATTAATACTGAAATTCATTCTTCTTTTGGGCAGCATTTGGGATGGATTCCCCAGGTAGGAAGCTGCGTAACATTAAACCCACAAAATTGACACAAAATACCAAAACCAAATTTTTTTGTGTTCTGTGGCTAATATTTTCAGTATGTCTCAGCTTCCTCCTTATCTGTAGTGGTTTCAATATGTTGTACTTTGCCTTCCTCCTCCCAGACAGATTAGATGAGCTATACTAAAGGTATGAAGATTTTCTTTGTACAGTTCTTTAGTGCCAACAGCATATCTTGAAATGTAAGCTCTGAAGCTTCCCTGTATTGGACAGCACAGTGGCTCAGTGGTTAGCCTGATTCTTTGCAGAGCTGAAATGTTGGGTTGAAATTCCACTAAGGACAACATCTGCAAGGAGATTGTAAGTTCCTCCAATGTTTGTGTAGGTATCCTCAAGTCTCTTCCTATATGCCAAAACATAGTTATAGGGAGTTTAGATTGTGAGCCCCAATGGGAACAGTGATGCTGATGTCATAAAGCACTGTGGAATTAATGGAGCTATGTAAGAGAGTAAAATAAACACATAAATACTGCTTGTATAGTAGCTTGCTTATCACTTTAGCTATATACATAAATATATACAGTTGTGTGAAAAAGTGTTTGTCCCCTTCCTGATTTCCTGTTATTTTGCATGTTTGTCACACTTAAATATTTCAGATCACCAAATGTAAATATTACACAAAGCTAACACAAGGAAACACAAAATGTAGTTTTTAAATGAAGTCTTTATTATTAAAGGGAAAAATAAATCCAAACCTGCAGGACCATGTATGAAAAGTGATTGCTCCCTAAACATAGTAACTGGTTGGACCACCCTTAGCAGCAACAACTGCAATCAAGTATTTGCGATAACTGGCAACGAGTCTTTTTCAACACTCTGGAGTAGTGTTGAGCGATACGATACTGCAAATATCGGGTATCGGCCGATATTGGCTGTATCGGGCTTTCGATTCCGAGTACCGATTTTTTCGTCATATCGGATACCGGAATCGGGATTGTCACTGTCATTGTCAGTGTCCGTCGGTCGGGTCTGTCACTGTCAGTGTCCGTCGGTCGGGTCTGTCAGGAGTCAGCGGCACTTACCTGGCAGAAGATCTCCGGCGGTCACATCCCGGACTGCTTAATGGCCGCCATCATCTTCTCCCCGGCGGTCACATGCAGTTTCTCGCGATAACTGCAGTGACTGCTGGGTAATCCCGGCTGTAAAGCAGTCAGTCCGATGACGTCACCGCCGGGGAAGCAGGTAATCAGCTGTGCTGCGCCGGGATGTCAGGCTCTGCCTGTCATTGCGATGTAGCAGAGCTGGATCGTCGTGGGAGACTCGTTACTATGGACTGCGTCGGACAGGTGGAATACTGTTGGTTTTTTTTTTTTCCTTTTTTTACAGGAGATCGATGGCGTCGCAGGAATGAGAGTACAATAAAAGAAATGAAAACTGTGTTGTCTCTTTTATTTCATTAAAAGACTTTTTTCTTGCTGTGTCTTTTTTTTATACATTTAATAACTTTGGGATTAATAATGGATCGGTGTCTTATTGACGCCTCTCCATTATTAACCGGGCTTATTGTCACCGTGCAATCAACGGTGACATTAACCCCTTATTACCCCACTTGCCACCGCTACAGGGCAGTGGGAAGAGCCGGGTAAAGTGCCACAATTGGCACATCTTTTGATGCGCCAAATGTGGGGCTGCTGTAGCCTGGTATTATCAGGCTGTTGAGGGCCAAAATCCATGGGCCTTGACAGTCTTTTAATACCAGGCCGCAGCAGTCTGCATTTTACGTGGCTGGTTAACAAAAATAGGGGGACCCTACGCCGTTTTTTTTTCGAGGGGATCCCCTATTTTTGTTAACCAGCCAAGCTAAGCAGACTGCTGTGGCCTGGTATTATCAGGCTTGCAAGGTCCATGGATATTGGATCCTTACCAGCCTGAAAAACCAGGCCTCAGCGGTCTGCTTCATCTGGCTGGTTAACAAAAATAGGGGGGACCCCACGCCAATTTTTTTCGAGGGGATCCCCTATTTTTGTTAATCAGCCAAGATATGCAGACTGCTGTGGCCTGGTATTATCAGGCTGGCAAGGTCCATGGATCTTGGCTCCTTAACAGCCTGAAAATCCAGGCCTCAGCGGTCTGCTTCATCTGGCTGGTTAACAAAAATAGGGGGGACCCCACGCCATTTTTTTTTCGAAGGGAACCCCTATTTTTGTTAATCAGTTCCCTCTGATGTCACTGATGGTGTCCCTGGCTGACCTGAAGTGAAAGTGGAAAGCAATCAATTAAGCTTTCCACTTCCTCTCCTGTCAGCCAGGAGAGGAGCTCATTCATTTGGGGGTTTACTGTGAGGCTGCAGCATTAGCTGCGGTCCTTGCAGTAAACATTAACCCTTTCTGAAGGATTACACCGTGGGACCTGACTGTGCATGGGATAGGTAAGAATAATTTTGCTTTATTATTTTATTTTTATTACAGGAAATGGTTTTAGCAGGTAAATAAAATATGGTCAAAAACTGTGTGATTATTTCATTAAACTTCTTTTTTATTAAAGTGTGTGTGTTTGATTTTTCTTTCATACAATAGGATTAATAATTGATAGTTGTCTAATTGACAGCTCTCAATTATTAACCTGGCTTAAAGTGACCTTTCAATTGCAAGGTCATTTTAACCCCTTATTAACCCATTCGCCACCGCTACAGGGCAATGGGAATAGACGGGCAAAGTGCCAGAAAGGGCGAATCTAATTATAGATTTGTCTTTTCTGGGGTGTCTGGGGGCAGATGTTAGTAGCCGGGGGGGGGGCCAAAAATAATGGTCCCTCTCTGGGCTATTATTATCTGCCCCCATTCGCTGGCTTTGTCTGTCTGGTTGCGAAAATAGGGCGGGAGCCCACGCATTTTTTTTAAACAATTTTACACCTCATATATATATATATATACATGTCATTGAATTTGTGACACATATATATATTTATATTTATAGTTCATACACTTCTACATAGTATAATAGCCGCTAATTCAATTGCCGGCTTTTGTGAAAATGCAGAACCCGACATGAAATGACACTTGGTGTACATAGGGTTAACCATGTCTTTTCATGTCCTTTGCTATCTGATTTGCACAAACAATTACATCAGTCTATGTGTGCAAAATTTCACACCTGTAGGGTTAATTAAAGGTGTAAATTCGTAGCAAAAAAGTCCGTTTTTTTACAACGAATTTACACCTTTAATTAACCCCTACAGGTGTGAAATTTTGCACACATAGACTGATGTAATTGTTTGTGCAAATCAGATTGCAAACGACATGAAAAGACATGGTTAACCCTATGTACACCAAGTGTCATTTCATGTCGGGTGCTTCTGTCTTTTCACAGAAGCCGGCTTTACCCGGCAATTGAATCAGAGGATATTTTACTATGTAGAAGTGTATAAACTATACATATATGTATATATATATGTCACAATGACATGTATATATATATATATATATATATATATAGTATTCTATGTGTGTATATTTAGTGTTTACAAGGAAATAAAGGTTTTTTTTAGTTGCGATATTTTGTTCCCATAGACTTACATGGGACTTCCGGTATCGGAATCGGATATCGCCGATATTTAGTGATATCGGCGATACCATTCCGATCCGATATTTTTAGATATTGAGCAGTATCGCTCAACACTACTCTGGAGGAATTTTGGTCCACTCATCTTTGCAGAATTGTTGTAATTCAGCCACATTGGAGGGTTTTCAAGCATGAACTGCCTTTTTAAGGTCATGGCACAGCATCTCAATTGGATTAAAATCAGGACTTTGACTAGACCACTCCAAAGGAAATAGGGGGGACACAATATAAGTTAGTCTTCTGCAAACTCTTCTTTCTTTATCATCTTTGGGCAAAAGTCAGGTATTCCAATTCCGATATCGGCCACTTCTGGCTTACCAGCAACCAATGCTCTTACAAAGGATTACTCAAAAATGTGGGAGGACACTAAAGCCACTCTAGAGATATCATCTGATCATATGAAGAGGCATGCGGATAAGATATGCTTCTATCCACTTTGTTATCATTCAGGGGAAAAGGTGTGACTATCTTCTAAGTACATCTTTTTTAAGATCCCATCTTACAAGTTAAGTCCTTGCTTCATGGGTCCCTTTGAAGTCACCAAGGAAATTAATGCTGTATCCTATTAGTTGAAGCTGTCAGCTCTCTTAAGAATACTCAATTCCACGAGTCCACCTTGAAGCCGGTCATCTTGACTCCCTTCTTCAAAGATTCTGGTGTTATGCCTGCTCCCATCAGCTCCAAGGATGTCTTTGAAGTGAAGTAAAGAATATTCTAGCCATGAAGAAGGTGAGAGGAAAAATATTTTTTTTAGATGATTGGAAGGGATTTGAACCTGAAGAAAGGTTGTGGGAGCCCAAGAAAATAGTAAGGGTCCACGTCATTTACAGAAATTTCTAGTGGGCTTGCTGAAGAGGGGGGCATAATGTGGAGCATACTGATGGAACAGCATCGTCGCCCCTGCACATGATCCCTTCCTCCCCCCTGCAGTGACGCCGGAGTATTCACTTACCTGTCCGCGCTCCCACAGTGTCTCTCTCCTCCAATGGCCTGCGCACAGCATGCAGGTCTCCTGGGAGAAAGCTTAAAGGGTGTGCACGCTCTCTGCTTTTTAAAGGGTCCGTGCCCACTTCTGAAAATGTCCCCAGCCAATGGCTGAGAGACATTAGGTATTTAAGGCACCTTCACCAAATGGGAGATGCCTTAGCAACTTTCTTTGTATCAGCAGTCAGTATAATGCTACCTGTAAGATCCCTGTACCTATGCGCTCTGAATCTGTCCCACTTACCTGACCCTGCTTGCCCGTCTGCACCTGTTCCCGTCCATGCTGCTGTACCTATACCCAAACCCATCCTGCCTGTGCCTAGTCCTGTTCATTATCCGTCTAAACCAGCAACTGTGATCCTGTACCTGTAGCCGTTCCATGTTCCTGCATCTGTCTTGCCTGTGCCTAATTCCGCATCTGTCTACCAGCTGTATTCCTCCTGTTAAACCAATAACTGGCTGGTCCTGCTTCCCTACCCCTTTGGGGGTAAGCTGCCATGGTTCCAGAGTCCTTCCTAGAGTTGCACCTGGCATCCACCTGGGTTCAAGTCTAACCATACCATTAGAGACTCTAGTGAAGAACCAGGTGTTCACTTAGTTACGTCCATCCAGTGATTTCACAACCGTGTGCATAACAGCGGGTTTTAGGGAAAACATAGTTTTAGAATCCTTCCAGGGACTATGGGGAGAGACGGGACTAGGCCAATGACATCCTCAACCTGTGTGTACTCTGGGAAAGACTTGTCAATAAACTGAAGTGGGTTGGGGAGAAGCCGATCTCGAACATCAGGTCTCTCGCTAATGTCTCATACCAACTTTTCAAACTATATTTCTCTGAAACATTGTAGCACTTCATACCTGGCCGCAATTGCACATTGATGCTACGATTCTTGCTGCCTGTGGTTTGGCCTGCAGGAATCTAATGACAGAGTTCCTTTAAATAAAAATTATAATGATTTTAATATGCTTATTTGTTAGTCATCTTTGTATATTTTAATACACCACATAACTAACCAGTGCACCATTGATTTCTATTCAATACTACAGGGAGATGCTTTAGAACAAGCAATCATAAGCCAAGCTCCACAGGTAGAGAAACTAATTGCTACAACAGCTCATGAAAAAATGCCATGGTATCATGGGAACATTAGCAGAGAAGAATCCGAGCGAAAATTATACTCTGGAGCCCAGCCAGATGGTAAATTTCTGTGAGTATTTTACTTTATGCTCTACTAGGCATTGATGAAAAATTGAGGAAAATTGGCAATATAATAGGGACATTCAGACAGTTATGAAGTGAAAACAACCACTTAAGGGGTGTAAGAAAAAAATACAATTATTGGGTAATGATGAAGAATAGGACACAATCATTTATTTTATTTATTTTTTTACTTTAAGAACAATGAGACAGTGAGATGTAAGTTGCAAACTGTATTTATATGAAATACTATATCAGATTAGTGATAACGCAAAGAACTGAAGAGAAAATTTACTAACCAGCAGAGTAGACACATTTTTTTATTTTTTGTGTCATCTTGAAATAGCCAACATTTCCCTGTCAATATTGTATATTGAATACAGGAAGCAACTAGATGCAAGATAGCTCTGATTGTTGCAATAGTGTTATGAATGGTCTTTTCTAAGTTCCGTGGTCCTTCAATTTACAATGTACTTATCATATTTTCAACATATAATGGTTCTTTCTGGGCCATTGTCACTGCAAACCACATTCAGAACTATTTCCACTGAGTCACAATGACAAGTAACACCTCTATACACAGCTAATAACATAGGATCTGTCATTACAATAGGTGATGTCACAGCTCCACATCTGTTCACAAAGACATTTGTACAATGTTCATTACAACCCATGCCAAAAATTATGGAATCACCGGCCTTGGAGGATGTTCATTCAGTTGTTTCGTTTTGTTGAAAAAAAGCAGATCAAAGACATGGCACAAAACTGAAGTCATTTCAAATGGCAACTTTCTGGCTTTAAGAAACACTAAAAGAAATCAAGAACAAATAATGTGGTAGTCAGTAATGGTGATTTTTTTAACCAAGCATAGGGAAAAATTTATGGAATCACCCTGTAAATTTTCATTCCCAAAACTAACACCTGTATCAAATTAGATCTGCTCGTTAGTCTGCATATAAAAAGGAGTGATCACACCTTGGAGAGTTGTTGCACCAAGTCAACTGACATGAATCATGGCTCCAACACGAGAGATGTCAATTGAAACAAAGGTGTCAGGAATCGAACCCAGTGCCTCTTGTCCACCGGCTGGCAACTCTACCATCTGAGCTATTCTGCTGGCTGCAAAGTTCCTTGTTGAACCCAGATACCATTGACTGTTCTTCCTGATCGGCTCCACCCAGTGCTCTCTTGATTGACCTCTGATTGCCAATTACACACCCTATATAAGCCTGGCCCTGTGGGTGTGTTATTGCGAGATTATTGTGCTTCTAGCCTCTAGTCAAGCGTTTCCTGCTGATCCATTGCTACCAATACCGCTCTCCTGTGAACTGACCTCGGCCTGCCCTTCTGACTACGCTCTCCGCCTGATCCATTGCTACCAATACCGCTCTCCTGTGAACTGACCTCGGCCTGCCCTTCTGACTACGCTCTCCGCCTGATCCATTGCTACCAATACCGCTCTCCTGTGAACTGACCTCGGCCTGCCCTTCTGACTACGCTCTCCGCCTGATCCATTGCTACCAATACCGCTCTCCTGTGAACTGACCACGTTACCTGCCTCTGCTTTCCTAGTGTTTGCAGTAACATCGGCTCCAACCCAGACGGGATCCTGACAGAATAATCTCGCGCCAAAATGGAGTCCGCTGTAAGCACCCTGAGGCAGCAAGTTACGGAACTTCAAAATTTTTGTACTAACTATCAAGGAAAATATTCCAAGTTACAAACTGAGTTCACGGGTCTACAACAGGAAGTAATTGAGCTACAAAAACAACTTCTGGACGTGCGCAATACAGGGTCTGAATCAAACGCGCGGCTGCCGCTGCCTGCAAAGTTCAGTGGGGATCGCCAGCAGTACCGAGGATTCCTCAATCAATGCCGCATATACTTCCAGATGCAACCTGCTCCCTTTACCAGTGAGAGGAAGAAAGTTTTTTTCATGATAAATCTCCTGACGGATGAAGCTCTTGCTTGGGCTTCACCTTATGTAGAAAAGGACTATGGCCTCCTTAATGACCTGGAAGCTTTCACCACAGCTATGAATCAAGTTTTTGATGACCCAAACCGCTGTGCCACAGCAGAAACCAAATTACATAATTTGCGCCAAGGACGTCGCTCTGTTGCGGAATATACATCGGAGTTCCATCGCTGGGTGGCCGTCACCACCTGGAATTCAGCGGCCCAGAGAAGTCAATTTCGACGAGGGTTATCAGAACCAGTGAAAGACGAGCTTGCCAGGGTTGAGACCCCTGACCAGTTGGAGGACTTTATTCAACTGTGTATCCGGATAGACCAGAGACTTACTGAAAGGAGAAAGGAGAGACTGCGAGCACTTGGGAATAGCCCTGGCTTCTCATTTTCAGCATCAGACCACCAAGAAAAGACGCAAGGCGTGTCTGAACCGATGCAGATCGACGTCATCCGAAGACCACTCTCTGCACAGGAGAAGGAGAGGCGACGTGCAGAACATCTCTGCCTCTATTGTGGGGACCCTGGACACTATGCCATCAACTGTCCTAACAAAAGGACTATAGCCTTTACCAACAACAGGTCTGCCAGCAATATGGACCTTTCTCAGCAGTCGGATTCCATCATGCAGACTATCTCATCAGTATGTAATGTATGTAGTACAGTTCATATAGTGTCTTGTGCTTGGGTGCGATGAAAATACATGAGACACAGGTTTGATATAGAAAGTCTTGTATTACTTCATACAAGTTGGCAAAAATAGTCACACAGTTTGCAGACACAGAAGCAGGAGACACAGCAGGCCAGAGTAATCTAAGCTCAGCAATCACTCTCCACAACAGGTTCAGGATCTTCTTCTCTGTTACCGTAAGTCCATGCAAACGTGGGTCTTTCAAAGAGCAGGGTTCAGAGTCCACAAGTGCTTCAGAGTTCCTCAGTAGGAATAGCTGGAGTACAAGGTCCAAGGCTTTAGGAGTCAGGTCACAGGTTCACTGCAGGCTAGATTCTGAAGCACTGATTGCTCAGCTGTGGCTGCTTAAGAAGCAAAAGGAGAGAATCAGGGCGGGAACATGCAAGCTGGAAACTCCATTTTGACTGAGGGCAAGATAGCTGCAGCAAGACAGAAAGTAAAATGGCTGACGAACAAACTGAGTTTCAGGAACATGTACACAGAACCTTACATTACTCCCCCCTTAGGGACAACCTCCGGATGACCTCAGGCCAGGCTTGTGTGGGTACCTCTGATGAAACTGACGGAGCAAGCGAGGAGCATTAACGTTATTGACTGGTTCCCATGAGTTGTCCTCCACTGGGTAGCCCTGCCATTTAATCAGATATTGTAACTGATTTCTATACAACCTGGAATCTAAAATCCTTTCCACCACAAATTCTTCCTGACCATCGACTAGCACTGGGTCAGGGCAAGGAGAAGAACGTCCAGGAAACGTATTGGGTGTCGCAGCCTTTAGTAGGGATACATGAAAGACAGGGTGAATTCTCATAGTTCTGGGCAGTTGAAGACGACAAGCAACGGCACTTATAATTTTACTGATTTTATAGGGTCCAATGTACTTATGTCCCAACTTAGATGATGGAATCCTTAACTTAAGATTTCTGGTTGACAGCCAGACCAAGTCTCCTACCTTGAAAGCTGGTGCAGGTTTACGAAATTTATCTGCTGCTTTCTTGTACCTTTCCTGAGCCGATTCCAGATTCTCCTTTAGAAGATCCATATTCTTCTGTAAAGACGTGATTCTTTCAGCCACTGCTGGTAAAGGCGTTTCTATGGGAAATCGTGGTAGAATGTTAGGATGATAACCTAGATTAGAGTAAAAAGGAGACTGCTTAGTGGAGGCACTCTGAGAGTTGTTATACGAGAACTCAGCTAATGGAAGTAGATCCACCCAATCATCCTGTAGGTGGCAGATAAAGCAGCGGAGATACTGCTCCAGGGTTTGATTGGTTCGTTCGGTCTGTCCATTAGTCTGGGGATGAAAGCAGAAGAAAGGTTTACTTTAATGTCCAATGCTGCACAGAAATTTTGCCAAAACCTAGAAGTGAATTGCACCCCTCGATCCGAAATAACCTCATCCGGTACTCCATGTAAGCGAAACACATCTTTAATCATCAAATCTGATGTCTGTTTTGCAGTGGGTAAGCCGACACAAGGGATAAAATGAGCTGCCTTTGTTAGACGGTCAACCACCACTAGAATGGTGTTCTTCCCTTGAGAGGTTGGTAACTCCACAATGAAGTCCATAGAAATGGATCCCCACGGGCGGGACGGGGTGGGAAGAGGCTGTAACAGACCAGTTGGTGAGGAGCGAGGTGTTTTGCATCTTGCACAGACTTCACATGAAGTGACATAGTTTAAAACATCCTTCCTGCAAGTGGGCCACCAAAAGAAACGAGAGAGAAATTCCTGTGTCTTTAGAATTCCTCTATGCCCAGCTATCTTGGAATCGTGAATGAGTTGCAATACTCTCAATCTGACTGTTTCAGGAATATACAGGCGTTGTCCCTGAATCCACACACCATTCTTAAAGACAAGACTTACGTCCCTTGGGGGTTGTGCCAAAAAGGAATCCGCATGGTATGCTTCCTTGATGTCCTTAAGTAGGTCTTGATTATGAATTACTCCTAGGAATCTAGAGTCAGGAAGAATAGTCTTAGGAGGAGTAATTGGACGTGTCTCTGCTGAGTAAATCCTAGAGAGTGCATCAGCCTTTCCATTGCGCGATCCTGGTCTATAAGAAATGATAAAATTAAATTGGTTTAAGAAAAGATTCCAGCGAGCCTGGCGAGGAGTCAGGCACTTAGCCGACCTGATAAACTCAAGGTTACGATGGTCTGTCAGGACGACTATTTGCTGTGCAGTTCCCTGAAGAAGGTGTCTCCATTCTTTGAAGGCGGCAATAATGGCCAACAACTCTCTATTGCCCACATCGTAGTTCCTCTCAGCCGAAGACAACTGCTGGGAAAAGAAGGCACAGGGATGCAAGACATTCTTCTCACCTGTTCTCTGAGAGAGTATAGCTCCAACGGCACAGTCTGAAGCATCCACCCCTATTATGAAGGCAAGCTCGGGGTTGGGATGTACTAGGATAGGTGCAGTGGTAAATTTATCTTTTAGACGGGAAAATGCTTCCTGGGCTTGGGGAGTCCAGGAGAACCTAGACTCTTTCCGGGTAAGTTGGGTGATAGGTGACACTACCTCAGAGAAATTTCTAATGAAACGTCTATAGAAGTTGGCAAACCCGATGAAGCGCTGTACCTCCTTCACATTTCTAGGACTTGGCCAATCCTTGATGGCTTGGGTTTTGCTTCCATCCATACTAATTCCTTGTGTAGACAGTACATACCCCAGAAATTGAATTTCGGTCCTATGGAATTCACACTTTTCAAGTTTGATGTAAAGATGATTTTGTCTTAGACGTTCCAAGACCATTCTCACATGTCCATGATGTTCCTCTGTGGAGTTAGAAAAAATTAGAATATCATCCAAATAAATTACCACGAATGTATCTAGGAGATCCCTGAAGATGTCATTCACCAAGTGTTGGAAAGTGGCTGGGGCGGTACTCAGACCAAAAGGCATAACTAGATATTCAAAATGTCCATAGCGTGACCTGAATGCAGTCTTCCATTCATCCCCAGGTCTAATACGGACTAAGTTATAGGCCCCACGAAGATCTAGTTTAGAGAAAATTTTGGCATGTCGCACTCTCTCCAATAACTCAGGGATTAAAGGCAATGGATAACGGTTTCTAATAGTAACCTTATTGAGTTCCCTATAGTCTACGCATGGTCTCAGAGATCCATCTTTCTTCTTTACAAAGAAGATGGGTGCACCTGCAGGAGATGAAGAGGGGCGTATGAAGCCCTTGGCTAGATTTTCGTCTATGTAATCCTTTAAAGCCTTTAGCTCGGGCCCCGCCAGGGGGTAGATCTCACCAAAAGGTATCTCTGCTCCAGGCAATAATTCAATTGGACAATCATATGGACGGTGAGGAGGAAGCTGGTCAGCGTTCTTCTTGTCACATAAATCCACATAGTCCTGGTATACAGCTGGTAGTTCAGGGACTGACATGGTTCCTTTAGGAACAGAGCAAGCTGAAACTTTTGGACTCATCTGTTTCTCTGGAAAGTGTAATTCCTTGGTCTCCCAGTTAATGGTAGGATTCTGAGCCTGCAGCCATGGTAGCCCTAGAATAATGGGAAAGTGGGGAGAAGAGATAAGCATAAAGGACAGTTTCTCTTGATGATCTTTACCCATAAGAACCCTCAAAGGCTCTGTTTCCTGATCCACTGGTCCAGAGGTCAGCAGGGAGCCATCCACAGTTTCCATCTGTACTGGAGTAGCCTTCTTCACTGAACGTATCCCCTGTTTCAGAGCAAAGGAGACATCCATAAAATTTCCACTTGCCCCTGAGTCGATCATAGCAGAGCTAGACACCCAAGCTGAGTCAACCCAGAGTTTGATGGAAAGAAAGCAATGAGAATTGTTTTTCTTACAACTCAGCTGGGACACCGCTGAGGAAACTTGAAAAATGGCAGCGTTTACACAGTCAACGTCCTCAGAGGTAACGGAGTTTAAGTCCGAGAAATCAAGATCTGTTGCTGCAGATCTCTCTGGAGCCTGAGGCTCGGACCTGACAGATCCCCTCTCGCAACAATCACAATGAATGAGTGCTGCAGTAGTCTTACGAGAATGGCTGGGGCAGTTTATAATGAAGTGCCCTGACTTACCACAATAGAAACATAGATTCTCCTTAAAACGATGTTCCTTGCGTGCATCACTAACCCGTCGTTGTAAAGAGTCTACCTGCATGGGTTCAGGTTCAGGTTCCCGTGTAATCCTACTCAAAGGTTCCTTAGCTGGAGAGGAAGGTAGGAAAAGGTTAGTGCGATTGCTTTCGAACCATCTCTCTTGCCTGCGTTCAGTCAGACGAGTATCAATACGGATGCAGTAGTTAATAAAGTCACCTAACGCAGTGGGAGGGTCGGCATGAGCAAGTTCATCCTTAATCAGTGGAGATAACCCCTTTCGAAAAATAGATTTTTTGGCGGAACTGTCCCAGGTGGTATCAAGGGCCCATCTCCTGAAATCCAAGGCATATTCAGCTACCGAGTGCTTACCTTGGCGCAAAGCTAACATGGCTGCTTCAGCTGTTGCACCTCGATTGGGGTCATCAAACACCTGCCCCATGGCTGAAATAAAAGCATCAAGGTGATTCAAACAATCATCCTCAGTCTCAATCAGAGGGTTTGCCCACATCAAAGCCTTGTTGGTAAGCAACATAATTATAGTAAGCACCTTAGATCGTTCAGTGGGAAATTGTGAAGCATGTGCAGAAAAAAAAAGATTGCATTGATTAATAAACCCCTGAATTTCTCACGTTCACCGCCAAAACGAAAAGGGGGCAACTTGGGAATCCCAGAACTCGGGGCTACGGCAGGAGCCTGGACTCGCCCTTCTAGAACCTCAATCCTGGCTCGCAAATCCTGGGCAGTCTGTCCAAACACTTGCAAATTGTGATTAGTGAGGTCCTGTAGGCTTGAAAAACGGGTCTTTATATTCTGCAAATCTGCAAGGATATTATCAGTCACTCCGCAAAGTTCCTTTAGGCGGGCCTCCATTTTCCAGATCTTTTAAGACAGGAGTACTGGAAGAAGAGGAGAGGAGAAAAAAAAAAAACAATAGTGTTTACCTGTGGTAACACTGCAGAGAGAAAAAAAAATTAAGGGAACTGCTCACCTGGAATGGTTGTGAGAAGTCACAACCACTATCATCACAGAAAGTTCACCCGGACATCTGATATCCACAGTTACAGCAGACAAAAAAGAGAAAAGAAGAAAAAAAAAAAAACAATAGTGTTTACCTGTGGTAACACTGCAGAAAAAAAAACACTTAAGGGAATTGCTCACCTGAAATGGTTGTGAGAAGTCACAACCACTGTCATCACAGAAAGTACAACCGGACATCCAATATCCACAGTTACAGCAGACACAGCCTTTCCAGACCCAGCAGACACTAACGTTTTGGCTTCAGAATCTTGTAATGTATGTAGTACAGTTCATATAGTGTCTTGTGCTTGGGTGCGATGAAAATACATGAGACACAGGTTTGATATAGAAAGTCTTGTATTACTTCATACAAGTTGGCAAAAATAGTCACACAGTTTGCAGACACAGAAGCAGGAGACACAGCAGGCCAGAGTAATCTAAGCTCAGCAATCACTCTCCACAACAGGTTCAGGATCTTCTTCTCTGTTACCGTAAGTCCATGCAAACGTGGGTCTTTCAAAGAGCAGGGTTCAGAGTCCACAAGTGCTTCAGAGTTCCTCAGTAGGAATAGCTGGAGTACAAGGTCCAAGGCTTTAGGAGTCAGGTCACAGGTTCACTGCAGGCTAGATTCTGAAGCACTGATTGCTCAGCTGTGGCTGCTTAAGAAGCAAAAGGAGAGAATCAGGGCGGGAACATGCAAGCTGGAAACTCCATTTTGACTGAGGGCAAGATAGCTGCAGCAAGACAGAAAGTAAAATGGCTGACGAACAAACTGAGTTTCAGGAACATGTACACAGAACCTTACACAGTAACACCAGAAACAGACAAAATACATACTACATCATCTCATTTTGTAATCCCCATTCAGGTCGTAAAGGGCACCCAAAAAATACAATGCTCTGCCCTGTTGGATTCGGGAGCAGGAGGAAATTTTATGGACTTAAAATTTACACGTGATAACAATATTTCCAGTAGGACCAAATCCACACCAATTGAAATGGAAACTGTGGATGGATCACCCTTGTCTTCTGGACCCGTCACGCATGAGACAATCGAACTTGAGATTTGTATCGAACTGGATCATCATGAAGCTGTCAGTTTCCACCTTATTTCATCTCCGAAATTTCCGGTTATCCTAGGGATCCCCTGGTTTTCAGTCCATAACCCTTCTATCAACTGGGCATCAAGGACCATCACCTTTCCATCTGACTACTGCAAGAATAATTGTCATAAGGAACCCCCTGTTCTCCAACAAGTCCAAATCTCTGAGATTTCGCATGAGAAGGAAGAGAAACTACCACCTCAATATCAGCAGTTCTCTGATGTCTGCAGTAAGAAGAAAGCAGATCAATTACCTCCTCACCGTCCTTACGACTGTCCCATTGAATTGCTGCCAGGAACAACCATTCCATTTGGGCGGATTTACAATCTTTCCGAACCTGAATTGAAGGTATTAAGAGAGTTCCTGGATGAAAATTTAGAGAAAGGCTTTATTCGACCTTCCACATCTCCAGCTGGGGCACCCCTGTTCTTTGTTGAAAAGAAAGACTCCACTCTGCGGCCATGTATTGACTACAGAGAGATTAATAATATCACCGTCAAGAATCGCTACCCGCTACCCTTGATTCCTGAACTATTCGAGAGACTCCGTTCTGCGAAAATCTTTACGAAGCTGGATCTTAGAGGGGCTTACAACCTCATACGGATTCGCCCAGGAGATGAGTGGAAGACCGCCTTCAGAATGAGATATGGACATTTTGAATCTCTAGTTATGCCCTTTGGCCTTAGCAATGCCCCAGCCACCTTTCAACATTTTATTAATGATGTATTTCGAGATTTCTTGGATCAATTCGTTGTGGCTTATCTCGATGACATTCTTATATTTTCAGACACCTTGGAAGAGCATCACAGGCACGTCCAGTTAGTCTTGGAACGACTACAGGAGAACCATCTTTACATTAAACTTGAAAAATGTGAGTTTGAACAAACCAGTATCCAATTTCTGGGATATATCATCTCCCCAGAAGGTCTGAGCATGGATCCCAGCAAAATCAATGCTGTAGTGGACTGGCCTGTTCCAAGAAATTTAAAAGACGTCCAGCATTTCATAGGATTTGCAAATTTTTACCGAAAATTTATAAAGAACTTTTCACGGATCATACTACCAATTACTACACTAACAAAAAAGACCAAAGCATTTTTCTGGTCTCAGGAGGCACAGGAGGCTTTTGACAAGTTGAAAACTCTTTTTACGTCTGCTCCATTGTTAGTACACCCAAATCCTGAATTGCCATTTACTGTCGAAGTGGATGCCTCGGACTCTGCAGTGGGAGCCATTCTGTCTCAGCGAGTTGGGGACAAAATGCAACTTCACCCATGTGCGTTTCTTTCCCACACCATGTCATCTGCAGAAAAAAACTACGACATCGGTAATAAAGAACTGTTGGCCATTAAAGTTGCCTTCTCCGAGTGGAGACATCTCCTGGAAGGTGCCAATCACCCTGTGACTGTCCTCACGGACCACAAAAATCTTGAATTCCTCCGTACAGCAAAAAGATTGTCTGCAAGACAAGCACGATGGGCCTTTTTTTTCTCAAGATTCAATTTTATAATTTCTTACTGGCCTGGTTCAAGAAATGGCAAGGCTGATGCCCTGTCCAGGATGTGTTCGGAACCTCAGGAGAGGTCTAGTAATGACGATACAATTCTAGGCCCTAAAAATTTTTGGGGAATATTGCACTCTAAAGGACTATATAATAATAATAAAATGGAAAAATTAAAAATGGATACCAAGAGGACTCTTTCCTTAACCATCTTTCAGAAGACGTTGATCTTTCATTCAAAGAGGGGTTTTGGATGCAGAAACACAAAATATATGTACCTGAATCTTCTCGCCTTGAAGTCCTCAAAAGTGTCCATGATTCTAAACTGGCAGGACATCCTGGAGTTGCAAAAACACAAGACTTACTACTTCGTTTCTTTTGGTGGCCTAATTGTAGGAAGGACGTGAGGAAATATGTTTCAACCTGTTTAACATGCGCACGAAACAAGACCCCACGATCGTCTCCTCTAGGACTCCTGCAACCACTCCCAGTTCCATCCAGGCCTTGGGGATCTATTTCCATGGATTTTATTGTGGAACTACCCCCTTCCAAACAGATGACCGTCATCCTTGTCATAGTGGACCGACTCACAAAAATGGCCCACTTTATCCCAACTGAAGGAATTCCTACTGCTGAAAAAACTGCAGAACTGATGATCAAAGAGGTATTCAGGTTACATGGAATTCCTGACAGCGTGGTGTCTGACAGAGGCGTTCAGTTTACGTCAAAATTTTGGAAGAGTTTCTGTACAGCCTTGGGAGTCACTGTGAATCTTTCTACCGCTTTCCATCCTCAGTCCAATGGCCAGACGGAGAGAACGAACCAGACTTTGGAGCAATACCTCCGTTGCTTCATTTCCTATCTTCAGGATGACTGGGTGGACTATTTACCAACAGCAGAGTTTGCCTACAACAACTCCATACATAGCGCTACATCTCAAACCCCATTTTTTGCTAACTATGGATTACATCCAGTATTTATCCCTAATCTGCCAGTGAACACTCCCATTCCTGCTGTTAATGACAGGCTTGCAAAATTACAGGAATCCGAGAAGGAACTATCAGAGATGTTACTCAAGACCCAGGAAGAATATAAGGAAGCAGCAGATAAACATCGGAGAGTGCCCCCTGCTCTTCAGGTTGGAGACAAGGTTTGGCTGTCCACTAAAAATCTAAAGACACATGTGCCATCCTCCAAATTGGGTCAAAAATTCATTGGACCTTTTCAAATTTCTGAAAAATTAACCAGGTTGCTTTTCGTTTAAAACTTCCCAACAATCTAAAGATTCATCCAGTATTTCACATATCCTTGCTCAAACCCTTTTGTGAAAACCGGTTTCCAGGAAGAATTCAGCCACCTCCTCCACCAGAAAGGATCCGTGGTGAAGAAGAATACATTGTGGATAAGATTCTGGACTCCCGAAAATTCAGAGGTAAACTGCAGTATCTGGTGCAGTGGAAGGGTTACGGACCAGAGGAAAATTCATGGGAACCAAAGGACAACGTCCATGCTCCTAGACTTACAAGAGCCTTTCATCAGAGGTACCCAGATAAGCCAGCTCCTGAGATGTCCAGAGGCCATCCTGGAAGGAGGGGAGTACTGTCAGGAATCAAACCCAGTGCCTCTTGTCCACCGGCCGGCAGCTCTATCATCTGAGCCATTCTGCTGGCTGCAAAGTTCTTTGTTGAACCCAGATACCATTGACTGTTCTTCCTGATCGGCTCACCCAGTGCTCTCTTGATTGACCTCTGATTGCCAATTACACACCCTATATAAGCCTGGCCCTGTGGGTGTGTCATTGCGAGATTATTGTGCTTCTAGCCTCTAGTCAAGCGTTTCCTGCTGATCCATTGCTACCAATACCACTCTCCTGTGAACTGACCTCGGCCTGCCCTTCTGACTACGCTCTCCGCCTGATCCATTGCTACCAATACCGCTCTCCTGTGAACTGACCTCGGCCTGCCCTTCTGACTACGCTCTCCACCTGATCCATTGCTACCAATACCGCTCTCCTGTGAACTGACCTCGGCCTGCCCTTCTGACTACGCTCTCCGCCTGATCCATTGCTACCAATACCGCTCTACTGTGAACTGACCACGTTACCTGCCTCTGCTTTCCTAGTGTTTGCAGTAACATCGGCTCCAACCCAGACGGGATCCTGACAAAAGGAGAAGATTATCAAACTCTTAAAAGAGGGTAAATCATCACACAATGTTGCAAAAGATGTTGGTTGTTCACAGTCAGCTGTGTCTAAAATCTGGACCAAATACAAACAACATGGGAAAGTTGTTAAAGGCAAACATACTGGTAGACCAAGGAAGACATCAAAGCGTCAAGACCGGAAACTTAAAGCAATATATCTCCAAAACAGGAAATGCACAACAAAACAAATGAGGAACGAATGGGTGGAAAATGGAGTCAACTTCTGTGACCGAACTGTAAGAAACCGCCTAAAGGAAATGGGATTTACATACAGAAAGGCTAAACGAAAACCATCTTTAACACCTAAACAGAAAAAAACAAGGTTACAATGGGCTAAGGAAAAGCAATCGTGGACTGTGGATGACTGGATGAAAGTCATATTCAGTGATGAATCGCGAATCTGCATTGGGCAAGGTGATGATGCTGGAACTTTTGTTTTGTGCCGTTCCAATGAGATTTGTAAAGATTACTGCCTGAAGAGAACATACAAATTTCCACAGTCATTGATGATATAGGGCTGCATCTCAGGTAAAGGTACTGGGGAGATGGCTGTCATTACATCTTCAATATATGCACAAGTTTATGTTGATATTTTGGACACTTTTCTTATCCCATCAATTGAAAGGATGTTTGGGGATGACTAAATCATTTTTCAATATGATAATGCATCCTGCCATAGAGCAAAAACTGTGAAAACATTCCTTGAAAAAAGACACATAAGGTCAATGTCATGGCCTGCAAATAGTCCGGATCTCAATCCAATTGAAAATCTTTGGAGGAAGTTGAAGAAAATGGTCCATGACAAGGCTCCAACCTGCAAAGCTGATCTGGCAACTGCAATCAGAGAAAGTTGGAGCCAGATTGATGAAGAGTACTGACTAGAGTTGAGCGATACTTTCCGATATCCAAAAGTATCGGAATCGGAATGGTATCGCCGATACCATTAAAATATCGGCGATACCCGATACCGATACCGGAAGTCCCATGTAAGTCTATGGGAACAAAATATCGCAACTAAAAAAACCCTTTATTTCCTTGTAAACACTAAATATACACACATAGAATACATATATATATATATATACATGTCATTGTGACATATATATATATACATATATGTATAGTTTATACACTTCTACATAGTAAAATATCCTCTGATTCAATTGCCGGGTAAAGCCGGCTTCTGTGAAAAGACAGAAGCACCCGACATGAAATGACACTTGGTGTACATAGGGTTAACCATGTCTTTTCATGTCGTTTGCAATCTGATTTGCACAAACAATTACATCAGTCTATGTGTGCAAAATTTCACACCTGTAGGGGTTAATTAAAGGTGTAAATTCGTTGTAAAAAAAACGGACTTTTTTGCTACGAATTTACACCTTTAATTAACCCCTACAGGTGTGAAATTTTGCACACTTACACTCATGTAATTGTTTGTGCAAATCAGATATCAAACTACATGAAAAGACATGGTTAACTCTATGTAAACCAAGTGTCATTTCATGTCGGGTTCTGCATTTTCACAAAAGCCGGCAATTGAATTAGCGGCTATTATACTATGTAGAAGTGTATGAACTATAAATATATATATATATATGTGTCACAAACTCAATGACATGTATATATATATATGAGGTGTAAAATTGCTGAAAAAAAATGCGTGGGCTCCCGCCCTATTTTCGCAACCAGACAGACAAAGCCAGTGAGTGGGGGCAGATAATAATAGCCCAGAGAGGGACCATTATTTTTGCCCCCCCCGGCTACTAAAATCTGCCCCCAGACACCCCAGAAAGGGCAAATCTCTAATTAGATTTGCCCTTTCTGGCACTTTGCCCGTCTATTCCCATTGCCCTGTAGCGGTGGCGAATGGGTTAATAAGGGGTTAAAATGACCTTGCAATTGAAAGGTCACTTTAAGCCAGGTTAATAATTGAGAGCTGTCAATTAGACAACTATCAATTATTAATCCTATTGTATGAAAGAAAATCAAACACACACACTTTAATAAAAAAGAAGTTTAATGAAATAATCACACAGTTTTTGACCATATTTTATTTACCTGCTAAAACCATTTCCTGTAATAAAAATAAAATAATAAAGCAAAATTATTCTTACCTATCCCATGCACAGTCAGGTCCCACGGTGTAATCCTTCAGAAAGGGTTAATGTTTACTGCAGGGACCGCAGCTAATGCTGCAGCCTCACAGTAAACCCCCAAATGAATGAGCTCCTCTCCTGGCTGACAGGAGAGGAAGTGGAAAGCTTAATTGATTGCTTTCCACTTTCACTTCAGGTCAGCCAGGGACACCATCAGTGACGTCAGAGGGAACTGATTAACAAAAATAGGGGTTCCCTTCGAAAAAAAAATGGCGTGGGGTCCCCCCTATTTTTTTAACCAGCCAGATGAAGCAGACCGCTGAGGCCTGGATTTTCAGGCTGTTAAGGAGCCAAGATCCATGGACCTTGCCAGCCTGATAATACCAGGCCACAGCAGTCTGCATATCTTGGCTGATTAACAAAAATAGGGGATCCCCTCGAAAAAAATTGGCGTGGGGTCCCCCCTATTTTTGTTAACCAGCCAGATGAAGCAGACCGCTGAGGCCTGGTTTTTCAGGCTGGTAAGGATCCAATATCCATGGACCTTGCAAGCCTGATAATACCAGGCCACAGCAGTCTGCTTAGCTTGGCTGGTTAACAAAAATAGGGGATCCCTCGAAAAAAAAACGGCATAGGGGTCCCCCTATTTTTGTTAACCAGCCAAGTAAAATGCAGACTGCTGCGGCCTGGTATTAAAAGACTGTCAAGGCCCATGGATTTTGGCCCTCAACAGCCTGATAATACCAGGTTACAGCAGCCCCACATTTGGCGCATCAAAAGATGTGCCAATTGTGGCACTTTACCCGGCTCTTCCCACTGCCCTGTAGCGGTGGCAAGTGGGGTAATAAGGGGTTAATGTCACCGTTGATTGCACGGTGACAATAAGCCCGGTTAATAATGGAGAGGTGTCAATAAGACACCGATCCATTATTAATCCCAAAGTTATTAAATGTATAAAAAAAAGACAAAGCAAGAAAAAAGTCTTTTAATGAAATAAAAGAGACAACACAGTTTTCATTAATTTTATTATACACTCATTCCTGCGACGCCATCGATCTCCTGTAAAAAAAGAAAAAAAACAAACCAACAGTATACCACCTGTCCGACGCAGTCCATAGTAACGACAGTCCCACGACGATCCAGCTCTGCTACCTGTCATACCGACGCAGCACAGCTGATTACCTGCTTCCCCGGCGGTGACGTCATCGGACTGACTGCTTTACGGCAGGGATTACCCAGCAGTCACTGCAGTTATCGCGAGAAACTGCATGTGACCGCCGGGGAAAGATGATGGCGGCCATGAAGCAGTGCAGGACGTGACCGCCGGAGATCTTCTGCCAGGTAAGTGCCGCTGACTCCTGACAGACCCGACCGACGGACACTGACAGTGACAGTGACAATCCCGATTCCGGTATCCGATATGACGAAAATATCGGAACTCGGAATCGGAATTCCGATACAGCCAATATCGGCCGATACCCGATATTTGCAGTATCGGAATGCTCAACCCTAGTACTGACACTCATTAAGTCCATGCCTCAGAGACTGCAAGCTGTTGTAAAAGCCAGAGGTGGTGCAACAAAATACTAGTGATGTGCTGGAGTGTTTTTTTGATTGTTTGTTTTTCATGATTCCATAATTTTTTCCCTCAGAATTGAGTGATTCCATAATTTTTTCCCTATGCTTTGTTAAAAAAATAACCATTACTGACTACCACATTATTTGTTCTTGATTTCTTTTAGTGTTTCTTGAAGCCAGAAAGTTGCCATTTGAAATTACTTCAGTTTTGTGCCATGTCTGTGATCTGTTTTTTTTTCAGCAAAATAAAACAACTGAATGAACATCCTCCAAGGCCGCTGATTCCATAATTTTTGCCAGCTTCGATACAAAAGATAGGGTCTAAGTCGGTCTGTTGCTGCTAATGTACTTGTTGATTTAGTGAAGGAAGAGTAAGGGGCCTTTCACATTGAGTTCTGGCACCCACTCAGTGGCCCCTTCAGGGTTTACAGCCGAACCCCCCCCCAAAACGGGATTCCGGCGTATGCTCTGACAGGGCCATAGACCATAATGGTGAACGTGCGCTCTGACGTACATGATTTTCGTGCGTATACACCTACTGGAGGAGAACATCCAGACACAGTCTATTACATCTGTCTACCTCAAATAGTCATACATACTCAAAATTGATGCACTTCAGAACGTACATTCGCTCTGTCAGCGCCATTATACTCTGTGGCCCCGTAGGCACATAGGTCCGAACACCGTTTTGTGGGGGTTTTGTCCTTAGGCCCTTACTGGACCACTGAACGGGTGCCTGAATGCTGTGTGAAAGCACCCTAAGTTTGAGTCTAGAACTGTCCAAGTGGCCAGTCTGAAAATTGTGAATGTGATATGAAATGCAAACATTTCCCAAATTAAATATATATACAGTATATGTATACTGTATTTAACACAAATCTTGATTTAGAAAGGAACTGTACTTTTAACACACTTTGCATATGTTAATAAAAAGGCAATTATGAGAAACGCTATAATATATTTTATCAGAGAAATCAGTTTCATCTCCCACTTATCAGATCCTTACCGCCCTCCCCACCTGTCTCCAGAACTTGACATCCACTGTGAAAAAGCAACTCAAGTCTGTGTTGCTCAGTGGAGATGAGCTGAAGGTGTCTTGTGCCACAACCCATTATCTTCTATTGACGAGAAGGGACAGAATGAGTGAGCAGCATGGAAGGGAATAGTCAGAGGCAGACAGGAAAACATCATGCAGAGCTCTGCAACAAGTGTTTTACCTCACACCAGAG
Source organism: Oophaga sylvatica (assembly GCA_033576555.1). NCBI lineage: Eukaryota > Metazoa > Chordata > Amphibia > Anura > Dendrobatidae > Oophaga > Oophaga sylvatica. The sequence continues at coordinate 330,227,000 of JARQOD010000001.1, read as the reverse complement.
CTTGATTCAGCTCAGCACTGCTGTATAATGTCCTCCATGTTGCTGCAGCTTGTCTCTGTGAGCTACAAAGTGAATAAAGAACCCCCTCTCTGTGCCAAACTGCATTAGGATCAATCGTTGCAGCTCGTCTCCTTTCCCCAGTTTTCAGTTGATTGCGAATTACAGACAGAGCATATCACATAAAGGACAGAAATCAGGGGCTGACATAGCATTGGTGCAACAAAACAGGTGATTTGTGCAGTACAATTTGCTATTAGACTGCAACGGGCGAATATAATGTTCTTGTACACGGCCCTTTCCTGTCTGTGTCCACCACTGCCAGACATGTTGGTATTCCGCATGTACATGTACAGGAAAAGTTACTTGAAAGCACAGTTACCCTTTAAACAACATATCAATTTCTCTTGCGGTAAATTTGCATTTTATTTGCGGATTTTCCTCATAAATTTGAATGAGATAAGAAGAATCCATAGGTGTATAACGTATATGCATTTTTAGTGGGTTCCTGTTGCAGAAACACTCTAAAAACACATACAGTTGAAACCAGAAGTTTACATACACTATAAAAAAGATATACAGCATATGCATGTTACGCTCAGTATCTGACATGAAATCAGAATAAACCTTTCCTGGTTTAGGTCAATTAAGATTACCATAATTACTATTATTTGCCAAATGCCAGAATAATAGGAGCTGGAATGTTTTAAGGCATTTTTATTACTGCAAAGTCAAAAGTTTACATGCGCTGAGATTATTATACTTTTAAACAATTCTGGACTGCCCATATGATGATGTCATGTGTTTGGAAGCTTCTGCTTTTTGGCAACATCTGAGTTAATTAGAGACACACCTGTGGATATATTTTAATGGACACCTGAACACATCGCTTCTTTGTGTAGCATCATGGGAAAGTCACAATAAATCAGCCAAGATATCAGGAAGAGAATTGTGGACTTGCACAAGTCTGGCTCATCCTTGGGTACAATTTCAAGAAACCTGAAGGTGCCTCGTTCATCTGTACAAACAATTATACGCAAGTACAAACATGATGGGAATGTCCAGCCATCATACCCTCAGGAAGGAGACGGGTTCTGTGTCCCAGAGATGATCGTGGTTTGGTCCAACATGTTCATATCAACCCAAGAACAAAAGCAAGATACCTTGTGAAGATTATGGCAGAAGCTGGTAAGATTGTGTCACGATCCACAGTGAAATGAGTATGTATCAACATGGGCTGAAAGGCAACTCTGCCAGGAAGAAGCCAATACTCCAAAAGAAACATAAAAAAGCCAGATTAATGTTTGCAAATGCGCACAGGAACAGATACCTTAATTTTTGGAGACATGTCCTGTGGTCTGATGAAACTAAAATTGAACTTTTTTGGCATAATGGCCATTTTTAATGGTATGAACTGCATTCAGTGGAAGCAAACAGCTGAATAGAATCCCCACCTCTGCTATCTGTGTTGAATGCTGCACTATATATTAATGGTGTGCACTCCATACCTCTACTTGCTGCCAAGCACTGCTTTACCATCTTGCAACATAGTTTAATGTGCCTGTTAATAAGGCTTTGGAATAATTCATTTTTGCACTGTGTTTAAAATACTTACTGCTTTATATCCCGGTGACTGGGGCCTCTCTAGATGCTATCAGGTGGAAGGTGCTAAAGCATATAGATGTTGCCAGGTAGCCTTTGATGAGCTAACCACCCCCTGGTGTGCTGGCCCCAGCTGGCAAATTATCCCAAAACAGCCCCCACAATCCCACTTTCCTGACCCTGTAGTGTGGACTATATATTTAGGAGTAGTCTAAGGGGCGCACGCAGTAAGGGGGGCGCACGCATCACAGAAAGCAAAGCATCACGAAAGACAAGCATCGAGTAAAAGGCAGTTATCCATGGCAGTTAATCAGGGCAGGAATCAGGTAACCCACACTTTGCTTTCTTTTAAATTATGTTCTCTATCTCTATCCTCCTGTGTTCCCTTGCCATCCACATTCACTGCCCCATCCCCCCTCCATCACGACTCATATACATCAGCCCCTCCATACTTCCCTCTCCCATGTACAGTTCCCATGCACTCCTCACCTTCCTAAGAAAACTCAGCCCATCTTGCCCAAACATATCTCAGAAAAAAACTATTTATAAATCCAACAACTACCTGCTCTTTATCTTCCTACTCCTACTGATTTCAGGGGACATCTCCCCCAACCCTGGTCCATCCCCCAACCTCAATCCCTACCCTACCTCATTTCGAAACCATAATAATCTTGTTAATATTACTTGCACTCCCTCATCTCCTTCTTTCAACTGTGCCCTCTGGAATCCAAGGTCTGCATGCAATAAACTATCTTTCCTGCACAACTACTTTCTGAACAACTCTCTTCATCTGTTGGCCCTCACTGAAACCTGGATTCAGGATTCTGACACGGTCTCCCCTGCTGCCATTTCCTATGGTGGCTTACAGTTCTCCCATTCCCCGAGACCCACAAACAGACATGGTGGTGGAGTTGGCATACTCCTGTCCCCACAATGCACTTTCCAGGTCATCCCCCCAATTCCATCACTCTCATTCCCTTCTTTTGAGGTCCACACCATCAGGCTCTTCCATCCCCTCTCCCTCAGAATAGCGGTCATATATCGGCCCCCAGGCTCATCCACCCAGTTCCTTGACCACTTCTCAGCCTGGCTGCCGCACTTCATGTCCTCAGAACTACCAACCCTTATCCTTGGAGACTTCAACATCCCCATTAACAGTCCTACTTCCACATCTGCATCTCAGCTTCTATCACTAACCACTTCTCTAGGCCTCTCACAGCTTTCAACCTCTGAGACACACAAGGATGGCAACACCCTTGACCTGGTCTTTGTCCGCCTCTGTTCAATTTCCCACCTAAATAACTCACCGCTTCCACTCTCTGACCACAACATTCTTCCTTCACGCTCACAAATCCTCCACCACCCCAGCGAACTCCTACCTACCGCACATTCAGAAATCTGCAAGCCATTAACCCTCAGACACTTTCAGACTCCCTACACTCTTCGCTGTCCCCAATCTCCTCTTTTTCTTGTCCTAATCTGGCTGTTCAGCACTACAATGACACTCTTAGAAGCACCCTTGACCAAGTAGCACCGCTCACCCTCAGAACTTCCAAACACACAGTAAAACAGCCCTGGCTCACATCGCAAACTCACCTTCTCCAGCGATGCTCTAGGAGTGCTGAACGCCTATGGAGAAAAACCCGCACACCAGAAGACTTCATCCACTTTAAATTCATGTTAAGAACTTATAATGCTGCCCTTCACCTCGCCAAACAGACCTACTTCACCACACTGATCTCCTCACTAGCCAACAACCCCAAGAAACTTTTTGACACTTTTCACTCCCTCCTCAGGCCAAAAGCACAAGCCCCTATCACAGACATTTGTGCTGATGACCTGGCCTCCCACTTTATAGAAAAAATAGATACTATCCGTCAGGAAATCTGCTCTCAACCACCAAGTGCTGTGACTCCCATCCCACCCTGCATTTCCCCTGGCTCAATTTCCACATTTGATCCCATCACAGAAGAAGAAGTCTCCAGACTCCTCTCTTCCTCTCATCCGACTACATGCACTACCGACCCCATCCCCTCACATCTCCTCCAGTCTCTTTCTCCTGTTGTCACAACTCACCTAACTACAATCTTCAATCTCTCACTCTCCTCTGGCATTTTCCCATCCTCCTTCAAACACTCCATCATTACTCCACTACTAAAAAAACCCGCTCTTGACCCTTCCTGCACAAACAACTACAGACCGGTCTCCAATCTCCCCTTCATCTCCAAACTTTTGGAGCGCCTAGTCTACTCCCGCCTCACCCGTTACCTCTCCACTCACTCCCTCCTAGACCCTTCACAGTCCGGCTTCCGAACCCTACATTCGACTGAAACTGCACTCATCAAAGTGACCAATGACCTTCTGACAGCAAAACATAACGGCGACCACTCTCTGCTCATTCTACTCGACCTTTCTGCAGCTTTCGACACGGTTGACCACCGTCTCCTACTGTCCAGGCTCCACTCTCTAGGTATTAAGGACACTGTTCTCTCCTGGTTCTCCTCCTATCTTGCTGACCGCTCCTTCAGTGTTTCGTTCTCTGGCTCCACTTCATCTCCTCTCCCTCTCACTGTCGGTGTACCCCAGGGCTCAGTCCTTGGCCCCCTTCTCTTCTCTCTCTACACCGCCCCAATTGGACAGACCATCAGCAGATTTGGCTTTCAGTACCATCTTTATGCTGATGACACACAATTATACACTTCATCCCCCGACCTTACCCCCGCTGTACTACAGTACGCCACCGACTGTCTGTCCGCAGTCTCCAACATCATGTCTGCTCTCTATCTGAAACTCAACCTCTCCAAAACTGAACTTCTTCTGCTCCGCCGTCTACTAACCTCCCTAAATCTGACATTTCCCTCTCAGTTGGCGGCACCATAATAACACCCCGGCAGCAGGCTCGCTGTCTGGGTGTTATGTTTGATACCAATCTCTCCTTCACCTCCCATATACAATCTCTTGCCCGCTCTTGCCGCCTACACCTAAAGAACATCTCTAGAATCCGCCCTTTTCTCACCATGGAAACAACAAAAACCCTCACTGTAGCATTGATCCACTCCCGCCTGGACTACTGTAACGCTCTATTACTTGGCCTCCCCATTACTCGACTATCCCCTCTCCAGTCCATCCTTAATGCAGCAGCCAGGGTTATCCATCTGGCTAATCGGTACTCGGACGCGTCCGCTCTTCGCCAGTCCTTACACTGGCTGCCCATTCATTATAGGATCCAATTCAAAGTACTTGTTCTCACCCACAAAGCTCTCCACACTGCAGCACCCCCCTACATCTCCTCCCTCATTTCTATCTATCGGCCTAACCGACTGCTGTGCTCTGCAAACGACTTTCGACTAACCTCTGCACTAATCCGTACCTCCCACTCCCGACTCCAAGACTTCTCCCGTGCTGCGCCAATCCTCTGGAATGCTCTACCCCAAGAAATTAGGACTATCCACAATTTGCATGGTTTCAGGCGCTCCCTCAAAACACATCTGTTCAGAGCGGCCTATCACATTCACTAATCAAAGTCATTCTATGTGTAAGTGTGTGTGTGTGTGTAGCCCATTCACTATCTCCATCCATCCCTCACTCCCTTAAGATGGCTGGACCATCATTGTAAATGCACCATTGTATATACACACCTGTATTTTGTATCTCCCCCACCTCATTGTAGATTGTAAGCTCTCACGAGCAGGGCCGTCTTATTTTGCTTTAATTACTGTATTGTTAACGTTGTTACTTATGACTTGTGTTTTGAAACTGTTAAACTGTAAAGCGCTGCGGAATATGATGGCACTATATAAATAAAGATTATTATTATTAAAGATTATTATTTTTACGTTTGGAGGAAAAAGGGAGAAGCTTGGAAGCCTAAGAACACGGGGTTGGCAGCATCATGTTGTGGGATTGTTTCACTGCAGGAGGGACTGGTGCACTTCACAAAATAGATGACATCATTAGAAAAGAAGATAATGTGGCAATACTGAAGTAACATCTCAAGACACCAGCCAGCAAGTTAAAGATTGGGCAGAAATGGGTTTTACAAAAGGACAATGACTCAATGCATACTGCCAAAAATGGTAACAAAGTGGCTTAAAGATAACAAAGTCAATGTTTTGGAGCCCATCACATCCAAAAGGCAGGTGTGAGCAAGGTGACTTACAAGCCTGGATCAGTTACACGAGTTTTGTCAGGAGGAATGAGCCCAAATTTCGACCAACTATTGTGAGAAGATTGTGGAAGGATATCCCAAACGTTTGACCCAAGTCATTCAGTTTAAGGGCAATGGTTCCAATAATAATGAAATGTATTTACATTTTGGACTTTGCAGTAAAAAATAAAAATGCCTTAAAACATTCTCTCTCTCTCTCTTATTATACTGGCATTTGGCAAATTTTAATACTTATGGTAATCCTAATTGACCTAAAACAGGAAAGGTTTATTCTGATTTCGTGTCATAAAATTGAGAATAACATGTATATGTGTATTTTTAAGTACTGCATGTAACCTTCTGGTTTCAACTGTAACTGTAACTACAAAGCTTTATCAAAGCTTAGTTAACGAATAAACAAAGCAGTGTTGTTTAAAACATAACATACCAGAAAAAGAGAAAAACGGCAGCGGAAAAAAAACCAAAATAAAGAGGTATGTGAAAACACACTGAAGATGAAATGAAAAAATGCAAGTAACCTAATTTATCTATTAGATACAGAAATGCTGCAGAAATTCTGAAACATCAAAAATCATCAAATACTCATTGTGGGGACTTAGCCTATGGGTGGCCATAGACGAGTGTAAGAGAAATCGTCAAGGTTTCATTCAGAAAATTCAAATTTTTTTCAATTTTACATCCAATTTTCAAATGTGTGTCCTTATTTTTGTCCGTGTAACATTTGCATACGATCCTTTTTCATACAACTAAATAAAAAAAGTACATGATCAAATATAGTTTCCTACCTTTATAATAGACATGTATCTGTAAGAATAAGATGATACTCAGATGTTCTGTGTGTTGGATCCATTTATTTTTTTATGTATTCATAGACTTGAATGTGCGAGTCTCATCCGAGACTCAAAAGAAAGTAGTGCCTGCTGTGATATTTTTCTCAGTCAGACCAATAGGTAAATCATTCATTTAAAAACATGGCGCAGTGTGCTATTCATGTGCCATCTAATAAAAAGTCGGTCAGCACTCGTCCAATTTATACGCTCGTCTGCATGAGCCCTTGTGTGGTTACAAAACAGCAGTCTCCCGATTGTGCAACCAATTTTTTAGATATAAATAGTTTGTTCAGATTATTTCCAATAATCATTTTTTTCCATTTAATATAGGGTAAGAGAGAGGAAAGAACCCGGTACATTTGCCCTGTCAATAGTTTATGGAAAGACAGTTTATCATTATAGAATTGATCTTGACAAGTCTGGAAAGTATTCAATACCTAAAGGCACTAAATTTGATACATTGTGGCAGGTAAGTCTAAGCATATTATTGTTTACCGATTTACCGAGTTGACTTTAGCTGTAATAATTCTATGGGGTCCTAGTATGCCTCCAACTTTTGCACCTTAATTAGTCTGTATACTGTGAGTCAAAAAATTGGGCCTGTATTGCAAAGTGCCCATGACTCTAGTGTGGAGCTGCATGGACTTGTTCAGCCTCTGGTATATATAGTAAATGATGTCTACAGATGGATGTAGCGTTGGCATGTAAAAGTTTGGGCTCCCCTCGTCAAAGTTACTGTTATTGTGAACAGTTGAGCAAGTTGAAGATTAAATGATCTCTAAAAGGCTTAAGGTACTGCCACACTAAACAATCCCGCTAGCGATCACGATAACGACGCATACTAATGCGATCGCTAGCGGGATTGTTTCTATATCGCTAAATGCGGCCACATTTAGCGATATAGTTAACGACGCTATCGCCGTTAGCGATCTTCTTAACGACTTTAGCGGTACAAAAGTACCGCTAAATCGCTAAGAAAAGGTGCCACACAGCGATTAGATACTTACCCAGCGGGAGCGCCGACGAGAAAATAGGGTCCGGAACGATTCCAGCGACGAGCGAGATCACAGCAGGAAGCTCGTCGCTGGAAGCTGCCGCACTGAACAACATCGCTAACGGGAACGCTAAACAGTGACGTTTTTTAGCGATCCCGTTAGCGATATTGTTTAGTGTGGCATACCCTTTAAAGTTGAAGATGACAATTCCTTTGTATTTTGGGATATATATATATATATATATACACAGTAGAGACCAAAAGTTTGGACACACCTTCTCAAAGATTGTTCTGTATTTTCATGACTATGAAAATTGTACATTCACGCTGAAGGCTTTAAAACTATGAATTACCACATGTGGAAATATATACTTAACAAAAAAGTGTGAAACAACTGAAAATATGTCTTATATTCTAGGTTCTTCAAAGTAGCCACCTTTTGCTTTGATTACTGCTTTGCACACTCTTGGCATTCTCTTGATGAGCTTCAAGAGGTAGTCACCGGAAATGATACAGTCTGCTAAATCTTTCTGAAGGGCTTTTGCAGTCAAGCAGGGATTCTGATTTGCCTTTCTAGCAATCATACGAGCCGCTCTCGCTAAAATTTTGCTTGGTCTAAACTTGACCTTCACTGTTCCTGTTAACTACCATGTCTTAATTACATTTCAAACTGAGGAAAGGGCAATTTGAAAATGCTTTGCTATCTGCTTATAGCTTTCTCCAGCTTTGTGAGCCTCCACAATTTTCATTTTCAAAGGGCTAGGCAGCTGCTTAGAAGAACCCACGACTGCTGTTTTTTGGCACAATGTTGAGGCTGGGTATTTATAAAGCTGGGAAATTTGCTTCACCTGGCCTTTCCTAACAATGATAATGAACAAGCCATTATCCTAACAGGCTAATTAAGATCTGAATCCCTGGTCAAAGTTGTCTGAGCAGGGTTCATGCTCAAGGCTGACAGAACACACAAGGTTTAGGCTCCCTAGTCCATGGAGCACTCTCCTGCAGTGCTCCTTCTCCAGGCCCACACACTGAACACTGAAAGTCCTTTCCGTCAGTCTTTTAAGCTTAGGCCATGTGACTCCTCAACCACGTGATTGACCACATGACTGTGACTTCACCAAGGTCCTGTCAGCACACAGTGGTGCTAGCTCTGTAGGGGGAGATATGGGGGGACACTCTCCCATCCGCTCTATGAATGTCCCCCTAAAAACCAGACCATAACATAACTTAACCCTCACAACACTTACTGTGCTGGAGGAAATACAACTCTGGATTTTATAACACTGATGCCATTAGGCGTAGTGAAGCATATTTACCCTTTATTACATTACCAGTGACTCTGTCACATATTCCCCCCCTCTGCCCAAAGCCGGGGGTTTTGGCACCATCACTGTCTAAGCAGGGAAGTCTGGACAGGGCAACTGCATTCCCATGCAGCTTCCCTGGCCTATTCTTGACATGAAAATTAAAATCCTGCAGTGCTAAAAACCATCTAGTCACCCGAGTATTCTTCCCCTTCCTTTCCCTCATCCATCTCAGGGACACGTGATATGATACTAGCCTGAACTTACTGCCTAACAGGTAGAACCTCAGACTGTCAATCACCCATTTGATGGCCAAGCACTCTTTCTCCATGATGGCATAGTTCTTCTCACAGGAGGAGAGTTTCCAAATCAGGTATAGGACTGGGTGTTCATTGCCATCTATCTACTGGGACAGCCAGGGCTGCCACTAGGAATTTCGGGGCCCCATACTGGCAAAATTTATGGGGCCCCCTTGAGACTCCGCCCAGGCTCCACCCCCCCAGTTCCGCATCCACCCTAGCTCCTCCTCCACCACGCAAACCTTCCAAAATCCCTCCGCCCTTTCATGGAAAAACTTCACTTCTGCACCATGCCCTCACCAATGACACATTCAGGCTATGTGCACACGTTCAGGATTATTTGCGTTTTTTCCGCAGTAAAAAACGTGTCAAAAACGCATGAACTAAGCATCCTATCATTTAGAATGAAGTCCGCAATTTTTGTGCACATGGTGCGTTTTTTTCCGCGAAAAAAAACGCATCTCGGAAAAAGAACCAACATGTTCATTAATTTTGCGGAATTCTAGCCTTTTTCCCGCTATATTATTGACCTAGAAAGTTTACCGCGGAAAAAGTCTGTTTTTGCTCAGGAAAATTCTGCAAACATTCCTGAACGTGTGCACTTCGCCTAACACCAATCACTCGATGAATATGCACCATTTTGCTTGTTTAGTATAATACACCCCATAGTCCTCCATATATTATAATGTGCACCACAGTCCTCCATATTGTAAAGTGCACACCCCATAGTCCTCATATAATATAATGTATCCATAGTCCTCCATATAGTATAATACACTCCTAATAGCCCTCCATATATTAAAATACACTCAGTCATCCATATAGTATAATACACTCCTCATAGTGCTCCATATAGTATAATGCACCGCCATAGTCATCCATGTAGTACAATTCACTTCCCATAGTATAATGCACCCCATAGTTCTTCATATGGTATAATGTATTCCCCATAGTCCTCGATACAGTATAATGCAGCCCACATATAGTATAATGCAGTGACCCTATAGAGCATAATGCAGCCACCCCACAGAGCATAATGCAGCCACTCCACAGAGTATAATGCAACCACCCCACAGAGTATAATCTAAACCCCCATAGAATTGAGCCCCCTTTATAGTATAATGTAGCCCCTCCATAAAATACAATGTAGCCCTACTCATATAGTATAATGCAGCCCCCATAGAATATAATGTAGCCCCCTCATAAAGTATAATGAAGCCCCCATACAATATAATCTAGCCCCTCATAGAATACAATGTAGCCACCTCATAGAGTATGATGCAATCACCCCTCATAGAATATAATAAATATAATACAGCCCCCCATAGAATATAATGTATCCCCGAATAGAATATCATACAGCCTGCCTCCCCAAAGGAATATAACGTAGCCCCCCATAGTATATAACACAGCCACAAAGTATATAACACAGCCACATATATTATATAACACAGCCACCCTATAAAATATATATCCCCCCATAGTATATAACACAGCCCACATAGTGTACAGCGTGGCCCACATAGTATACGCAGGGCCACATAGTATACAGCAGGGCCCACATAGTGTACAGCAGGGCCCACATAGTGTACAGCAGGGCCCACATAGTGTACAGCAGGGCCCACATAGTGTACAGCAGGGCCCACATAGTATATAGCAGGGCCCACATAGTGTACAGCAGGGCCCACATAGTGTACAGCAGGGCCCACATAGTGTACAGCAGGGCCCCCATTGTATATTGCAGGGCCCACATTGGATATAGCAGGGCCCCCATAGTATACAGCAGGGCCCACATTGGATATAGCAGGGCCCCTATAGTAGACAGCAGGGCCCCCATTGTATATTGCAGGGCCCCTATAGTAGACAGCAGGGCCCCCATTGGATATAGCAGGGCCTCCATAGTATCAGCAGGGTCCACATGATATAGCAGTGCCCTATAGTAGACAGCAGGGCCCCCATTGTATATTGCAGGGCCCCTATAGTAGACAGCAGGGCCCCCATTGTATATTGCAGGGCCCCTATAGTAGACAGCAGGGCCCCCATTGTATATGCAGGCCCCTATAGTAGACAGCAGGCCCATTGGATATAGCAGGGCCTCCATAGTATACAGCAGGGCCCCCATTGGATATAGCAGGGCCTCCATAGTATACAGCAGGGCCCACATTTTACAGCCCTCATCTCTCCTCCCCCCCCCAGGAATGTCCACACAGCAGGACAGATTTATAAAAAAAAAAAAAAACACTCCTCACCTCATCCTGGTGCCAGCGCTGCTCCCAGCTCCTGTCTCCTGCTCTGCCCGGCACACAGTGAGCGCACTGTGTCAGAGACAGAGCGGGGAATGATGGGAGAGGGAGCGTCAGCTGACGCTCTCTCCTCCATTATCGCTTTGAACTGTGCCGGCAGATGCCGGTATAGTTCAATGCAGCGGCGGGGGGAGTCGGCGCTGGGGGCAGGCAGCCCCCCTGCCACACAGGGGCCCCCATAGCGGCTGCGTGATGTGCCGCTAGCTGGGGGCCCCTTGAGGTGCAGGGGGAGCCTCAAAATGTTGGGGGCCCCCGGGCCCGAGCGCGGACCTGCGTGCTCGGGCGGCGGGCCCCCCCTAATGACCGGGCCCCATACAGCAGTAAGGGTTCTCATGCCCTGATGGCGGCCCTGGGGACAGCACAGCTTCTAAACCGACTTCAGAGGCGACAAACTCCTTGCAGAAATCTGGGGAGACCAAGACAGTCTGTCTACACAGGACGAGATTCAACTCCTGGAACGCCATCTCAGCTTCAGAGGACCATTTGAGCATCGTCAATTTTGTCCCTTTAAGGAGGTCCATCAGAGAGGTGGCCACCATGGCGAAGTTGGGGATAAACCGGCGGTAATATCCCACAATGCCCAGGAATGCTCTGACCTGCTTTTTGGAGACCGGCTGTGGCCACTTTTGGATTGCCTTCACTTTGTCTATTTGCGGCTTTATTTTGCCCCTTCCGACAATGTAGCCCAAGTATTTTGCCTCTTCTTTCCTGATGGCACACTTCTTTGGGTTTATGGTAAACACTACCTTCCTCAGTGCATCCAGTACTGCCTGGACCTTCTGCAGGTGACTTCCCCACTCTGGGCTGAAAATCACGACCACATCCTATGGCCCTTGCCACTTGGCCAGGAATTTACTTTCCATGGTGGGAATCAACACCACACCCAGTCTCCAGAGTTAAACTGTCTCAGCCTTGCGGCTCGATTGTAGACCCTCACATGGGCTTCTTGTGCTTGAAGGAGGCTCTCCTTCACAATCGGCATCACCCCTGCGATCCGGTCCTGCATTTGGGCCACATGCTCAATAACACTCTGGTGGGGTGTAACTTCTGCCTTCCAGGTCTCCTTTGCAACATCTAGAAGTCAACAGGGGTGTCGTCCATACAACAGCTCCAAAGGTGCGGCAGTAGATAATCCCAATCTTGGCCATCCCTCTCCACAACCTTCTTAAGCATGGACTTCAACCTCTTGTTGAATCTCTCCACCAGGACGTCCGTCTGTGGATGGTACACCAACGTGCAGAGTTGTGTAAACTGAAGAGCCTTGCACAACTCCTTCCTCATTTTGGTGTGCCTTGGTCCATCAGGATCTCTTTCAGCAAGTCCGTCCAAGAAAAAATATGGACTAAGTCTCGGGCTATGTTCCTGGAGGAGAGGTTTCTAAGGGGTACTGCCTCTGGGTACCGTATTGCATAGTCCATCACACTAGAATGTACTGGTGCCCCCTGGTGGACTTAACCAGGGGCCCCAAAAGGTCCATGGCAATCCTGTCAAATGGGATCTCTATAATGGGCAGTGGAACTAGGGGACTTTGAAAATGGGACATGAGGGCTGTCAGCTGACAAGTAGGGCAGGACCGGCAATAGTTAACAATCTCCCGGTGACACCCAGGCCAGTAGAACCTCCTAAGGCCGTTATTGTGTTTTCTCTACTCCCAGATGTCCACCCAAGATATGGGAATGGGCCAGGTCTAAGACCCTATGCCTATAGGGCCCCAGTACTAATAACTGCTCTACTACTTCATCTCTCAGCTTAGTGACCCAATACAAGAAATCTCCATTTAATGCAAAATGTGGATACCTGGTATGAGCCCACGGCTCTTGGCATCCCCATTTATCACGGTCACATTTTCCAGCGCCCCTTTTAGGGTAAGATCTCACATTTGAGCAGTCCTAAAATTTCCCCCAGAAACTCCCAGTTCAGGAATCTTGGCCTCATTGGTCACCATCCCAAGTCTCTCCCCATGGTCTTTGACAACCCCTTAGTGACCCCTTGGCATCTAGGACTCACCCCGGTGGTGGTTCTAGTACCCCTCTTTTGGGGCTCAGGTTCCTGCTGGCTACACCAGTATGCGGATGCACCACCCCCTGGTTTCCTTAGGGACCTCTTGACCACCTGAAACCATTCTACTAGACCTACTAGTTCGTCCGCATTTTGGGGATCTCCTTGGGCAACCCTGGTTTGCACCAGCCTAGGAAGTGAGTGCACAAATCTGTCCGTGACCACCCACTCGACCATCTGGGCTGGAGTGGAGGATTCTGGCTCCAGCCATTTTTGCACCAGATGCAGGAGGTCAAACATCTGGACATCTGGAACCGAGGCTGTTTATCCCCACAATATGCCCAGTGGTGAACCCTTTGCGCTCTTACTGACACTCCCGTGCGTGCCAAAATTTCCATTTTTAACTTGGCATGCTCTTGCACATCCTGTAAAGTCAGATCATAATAGGCCTTCTGGGAGTCACCAGTTAAATAGAGGGCCAGCACCTTCACCCACTACTCTTGTGGTAGCTTCGCATGCTCCGCCACCTGCTCGAACACAGTCAAAACGCCTCCACATCATCACCCGGGGTTATTTTCTGCATTGCTCATCTTACCGTCTTCCGGACATACATGTTGTCACCTGGATTTGGGGTAGGGGCTGCTGGCCTTCCTCACTCTGCAAGTAAGTGCTGCTTGTGCTGCTGCTGCATCTGCTCTTAAGCAGCTTGGTTGTTTCTTGCTGCGCCATCCGCTGCTGCTGTAATTATTGTTGGTGCTTTAATTGCTGTTGTTGCTGTGCTTGTAGTAGATGTTGTAGCAGGTCCTCCATCTTGCTTGACGTCACATGCTGGCTTGTGGCCGTCCCACGTGTTCACTGGAAATGCTACCTGCATTTCTAACACCACCTGTGGTAGAGTGGCTCACTCAGCTGCACACGGAGGTAGACACGGGTACACTGCGGCTTTAAGACCAAACCAAAAACATAAAGGGGGAGAAAAGAAAATACAGCACACTGGGCAAAACAGGAAAACAAAACGAAATGGTGGCAGAACAAACACAGTCCTTCTGTGAGCAGAGTCCCTCCCGCTCACGGCTGACACACGATTCAGGCTCTCTACTCCATGGAGCACTCTCCTGAAGTACTCCTTCTCCAGGCCCCCACACTGAACCCTGAAAGTCCTTTTCTTCAGCCAGTTAAGCTTAGGCCATGTGACTCGTCAAATACGTGACTGATCACATGACTGTGATCTCACCAAGGTCCTGTCAGTACACAGTGGTGCTAGCTGTAGGGGGAGATATGGGGGTACCCTCTCCCATCCGCTCTATGAATGTCCCCCTAAAAACCAGCCCATAACATAACTTAACCCTCGCAACACTTACTGTGCTGGAGGAAATGCAACTCTGGATTTTATAGCACTGAATGCCATTAGGCGTAGTGAAACATATCTCCCCTCTATTACATTACCAGTGACTCTGTCACAATATATAAATCCAAAAATTGAAGGCAGCACACCATTCAAAGTAAAAAAAGAGCTTCTGTTTATTAGCCCATCATGGTGACATTTCGGTTCAGAAGTATGTATATATATATATAATTTTGTTTGCCTAAAATCCAAAGCAAATGTATCATCTTTAATTTTAGGCCTTTTAGAGATCATTTCATCTTCAACTGCTTAACTGTTCACAATAATACTAATTTTGACCAAGGGAGCACAAACTTTTACTTTCCACTGTGGTATGTGAAATATTAATGTCCATTTTATCATAAAACTTGTGGGGCTATAGCCAACAAATAATACATATATTGTCTTTTTTTAAGCTTGTGGAGTACTTAAAACTCAAAAGTGACGGAGTTATTATAGAGCTAACGGAGGCATGTTCAAATGGCAATGCTGTGACTGGTAAGTCAGAAAAACTTAGGAATGGATTCATCAAAGCTTTTATGCCAATATTCTGGTGTATAAAGTTTAGAAAAATCACATAATTTTGATGCAATTCGAGGTGCACTAAAATTTAGAGACTTTTAGTGTTCTCCGACAAGGTGGATGGGCTTGGGTGGGACAATGGCGTGGCTACTCCACAAATTGTACTCCAGTATGGATTGAATGCCTGTACACCACTTGCTCCATGCTCCTTATTCATGTATGCCACTTCATGAATCAGGAACGTCTGACTCCAGCCCATCTCCACATCAAGACTGGTGTGAACATCGCTGGTTTTGATAAATCAGGGTCTTATAGTTTTGGGAAAATAAACTATTATGTCTCATATAAATCCTGCAAAACAAAATGTGTATTAACCCTTTAATAACCTGGAGTTTTTAATTTATGTGCTTTAGTTTTTTCCTCCTATTGCTTTAAGAAGGTACATAAGATTTTATTTTGCTGTAAATATAGCAATATGAGGAATAGATTTCAGTGGGACAAATTGTTTTGAATGATACTCCTCATTTAACCATATAATGTACTGGAAAATAGGAAATCAAATTCCCTCTGCGGTGAAATTGCAGATCCCCCACCCACCACACACACTTCCTTCATTGTTTATTGGGTTTTGCTCTTACAACGTTCATTGTGTAGTACAAATTATCTGAGAACATCATTCTCCAGGTCAGACTGATGACAGCGATACCAAACCTAAAATCTTAGGTTTTTTTGCCATCCTGAACTGATGTTTTTATTGACACTATTTTGTGGTACGTAATATTTAATTGAACTTTGTTATTGCAATTTTTTGGGGGAAGCGTGGTGGCAATTCCATCATTCTGATTTTTTGGGAGTGTTTAGTGTGCTGTTTAAATTATTTTATATTATGATAAATTACCCTTTTTTGGACCCTATGATAAGAAATGTGGATATTTTTAAGTTATAAATTATAAAAAGAAGGCAGCACTCAAATCCAAAAATATAAGGTTGAAAAAGGGGACTTGATTAAGCCCAAATGGCAATACATTGCCATTTGGGCTTAATCAAGTCCCATTTTTTCAACCTTATATTTTTGGACTGGAGTGCTGCCTTATTTTCATAATTTATATTATGGAACAGATTGGACATTTGTCTGCAGGGCTGGCACCTGCTGTCATTATGCACTAAGTGGTGCTGTTCCACAACCCCCTATATTTGAACTGAGAAAAGTGATGTGATTTAAACTTTGAAATATATTAATTTTTGGGGGCCTATTGCAGTATATAGCAAAATCTTGGTGCTCCTAAGATGCTCAGCCTGTAGCAAAGCTTCACAAGAAGATTAGCATGGCAGGTACAAGATCCTTTACCAGGACCTTAGCCACCATGTTAACCCATTGGTTTGCCTCATGGGGCGCCAATCGAAACCTGTGACTGCATGCACAGGCCATGACATCATTTAATAGTGACGATTGACAGTGGCATTTAAGTGGTTAAACAGCTCCGGTTCTTGCAGTTACCTGCAGATGCTGGGGATGTAACACAATTTGCATCTGTCTGGTACGGAGCATGCTCAGCTTCTAAGCCAACTTTATATTTTGCTTCATGACCTATGACTAAAATATGCAGCATAGGTCACTATGCAGTTAGAATTTTAAATTTGTTTATTATTTTTACACAAAAACATTTTTTTCTGTTATATTCTGAGAGCCATAACGTTTTCACTATATATACAGTATATATATATTTACAATTTACAATTTTAACCCCTTAGTGACAGAGCCATTTTGCAGCTTAATGACCGGGCCAATTTTTACAATTCTGACCACTGTCACTTTATGAGGTTATAACTCTGGAACGCTTTAACGAATCCAGCTGATTCTGAGATTGTTTTTTCGTGACATATTGTACTTCACGTTAGTGGTAAAAAATTTTTTATATGACTTGCTTTTATTTATGAAAAAAACGGAAATATGGCGAAAATTGTTAAAATTTTGCAATTTTCAAATTTGAAATTTTTATGCCGTTAAATCAGAGACATATGTCACACATATTTCTTGATAAATAACATTTCCCACATGTCTACTTTACATCAGCACAATTTTTGGAACAAAATTTTCTTTTGTTACGAAGTTATAAGGGTTAAAAGTTGACCAGATTTCTCATTTTTACAACACCATTTTTTTTTAGGGACCACATCACATTTGAAGTCACTTTGAAGGGTCTATATGATAGAAAATACCCAAAAGTGACACCATTCTAAAAACTGCACCCCTCAATGTGCTCAAAACCACATTCAAGAAGTTTATTAACCCTTCAGGTGCTTCACAGGCGCTGAAGCAATGTGGAAGGAAAAAATTGACATTTAACTTTTTTTTGCAAAAGCTTTACTTCGGAACCAATTTTTTTTATTTTCACAACTGTTAAAAGAAAAAATGAACCACAAAAGTTGTTGTGCAATTTCTCCTGAATACGCCGATACCCCATATGTGGGGGTAAACCACTTTTTGGGCGCACGGCAGAGGTCGCAAGGGAAGGAGTGCCGTTTGACTTTTTCAACGCAGAATTGGCTGGATGCCATGTCGCGTTTAGAGAGCCCCTGATGTGCCTAAACAGTGGAAACCCCCCACAAGTGACCCCATTTTGGAAACAAGACCCATTAAGGAACTTATCTAGATGTGTGGTGAGCACTTTGAACCTCCAAGTGCTTCACACAAGTTTATAACGTAGAGCCGTGAAAAAAAAATAATAATTTTATTCCACAAAAATGATCTTTTCACCCCAATTTTTATTTTCCCAAGGGTAACAAGACTGCAAAAGTTTTTGTGCAATTGGTCCTGAGCATGCCGATACCCTATATGTGGGGGTAAACCACTTTTTGGGCGCACGGCAGAGGTCGCAAGGGAAAGAGCGACGTTTGCCTTTTTCAACGCAGAATTGGCTGGATGCCATGTCGCGTTTAGAGAGCCCCTGATGTGCCTAAACAGTGGAAGCCCCCAACAAGTGACCCCATTTTGGAAACTAGACCCCTTAAGGAACTTATCTAGATGTGTGGTGAGCACTTTGAACCTCCAAGTGCTTCACACAAGTTTATAACATAGAGCCGTTAAAATAAAAAATCATATTTTTTCCACAAAAATGATCTTTTCACCCCAATTTTTATTTTCCCAAGGGTAACAAGACCCCAAAAGTTTTTGTGCAATTTGTCCTGAGCATGCCGATACCCCATATGTGGAGGTAAACCACTTTTTGGGCGCACAGCAGAGGTCGCAAGGGAAGGAGCGCCGTTTGACTTTTTCAATGCAGAATTGGCTGGACGCCATGTCGCATTTGTAGAGGCCCTGATGTGTCTAAACAGTGGAAACCCCCACAAGTGACCATATTTTGGAAACTAGACCCCCTAAGGAACTTATCTAGATGTGTGGTAAGCTCTTTGAACACCCAAGTGCTTCACAGAAGTTTATAACGTAGAGCCGTGAAAATAAAAAATCATATTTTTTCCACAAACCTGATCGTTTAGTCCCCAATTTTTTATTTTCCCAAGGGTAACGGGAGAAATTAGACCACAAAAGTTGTTGTCCAATTTGTCCTGAGTACGCTGATACCAGATATATGGGGAGGACCACTGTTTGGGCGCACGGCAGGGCTTGGAAGGGAAGCAGCGCCATTTGACTTTTTCAAACCAAAATTGGCTGGAATTGAGATTGGACACCATGTCGCGTTTGGAGAGCCCCTGATGCGCCTAAATAGTGGAAACCCCCCACAAGTAACACCATTTTGGAAACTAGACCCCCTATGGAACTTATCTAGATCTGTTGTGAGCACTTTGAACCCCAAAGTGTTTCACAAAAGTTTATAATGCCTGGGTGTGAAAAAAAAAAAAAAAACAATTTTCCACAAAAATGATTTTTTAGTCCTAAATTTTTTATTTTTCCCAAGGAAATTGGACCCTAAAAGTTGTTGTCCAATTTGTCCTGAGTACGCTGATACCAAATATATGGGGGGGGAAACTGTTTGGGCGCACGGCAGGGCTTGGAAAGGAAGTAATAAAGTTTTGGAATGCAGACGTTGATGGGGGTCATGTTCCGTTTGCAGTGCCCCAGATGTGCCTAAACAGTGGAAAACCCCCACAAGTGACCCCATTTTGGAAACTAGACCCCCTAAGTAACTTATCTAGATCTGTGGTGAGCACTTTGAACCCCCAAGTGTTTCACAAAAGTTTATAATGCCTGGGTGTGAAAAAAAAAAAAAAAATTTCCACAAAAATGATTTTTAGTTCCAAATTTTTGATTTATCACAAGGAAATTGGACCCCAAAAGTTGTTGTCCAATTTGTCCTGAGTACGCTGATACCAAATATGTGGGGGGGAACTGTTTGGGCGCACAGCAGGGCTTGGAAAGGAAGTAATAACGTTTTGGAATGCAGACGTTGATGGGGGTCATGTTCCGTTTGCAGTGCCCCAGATGTGCCTAAACAGTGGAAAACCCCCATAAGTGACCCCATTTTGGAAACTAGACCCCCTATGGAACTTATCTAGATGTGTGGTGAGCACTTTGAACCCAAAGTGCTTCACAGAAATTTATAAACGCAGAGCCGTGAAAATAATTTTTTTGTTTTCCTCAAAAATGATTTTTTTAGCCAGCTATATTTTATTTTCCTAAGGGTAACAAGAGAAATTAGAACCCCAAAATTGGTGTGCAATTTGTCCTGAATATGCTGATACCCCATATGTTGGGGTAAACCACTGTTTGGGCGCACGGCAGGGCTCGGAAGGGAAGGAGCGCCATTTGACTTTTTGAACGCCACGTCGTGTTTGGAGACCCACTGATGTGCCTAAATAGTGGAAACCCCTCAATTCTAGCTCCAAACCTAACCCCAACACACTCCTAACCCTAATCCCAACCCTAACCCTAATCCCAACCCTAATTGTAACCCTAACCCTAATTGTAACCCTAACCCTAATTGTAACTCTAATTGTAACCCTAACCCTAATTCCAACCCTAACCCCATTATAACCCTAACCCTAAGGCTGGGTTTATACTGCGTTTTACCAGCCCGTTGAACACATAGCGTTGACGGACTGGTGTCATGGAAATATATATGTATTCCATATATTCAAAGTATATTCACATATATGTATTCACAGTTCACAGTTAGATAGATCTCACTTGCTAAAAAACCTTGTGCTCACATATTTCTAGGCCAGCTATAATCAGTCGTTTTAAAGAAATCTGGCCTTCATAAGGCCTTTGTAAAGGAACAAATGCATGAAGTACAAAAAGTCCTATTAGATATCTGTTGTTTACATTATAGTTATGCAAGACAACTAGGTCACAAGAATATAAACAATAATTCTGCAACTTCAGCTCTTTTAATCATGATTATCATAATTATCATATTTACACTAGAACAGCCAATAATCTAGCAGCTTTTTAGCGCTCAAGAAGACATTAAATAGAGATTTGGAGAAGCAAGCAGCAAACACAGAAGGATATTTTTATCCTAATTAAATTTCCATATCACTGGTAACGGTATAGCATAACGAGATCGCGATGATTCATCTGCGCTAGCGGTGACGGAGCCCAGACGCTGCAGCCCGCGTCCGAGTCTCCGTCACTGAATGACGGCACGTTGCGAACGCATGCCGCTTTACGCTTTGCGTAGCGATGCGCCCTCAAATGGGGGTGAATGGCAGCGCATAACGGACTGCGTTACACCTCGTTATACCACGGTGTAACGCGGTCCGTCTAACGGATTGCCATAACGCAGTATGAACCCAGCCTAACGCTAACCCTAATGCTAACCCTAACCCTAATTGTAACCCTAACCCTAATTATAACCCTAACCCTAACCCTATTGAAAGAATAAAAATAAATAAAATTTCTTTATTTTATTATATGTCACTAACTAAGGTGGTTATAAAGGGGGGGTTTATGTACTGTTTTTTTTTATTTTGATCACTGTGATAGTTTATTTTCATTTTCTTCACCGGAAAAAGACGCCTGGAGCTCGGGGAGGCACAGAAGGCCTGGGGGGACACCGGGAGGCACGGGGGGCTGATCGAGGGTCCCGGGACCCAATTTCTCTGCCCTCTGATGTGCGATCACATCAGAGGAGAGAGAAATTACCGGGAAAATCGCTTTTTTTTGCGATCGCCGTTATAGGGTTAATAACGGCGATCGCAAAAGCGGTGTCGGTAAAATCTGACCCGAATCATGTTCTCTGGGGAGAAAATCCGACTCTGGGGGGCGCTATAGGCTTTTTCCACAGCGCCGTTTAATTAACGGCGCTGTGGTTTAAGTACCCTTAATGACCGCCGTTAAAAGGCGTATCGGCAGTCGTTAAGGGGTTAACTGCCACTGTCAATCGATATTTTGCAGTGTATGCTCAAAAAATAAAGGGAACACTAAAATACCACATCATAGATATCACTGAATGAATTATTCCAGTTCCAAACCTTTAGTCATTACATAGTGGAATGTGTTGAGAATAATGAAACATAAAAATGATTACTGTAAACCAAAATTAATAACCCATGGAGGTCTAGATTTGAAGTGATACTCAAATTCAAAGTGGAAAATTAAATTACAGGCTGACCCAACTTCAGTAGAAATGCCTCAAGACAAGGAAATGATGCTCAGTACTGTGTGTGGCCTCCACGTGCCTGCATAACCTGGTGGATGTTCTCCTGAGGAATGTTCTCCTGAGGGATCTCCTCCCAGACCTGCATTAAAGCATAAGTCAACTCCTGTACAGTCTGTGGTGCAACATGATGTTGGTGGATGGAACCAGACATAATGTCACAGATGTGCCCGATTGGATTCAGGTCTGTCCATAGCATCAGTGCCTTCATCATGCAGGAACTGCTGACACACTTCAACCACATGAGGCTTAGCATTGTCATGCATCAGAAGGAATCCAGGGCCCACTGACCCTGCGTATGGTCTCACAATGGGTCTGTGGATCTAATCCTGGTACCTAATGGCAGTAAGGGTACCTCTGGCGAGCACATGGAGGGCTGTGCAGTCCTAAAAAAAAATGTCTCCCCACACCATTACTGACCCATTTCCAAACCGGTCATGCTGGACGATGTTGCAGGAAGTGGAATGTTCTCCACGGCATCTCCAGACTTTGCCACATCTGTACATGTGCTCAGTGTGAACCTGCTCTAATCCATGAATCCACAAGGCGCCAATATCGAATCTGACAATCTTGGTGTGCTTTTGCAATTGCCAATGAACCCAGCACAGTGTTGGACTGTAAGCACAACACTCACTTGTGGATGTCTTGCCCTCATACCACCCTCATGGAGTCTGTTTCTGACAGTTTCAGCATATACAGTACAGACCAAAAGTTTGGACACAACTTCTCATTTAAAGATTCTTCTGTATTTTAATGACTGAAAATTGTAGAATCACACTGAAGGCATCAAAACTATGAATTAACACATGTGGAATTATACATTACACTTTACAAAAAAGTGTGAAACAACTGAAAATATGTCTTAAATTCTAGGTTCTTCAAAGTAGCTACCTTTTGCTTTGATTACTGCTTTGCACGCAGAAAAGGTGAACGGCTGGACTCTACATGCCTATTTCCCACTGTGAAGCATGGAGGAGGTGGTGTGATGGTGTGGGGGTGCTTTGCTGGTGACACCGTTGGGGATTTATTCAAAATTGAAGCGGTGAGCGGTCCAGCTCACCCCAAACTATCTCGATTGGGTTCAGGTCTGATGACTGTGGAGGCCAGGTTATCTGGCGTAGAACCCCAACACTCTCCTTCTTGGTCAAATAGCCCTTACACAGTCTGGAGGTGTGCTTGGGGTCATTGTCCTGTGAAAAATAAATGATGGTCCACATAAACGCAAACCGGATGGAATAGCATGCTGTTGCAAGATGCTGTGGTAGCCATGTTGGTTAAGTATGCCTTCAATTTTGAATAAATCCCCAACAGTGTCACCAGCAAAGCACTCCCACATCACCACACCACCTCCTCCATGCTTCACGGTGGGAGCCAGGCATGTAGAGTTCATCCGTTCACCTGTTCTGCGTGCAAAGCAGTAATCAAAGCAAAAGGTGGCTACTTTGAAGAATCTAGAATATTAGACATATTTTCAGTTGTTTCACACTTTTTTGTAAAGTGTAATGTATAATTCCACATGTTAATTCATAGTTTTGATACCTTCAGTGTGATTCTACAATTTTCATAGTCATGAAAATACAGAATAGACTGTTAAGCTGCATTTATTATCTACACCAAGTGTTGTGGACTCGAACTTTGCTTTGCACCTGTTTGAATCACCGTGTGATAATATAGACTTTTCCACTTATAAGACTGTGTCCTGTAGTTGTCTTCTTTCCATGCAAGAAGTCTCCTGAGTTATCCCCTATAATTATTACATCCCTGTCTTGTTAAATGACTATCATTTCTACCTCTCATCTGTTCCATTTGCATAACAGCAGTAGAAATTGATTTACAATCGGTGTTGCTTCATAATTGGACAGGTTATTTGGTGCGAAAGTATTTGGCTCCCTGGAACTTTCAACCTTTTCTGTTGTGTTATGGTAGCTGGGGAGAATAAGCAAAAAAACGGCAATACACCAGAGAGGCTGGAACCTATTGGATTGCAGTACCCTGAACTAACCACACAACTAGAGGTAGCCGTGGAGCGTTCCTACGTTGATCCTAGACGCCTCGTCACAGCCTGAGAGATAACTATACCTAAAGGCAGAAAGTTGAAAGCTATCTGCCCCGGAGCAGATCCTCAAAGAAAATAGGAAGCCCCCAAACATGTAATGGCGGTTAGACAAGTAGAAGCACATAAACAGACAGAAAATAGAATGAGCAAACGTTGGGGCCCAATCTGTCTAGACAGAAAAGTACAGGAAAGGATACTCACTGCAACCAAAAAAAAAACCCTAAAAAATACCAACTCATCTGATTGCAAAAACACCTGAGATCATACGATCTCTACCACCTAAAATCAGATCTCTGGTGTAAAAAAACTAAGCCGCAACCACTGAAAAAACAGGAAAAAGCAAATGAACAAATAACAGTGGCTTCAGATAAACTGAGAGGAGCACAAGCCCTGAAGGGGACCTGGCTGACCTCCACAGAAGTGCAGGGAACAATGCAAAAAGCAAGCACAAAAATAAAAGCAGAAAATATCTTATCTGATAGCAGAAGATGCAGGCAAGACTCAGCAAATTTCTAAATGAACTAGGAACCACAATTGAGACAAGAACAATTGATCACCAGCAACCATCATGGGAGGGAACCTCCCTTATATCAGACCAGTCAACGATCCCAGATTGCCATTCCTCGCTGAAAGGCTCAGTACTGTCTGTAACTACCAGAGGGAGCCTCTGCTCAGAAACCATCTCTAGCACATTCATAACAGTACTCCCCTTGAGGAGGGGTCACCGAACCCTCACTTGTGCAACCAGGCCGATCAGGATGAGCTCGGTGGTAGGCACGGATCAGTCTCCTAGCATGGATGTCCGAAGCAAACACCCAAGAATTGTCCTCCTGACCATAACCTCTCCACTTAACCAAATACTGGAGTTTCTGTCTAGAAAAACGAGAATCCAATATTTTCTCAACCACATACTCCAGATTGCCCTCAACCAAAACAGGGTCAGGAGGCGCAGCCATAGGAACCACTGGCTTGACAAACCTCTTCAATAAGGACTTGTGGAACACGTTATGGATCTTAAATGTCCCTGGAAGAAGCAAACGGAAGGAAACAGGATTAAGAATCTCCATGATCTTATAAGGTCTAATGAACCTAGGCTTAAACTTTGGAGATGCAACCCTCATAGGGATATTTCTTGAGGACAACCAAACCAAGTCCCCCACTTTAAACCGAGGACCATCAGTCCTATGCCGGTTGGCAAACCATTGGGCCTTCTCCTGAGAGAGAGACAACCTCTCCACTACCTGGTCCCAAATCTGCTGCATTCGCTCCACTACAGAGTCAACACCCGGACAGACCGAAGCCTCCGCCTGTCCCGAAGAAAATCGAGGGTGAAACCCACAATTGCAGAAAAATGGAGACATCAAGGTGGCAGAGCTAGCCCTATTAGCAAACTCAGCCAA
Organism: Oophaga sylvatica; assembly: GCA_033576555.1. Lineage (NCBI taxonomy): Eukaryota > Metazoa > Chordata > Amphibia > Anura > Dendrobatidae > Oophaga > Oophaga sylvatica. The sequence continues at coordinate 330,201,523 of JARQOD010000001.1, read as the reverse complement.
AGGCAAAAAAGAGACCCAGTCATCTTGATCAGCAGACACAAAACATCTCAAATAAGTCTCCAAGGTCTGGTTTGTTCTCTCGGTTTGTCCATTGGTCTGAGGATGAAAAGCTGAGGAGAAAGATAATTGAACACCAAGTTTAGAACAAAATGTCCTCCAAATTCTGGAAACAAACTGGACTCCTCTGTCAGACACAATGTTCTCCGAAATGCCATGTAACCGAACCACGTGCTGAAGGAACAAAGGCACCAATTCGGAGGAGGAAGGTAACTTAGGTAATGGCACAAGATGTATCATCTTGGAAAACCTATCACAGATTACCCAGATAACGGTCATTCTCTGAGAAACAGGGAGGTCGGAAATAAAATCCATAGAGATATGGGTCCATGGCCTCTTGGGCACAGGTAATGGCATTAACAAACCACTAGAGCGAGAGCAAGGCTTGGAGTGAGAGCAAGTCCCGCAGGACTGCACAAATTCCCTGACGTCATGAGACAAAGTAGGCCACCAAAATGACCGACTCACCAAGTCTCTGGTACCAAAAATCCCGGGATGACCAGCCAACGCGGAACAATGAATCTCAGACATCACACTCTTCTTCCACTGGTCTGGGACAAACAATTTCCCAATAGGGCAGCGCTCAGGTTTATCCTCCTGACACCCTTCCAGAGCCAGTCTCAAATTGGGCGAGATGGCGGAAAGAACTACTCCCTCTTTCAGAATAACAGTAGGATCAGATAACTCAGGAGAGTCCGCAAAGAAACTCCTCGAGTGGGCATCCGCCTTAAGATTCTTAGTGCCTGGAAGAAATCAAACCACAAAATTAAAACGTGTGAAAAACAAGGCCCACCTGGCCTGTCTAGGATTAAGTCGCTTGGCTGATTCGAGATAAATCAGATTCTTATGGTCCGTGAGGACCACCACCTGATGTTTGGCTCCTTCCAGCCAATGTCTCCACTCTTCAAAGGCCCACTTCATGGCCAATAACTCCCGATTACCCACGTCATAATTACGTTCAGTTGGAGAAAATTTTCGAGAGAAAAAGGCACAAGGGTTACTCTTAGAGGTCTCTGGATCTCTTTGGGACAAAACGGCACCTGCCCCAATTTCAGAGGCATCAACCTCCACCTGAAACGGTAGAGAAACATCAGGCTGCCGTAGAACAGGAGCAGAAGTGAATCTCTGCTTAAGTTCCTGAAACGCAGAGACTGCCTCAGGAGGCCAATTCACCACATCAGAACCCTTTTTGGTCAAATCAGTCAATGGTTTAACAATACCGGAGAAATTACCAATAAATTTACGATAAAAATTGGTAAAACCCAAAAATCTCTGAAGAGCCTTTAACAAAGTAGGTTGGACCCAATCACAGATGGCCTGAACCTTGACCGGGTCCATTTCAATAACAGACGGAGACAAAATGAATCCCAGAAATGAGACCTTCTGTACGCCAAAAAGACACTTTGATCCCTTCACATAACAGTGCATTCTCTCTCAAAATCTGGAACACAGTCCGAACATGTTTCACATGAGAGTCCCAGTCATTGGAAAAAAAATCAAGATATCATCCAAATAAACAATCAGAAATTTATCCACAAAATCCCTGAAAATATCATTCATGAAGGATTGGAAGACGGAAGGAGCATTAGTGAGCCCAAAGGGCATCACTAGGTACTCAAAATGCCCCTCTGGGGTATTAAACGCCGTCTTCCATTCATCCCCGTGCTTAATTCGAATAAGGTTATACGCCCCCCTGAGGTCAAGCTTGGTAAACCAACTAGCACTTTTCACCCTGGAAAACAGGTCAGAAATCAAGGGTAACGGATATTGATACTTCACAGTGATCTTATTCAAGAGACAATAATCAATACACGGCCTCAATGAACCATCCTTTTTGGCCACAAAGAAAAAAACGGCACCCAAGGGTAAAGAGGATGGTCTGATATGACCCTTCTCCAATGACTCCTTGATATAAGATCGCATAGCATCGTGTTCAGGTACAGACAAGTTAAAAAGGCGACCTTTAGGAAATTTACCACCAGGCACTAATTCAATAGCGCAATCATAGCTCCTGTGAGGGGGCAAGGATGCAGATTTACTTTCACTAAATACATCCGAAAAATCAGTCAAAAAGTCAGGAACATCCTGAGACTGGGGAGAGGCAAAAAAAACAGGAGTGTCAGCATTAACACATTGGCAGCCCCAACTGGTCACAGACACAGATTTCCAATCCAAAACAGGTTTATGAGACTGTAACCAATGGAAACCTAGTACAATAATGTCATGCAGATTATACAGCACCAGAAATTTGCAACTCTCCTGATGATCTGGTTCAACCCTCATTATCACCTGAGTAGAAAACTGGGGTTTATTCTCCGCCAAAGGGTAGAATCAATGCCCAGTAGGGGAATAGACTTCCGAAGGGGTATCATGGGAAACCCACAATGTTTGGCAAAGTCAAAATCCATCAGGTTAATAGCTGCTCCTGAATCAACAAAAGCCTGAGCAGAAAATGTGGACAGGGAGCAAATCAGGGTAACAGTCAACAGAAATTTAATCTGAACACTACCCAAGACAACTGAGCGTGCAAAACGTCTTCCCCGCTTAGGGCAGACTGAAATAGCATGAGAGGCGTCACCACAGTAGAAACATAACCCATTGCGCTTTCGAAACTCATGACGCTGTGCCCCAGAAGTCACTCTATCACACTGCATGGGCTCAGAAGCTGGCTCACAAGGCAACACTATCTCACGCATACCTCTGCGCTCACGCAAACATCTGTCAATTTGAATAGCCAATGACATAGAATTATTGAGACCAGAGGGAGCAGGGAATCCCACCATAACATCCTTTACATTCTCTGACAGCCCCTTCTGAAAAAGGGCTGCCAAAGCATCATCATTCCATTTTGTCAGGAATTTTTTCAGCTTGATCAGTGACATTAGGTTCATCGTACAATAACCCCAGAGCCAGAAAAAATGCATCAATATCATTCAAAATAGGATCCCCAGGTGTCAGGGAAAAAGCCCAATCCTGAGGGTCGCCGCGCAGGAGAGAGATGACAATTTGAACCTGCTGTGCTGCGTTCCCTGAGGACTTAGGCTTTAAGGCAAAAAACAACTTACAGTTATTTTTGAAATTCAGAAATTTAGCCGATCCCCCAAAAACAAATCTGGCATGGGAATCCTAGGTTCCACAACCGGCAACCCAGCAAGATAGGTAGCAATACTCCGAACCTCAGTGGCAAGCTGATCCACACGGCCAGACAACTGTGCAAACTCCATTGAGAGAGAGAAAAAAAAAATCCTCCTCAGCACCCAGAGAAAAAGAGGGAAAAAATGCAACAAACAGGAAAAAAAAATCTCTGACAACTCTGACAACTTTTCTTTTTCTTTACACACTATTTTTCCCTTCTGTGAGTACCATATAATTTTCAGTTTCGGCCGGTGATACTGTTGTGTTATGGTAGCTGAGGAGAATAAGCAAAAAATGGCAATACACCAGAGAGGCTGGAACCTATTGGATTGCAGTACCCTGAACTAACCACACAACTAGAGGTAGCCGTGGAGCATTCCTACGTTGATCCTAGATGCCTCGTCACAGCCTGAGAGATAACTACACCTAAAGGCAGAAAGTTGAAAGCTATCTGCCCCGGAGCAGATCCCCAAAGAAAATAGGAAGCCCCAAACATGTAATGGCGGTTAGACAAGAAGAAGCACGTACACAGACTGAAAATAGAATGAGCAAACGCTGGGGCCCAATCTGTCTAGACAGAAAAGTACAGGAAAGGATACTCACTGCAATCCAAAAAAAAACCCCTAAAAAATGCCAACTCATCTGATTGCAAAAACACCTGAGATCACACGATCTCTATCACCTAAAATCAGATCTCTGGTGTAACAAAACTAAGCCGCAACCACTGAAAAAACAGGAAAAAGCAAATGAACAAATAACAGTGGCTTCAGATAAACTGAGAGGAGCACAAGTCCCCAGAGGGGACCTGGCTGACCTCCACAGAAGTGCAGGGAACAATGCAAAAAGCAAGCACAAAAATAAAAGCAGAAAATATCTTATCTGATAGCAGAAGATGCAGGCAAGACTCAGCAAACTTCCAAATGAACCAGGAACCACAATTGAGACAAGAACAATTGATCATCGGCAACCATCATGGGAGGGAACCTCCCTTATATCAGACCAGTCAGTGATCCCAGATTGCCATTCCTCGCTGAAAGGCTCAGTACTGTCTGTAACCACCAGAGGGAGCCTTTGCTCAGAAACCATCTCTAGCACATTCATAACACTTTTCCCACATATCATGCTTCAAACATAAAGATACCCAATGTAAAGTTTTGGTGAATAATCAACAACAAGTGGGACACAATTGTGAAGTTGAACGAAATTTATTGGTTATTTTAAATTTTTGTGGAAATACAAAAACTGATAAGTGGGGCATGCAATATTATTCGGCCCCTTTAACTTAATACTTTGTTGCGCCATCTTTTGCTGCGATTACAGCTTCAAGTCGCTTGGGGTATGTCTCTATTTGTTTTGTACATCGAGAGACTGAAATTCTTGCTCATTCTTCATTGACAAACAGCTCAAGCTCAGTGAGGTTGGATGGAGATCGTTTGTGAACATCAGTTTTAGCTCTTTCCACAGATTCTCGATTGGATTCAGGTCTGGACTATGACTTGGCCATTCTAACTCCTGGATATGTTTATTTGTGAACCATTCTATTGTAGATTTTGCTTTATGCTTGGTATCATTGTCTTGTTGGAAGACAAATCTCCGTCCCAATCTCAGGTCTTTTGAAGACTCCAACAGGTTTTCTTCAAGAATGGTCCTGTATTTGGCTCCATCCATCTTCCCATCAATTTTAACCATCTTCTCTGTCCCTGCTGAAGAAAAGCAGGTCCAAACCATGATGCTGCCACCACCATGTTTGACAGTGGGGATGGTGTGTTCAGGGTGATGAACTGTGTTGCCTTTACGCCAAATATATATCGTTTGGCATTGTTGCCAAAAAGTTCGATTTTGTTTTCATCTCTCCAGAGCACCTTCTTCCACATGTTTGGTTTGCCTCCCAGGTTGCTTGTTGCAAACTTTAAACAACACTTTTTATGGATATCTTTGAACGATGGTTTTCTTCTTGCCACTCTTCCATAAAGGCCAGATTTGAGCAGTGTATGACTGATTGTTGTCTTATGGACAGACTGTCCCACCTCAGCTGTAGAACTCTGCAGTTCATCCAGAGTGGGCCTCTTGGCTGCATCTCTGATCAGTCTTCTCCTTGTTTGATATGAAAGTTTAGAGGGACGGTCGGGTCTTGGTAGATTTGCAGTGGTATGATGCTCCTTCCATTTCAATATGATCGCTTGCACAGTGCTTCTTGGGATGTTTAAAGTTTTGAAAATCATTTTGTATCCAAACTTCTCCACAACAATATCACGGACCTGCCTGTTGCGTTCCTTGGTCTTCATGATGCTTTCTGTGCTTCAAACAGAACCCTGAGACTATCACAGAGCAAGTGCATTTATACGGAGACTAGAGTTGAGCGATACTTTCCGATATCCTAAAGTATCGGAATCGGAATGGTATCGCCGATATCACTAAAATATCGGCGATACCCGATACCGATACCGGAAGTCCCATGTAAGTCTATGGGAACAAAATATCGCAACTAAAAAAACCCATTCTTTCCTTGTAAACACTAAATATACACACATAGAATACATATATATATATATATACATGTCATTGTGACATATTATATATACATATATGTATAGTTTATACACTTCTACATAGTAAAATATCCTTTGATTCAATTGCCGGGTAAAGCCGGCTTCAGTGAAAAGACAGAAGCACCCGACATGAAATGACACTTGGTGTACATAGGGTTAACCATGTCTTTTCATGTCGTTTGCTATCTGATTTGCACAAACAATTAAATCAGACTATGTGTGCAAAATTTCACACCTGTAGGGGTTAATTAAAGGTGTAAATTCGTTGTAAAAAAAACGGACTTTTTTGCTACGAATTTACACCTTTAATTAACCCCTACAGGTGTGAAATTTTGCACACATAGTCTGATTTAATTGTTTGTGCAAATTAGATAGCAAAGGACATGAAAAGACATGGTTAACCCTATGTACACCAAGTGTCATTTCATGTCGGGTCACCCGACATGAAATGACACTTGGTGTACATAGGGTTAAACATTTCTTTTCATGTCCTTTGCTATCTAATTTGCACAAACAATTAAATCAGACTATGTGTGCAAAATTTCACACCTGTAGGGGTTAATTAAAGGTGTAAATTCGTTGTAAAAAAAACTGACTTTTTTGCTACGAATTTACACCTTTAATTAACCCCTACAGGTGTGAAATTTTGCACACATAGTCTGATTTAATTGTTTGTGCAAATTAGATAGCAAAGGACATGAAAAGACATGGTTAACCCTATGTACACCAAGTGTCATTTCATGTCGGGTTCTGCATTTTCACAAAAGCCGGCAATTGAATTAGCGGCTATTATACTATGTAGAAGTGTATGAACTACAAATATAAATATATATATATATGTGTCACAAATTCAATGACATGTATATATATATATGAGGTGTAAAATTGCTGAAAAAAAATGCGTGGGCTCCCGCCCTATTTTCGCAACCAGACAGACAAAGCCAGTGAGTGGGGGCAGATAATAATAGCCCAGAGAGGGACCATTATTTTTGCCCCCCCGGCTACTAACATCTGCCCCAGACACCCCAGGAAAGACAAATCTATAATTAGATTCGCCCTTTCTGGCACTTTGCCCGTCTATTCCCATGGCCCTGTAGCGGTGGCGAATGGGTTAATATGGGGTTAAAGCCACCTTGCTATTGAAAGGTGACCTTAAGCCAGGTTAATAATTGAGAGCTGTCAATTAGACAACTATCAATTATTAATCCTATTGCATGAAATAAAAATAAAACACACACACTTTAATTAAAAATCATTTTAATGAAATAAAGACACATGTTTTTGACCATCTTTTATTTTACTGCAAAAACCATTTCCTGTAATAAAAATAAAATAAAAAAGCAAAATTATTCTTACCTATCCCATGCACAGTCAGGTCCCACTGTGTAATCCTTCAGAAAGGGTTAATGTTTACTGCAGGGACCGCAGCTAATGCTGCAGCCTCACAGTAAACCCCAAATGAATGAGTTCCTCTCCTGCCTGACAGGAGAGTAAAGGCTGGGTGTCACATAACGATACACCAGCGATCCCGACAACGATATGCACTTGTCAGGATCGCTGGTGTATCGCTACATCATCGCTGCTGAGCTGCCAAACAGGCAGCTCAGGCAGCGATCTGGGACAGCGACACTGCGGGTAACATCGCTTAAGGGCCCGTCTCACATAGCGATATCGCTACCGAGATCGCTGCTGAGTCACTAGTTTTGTGACGCAGCAGCGAGCTCACCAGCGATATCGCTGTGTGTGACATTCAGCGACGATCAGCCCCCTGCCGGGTATCGCTGATCGTCGCAGAAATGTCAGGACCTTTTTTTGATCGCTGGTTTCCCTCTGACAGGCACGCATCGCTGCGTGTGACAGGCGGGAGACCAGCGATCCGCTGGTAACCAAGGTACACAGCGGGTTTCCAGGCACCGCGCAGCGCTTGGAAACCCGCTGTGTACCTTGGATACCAGCTCCCTGCATCAGGGCGCTGGTATCCAAGGTACACAGCGGGTTTCTAGGCACAGCCCCGCGCCTGGAAACCCGCTGTGTACCTTGGTTACCAGCGGATCGCTGGTCTCCCGCCTGTCACACGCAGCGATGTGTGCCTGTCAGCGGGAAACCAGCGATCAAAGGTCCTGACATTTCAGCGACGATCAGCGATACCCGGCAGGGGGGCTGATCGTCGCTGAATGTCACACACAGCGATATCGCTGGTGAGCTCGCTGCTGCGTCACAAAACTAGTGACTCAGCAGCGATCTCGGTAGCGATATCGCTATGTGAGACGGGCCCTTAAGTGGAAAGCTTAATTGATTGCTTTCCACTTTCACTTCAGGTCAGCCAGGGACACAATCAGTGACGTCAGAGGGAACTGATTAACAAAAATAGGGGTTCCCTTCGAAAAAAAAATGGCGTGGGGTCCCCCCTATTTTTGTTAACCAGCCAGATGAAGCAGACCGCTGAGCCCTGGATTTTCAGGCTGTTAAGGAGCCAAGATCCATGGACCTTGCCAGCCTGATAATACCAGGCCACAGCAGTCTGCATATCTTGGCTGATTAACAAAAATAGGGGATCCCCTCGAAAAAAATTGGCGTGGGGTCCCCCCTATTTTTGTTAACCAGCCAGATGAAGCAGACCGCTGAGGCCTGGATTTTCAGGCTGTTAAGGAGCCAAGATCCATGGACCTTGCCAGCCTGATAATACCAGGCCACAGCAGTCTGCATATCTTGGCTGATTAACAAAAATAGGGGATCCCTCGAAAAAATTGGCGTGGGGTCCCCCTATTTTTGTTAATCAGCCAGATGAAGCAGACCGCTGAGGCCTGGTTTTTCAGGGGTAAGGATCCAATATCCATGGACTTGCAAGCCTGATAATACCAGGCCACAGCAGTCTGCTTAGCTTGGCTGGTTAACAAAAATAGGGGATCCCTCGAAAAAAAAACGGCGTGGGGATCCCCCTATTTTTGTTAACCAGCCAAGTAAAATGCAGACTGCTGCGCCTGGTATTAAAAGACTGTCAAGGCCCATGGATTTTGGCCCTCAACAGCCTGATAATACCAGGCTACAGCAGCCCCACATTTGGCGCATCAAAAGATGTGCCAATTGTGGCACTTTACCCGGCTCTTCCCACTTGCCCTGTAGCGGTGGCAAGCGGGGTAATAAGGGGTTATTGTCACCGTTGATTGCACGGTGACAATAAGCCCGGTTAATAATGGAGAGGCGTCAATAAGACACCGATCCATTATTAATCCCAAAGTTATTAAATGTATAAAAAAAAGACACAGCAAGAAAAAAGTATTTTAATGAAATAAAAGAGACAACACAGTTTTCATTTTTTTTATTACTCTCTCATTCCTGCGACGCCATCGATCTCCTGTAAAAAAAGAAAAAAAACAAACCAACAGTATACCACCTGTCCGACGCAGTCCATAGTAACGACTGTCCCACGACGATCCAGCTCTGCTACATCGCAATGACAGGCAGAGCCTGTCATCCCGACGCAGCACAGCTGATTACCTGCTTCCCCGGCGGTGACGTCATCGGACTGACTGCTTTACGGCCGCGATTACCCAGCAGTCACTGCAGTTATCGCGAGAAACTGCATGTGACCGCCGGGGAGAAGAGGATGGCGGCCATGAAGCAGTGCAGGACGTGACCGCCGGAGATCTTCTGCCAGGTAAGTGCCGCTGACTCCTGACAGACCCGACCGACGGACACTGACAGTGACAGTGACAATCCCGATTCCGGTATCCGATAAGACGAAAATATCGGAACTCGGAATCGGAATTCCGATACAGCTAATATCGGCCGATACCCGATATTTGCAGTATCGGAATGCTCAACACTAACGGAGACTTGATTACACACAAGTGGATTATATTTATCATCATTAGTCATTTAGGACAACATTGGATCATTGAGAGATCCACAATGAACTTCTGAAGTGAGTTTACTGAACTGAAAGTAAAGGGGCCGCATAATATTGCACTCCTCACTTTTCAGTTTTTGCATTTCCACAAAAATTAAAATAACCAATAAATTTCGTTCAACTTCACAATTGTGTCCCACTTTTGTTGATTCTTCACTAAAAATTTACATTTGGTATCTTTATGTTTGAAGCATGATATGTGGGAAAAGGTTGAAAAGTTCCAGGGAGCCGAATATTTTCACAAGGCACTGTACATACACACACATACTGTACACATAGATAGATAGACAGATAGATTGATAGATAGATTTAGATATAGATAGATAGATAGATAGATAGATAGATAGATAGATAGATAGATAGATAGATAGATAGATAGATAGAGTTGCCAATGGCCCACTATTATTAGTACTGACTCAAGGGACCCACTGTTTATGCATGCAAATATTATATTACCCTCATAAAAATGTCATAATTACCACTCAGTGAACTGAAAGAAACAATGGCAAATTTGCCATTTTCTTTTTTTCATTTCACTCAAAGGTTTTTATTTCATTTTTTTTCTATATAATATATGGTAAATTGTGTCATTAATACAACTTGTCCTACTAGAAGTAACATAATACAGCTTTGTTGAAAAATGTAAAATGTTATGACTTTTAGAAGGAAAAAAACAAAGGTAAAAAAAGAAAAATGCTACAGTGGGAAAGGGTTAAATATAATTTAATCTTTGGTTCTCAGTATCCCTTCCTCAATTTCTTATTTTACTTAAATGTAGTCATTATATTTCTGCAGGATTGTGTGCCATTCCTCCATCACTTCCAAAATACGTGAGTACATAGTTAAACTTCATGTAAATGTATGTATAGCTTTTCTTTGCTTTAGCCTCTTTAGGGTAGAGACTGAAAAAAATATGTTTTTTATTCATATTCTGTGTGGTAGTTAACTACTAGGACAACTACATCTTAATACTATATTCCTCCTCGTAAAATAAAAAAAACCCTATACTCAATTCCTATACTAATGCTGTTCCAGGGATATCAGTGCTGGGCCTCCCGAGCCATACGTTATAAATGCTAAGCCATGTGAGCCTTGCAGACAATCAGCGGTTGCTATTGTGCTCCAGTGTTCACACCTCATTACATTGGAGGTTTTCCCAAAGGAAGTAATATCGCAGAGGCTCAATGATGGATGCTGATAGGCTGAAGGGCTTTTGTGGCATAACCTTTGTCATGTGTGCCTTTGGCGATCTGGCTGGAATTTCACCAGAACAGCTCCAGTACAGGAGGTGAGTATAGGATGAGGTTTTCTTTACAAGGGAGTACATAATATTTAATAAGGGGTTATACAAGTAGTGTAAACGACGTACAAATAGGTCTGAGCAGCAATTATATTTATCAATGCCTTTAGGAAATATTGTTACTGCAACCAGTTTAATGATTGTCATACCTATACAATATGAAATGCAGCGTCTAGTATTTATATATTAGAAAGTGCCACGAAATAATGTCCTCAACACATCTGTTGCCATAAAGATATTATGGCCAACCCCGTCACCTCATTCTGTAGCCAGCAATAGACTGTGTAAGGCCCCCTTCACACGTCCCATAAAAAAAAAAAAGCTTATGGGCGAGACGGTCCTTTTTTGCCATCCGTGTGTACATGTGTGCCATCCGTGTGCCGTCCGTCTAAGGGAATAGAATGCAGAATAGAAATTACGTATTTCTCCAATCTCCTCCATGTCCGCACCACCGGAGATTGCCTCCCCATCCTAATTAGGGACAGGAAAGACAGAGAGGTTAAATATCCCCTCCCTACCTTCTATCCTCAATGTTTTTGCTGTACCTAATGGATGAAGAAGTTACCTGTGAGGTGCTGTAGTTGGCGGGCTTCACCTTGGAATTTAACTGGGATCAAGCCGAGCTGCAGAGGTTGATCATGCTGCTTCCTCCTCATGCAGCTCCCGCACCTTCAGGAGTGGGACCTCACAAGTCTCCTGCACCTTGTGGTACTACTGAGTGGGGTCAGAGCTGGGGTCCTTCTGTAGCTCCCCATCCGCAGTCTTTCCTCTTCCCTCCATGTCAGCGTGTGACGTGAATGCAGGAAGTGCCAGAAGTTCCCAGGATCCTTTTCTTGTGATGTCACATCCGGGTGCATTCCAGCGTGAAATGCACGCCTTCACGACCAGAAAACTTGAAAATGGACAGCTGGAGATAAAAACTAAAGTATTTTCATTCTAAGAAGGAGAAATTTTTCATCCTATTGGATGAAGATGCGCTGAATCACTGCCTCTGCCCTATAAGAAGACCTTGACAGGATGACACCTTATGATAGGACAAAAAGTCTTTGGTAATGGAAGGTGTGGTGTCCCTAAGATCTGCATCTGCAGAGACCAGTGCCAACACAGGCCCAGTAAGTATTGCTGCTATGGGTAAGTTCCCACCCTCTTTGGGCAGGATCTATACTTAAGTTGTCTTCTCTTTTATTTTAGGGAGACAAGGATCCTGCACCCAGAGTGGAAGAAGTAAGGAGAATGGTATGGCAGGAGATTCAGTTTTCTCTAGCCTCCTTCTCACAATCCTTCTCTCAATCTTCTATGGGCCAATCGTCAGCAGGAGGAAGTATATTCCCAGAGGTAGTTCAGACTCTGAGACAGACATTTCCATCTCTGATGAGAAGCTAAAATAAGGAGAGTTTAAGGGAACCTGTCAGCACTTTTGTGGGCTACCAGCTAAAAATATAATTTAATTTAGTGTCACCTATGCATTACACAACTACTTCTGATACCCCTGACTCCCATGTATCATCTATAAATACCTTTTTTATTCCTCCCGCACTGTATGTTATTATGGTCGGTCCGGTCCGATGGGCATGTTTTCGTTTCTGTCTCTCCCCTCGCTTGCTCTACTCATTCCTTGTGGTGAATTTCGGCAATCGTGAAGAGTTTTCACGCGTGCGCATTCGAAAGACATCTCGCGCATGCGCAGTATGCTTTGCCCAACTGTGGGCAAAGCCGAAAATCAGTATTGCGCATGCGCCAGCATACGCGATTGCTTTTTATGTGCTGGAAATATTTAGCTGCCATTTCTGTGTTCCCTGATGCCGGAAACCTTTCAAAAGCGCTGGAGAGAAGACCGGAAGAATATCAAAGTTAATCACTGAGAAAAAAGTCTTTGCTAGTCTTCCGGTCTTCTCTCCAGGGCTTTTGAAAGGTTTCCGGGGTCAGGGAACACAGAAATGGCAGCAAAATACTTCCGTGCCATAGAAAGCAATCGCGTATGCCGATGCATGCGCAATACTGCTTTTCGGCTTTTCCCACAGTTGGGCAAAGCATACTGCGCATGCGAGAGATGCCGTTTGAATGCGCACGCGCAAAAATTGTGCGCAATCTGTGATATTCACAGCAAGGAATATGTACAGCAAGCCGAGGAGGGGGAAGAGACGGAAACTAAGCCACGCCCATCGGACCGGACAGAACAGATTACCATACAGTGCGGGAGGAATAAAAAAGGTATTTATGGATGATACATGGGGAGTCAGGGAATTTCAGAAGTAGTTGTGTAATGCATAGGTGACACTAAATTAAATGATATTTTTAGCTGGTAGCCCAAAAAAGTGCTGTCAGGTTCCCTTTAAGCGTGAATCGAAACTTGGAAGAGGATAAAAAGTATTACTTTTGCTCTGAGGATATGGATGAATTGTCAGCTGTGAGAAATATTATGGAGTTAGAGGAAGAGAAGACTACTCAAACCATTCATGATGAGATGTTCAGAGGGTTAAAGTAAAAAGGAAGTTTGTTATCATGAATGGGGAATACTGAGTTTAATACTGGATGAATGGGAACTACCAGAGAAATGGCTGAGCATTCCAGAAGAAATGAAGGATACATTTCTCCTTGATGAAGACATAGAAAAATCTTGGTCCGAGATTTCAAAAGTGTATATCAAGGCTGTGAGAGTGGCAAAGAAGACAACTCTACCTTTTGAGGATTCTTCTTGTCACTGTTTCACTGCTCAGTGTGTTTTGGATGCAGTTACTTACTGCTCAGCCGTCCAATCTGGTACAGGGGCATGCTGAGCTGGCAGTGTGTTGATTGACAGTTCAGCCATCCAATCTGAGACTGGGAGGCACTGGCTGTCTCCAGATGTTCATTGTCCCAGGTGGTTGCCAGGCTACATAACTGGGCTGTTACTCCAGACCTCTGCCAGATGTACACTCAGCTACTGTATGGTTTGTCTTTCTGTAACTTGCATTATGCTTGTAGATCTTTCATTGCCTGACCTTGGACCTCGTTCTGACTATTCGTCTGTTTAACCCTTCTGTTCTGATCTCCCATCTTCCTGGTATTCAGACTTGGCTTTTGACCTCGGACTCCTTGATCATCCCATCTCACGGCTTGGCACTAAGAAGTGACTCAGCATCACACTTCTCAAATCAAAGATCTGATGGACCAAGAAATGGACAGCTTGTTAAGGAAGTCTTGAGAAACATCTGTGGTTTCACTGAAGACGAATGTTTTTCAAGTTGAGGAGCTAGGTCCATGTTCCTCTGGTTACATCAGCTGGAAGAACATCTTTGTAGGGGTACTCCTAGGGAAGACCTACTTGCTTCATTGCTGTTACTTCAAAAAGCTACGGGCTTTCTAGCGGATGCTTCAGCAGAGTCAGTCAGGGTCTTTGGTTTTATCTAATTCCTCAAGAAGAGATCTCTGGTTGAAGATGTGGAGTAGAGATATTGTTTCTAAGTCCAAACTTTGCACCATTCCCTTTAGAAGGGAATATGTATTCGGATCTGCTCTTTTAGAAAAAGCATTGGATAAGAAGAAATCAATCGCTACCTGAGCAAAAAATCTTTAAGAAAAGATTCTTTTGTCCATCATAGGCTCAAACCTTAGAGTACTAAGGGAAGGAGAAATCAGGTTGCTGGTTTTATCCTAAAGGAAGAGGAAAAAATATTTTCCAGAACCAGCAAGAATTTAGGCAATGACGTTAGTCATGTAGGAGGCCAAATTGCAAAATTTCTCTCATGGTGGCAAGAAATCTCTTCAGCTCAAAAGATTCTAGAATCGGTTGGAGTAGGAGCAAAAATCAAGGTTTCGTCTTATCCTCCTTTAAAACTAGAAATATCATTCCTTTCATTCCCAAAACGACAAGAGATCCCGGTATCAGGGCTTCAAGACTTGCAGGAGTCAGGAGTGATTTCGCCAGTTGCACGAATGGAATAGGGCGGGGGACATTATTCTCGTTCATTTTTAATAAAGAAACCAACAGGGACTTACCGAATAATACTGAATCTGAAACGTCTGAATCACTGTGTCATGTACAGAAGTTTCAAAATGGATTCTATAAAATTCACGATTCCATTGATAGGCAAGAATTTCATTATGGTAACCATCGATATTCAAGATGCATACTACCACGTGTCCATACATCCTTCTTACTGGAAATTTCTGAGATTGCGCTCAAACAAGGACAGAAGATCTGTCATTAAGAATTCAATGTCCTTCCTTTTGCGATTTCTTCAACTCCTCGACTTTTTACAAAACTCATGGCAGAAGTGAAAGCATTCATGAGAAAGCAAGGCATCTGTATTGTCCCCTACTTAGATGATTTCTTAATAATGGCTCCCTTGTTTCACAGCTCAAGGAACATCTGCACTCGACCCTCCAGATTCTGGAATCTCTAGGATGGCTTGTGTATCGGGGAAAAATCAGACCTAAGACTTTCCAACAGGAGGACTTTCCTGGGAATTCTTCTAGACTTCCAAAATCAGACCTCTTTTCTACCAAAGGAAGGAAGGAAGTTAATATAAATGGTTTATACCTGATGAACCAAAATATGGTCTTTATAAAGTTTGCTATGTCAGTCCTGGGGTCCATGATATTCTGCATTCAAGCCATTCAATGGTCTCAGGCCTATACAATAATCTTTTAAAAAACTAAAAAAAAGGAAACGATCCACTAGTCTTTATATTAAAATACAATAATGCTTTATTGAATATCAAGTAAAAGACAGGTGGAGGAAGGGAAATGGATGTGCAACGGGCACAACAGATAGTGGATAACATTGTGTCACATATTCAGGATTCTAAATCAGATGGAAAATATCAGTAGCATATCCCTGACACAATGCAATAATATCCAACCCTATAGTGAGATCATATGGTATCGTGTGCAACCATATAAGGAGAGAACTGCTAACAGTATAGCTTAGTGCAATGGCACAGTATACATCGGACAACCCAGATACGGGCATTATAGGCTAAGCAACATAAACAGTAGCATAGCAGAAAAGTATTACCTTTGAATTGCACACGAGGGAGAGGGTGGGGATGCACACAGACTGTGTGCCCGCACCATACAAGAATCTTGCAGTTATATACTTTCCCGCTGGGACAGGTCACCAGTTCATTCAACAACAGAATCCGCCTGCCGAACTATGTAAAAGCATCCTGAATTGGTGGCAACGTCCGGAAAATTTGGCTAAAGGAACACCTTGGATTCAGCATCCGCTAACACCAGTGAGAATGGATGCCAGCAAGAGAGATTGGGGAGCTGTAATCTCCCAAGTGGCTTTCCAAGGAATCTGGTCACAAAAGATTGGCAGTCCTCGAACTTCAGGGAGTTAAAGGCAGTAGAAGAGACCTTCAAGGCAGCAACATCTCTGATTCAGGAGACCCATGTAAAAGTTTATTTGGACAACATGATGACTACTGTGGCCCACCTGAGACATCAGGGGAGTACGAGATATAAAAAATGTGCAGAAAATTTCAGCAAGAATCTTCGCCTGGGCAGAACATCATCTCCTTTCTTTATCAGCTTTCCATTTAAACAGATTTAAACATTCAAACAGATTTTTTAAGCAGAAAGGATATACCGTATTTTTCGGACTATAAGATGCACCGGACCATAAGACGCACCACAAATTTTCAGAAGGAAAATAGGGGAAAAAAAATAATGTGTCAAATGAGGGTCTGTCTTACAGTCTGGATTCAGCTTACCAGGGGGGATCGGCACAGGTGGAGAAGTGGTCACGGGGGAGCCTGGTAACAGGGGTGTTCAGTTGTCCAGGCTGGTGCGGTGGCCTCTGGGAAATCCCATCCAAGGCTAGTGCGGCAGTGGTGCTCTGTGGTGCGGCGGGGCTCCGCCAGCATTTTGGGACAGGTGCAGTGGTGATGCAGTGGTGGTGCTCTGTGGTGCAGTGGTCATCCTCTGGGATGCGGTGGGCATGTAGTGAAAGCCCGGAGGCCACGCAGATCCGTTGCTGCGATGCGATGGCCTCCGGGAAAATGGCCCCAGGGGCGGCGCATGCTCAGATTGAGATTAACAACTCCCTCATCACTTTGGACATAAAAGGAGTTCCTTGGTTTGTCAGGATCTCCTTTGGCAGGCCCTTCCGGGAGAAAATATGGACTAGTTCTCAGACTATACTTCTGGCAGGAGGAGTTTCTCAGTGGTACTGGTAAAACTGAGCTGGCAATATGATTCTCCAGGCCAGGTCAGTGTGATTATGCCGATACCAAACATATAGTTTTTTTATGTAGGTGGTGAGAAAAAAAATTGGAAATTAAAAAAAGTTGCTTGTGTTGCTATTTTCCGAGACCTGTAATGTTTTCAATTTTTGGGACATATGGCTGTGTGAGGGCTTCTTTTTTTGAGCCCTGACCTAACGTTTTTACTAATATCATTTTGAGGTAGATATGATGTTTTATTATTACATTTTATTGCAATGTAGCGGTGGCCAAAAAAACTATTTCTGGTGTTTCAATTTTTTTCTCATTAAGCAGTTTACCAGTCGGATCAATTTATTCTATATTTTGATAGATCGGACTTTTATGAATGCAGCAATTAAAAATATGTGTAATTTTTTTATCTGCTTTATTTTTAATGGAGCCAAAGAGGGATGATTTCAACTTTTGTACTTTTTTTTTTTAAATGTCATATTTTTAAAAACTTTTTTTTACTTTATACTGTCTTTTTAGTCCCTTTGGGGGACTCAAACCTTTGCTAATCTGATCGTTTGCTCTATACATAGCAGTGCATCAGCATTGCTATACGTTCCGAAAATCACAGTCGGATACAAGCTGGCTTTCACATGAGAATTGTATAGAAAATGAACTCGGCACTCAACTTAAGTATAGTGAGAATAAAGATTTTTATTCACAGTAGTAACACGAAACGTTTCGGTGCTATATCATGGACCTTCATCAGTCACAGATACTACTGGGAAGGGGGTTGATCCACATAGGGAAGAAAGAAAGGGCTGGATATAGCCTGTGTTGGTGGGGTGAGATGAGGAAGAGGACAATGCCTCTATTGCACTAGTAACCTGTAGAAACAGCGCAAAACATAGATACCATAAATATCACAACTATCAATATGATGGTGAAGCGGTGGAGCCGCTATACTTGTCTGTGACTGACCTGTTGTGAAGGAGTCCAGTAGTGAGGATAGGTCTCTGCATTGGACGCGGTGTCCACCGCTAGTCTGAGTCGTCCAATGCAGAGACCTATCCTCACTACTGGACTCCTTCACAACAGGTCAGTCACAGACAGTGCAATAGAGGCATTGTCCTCTTCCTCATCTCACCCCACCAACACAGGCTATATCCAGTTCCAGCCCTTTCTTTCTTCCCTATGTGGATCAACCCCTTCCCAGTAGTATCTGTGACTGATGAAGGTCCATGATATAGGACCGAAACGTTTCGTGTTACTACTGTGAATAAAAATCTTTATTCTCACTATACTTAAGTTGAGTGCCGAGTTCATTTTCTATTAGATACGGTTTGGGAACCTACTCTGGCACCTTCTTGGTTGTGCACACGGTTATTTTTTCACTTCACATGAGAATTGTCACGACAAGCACGAGGGTCTTCAGCAAACCCACAGCTATCATATAAACGCATCAGCGCTCCTTGATCACATCACAGACCTGCACGCATTAAATGCTGTTGTCAGAGATTGACAGCATCATTTAACAGCTCCGCTCCACACGCTGCTTTTGGAGGCAACTGATGACTGAGTAACTCAGCCATCATCTGACATTAAAGATGCAGGCTTGGCTTGTGAAGTCAGGGAACTGGATTAAGTAAGAAAAAAAAATAGTCCCCAAAGGTGTACAACCCCTTTAAGTTCAAGTGGGTGTTAGATAGCTACTCTTAGGCCGGGAACACACATTCAAGAAACACGAATGAGTCTC
This sequence comes from Oophaga sylvatica, assembly GCA_033576555.1. NCBI lineage: Eukaryota > Metazoa > Chordata > Amphibia > Anura > Dendrobatidae > Oophaga > Oophaga sylvatica. The sequence continues at coordinate 330,182,676 of JARQOD010000001.1, read as the reverse complement.
GCATGTGAATTCCTGGCACTGCCGCCGGCCTTGGGAGCGGAACGAGTGGCTGCATAGAAATACATGCAGCCGTATACTCCGCTCCCGAGTGCCGGCGGCAGTGCCGGGAATTCACATGCGAGACTCGTCCGTGTTTCTCGCATGTGTGATCCTGGCCTTACAGGAAGAAGTATATGCCTCCAATGAAAAGTGTCTGATAACACCCACTTGGACTTAACTCATTAGGTGCCAAATACTTTAATTGCTAATATACAGTACAGACCAAAAGTTTGGACACAGCTTCTCATTCAAAGATTCTTCTGTATTTTCATGACTATGAAAATTGTAGAATCACACTGAAGGCATCAAAACTATGAATTAACACATGTGGAATTATACATTACACTTTACAAAAAAGTGTGAAACAACTGAAATATGTCTTAAATTCTAGGTTCTTCAAAGTAGCTACCTTTTGCTTTGATTACTGCTTTGCACGCAGAAAAGGTGAACGGCTGGACTCTACATGCCTAGTTCCCACTGTGAAGCATGGAGGAGGTGGTGTGATGGTGTGGGGGTGCTTTGCTGGTGACACCGTTGGGGATTTATTCAAAATTGAAGCGGTGAGCGGTCCAGCTCACCCCAAACTATCTCGATTGGGTTCAGGTCTGGTGACTGTGGAGGCCAGGTTATCTGGCGTAGAACCCCAAACACTCTCCTTCTTGGTCAAATAGCCCTTACACAGTCTGGAGGTGTGTTTGAGGTCATTGTCCTGTGAAAAATAAATGATGGTCCACATAAACGCAAACCGGATGGAATAGCATGCTGCTGCAAGATGCTGTGGTAGCCATGTTGGTTAAGTATGCCTTCAATTTTGAATAAATCCCCAACAGTGTCACCAGCAAAGCACCCCCACATCATCACACCACCTCCTCCATGTTTCACGGTGGGAACCAGGCATGTAGAGTCCATCCGTTCACCTTTTCTGCGTGCAAAGCAGTAATCAAAGCAAAAGGTGGCTACTTTGAAGAATCTATAATATTAGACATATTTTCAGTTGTTTCACACTTTTTTGTAAAGTGTAGTGTATAATTCCACATGTGTTAATTCATAGATTTGATGCCTTCAGTGTGATTCTACAATTTTCATAGTCATGAAAATACAGAAAAATCATTGAATGAGAAGATGTGTCCAAACTTTTGGTCTGACTGTATTCACAAAAGAAAGACAAAATAAAATATTAAAAAACTTAAAATGTTTTATTCCACTCTGCAGTCGCTATTACATTGTGCGTTCAGTTCAACATGACAAATTTGGTGAAAGTCCCCTTTTATAAGATGAAACAACACCTTTAGGAAAATTCTCCACAAGTTTTGAGTCAATAGAAAATACTAACATTATTTCTTCCAATCTGTTTTATCAAGAGACAGCCATCAGCTAATTTCGATGGATATACCCCTGAACCTTTCCTTGGTAAGAACATAAGATATTTTTTTCTGTGTATGTTGCTATGTAATGAGGTAGTGCATGCAATCAAAGCAGATTTGAACACTGGTATACATTGGTGCAGGCTATGACTTTTATCATATCAATACCATTCATGAGCTTCCTTTTATAATGCCATATTCACAGATCTGTGTGTCATGGTGTGAACAAAGACTGGAGGCAGGTCGGCGGACTTGAACTTAACAGCCTCATAAACAATATGTCTATGAGACTGTCAAGTTCAGTTCAGGAGACATGCATCTGATCCATATGTCATTGTCTATGCTCAGACCGTGACACTCGGATGTGTGAACATGACATAAGAGCAAAGCAGCTAGTTACTAACCTTGCACACAGTGGATAGAAAAAAAAAATTAAAAATTACACAAAGATCCTGCACATGTATTGTACAATGAAAGATATGTACACATTTAACCCTTTAACATCATGGCCATTTTCAGTTTCTTATTTTCGTTTTTTCCTCCCCTACAAGGAGCCATGACTTTTTTCATATTTCCATCAATATGGCACAAAATACTAAAACATTAAAGGACCTCGCATCCTTACTGCGCAACATTATTGTACACCAGGCTCCTCCTTCGTGGCAATAGCAAGTTTGCAAAAGCAGAACACAAGATCTGCCATTCTTTCTGGAAAAATAGGTCCCAATTCATCACTGCCTTTGTGTCCGTTTTGGCTAGCTTTGCTTATTTCTTTTTGTTTGGGCTTGATTTATTTATTCTATTTGCTTTTTTAAGTCTATTTTATATGTGCTTGACTTTTTTTGTTTTCTGCTTTGTGGGTGGAGTTTAGCAACTCCAGATGTTTTCGCCTGAATCATCAACTTTGACTTTTTAAACAGTCACAATAATTGGCGCAAATTAACTCCAGTCTTCCGGTTGTATTTTTGAAAATTCCAAAATATTGGCTACATTTTTGTGATTTTATATCCCGGGGACTTTGTGGTAAAAGTTACACAACCTGTTCAAGACAAGAGGAAAGATAATTTTCAACTTAATTGATAAAAAGACTATTAACACGTCTATTTTTGAAACGATTTATACTGTGCAACATTTGCTCCACACTTGCTTAAAACTTTAGTGCAGTATTGTCTATATGCAATACACTTGCTTTCCTATGTAGTAATCTACTTTTACTTACAGCTGATGGAAAAACTCGGATTTTGCCTATGGACACTAGTGTGTACGACAGCCCCTACAGTGATCCGGAAGAACTGAAGGAACGCAAAATCTTTTTAAAGAGAGAACTTCTTTTGATAGACGAAGTAGAATTGGGCTCAGGAAATTTTGGCTGTGTCAAAAAAGGGGTTTACAAGATGAAAAAGTAAGTAATTCTGTGACACATTTAACCATTTATCTGCCAGATGTTTCTGTATATTTTGACTTTCTTGACATTCTTATACCTCTTACAGACAATGCTACATGGGAGACTAGCATGCAAAGTACCTAATTCTTTCTGGAAATGAGCAGCTAATTTGTATACTTTTACCCCAATGTGACTTATAGGCATTTATAGAAATACAGTAAAGATGGATCACTACCAACCTAATGGGATACAACCAACTCCATGATCAATAAACTCCCAAATGCAAAGAGAATGAGAGATTCAGCAATGAAGGAATTTACCATGAAATATCACTTTTTTCCATGTTGGAATAAAATGTAGTAAAAGAGTAGGAGTCTATAATCAACCTTAATGTTTCAGTAATTAACCTTAAGACATGGTGAACTGTACAGTGGGTACGGAAAGTATTCAGACCCTTTAAATTTTTCACTCTGTTTCATTGCAGCCATTTGGTAAATTCAAAAAACTTTTGCTCCACAGATGCAGTAGGGAGAAGGGAGAAAGTTCCACAAAGTCAACTATCACTGCAGCCCTCCACCAGTCGGGTCTTTATGGCAGAGTGGTCTGATAGAAGCCTCTCCTCAGTGCAAGACATATGAAAGCCCAGATAGAGTTTGCGAAAAAACACATGAAGGACTCCCAGACTATGAGAAATAAGATTCTCTGGTCTGATGAGATGAAGATAGAACTTTTTGGGGATAATTCGAAGTGGTATGTATGTAGAAAACCAGGCACTACTAATCACCTGCCCAACACAATCCCAACAGTAAAACATGGTGGTATCATGCTATGGGGTGTTTTTTCAGCTGCAGGGACAGGATGACTGGTTGCAATTGAAGGAATCATGAATGCTTCCAAGTACAGAGATATCCTGATGATAATCTCTTCCAGAGTGCTCTCGACTGCAGACTTGGCCGAAGGTTCACCTTCCAACAAGACAATGACCCTAAAAACACAGCTAAAATAACAAAGTATTGGCTTTCAGATCGACTCTGCGACCATTCTTCACTGGCCCAGCCAGAGCCCTGACCTAAACCCAATTGAGCATCTCTGGAGAGACCTGAAAATGGCTGTCCACCAACAGTCACCATCCAACCTGACGGAACTGGAGAGGATCTGCAAGGAAGAATGGCAGAGAATACCCAAATCAAGGTGTGAAAAACTTGTTGCATTATTTCCAAGAAGACTCTGGGATGTACTAGCTCAAAAGAGTGCTTCTACTCAATACTGAGCAAAGGGTCTGAATACTTATGACCATGTGATATTTCAGTTTTTCTTTTCTAATAAATTTGCAAAAATGTCTGCATTTCTGTTTTTTTCAGTCAAGATGGGGTGCAGAGTGTACATTAATGAGAAAAAAATGAACTTTTTTGAATTTACCAAATGTCTGCAATGAAACAAAGAGTGAAAAATTTAACCCCTTAGTGACAGAGCCAATTTGCTACTTAATGACCAAACCAATTTATACAATTCTGACCACTGTTATATGTTAGGTTATAGCTCTGGAATGCCTCAACATAGCCCACTGATTCTGAGATTTTTTTGTCTATGACATATTGTACTTCATGTTAGTGGTAAAATGTCTTCAATATAACTTGTGTTTATTTATGAAAAAAAAGGAAGTTTGTCAAAATTGGTAATTTTTGTACCCTTAAATCAGAGAGTGGTGTCACAAAAAAATAGTTAATAAATAACATTTCCCACATGTCAACTTTACTCATCATAATTTTGTAAACATAATTTTTTTTTTGTCAGGAGTCACGTTATGAAGGTTAAAAGTTGACCAACGATTTCTCATTTTTCCAAATTTACAAAACTATTTTTTGGGGACCAACTCACATTTCAAGTGAATTTGTGGGATTAATATAACAGAAAATACCCAAAAGTGACACCATTCTAAAAACTACACACATCAAGGTGTGCAAAACCACATTCAAGCAGTTTATTAACCTTTCAGGTGCTTCACGAGAACTAAAGCAATGTGGAAGGAAAAAATGAACATTTTACTTTTTTCACAAAAAATTTTACTTTGGAACCATTTTTTTTTATTTTCACAAGTGTATCAGGAAAAAATCGACCACAACATTTGTTGTGCAATTTCTTCTGAGTATGCTGATACCCCATATGTGGGAAAAGCCACTGTTTGTGTGCATGGCAGAGCTCAGACGGGAGTGAGCACCGTTTGACTTTTTGAACGCAAAATTGGCTGGCATGAATGGTGGCGCCTTATCTCATTTGGAAACCCCTGATGTACCTAAACAGTGGAAATCCCCTTAATTCTTACGCCAACCCTAACCCCACCACACCCCTAACCCTAATCCCAACCGTAACCGTAATCCCAACCCCAACCTAACTTTAGCCCCAACACTAACCCTAACTTTAGCCCAACTCTAATCCTGATGGGAAAATGGAAATACATTTTTTTATTTCATTATTTTTACCTAACTAAGAGGGTGATAAAGGGGGGTTTGATATACTATTTTTTAAATTTTGATCACTGTGATAGGGTCTATCACAGTGATCAAAATGAACCAATAGGAAAAAATTCTTATTGCTGCCGGGTGCCGGCCGGTAGATCTCGGAGGGTGTGCTGTGCATGCACCCGCTTTTTCTTCCCGGAAGAAGTCGCCGACGGCCGTGGGGGGATGCAGGAGGGTCCAGGGACACCGGGAGGTACCGGTAGGAGGAAATCTGGGGACTCTATTTCTCTCTCCTCTGATGTGCAATCACATCAGAGGAAAAAGAAATTAAATGGGAAACCGAAATTTTTTTATGCGGTTGCCGTTATACCATTAATAATGGCGATCGCAACACCGGGGTCAGTAAAAACCAACCCGAATCATGTTCTCTGGGGTCTCTGTAATGTTTATACAAATCACATTTATTCATTGGTTGACATTAAAAAGAAAAAAAAAACAGAGACGACAAGAGACGAGATAACAAAAGAAAATTAAAAGAGGAAGATGAATGTGGCATAATTTAATAGTTATAAGCCGTATGTCAAAGATGAAAAAATTCTGAGCAATAATATATAGATAACTAGCTTGGCCCGTGCAAAATTTTCGCACATTGGTCGTCGGGGGTTCAGGCTATTTCAGAAAAAGCAAGCTGGTCAAATGTAAATGTATTTCATGAGATGATGAACACAGACAGGTATTTATATATGTAGATTGGTAAAACAATAAATTGGTTTGATAAGTAGAGGCCAAAAAATGTCTTACGATTGAGGTGCCACCTGCAGGTCATTGTTTCTTTCTCCAGGTTTATGAAAATGAATGTTTAAACTGTATTTAGTGATGTAATCGTGAATGTGTGGTTTGTTTGGCTCTTTTCTTGCTGAAGGGGGCAAGTTTACCTTTCAAATGGTGTATCATTTGTGTGTGTGTGTGTGGGGTGAAGTAATCAGCGAAAAAGCGGTGCATGTTTACAAATGTGTGTGCATATGTGACTCACCATTTGTGTGTGTGGGGCGAAGTAATCACCGAAAAAGCAGTGCATGTTTACAAATGTGTTTGCATATGTGACTCACCTGCAGTGAAGTGTGCAATCCTCCAATGTGCCTGGAATAGGCTAGGCAAGCACTTGGGCAAGCTGGAAAGACCCCAAGGCAAATGTTTGGATTTGTTTGTGATGTCTGTAAGCATCTTTGTGGTAGTGTGCTTTGGGGTAGAGTGCTGCCATCTGCAGGTCATTTGACCTTTCAAATGGTGTATCATTTGTTTGTGTGGGTGGAATATGAACTGAGAAAGTGTGCAATTCAATAGGCATTGCATGTTTACAAATGTGTTTGCATATGTAACTCACCTGCAGTGAAGTGTGCAATCTAATAGGCTGGACAAGCAGTTCGCAAGCTGGAAAGCCCCCAAGGCAAATGTTTCAATTTGTTTGTGATGTCTGTAAGCAGCTTTGTGGTAGTTCGCTTTGGGGTAGTGTGGTGCCACCTGCAGGTCATTTTTTCCTTACTGCAGGTTTATGAAAATTAATGTTTAAACTGTATTTTGTGTCAAATTGTGGGTGTGTGGTTTGTTTGGCTATTTTCTTGCTGAAGGGGGCAAGTTTACCTTTCAAATCATGTATCGTGTGTGTGTGGGTGCAGTATGAACAGAGATACAAAGTAATCATCGAAAAACAGTGTTTAGAAATTATAGAATAGATAAATAAATATACAGCTCTGGCAAAAATTAAGAGACCACTTTCAAATGTTCAGTTTGTCTGATTTTTCTATTTATAGGTATATTTTTGAGTAAAATGTAAATTGTTTTTTTAGTCTATAAACTTCTGACAACATGTCACCGAATTTCCAAGCAATAAATTTTGTATTTTTTTTCTGACAAAGAAAAATGGTCAAAATTAAAAAAAAACACTGCTTTCAGACCTCAAATAATGCAAAGAAAACAAGTTCATAATCATTTAGAAACAACAATACTAATGTTTTGACTCAGGAAGAGTTCTGAAATCTATATTTTGTGGAATAACCATGATTTTTAAAAACAGCTTTCATGCGTCTTGGCATGCTTTCCACCAGTCTTTCACACTGCTTCTGGCGCAATAATTTAAGCAGTTCTTCTTTGTTTGATGGCTTGTTGTGACTATCCATCTTCCTCTTGATTACATTCCAGAGGTTTTCAATGGGGTTCAGGTCTGGAGAATAGGCTGCCCATGACAGGGTTTTGATGTGGTCTCTTAATTTTTGCCAGAGCTGTAGATGTCCAGTGACAAGGAATTTAATGAATAAGGCAGGCGTCAGACCCAACGTATAAAAATATGGACCGTATTGTGCGGCCATAATACGCAGAAATATTCCCTGCACAATGATCCGTATGTCATCCGTTGTCAAGGTGTGACTGCGTATTTTGCGCATGTAAGCATCCGTATGTAATCCATATGGCATCCGTACGGCAAGATTTTCTCTCAGCCTTGCAAAATGGACATATAACGTTTTTTAGGTCTGAAATTCATTTAAACCATCATCAGCAACACTATTTATTGGCTCTGCATCAGGTGGCAGCCCCCAATCTGGCCATTTTGGTGCTGTGCTTGTGTTGGAGTACTGCTGCTTGTTGCCAAAATGTCTGACACTCTTCAGTTCACCCCAACTGACCGAGTTCTGTACAACTGGGTTTTGTCCCACCGCTTTGGGCAGCCATACCCAGTGATAGTTGCTCCGCGGAGGAGGAAACGAATGTGGGTGCATCTGCATTTGAGGCAACGCCTCACTAAAGACCATTTTCACCGCCTTTATGCATCTCTGCGGACACATCCGACAAGTTTTTTCTCTATTGTCGGATGAGCATTGCCACATTTGATGTTTTGTTGGAGATTGTGCGCCCAGAAATCACCTACCAGGACACCAGGATGCGCAAAGCTATCTCTGCAGAGGAGTGACTTCTCCTTATGGTACGGTATGTATTCCTCACCTACATACTGTATGTTGATGATGTGTTTTCCCACAACTTTTCCTTTACACGTATGCCTTTTGCTTAATTATCTTCATAATATATCCCAAATATCAGCTCGAAGTACAAGAACTATGATCTGTATGTCAAAATCACATAGACCTTTGACTTGTGTATAATTTTAGGAACGTATAAAGCACTGCACTCTCAAATGGGAATTCCATGCAAAATAGTATTAGTTTTATTTATACAACTAACAAAGTGAGGAGCACAACAATCAGAGCGACATAAACAGCATTGACGTTTCGACTCTCCCGAGTTAAATACATTTAATATACGTATCTTGGGTGGGTTCTTATCACCACTCTATTGTGCACCTTCTTTACTTTCGGCATACGGTTGGTGCTTGTATGTCTTCATGGTGTGTGCACATATTACTAGAGCAATTGGTAGTTTCTATATGTTGTGTTTTATTTACTTATTATTTTTTTGATGTACCGACCATTTGATTACAACCATATTTTGTTATTTATTCTTGTTATCTTTTTTTCACATAGCGACTAGTGTTGAGCGATATTGCTCGATATCTAAAATATCGTATCGAAATTGTATCGCCGATAGCACTAAATATCGTCGATATCCGATTTCGATACCGGAAGTCCCATGTAAGTCATGGGAACAAAATATCGCAACAAAAAAAACCCTTTCTTTCGTTGTAAACACAAAATATACACACATAGAATACATATATATATATATATACATGTCATTGTGACATATATATATACATATATTTATAGATTTATACACTTCTACATAGTAAAATCGACTCTAATTCAATTGCCGGGTAAAGACGTGACATACCCCATAGAAGTCGACGGGCTCGGTGCCGAGTACCCCGAAAACCTCTGGCTCTGTGCGACTCAACTTGGGCGTCACGAACAGGATTCTGTAGCTCGCTATAAGCGAGTCCTGTGTGCCTGAATTGCACTGGTTTTGTGCTTGAGAATTGCTAAAATCATCAGAGAATGTATTTGCCATTTTTCCGCCATATCTGCGTCACGACGAGGCACTGGTGAAGAAGAAGGGCGTGCTCTTCGTGGGTGTCACTCACTCAGTGGCGTGAAAACGATGGCCACCCACTGTAAATGGTACTGCAATGTAACATCGTGCCCCACAGCTCTGGAGTTCCGCCTCCTCATCCTCCTCAGTGTGAGAAGGTCCCGCCTCCCTACAAAAGAGGGGCCCTCTCCAGATATGACACATGTGACTTGGCAGAGATGGCTAATGGACACGACGAGCAGAAGTGGGAAGGGATGGAGCAGTCAGAGCTCTCCCCCCACGGAAGCGACCCGATCGCCACGGAATCACGTTGGGCACCCGGCCTGTAAACCCTCCTACGCTGCAAGAAGCGGAGGATACCCTGAGAGGCCTGGCCCGGCACGGGAGGAGGTCGCCAGGATGGAAGCCAGCTGGCGTGCCCTAAAAATAAACTTGGAGCGGCGCCAATCCCTCTTACCTGAAGTGTCTGTACCGGAAGGTGAGGCACCCGTTATAGTAGAGGAGCCCTTGCAATGTGATCCGGTTGACGTTGTCGCAGTGGAGGCACCCGTTCCTGCAAAAACCGCAGCACCGTGAGCAGCACCCCAAATCCCGCTGTCTGCCCGGTCGCTGAGACAGGAGAAGCGACACCCGTCCTCATGGAGGAGGCCGCGCAGGCACCAGAGCACTACCTGCCTGTACCGGAGCCCCGACTGTCATCTGATTTAGAGCCGTCTGCTTCCTCCGCAGGGGAGCGCCGCCAGGACTGGGGGGCGACAGGAGAGCTGCCGCAAACCGGACACTGTAAGCTGCAGTGGAGTGGTGGAGACATGGAGCAACTGGTGGAGGAGAATTATAACCGGCGTCAGGAGGAAGAGTGGAGACGTTGGGAGAAGGAAGCAGAGCGACAAAGGGAGCAGCGAGAAACCCTAAAACTTCGCCAACGTCACCTGGAGAAGGACCGGGCAGATAAGGACCGGATGAGAAAGGACAAAGGAACCCTGAGTGAGCCGCGGCGTAAGGGTGCAGTACGGAACTTTAAATTGAAAGGTGGGTGGGGCTTCATCAAGGAGCCTGGACTTTATTTAGAAGTCTTTGTGACCCGGGGGACGTGGAGGCTCACCTCCCAGAAGGACACCCGGGGAGGGACCTGTTGCCAGGAGACTTGGTGACTTACACCCGACACTGGGGTTACAATGGGTGGTACGCCCTAAATGTTACCAGGTGCGACCCCTACTCCCCAGTGTGTGAGGAACCTGTGAGACCCTCGAAGCCTTCAGCCTCCCACATCCAGGCCTCTGCAAAAGTGCCCACCCCACGCCGTAAATCTCCCCAGCCTCCCTCAGTGGTCTCCTCAGCAGCCCCAGCTATGGACATGATAAGTATAGTTGGCCCGTACCCGGCGCCTGTTAGGCCCCCTGGGGTTCGTTCAGTCCGTGACATAGGGCTCCAGACCCGGAGGGAGATGAAAGAGGTGGCCACACAGACCCAGATAGCGGGTCACGACTTGACTGTACAGGCCACACGACGTCATCAGGTCCTGGTGGTCCTTGGTGCCTCGGATGTTTGGCAAGCACCAGAAGAGTACCAGGTGGTACCTGGAAGAGGCCAGCCAAAGAAGTCTAAATAACCCGGACAGGGTCCCTGTATGTAAATAAATAGTTAAATTGTTTATGTACCCGGACAGGTGAATGTTCCTGTCATCCCGGCGCAGCACAGCTGATTACCTGCTTCCCCGGCGGTGACGTCATCGGACTGCTTTACGGCCGGGATTACCCTGCAGTCACTGCAGTTATTGCGAAAAACTGCATGTGACCGCCAGGGAGAAGATAATGGCGGCCATCAAGCAGTCCAGGACGTGACCGCCGGAGATCTTCTGCCAGGTAAGTGCCGCTGACTCCTGACAGACCCGACCGACGGACACTCACAGTGACAGTGACAAATCCGATTCCGGTATTCGATAAGACGAAAATATCGAAACAATTATCGAAAGGCCGATAGAGCTAATATCGGCCGATAGCCGATATTTGCATTATCGTATCGCTCAACACTAATAGCGACTTATGAATAAGACTCGGGAGAGTCGAAACGTCAATGCTGTTTATGTCGCTCTGATTGTTGTGCTCCTCACTTTGTTGGTTGTATAAATAAAACTAATACTATTGTGCATGGAATTCCCATTTGAGAGTGCAGTGCTTTATACGTTCCTAGATTTTTTGGATTTATTCCATGACACTAGCACCTCGCTATCTCCTTGTATCTGAGTGCACACCATTTGTCTTCTATGTGTATGATTTTAGTTAGGCTTGTTTGTAAATTACATCTTTTTATGGTTATCTACAGTGCATTTGTGAAACCTTTGGCCAGGTGTAATGTTTTTTCTCTCTACATTTGTTTAATTGTAGGTTCCTGACAACTGGCATTTCATATGCCGCACTCCATCTGGAGTTTTTGATTGGGAGATCAACCATATCTGGCATTGTTCGTGATACATGTTCCCAACTCTGGGACAGACTTCATCAAGTGGTCATGGCTGAGCCCAAGATGGAAGACTGGATGAGGATTGCCAGGGGATTCGAGGAGCAATGTCAATTTCCAAATTGTATAGGAGCCCTGGATGGGAAGCACATCCGTGTGCGTAAGCCGCCAAACTCAGGGTCCCAATTCTATAATTATAAACAATATTTTTCTGTAGTGCTGTTGGCTCTGGTTGACAGCAACTACAGGTTTATAATTGTAGACATTGGGGCCTATGGAAGAACTGGAGACTCTAGAGTCTTCAATTCTTCCACTATGGGTTGGTGGCTGCGCAATAACCAGTTGCACCTACCACCACGGCAACTTCCTGGCTCCAATCTTGAACCTGTGCCGTATGTTGTAGTTGGGGATGAGGCCTTCCAACTATCAAGGAATGTCATGAGGCCATATCCACAACGAAACCTTGACGACCTGCGTAGGATCTTTGACTTGCTCCTATCACGGGCCCTGCGCCTGGTGGAGTGTGCCTTTGGCATTCTTTGTGCAAAATGGCGGGTCCTCCAGTCTGCTATTCAGCTGAGTGAAGCCAATGTCAATGAGGTCATCAAAGCATGTGTTGTGCTACATAATTTCACTAGAATGCATGATTGTGGCCCATCTGATGTTGGTGAATATGTGGTGACCTATGGGGATATGCCTAGGCCACATGTAATCCCTTTACGTCGTCCACTCTCAGGGCTGAAAACCCGTGATCTCTTTACCCAGCATTTTGTGTCACCTCAAGGTACTGCAACCTGGCAAGATGAGGCATTATCAATGCTGTAATTTTGTTAAGTGTTTATAGATAAATATGTTTTGTCACTGATATAGTCTTTGTGTCTGGTGTTAATGTTCATAACAGATGTGTAGGTGGGTTTCTATAAACAAGTTATGAAAGAAGAGTCCAAACTTGCCATAAAAAATAGTTTTTATATTGGTAAACTCTCACTTGAGGTAGTGACTACCATATTTTTGTCATATGGTATATGTCTTAAAAGCAGAATACTGTACGTCTGCATTATTACACAACAAGTACCAAAAGAAGTCATAAAAAAATAACAAACATTTGTATAAATAATAATACATAATCAAAATAATAAACTTTCACTATGACTAGTGAAGACTAGAGTTGAGCGATACTTTCCGATACCCCTAAGTATCGGAATCGGAATGGTATCGCCGATACCATTAAAATATCGGCGATACCCGATACCGGAAGTCCCATGTAAGTCTATGGGAACAAAATATCGGAACTAAAAAAACCCCATTCTTTCCTTGTAAACACTAAATATACACACATAGAATACATATATATATATATATACATGTCATTGTGACATATATATATATACATATATGTATAGTTTATACACTTCTACATAGTAAAATATCCTCTGATATTGCCGGGTAAAGCCGGCTTCAGTGAAAAGACAGAAGCACCGACATGAAATGACACTTGGTGTACATAGGGTTAACCATGTCTTTTATGTCATTTGCTATCTGATTTGCACAAACAATTAAATCAGTCTATGTTTGCAAAATTTCACACCTGTAGGGGTTAATTAAAGGTGTAAATTCGTTGTAAAAAAAACGGACTTTTTTGCTACGAATTTACACCTTTAATTAACCCCTACAGGTGTGAAATTTTGCACACATAGACTGATTTAATTGTTTGTGCAAATCAGATAGCAAAGGACATGGTTAACCCTATGTACACCAAATGTCATTTCATGTCGGTTCTGCATTTTCACAAAAGCCGGCAATTGAATTAGCGGCTATTATACTATGTAGAAGTGTATGAACTTAAATATATATAATATATAATATAGTGTGTCACAAACTCAATGACATGTATATATATATATGAGGTGTAAAATTGCTGAAAAAAAATGCGTGGGCTCCCGCCCTATTTTCGCAACCAGACAGACAAAGCCAGTGAGTGGGGGCAGATAATAATAGCCCAGAGAGGGACCATTATTTTTGGCCCCCCCCGGCTACTAACATCTGCCCCCAGACACCCCAGAAAGGGCAAATCTCTAATTAGATTTGCACTTTCTGGCACTTTGCCCGTCTATTCCCATTGCCCTGTAGCGGTGGCGAATGGGTTAATAAGGGGTTAAAATGACCTTGCAATTGAAAGGTCACTTTAAGCCAGGTTAATAATTGAGAGCTGTCAATTAGACAACTATCAATTATTAATCCTATTGTATGAAAGAAAAATCAAACACACACACTTTAATAAAAAAGAAGTTTAATGAAATAATCACACAGTTTTTGACCATATTTTATTTACTGCTAAAACCATTTCCTGTAATAAAAATAAAATAATAAAGCAAAATTATTCTTACCAATCCGATGCACAGTCAGGTCCCACGGTGTAATCCTTCAGAAAGGGTTAATGTTTACTGCAGGGACCGCAGCTAATGCTGCAGCCTCACAGTAAACCCCCAAATGAATGAGTTCCTCTCCTGGCTGACAGGAGAGGAATGGAAAGCTTAATTGATTGCTTTCCACTTTCACTTCAGGTCAGCCAGGGACACCATCAGTGACGCCAGAGGAACTGATTAACAAAAATAGGGGTTCCCTTCGAAAAAAAAAATGGCGTGGGGTCCCCCCTATTTTTGTTAACCAGTCAGATGAAGCAGACCGCTGAGGCCTGGATTTTCAGGCTGTTAAGGAGCCAAGATCCATGGACCTTGCCAGCCTGATAATACCAGGCCACAGCAGTCTGCATATCTTGGCTGATTAACAAAAATAGGGGATCCCCTCGAAAAAAATTAGCGTGGGGTCCCCCCTATTTTTGTTAACCAGCCAGATGAAGCAGACCGCTGAGGCCTGGTTTTTCAGGCTGGTAAGGATCCAATATCCATGGACCTTGCAAGCCTGATAATACCAGGCCACAGCAGTCTGCTTAGCTTGGCTGGTTAACAAAAATAGGGAATCCCCTCGAAAAAAAAAACGGCGTGGGGATCCCCCTATTTTTGTTAACCAGCCAAGTAAAATGCAGACTGCTGCGGCCTGGTATTAAAAGACTGTCAAGTCCCATGGATTTTGGCCCTCAACAGCCTGATAATACCAGGCTACAGCAGCCCCACATTTGGCGCATCAAAAGATGTGCCAATTGTGGCACTTTACCCGGCTCTTCCCACTTGCCCTGTAGCGGTGGCAAGCGGGGTAATAAGGGGTTATTGTCACCGTTGATTGCACGGTGACAATAAGCCCGGTTAATAATGGAGAGGTGTCAATAAGACACCGATCCATTATTAATCCCAAAGTTATTAAATGTTTAAAAAAAAGACACAGCAAGAAAAAAGTCTTTTAATGAAATAAAAGAGACAACACAGTTTTCATTTTTTTTATTACTCTCTCATTCCTGCGACGCCATCGATCTCCTGTAAAAAAATAAAAAAAACAAACCAACAGTATACCACCTGTCCGACGCAGTCCATAGTAACGATTGTCCCACGACGATCCAGCTCTGCTACATCGGAATGACAGGCAGAGCCTGTCATCCCGGCGCAGCACAGCTGCTTACCAGCTTCCCCGGCGGTGATGTCATCGGACTGCTTTACGGCCGCGATTACCCAGCAGTCACTGCAGTTATCGCGAGATACTGCATGTGACCGCCGGGGAGAAGAGGATGGCGGCCATTAAGCAGCCCGGGATGTGACCGCCGGAGATCTTCTGCCGGGTAAGTGCCGCTGACTCCTGACAGACCCGACCGACGGACACTGACAGTGACAGTGACAATTCCGATTCCGGTATCAGATATGACGAAAATATCGGAACTCGGGATCGGAATTCCGATACAGCCAATATCGGCCGATACCCGATATTTGCAGTATCGTATCGCTCAACACTAGTGAAGACCATATGTGAACCATATGTTGGATTTTTTAGGTTAGACTAGTGCAAATATGCATTAGACAACATGGAGTAAAAGTAAAGATAAAAAAAATAACAAACATTGGTATAAATAATAATAGATAATGAAAATAACAAACTGTCACTTTGCCTACTGAAGACCATATCATGGTTTTTGGAGGCGTTCAGTGTTGTGAATACTTTGGAGGCGACTTTTGAGCTGGGGCTCCCTCCGGTGGTTGCTGAGGGTAATGAACTAATTACTGAATGGCCTTCAGCTGGCTCTGAATGGTATAAGTGACCTGAGTTCCCATCAGCCTTGCGGGTAATCAATTGTTCCTCCTGGTCTTGCTTGGAGCACAGCTTGCTTTCCTGCTCTCATTCAGATAAGTGTTTTTTTTTTTTTTTTTTTTATAAAAAATGACAAAGGAACAAAGCAAAAGTGCAAACACATAATGAGCACAATTGCAGCGCCAGACCCCAAAAGGGGACCAGGCTGTAATCCACTGCAAGCAGCAAACCAGCAGTGAAAATCCAACAGAGGAAAAAAAAGACAACAAAACACTTATCTGAATGAGAGCAGGAAAGCAAGCTGTGCTCCAAGCAAGACCAGGAGGAACAATTGATTACCGGCAAGGCTGATGGGAACTCAGGTCACTTATATCATACCATTCAGAGCCAGCTGAAGGCCATTCAGTAATTAGTTCATTACCCTCAGCAACCACCAGAGGGAGCCCCAGCTCAGAAGTCGCCTCCAAAGTATTCACAACAGTTCAGATTAGTGCAAATCTGCTTTACACAACATGTTGTAAAAATAAATATAAAAAAATAACAAACTTGGTTTGAAATAATAATATATAATAAAAATAACAAATCAGAGTTGGTGGTATGTTGGTGGTGGGGTTGGCGGGTGACCATCGTTTCTGTGTTGTTGGCTTGGGTGACCAACTTGACCATCACCCTGTTGGGGTGGATTTTCTTGGCCCTGAGCTAACATCTGGCCACGGTCAGGTTGTTGTGTGGGCACATTGCCATAAAGATAATGGAGATTATACTCCTGGGGAAGCTGGTACCCACGAGAATCATACCCCCCAATATGACCATGTTGACCAAATCCAGGTTGAGACCAGCCTAAAACACTGGATCTGTACAAGTGGCCATATTGGGAAGTTGGGCTATAGCCGGCCATTTGACCCTGTTGTTGCCAAGGTTGGTTTTATAGGGAATGGGTTGAGGTGTAGGCGCACGTGCAGGAGGATCCTCAGATCCTAATTGAGCATGCACATTTTGGTGGGGTGTAAGGCGCAGAAGGTTACGGGGTGAGAGCTGTCACCTCTCAAGGAATTCAAACACCTCATATGGGGTATTGAGGGGTGTGCATGCATCAATTAGGTTCTGAATTGATCCTTGCACACGGAGCCTGACCTCACGGGGTAGGGGACGTAGGTAGCGGGAAGCAGGGCCGGCGTCAGCACCCGGCACACCCGGGCCAGTGCCGGGGCCCTGAGCAGGGGGGGGCCCACTCGCAGATTGGCACCCCCGCACGGAGAGCGGTGTCAGCGCCGCCACTGGGCCCCCCCCCGCCTGCTCAGGGCCCCGGCAGCAGCTGGCAACAATACTTACCTCTCCTGTGCCTCCGCTGCCGCAGCTCCGGGCTCCAGGGGGCGCCGGCGCTTCCTCTCACAGCCGGCCGCTGAATGACGTCATCATTCAGCGGCCGGCTGTGGCACAGAGCGCGGGGACGCTGAACAGGTAAGACGTCTCTGTGTGTGTGTCTCTGTGTGTGTATGTAGTGCGGTGCTTTGTGTGTGTATGTATGTGTGTGTGTGTATGTATGTATGTGAGAGAGTGCTTGTGTGCTGTCTGTGTGTGATGATGGGCAGGCATTGCTGATAATGGGGAGGCATTGATGATGGGGAGAAGATGATGATGGGCAGGCATTGCTGATAATGGGGAGGCATTGATGATGGGGAGAAGATGATGATGGGCAGGCATTGCTGATAATGGGGAGGCATTGATGATGGGGAGAAGATGATGATGGGCAGGCATTGCTGATAATGGGGAGGCATTGATGATGATGGGGAGAAGATGATGATAATGGGCAGGCATTGATGATGGGGAGAAGATGATGATGGGCAGACATTGATGATGATGGGGAGGAGATGATGATGGGCAGGCATTGCTGATAATGGGGAGGCATTGATGATGATGGGGAAAGATGATGATAATGGGCAGGCATTGATGATAATGGGCAGACATTGATGATGATGGGGAGGAGATGATGATGGGCAGGCATTGCTGATAATGGGGAGGCATTGATATGATGGGGAGAAGATGATGATAATGGCAGCTTGAATGGCGCATTGATGATGGGGAGAAGATGATGATGATGGGCAGGCATTGATGATAATGGGCAGGCATTGATGATGGGGAGAAGATGATGATGATGGGCAGGCATTGATGATGATGGGGAGGCAATCATGATGATAATGGGGAGTCTTTCCACAGCACCCTTTCCTGAGCTGTAACAGTGCAGAACGCAGTACAGCGCAGAGGAGAGCTCCATATTTTGTATGGAGCATTATATGGGGACCAGTATCCTGTATGGAGCATTATATGGGGACCAGTATCCTGTATGGAGCATTATATTGGGTCCAGTATTCTGTATGGAGCATTATTTGGGTCGTATTGTATGAGATTATATGGGGGTGACATCCTGCATGGGGTATTATATGGGTGATGAGGGGGAGACTGTGGTGCCCATAATATTGTATGGAGGACTGTACTGTCCGGTCTGTACTGTGCGCTGTGAGGATTTGGTGGTTTTTGAGCTATTGTACAATTTACAATAGATATCACTCATGTAATGGAAGAAGTGAAGTATTTGGCATTGTACTATACCCATATTTCTCTGCCGTATCTGTGCATCATGAATCGTGGTCTGTGTTAAAGGGGCCCACTGAGGCTCTTTTGCCCGGGGCCCATAAAAACCTGGAGCCGGCCCTGCGGGCAAGGCTACGCGAATAAGCCTCTTCACCCTCATCCACAGCTGCCCTTGATAGATAATTGAGGACCCCTGTGTCCACATGCCTTTCAGAGGCAGTGTTGTCTCGCTGTCTTCTCCCATGGCGGGATATTGCAGCAGGCTGGGGGGGACCCCTAAAGGTACAGTAGGGCTGCTGCTGTTTGCTGCTTCCTCAAGGCTGGCAGGTAGTGCTGCAGCTGGTGGGTCAGGTACTGGTAGAGGTGCAGCTGGTTGGTCAGGTCCTGGTGCTGGGGAAGCTTGGGGGATGCAGCTGGGAGGGTCAGAAGATGGGCCAGCCACCTCTTCACCTCCTCCAACCGGGTCTATAATGGCCTCTGAGTCGGAGCCTGTCTCCCTCTCAGTGAGGTTGGACTGAGTTCTGTTAGGAAATTAAATGGAAATAGAAATTGTTGGAGATGTCAGCCTAAACAGCGTATGTGTTATGTGGTGTGATGTATGTACTTACGGTCTCAGATCCAAAATAGGAGCCAAAAACCCAAGGTGGTCAAAGTAGACATATTTCCGCTTGGTCTGTGCTGTTGAACCACTCTTGGCCTTCTGCTGACGTTCCCGCTGGTACTGGTCGCGAATACTTCGCCAGCATCTCATTAGATCTTCCACTGCAATGTGACATATAATTTCATCATTTACCTAGCTGCATAATGCCAAATTGTTACACATACATTTCACATAGTCATGGGGGCCTAGTCGGATGTCAGTATACTAACATTTTGGCGCTAAAAAAAAAATTACAACAAAATATTATATTTTAGGGATAATCTGCTCAATTATTACGTTGTGCCCTTGAAGATGTTTTGGAAAAAATCTGGTAACTTACGCATTCGGTGCTGCTCCTCGCGTGGGCTGTCACCAAAGTGGGGAAACATCTGCCACAGATGCACCTCCATGCGGCGTCTTTTCTTGCGCGGTCTGCGTAGTGTGCATCCCATTGGTCCCAAATTTCAGGCCTCTCCTGGACCAAAACGATCAGCATCTCCACATTTATGTGTGTAGACATGATGGTGAACTCCGTGAAGGCGTTCTTCCGGGATGTCTG
Organism: Oophaga sylvatica; assembly: GCA_033576555.1. Taxonomy (NCBI): domain Eukaryota; kingdom Metazoa; phylum Chordata; class Amphibia; order Anura; family Dendrobatidae; genus Oophaga; species Oophaga sylvatica. The sequence continues at coordinate 330,162,950 of JARQOD010000001.1, read as the reverse complement.
GCGCTCTTTTTGAGCTAATTTGCATGTGTAAGCTTCCTGATTCATGGCTTGCACCATTTCCTGTGAGCTTCAGAAGTCTTGCGTATTTCTCACAAGTCACACGTGTGGTCCGTGTGTAATCCGTATTTTTCTTGCACCCATAGACTTTCATTGGCGTACTACGGGCGTAATACGATGACAATCGCAGCATGCTGCGGGTGTCTCGCACCGTAAAATACGGCCGAGAACTATACGGATGATTAGAGCTGCCCCATAGAGAAATATTGGTCCAAGTGTAATGCGTTATTTTCACGCCTCTCACTCGTCCGTATTCCTCTCTAGTGTGACGCCGGCCTAATAACTAAATATTGCGCATTGTGGCAAAGTCTAAAATCCCATTTTATGCAACTACATAAGCATTAATGCTGAAAGTGCACTGTGCAACAATACATAATAAATAAATAAGAATAACAATATTAAGAATTGTTCTGATAAAAAAAATAATAGATAAATTGAATATTGCACAACATTGCACAATACACCAGAACGTCAAAAATTCATAATGAAGTAATGGGATTTTATATTGCCAGTTAAAGGTCTGAAAGCTATAGATACTATACTATCACTTTACCTTTGTAATATCTTACTTGCAGGCGTCAAATTGATGTGGCCATTAAGATCTTGAAGATACAGAATGAAAGCAGTAAGTGTGTGAAGGATGAGATGATGAAGGAAGCAGAAATCATGCATCAACTGGACAATCCATACATTGTGCGAATGATTGGGGTATGTCAGGCAGAGTGCCTCATGCTGGTCATGGAAATGGCATCTTCTGGACCCTGAATAAATTCCTCCTAGCGAAAAAGTAAGTGTTGAAAATGATTCAAGAATTTGTCAGTCAATGCTTTGCGACAATAGAGATCTGAATGGAAACCCTAGCTTTATGTTTAGATATGTAATACATATTCATTTTATGCGGGTTATGCAAGTTATTAGTTTTTGTAGTTAACGGTTTCGAAGGTGATTTACATCCTTTTAGTTTGCTCATGAGTACATGTCTCATAATAAGATGTTTTACAACTTTGTAATATATTCCAACTCATATGGGTCATAGGCCTCAAGTAAATACAAGTAAACACAAAATGCAGTTTTTAAATGAAGGTCTTTATTATTAAGGTAAAAATAAATCCAAACGTACAGGGCCCTGTATGAAAAAATGATTGCACCCCATGAACATACATTAACTGTGGTTTATCAAATCTTTGGGACGCTGAGTTCAAATTGACTAGCCACACGCAGGCCTGATTACTGCCCACCTGTTCTCAATCAAGAAATCACTTAAATAGGGTCTGCCTGACAACGTGAAGTAGACCAAAAGATCCTCAAAAGCTAGACATCATGCCGCGATCCAAAGAAATTATGAAACAAATAAGAAACAAAGTAATTGCCATCTACCAGTCTAGAAAAGGTTATAAAAACATTTTTCAAGATTTTAGGACTCCAGCGAACCACAGTGAGAGCCATTATGAGCAAATGGCGAAAACATGGAACAATGGTGAACCTTCTCCGGAGTGGTCGGACTACCAAATTTACCCCAAGAGCGCAGCAACAACTCATCCAAGAGGTCACAAAAGACCTTGCAGCAACATCTATAAAACTGCAGGCCTCCCTTGTCTCTTTTAAGGTCAGTGTTCGTGACTCCACCATAAGGAAGAGACTGGGCCAAAAATGGCCTACATACCAGAGTTCTAAGATGAATACCACTACTGAGCAATAAAAATCCATCAATTGATCCAGAGTACAAATGGTATAATTGCGCAGCATAGATGCATGCAACAGAGCCTAGGACAGGGCTTGGACCGGCATTTCTAGCTGAAACATTGATCAATAACAGGTGAATGAGTAACAGGTGTAGGCCTGGTGCTCTGAAAGGCCTGCCAGATTCAGGCAACACATAAAGGAGACACAACTTGGAGTCCAAACATTTCCAAAAATTATGTGCAGACCACAGGAAAAGTGACATCAATTGACCCACAGTAAAAATGTGATAATAGCACAGCAGAAGGCAGCATGGAGCCATACATGAGGTATCAGGGTCTGAGCCAGCATTTAAGTCTCAATTAAGACCAGGTGGGTGAGGGACCGGTGTAGGCCTACCGTGCTGGGAGCCTTAATACCTAATAGAACAGCTCAAACTGCTTTTCTGCTCAGCCACAATCAGGTGTAAAGGATAGTAATATAGGTAGTTGACTGAAAGTAAGTGCAGGCCTGCTGGTCTTGGAGCCTTACTGCTACACGCAACACACATGAAGGAGACCCAGCTTTGAGTGCAAACATTTCAAAAAATTATTGCCACAAACCACTAAAGTGGCAACAATTTCCCAGAGTACAAATTGTATATTGTGCCACTGACACCCCTTCTACTACAGGCAACCCACAAGATGGAGACCTAACTCGAGTCTACATATTTCCAAAAATGATTGTCACACACCAATAAAGTGGCATTAATTTTCTCAGAAAAGACATAGTATAATGAGGCTCTGGCACCCCTTCCACTAGAGGCAACACACAAGATGGAGACCCAACTTGGAATCTCCACATTAAAAAAAATTGTTTGTAACATCAGTAGCCATGGCAACAGCAGACAGAGAAGCCACGACAAAGGTGTAACAGACTGCAATAACACAAGATCAATGCATCACACTAAAAATGACACCAACTGGGGTGCAAAAGTCATTGGAGATCCAGATTTGTTCATCTTGATGAAAGTTAGGCGGTCTACACTTTCAGGGGACAGCCGAATGCGCTTATACGTCAGAACACCACGAGCAGCACTGAAGACACGTTCTAAGAGAATGCTGGTTGCCCGGCATGACAAAATCTGCAAGGCATTGATATTGAGCGTGAGATACTCCTGTACCATCCTCTCCAGTCGTTCACAAGGTGTCATACTTGTACTCTGCTCTGCTGGTCGAAAAAAATGTATGAAACTACTCACAGAAATTGTACAGCCACTTACACTGCTGATGTTAATGTTTTTGCGCTGATGACTCAACATTCCCGGGGTTGGAAGTCTATAACTTCAATGTACACTATGTGCCTCACTGCTGTCTTGGGGAAAACCACTCTTAAGGCTAGGTTCACATTTGCGGTTGAGTCTGCAGCGTATCGTCCGCAACCGGAAACGCATGCATGCGTTTGCTGATGATAGGCAAGTGCTATTTTCCCAGAGGATTTTAAATTTACACAAGCCACGCCCAATGGGCGTGTCTTATGTAAATTATTGTGTACGCAAGCGCAAAGCGTACGCATGTCGTTGCGTTCTCTTGCGTTTACATAGCCAGTAATGCGTTTTTTTACGCACGTCATCCACAGTAATCCACATGCGGATGACTTCAGATATTTTATGCTGCAAAAAAATGCAACAAGATGCGTTCCGCGCGCCCTGCCGCCTACCGCGAAAAGACGCAACCGTACGCAAACGCACCCGAACGCACACAAACACATGTCCCTGCGTACCTCATGTTAAAGATAGATACGCAAGACGTATTCAGATGTATACCAATCAAACGTAGCGGACTAAACTGCAAATGTGAAACCGGCCAAAGATTGTCAACAAGCATGTTTCGGTACTCCAGCATGCGCACGTCTCTTTCACTCTTCCATCCTTCCAGTGGATGGCCATGGAACAAGGAGGTGGAATAAGATTCTGCAGGTGAATAACTGGCTACGTCGATGGTGCCGTCAGCAAGGATTTGGATTTCTGGATCACGGAGTGAATTACCTATACGATGGACTACTTGCTAGAAATCGGTTGCACCTTACTAGACTGGAAAACATGTACTGTATTTGGAACGCACCTTGCTACACTCATAAGGAGTGCTTTAAACTACAACAATGTGGGAAGGGAAGCAAAAGGCCAGAAAAAGCCATACACCTGACAAATACTCTTGAGAATTCTGCTAATAGAAGAGGAAGGGAAGAACAAAAACAATAAAATCTAAATAATAAAAATATTGGAGAAAGAGAAAAACCAATCACAAACTAAAATATTTCTATACAATGCACAAAGCATGGGCAACAAACAAGGAGAATTGGAACTACTAACGCAGGAAAATAAATATGATGTCATTGGAATCACTGAAACTTGGTGGAACGATACAAATGATTGGAATGCAAAGCTAGAAGGATACAACTTACTTGCTAGAAACAGACTTGATAAACGAGGAGGAGGTGTCATATTGTATGTTAGAAAAGCGTATATCTGCACATAGATTATAGCTTCAGAGACGGAGTTCTGTGGAAACTGGGTAAGAATACAAGGACAGAACATGGAAAGGACACCATTGTAGGCATTTACTACAGGCCGCCTGTGCAAGCTGAAGATATGGAAGAACTCTTTATGCATCCAATGGCCAAGATCTCCAAAAAATATGACATAATTTTCATGGGCGATTTCAACTATCCAGACATTTGTTGGGAATCTCTCTCAGGCAAAACTAACAGGTCATGGACATTCTTATCCTCTCTTGCTGACAACTTTATCTTCCAAAAAGTAGAGGAGAAAACAAGGGGATCTGCTACCTTGGATCTAATCCTTATAAACAGGGAGGAAATGGTTGAGGAGGTAACAGTGGCTGGGACCCTAGGAGGTAGCGACCATGCTATTTCAGAATTTTGGATAACTAGAGGAGGAAGACCTGTGAAGACTCAGACGTCAAGGTTAGATTTCAGAAAGGCAGATTTTAAGGGATTCAGAAAGAGAATTGGAGGGATCCAATGGCTGGATATCCTTAAGGACAAAAATGTTCAGGAAGGATGGTATGCAAATTGCCTCTTAAGAGAAAAAGAGGACTTGAACTCTATAGCACCATCTATTGGAAGTAGCGAATCCTACAAGTCACAATTAACCCTTTAACGAGTCTTGTAATGTGACTTAGGATAAAAGCCAAATCATATCTAATGTTTTTGCGCTGATGACTCAACATTCCCGGGGTTGGAAGTCTATAACTTCAATGTACACTATGTGCCTCACTGCTATTTGTACAGATACTTGTAGGATCGCTACTTCCAATAGGTGGCGCTATAGAGTTCAAATCCTCTTTTTCTCTTAAGAGGCAATTTGCATATCAAATTTCCCAGAGGAGTATTGCACGGCGAATAAGCCTCCTTACTTTGACAAGCCAGAGCTGGTATGTCACTCTCCACAAGGAGAAACCTTGCCCCTTAGACCTCAGGAAGGATGGGAAATCTTGAAAAATGAGATTCTCAAAGCACAATCGTTAACAATTCCGAAAAGAGGGAAGAATAGGAAGCATTTAAGGAAACCAGGATGTATGAACACAGAACTTAAACACATGCTAAAAATGAAGAAAGAAATGTTTATCAAATGGAAAGAGGGAGGCATATCTAAAGAAGATTATAATGCTGTCTGCAGAACCTGCAGGGCACAAATCAGATTATCTAAAGCTGACAATGAATTAAGGCATACAAGAGACGTCAAAAGCAACAAAAAAAGGATTTTGGAGACATGTCAAAAGTTAAAGAAAAGTCAAAGATGCTATAGGATTTTTACAGGATGAAAATGATTAAATGCTAAGACAGGATGTTGACAAGCCCGAACTTTTAAATTCCTATTTTGCATCTGTTTTCTCTCAGAAAGGAAATGTAACATCAACTTATCTTCACTGTCCTATTAAGGGAATAGAAGAATCCAGGATCTCTATAAACAGAAAAATAGTGAGGAAACACTTAGCTAACCTAAATGAATTAAAGTCTCCAGGTCCAGATGAATTACACCCCAGAGTACTGAAGGAGATAGCAGAAGAAATTTTTGAACCACTCTCCATAATTTTTGAAAATTCTTGGAGAACAGAAGTCTCAGAAGACTGGAGAATAGCAAATGTTGTTCCTATCTTTAAAAAGGGGAAGAAGGTGGACCCAGGGAACTATAGGCCGGTGAGTCTGATTTCTATACCAGGAAAGATCTTTGAACAAATTATTAAACAACATGTATGTAAGTACCTGGATAAGATTGAAGTGATTAAACAGAGTCAGCATGGGTTTGTAACTAATAAGTCATTTCAGACTAACCTAATTTCCTTCTATGACAGAATCACTGACTGAGTGGATCAGGGAAATGCTGTAGATGTAGTATATCTTGACTTCAGCAAAGCATTTGACAAAGTATCTAACACAATCCTTATTGAAAAAATGACTAAGTATGGAATGGACAAGGCAACTGTTAGGTGGATTCATAACTGATTTAGTGATCAGACCCAAAGAGTGGTCATAAATTGCTGCACATCCAGTTGGAAGAATATCTCAAGTGGGGTACCTCAGGGCTCTGTCCTGGGCCCTGTATTGTTCAACATCTTTATCAATGATTTAGATGAAGGAATTGAGGGTAAGCTTATTAAATTTGCTGATGACACAAAGCTAGGAGGGATAGCTAATACTAGAGGAGAGAGAGGATTCAAAAAGTTATAAATAAATTGGAGCAGTGGGCAGCAACTAACAAAATGTTTTTAACAGGAAAAAATGCAAAGTACTACATCTTGGCAACAAAAATGTTTAAAAGTAGATACAGAATGGGAGGAATAGGGCTAAGCAACAACACATGTGAAAAAAAACTTGGGTATACTAATAGATCACAGACTGACCATGAGTCAACAGTGTGATGCAGCCGCAAAAAAGCAAATACAATTCTAGAATGTATTAACAGAAGCATACAGTCTAGATCACATGAAGTCATTATTGCCCTCTTCCCCTCTTTGGTCTGACCTCATTTGGAATACTGTGTCCAGTTTTGGGCACCACATTTTAAAAAAGACGTCAACAAACTGGAGCAAGATCAGAGAAGAGCGACCAGAATGGTGACCGGTCTGCAAACCGTGTCCTATGAGGAACGGTTGCAGGATTTGGGAATGTTTAGCTTGCAAAAGAGAAGACTGAGAGGAGACTTAATAGCTGTCTCAAATATATCAAGGGCTGTCACATTGTAGTAGGATAATAATATTAATTTTAACAATAATAATAATTTTATTTCTATGGCGCCAACATATTTATAAGCACTTTATAAGAGGGGACTTCAAAAGACAATAGACAACACAGCATAGCAATAAACACTTAGATTAAAAGAGATACCAAGAGGAATGAAGGCCCTGCTGACAAGCTTACAATCTATAAGGAAAAAGGGGAGAAATGAAAGGTGGTTGGTAACAATTGCTTTTATTGTTTGGACCAGCCATACTGTAAGAATTGGGTGTTCCTGTTGCTGCATGAACCAGATAACAGTCTAAATATGTAATAGTACAGACACAGAGGGCCATTAAATGCATAAAGCATGTGAGAACATGATGTGAGGAACCTGGTTATGGTAAAAAATTTTAAATGAGCCACACAGGGATAATATTTTGAATGAGCCACACAGGGATATTTAGGTTAATGCGTTGAGGCGATAGGCCAGTCTGAACAAATGCGTTTTTAGGGCACGCTTAAAACTGTGGGGATTGGGGATTAATTGTATTAACCTGGGTAGTGCATTCCAAAGAATTGGCGCAGCATGTGAAAAGTCTTGGAGATGGGAGTGGGAGGTTCTGATTAATGAGGATGTAGGGTGGTGCTGAGCCATGGAGTGCTTTGTTGGTGAGGGTTATAAGTTTATACTGAATTCTGGAGTGGATAGGTAACCAGTGTAAGGACTGGCACAAGGTAGAGGCATCAGTATAACGATTGGTGAGGAATATGATCATAGCTGCAGCATTCAGGAAGGATTGGAGAGGGGAGAGTTTGGTAAGAGGGAGACTGATTAGTAGAGAGTTACAATAGTCCATGCCAGAATGAATAAGAGAAACAGTAAGAGTTTTTGCAGAGTCGAAAGTAAGAAACGGTCAAATTCTAGAAATGTTTTTGAGGTGCAGATAACAAGAGCGAGCCAGTGATCGGCTATGGGGGATGAATGAAAGCTCAGAATCAAGTATGACCCCAAGACAGCGGGCATGTTGCTGGGGAGTAATGGTGGAACCACACACGGAAATGGCAATGTCAAGCATAGGTAGGTTAATAGAGGGTGCAAACACGAGGAGTTCAGTTTTTGACAGGTTCAGTTTCAGATAGAGGGAGGACATGATGTTAGAGACAGCGGTAAGACAATCACTGGTGTTTTCCAAAAAGGCAGGCGTGATATCAGTAGAAGTGTATAACTGGGTGTCATCAGCATAGAGATGGTACTGGAACCCAAATCTACTGATTGCTTGACCAATAGGGGCAGTATACAAAGAAAAGAGGAGGGGGCCTAAAACCAATCCTTGAGGAACCCCAACAGTAAGGGGAAGATGAGAGGAGAAGGAGTCGGCAAAAGATACAGTAAAGGAGCGGTCAGAGAGATAGGAGGAGAACCAAGAGAGAACGGTGTCATTGAGGCCAATGGAACGGAGCATAGTGAGGAGGAGCTGATGATCCACAGTGTCTAATGCTGCGGAGAGATCCAAGAGAATTAGCATGGAGTAGTGACCATTAGATTTAGCTGTTAGAAGATCATTAGAGACTTTATTGAGGGCAGTTTCAGTAGAGTGTAAAAAGTGGAAACCAGATTGAAGAGGGTCGAGAAGAGAGTTATCTGAGAGATAGCGGATAAGTCAGGCGTGAACCAGGCATTCCAGGAGTTTAGAAATGAAGGGAGGATTAGAGACAGGTCTATAATTAGCGGCACAGTTTTGGTCGAGGAATGTTTTTTTTAAGTAATGGCTGTATGATGGCATGCTTAAATGAGGAAGGAAAGATACCGGAAGAAAGAGAGAGGTTAAATATTTTAGTTAGGTGAGTGGTGACAGCAGGGGAAAGGGACTGGAGGAGATGTGATGGAATGGGGTCACTGGTGCAAGTGGTAGGGCCAGAAGATGCAAGGAGCCTGATTACTTCTTCTGTTACTGGTTCAAAATCAGAGAGTGAGCTAGATGCAGTGGGGGAGGGATTACAATGCAAAAGCTTAACTGAAAACATACACGATTTTGTGTCACATTAGTAAACTTTATAGTCTTGCAAGGCTTTATTTTTTTATTTTTTTTAGCAGCCACAACTCTGAAGTGTTATAAAGTTTTGGTGGAACAGATGCTGATTCTTTCCTTTATTTTCCTTGCAGTCAGTTCTCCCTAACTCTGTGTGATTTTCTATGTGATTTTTTATTTGAACTTTGTGAAATGTAATTGATAGGGGAAGAACACACTTTTCTGACATTTGAAAATAATCTTTTTGAACCATGCCTTGTGTAACATCCACCATCTTGCAATGTATGATTTTTGCCTACAGTTACACAGTTCACTGAATGCTTTTCTTTGCCATCAAAAGACAATTTCAGTGAAGCCACATTATTTTCTTTATCTGATACACTAACATTTGGAAAAAAAAAGAAGATCTTCAAGTGTTTCTGTTCAGAAAACAAACACTTTGCATGCAGGTGTAATTATTTTTTTGGGTGTGCAAATGCCATTTACTTTGATATCTTGAAAATCTTGCACCAAAGCCCCATTATTCATCACTTGGGTAGATTAACTTAGACCTTTTATGTCTATCATTGGCGACTTCTAAATGTGCCAAATAAATATTGTGAAGTGGATTTTCAAGGGTTCATCCAGTATGTGGGTTTCAAGGCATAATGAGGTGCAATAAAGTATTGCCATCACAGCCCCCATTGGCCAAAATTCTGCGGCCTATAATAGTACAGAACACGTTCACCCTGGTCATCTAGTGGCAGGTAAGGAAAAGACATTGCAGGAAACAGAGTTAAGAAGTAGGCCCAATGTAGGGGTGTGGGTCTCAGACTTGTCATGGAGTGCATAGGCTGACAAGCATTTCAGTAATGGGGGGTACCTTTTTAAATAAAGTATTGCCATCACAGCCCCCCTTGGCCAAAATTCAATGGCCTATAATGCTACAGAACACATTCACCCTGGTCATGTAGTCTGAGATAAGGAAGAAACATTGCAGGAAACCGAGTTAAGAAGTAGGCCCAATGTTGGGGTGTGGGTCTCTGAGACTTGGAATGGAGTGCATAGGCTGACAAGCATTTCACCAATGGGGGTGCCATTTTGAATAAAACTTTGGCCATTACAGCCCCCTTGGCCTAAATTCTATGGCCTATAATGGTACAGAACACGTTCACCCTGGTCATCTAGTGGCAGGTAAGGAAGAAACATTGCAGGAAACAACCTAGTTAAGAAGTAGGCCCCAAATGTAGGGGTGTGGGTCTCTGAGACTTAGAATGGAGTGCATATGCTGACAAGCATTTCACCAGTGGGGGGTACCTTTTTGAATAAATTAACTTTGGCCATCACAGCCCCCCTTGGCCTAAATTCTACAGCCTACAATGGTACAGAACACGTTCACCCTGGTCATCTAGTGGCAGGTAAGGAAGAGACATTGCAGGAAACCGAGTTAAGAAGTAGGCCCAATGTAGGGGTGTGGGTCTCAGACTTGTCTTGGAGTGCATAGGCTGACAAGCATTTCAGTAATAGGGGGTACCTTTTTGAATAAATAAACTATGGCTATCACAACCCATTTTGGCCTAAATTCTACAGCCTATAATGGTACAGAACACACTGACCCAGGTCATCTATTGGCAGGTAAGGAAGAGACATTGCAGGAAACAGAGTTAAGAAGTAGGCCCAATGTATGGGGTGTAGGTCTCAGACTTGTCATGGAGAGCATAGGCTGACAAGCATTTCAGTAATGGGGGGTACTTTTTTAAATAAATAAAATATTGCCATCACAGCCCCCCTTGGCCAAAAATCAACGGCCTATAATGGTACAGAACACATTTACCCAGGTCATGTAATCTGAGATAAGGAAGAAACATTGCAGGAAACAGAGTTAAGAAGTAGGCCCAATGTAGGGGTGTGGGTCTCTGAGACTTGGAATGGAGTGCATAGGCTGACAAGCATTTCAGTAATGGGGGGTACCTTTTTAAATAAATAAAATATTGCCATCACAGCCCCCCTTGGCCAAAATTCTACGGCCTATAATGGTACAGATCACGTTCACCCACGTCATTTATTGGCAGGTAAGGAAGAGACATTGCAGGAAAGAGTTAAGAAGTAGGCCCAATGTAGGGGTGTGGTCTCAGACTTGTCATGGAGTGCATAGGCTGACAAGCATTTCAGTAATGGGGGGTACCTTTTTAAATAAAGTATTGCCATCACAGCCCCCCTTGGCCAAAATTCAATGGCCTATAATGCTACAGAACACATTCACCCTGGTCATGTAGTCTGAGATAAGGAAGAAACATTGCAGGAAACCGAGTTAAGAAGTAGGCCCAATGTTGGGGTGTGGGTCTCTGAGACTTGGAATGGAGTGCATAGGCTGACAAGCATTTCACCAATGGGGGGTGCCATTTTGAATAAAACTTTGGCCATTACAGCCCCCCTTGGCCTAAATTCTATGGCCTATAATGGTACAGAACACGTTCACCCTGGTCATCTAGTGGCAGGTAAGGAAGAAACATTGCAGGAAACAACCTAGTTAAGAAGTAGGCCCCAAATGTAGGGGTGTGGGTCTCTGAGACTTAGAATGGAGTGCATATGCTGACAAGCATTTCACCAGTGGGGGGTACCTTTTTGAATAAATTAACTTTGGCCATCACAGCCCCCCTTGGCCTAAATTCTACAGCCTACAATGGTACAGAACACGTTCACCCTGGTCATCTAGTGGCAGGTAAGGAAGAGACATTGCAGGAAACCGAGTTAAGAAGTAGGCCCAATGTAGGGGTGTGGGTCTCAGACTTGTCTTGGAGTGCATAGGCTGACAAGCATTTCAGTAATAGGGGTACCTTTTTGAATAAATAAACTATGGCTATCACAACCCATTTTGGCCTAAATTCTACAGCCTATAATGGTACAGAACACACTGACCCAGGTCATCTATTGGCAGGTAAGGAAGAGACATTGCAGGAAACAGAGTTAAGAAGTAGGCCCAATGTATGGGTGTGTAGGTCTCAGACTTGTCATGGAGAGCATAGGCTGACAAGCATTTCAGTAATGGGGGGTACTTTTTTAAATAAATAAAATATTGCCATCACAGCCCCCTTGGCCAAAAATCAACGGCCTATAATGGTACAGAACACATTTACCCAGGTCATGTAATCTGAGATAAGGAAGAAACATTGCAGGAAACAGAGTTAAGAAGTAGGCCCAATGTAGGGGTGTGGGTCTCTGAGACTTGGAATGGAGTGCATAGGCTGACAAGCATTTCAGTAATGGGGGGTACCTTTTTAAATAAATAAAATATTGCCATCACAGCCCCCCTTGGCCAAAATTCTACGGCCTATAATGGTACAGATCACGTTCACCCACGTCATTTATTGGCAGGTAAGGAAGAGACATTGCAGGAAAGAGTTAAGAAGTAGGCCCAATGTAGGGGTGTTGGTCTCAGACTTGTCATGCAATGCATAGGCTGACAAGCATTTCACCAACGGGGGGTACCTTTTTAAATAAATAAAGTATTGCCATCACAGCCCCTCCTTGGCCAAAATTCTACGGCCTATAATGGTACAGAATACTTTCACCCTGGTCATGTAGCCGTGGACAATGAGGAGACACAATGAGAAATCATACTTAAATTAAACAACTAAATTACAAATGTGAAGCCATGTATGAAATAAAATAACAAAAGGGAGGGGCGAACACAGGTTCATAGATATGAAGCCAGAATGCATTCGACGAGATATGTTTGTCCCTAGCAACAGCTCAGAGTCAGTGAAATAAATAGAAATATTATATAATAACATAGCCAAAAATAGAGTGACTTTTGCATCCTGCAATCCCTTCCGCCTGTTGTTCTACTGGTTGTGGATGATGAGGATAAGGAGGAGGCTAACAGCAAACAGACCAACTCAGGAAGCGGACACCCATGTGTGGTTGTGAAGAAGTGCCTGAGAATACACCTCTCCAAAAAGAGAATTAAGTTTAACCTCCACTGTGGGTAAAATGCTTGAAGGATTTTAAGAGTTGCTATCCTGGAGTATCTAAATAAGAATAACCTCTTCATGACCCAGTATCAACATTGTTTTATAAGCGATCAGTCCTGTCAAACTATTCTGATCCGCTTCTGTGAGTAGGTATGTTGTAGACTGAACCACGGAAATTCAGTGGATGCTATTTATTTGAACTTTTCAAAGGAGTTTGTAACGGTGTCTCACAAAAAGTGAGTACTTAAAAATAGAGTCATAGAAAAAGGGGGAAAAGGCAGAACTGGGTTACTAACGGGCTCAGTGATAGGAAAAAAGAGTGGTTATTAATGGAACACACTACTTTAGGACACAGTTAAAAGTGGGATACCACTGGAGTCAGTATTGGGCACTCTTCTTTTTAACATATTTATTAATGACTTTGTTGAAGGCATTCTGAGCAGATTTTTAACATCTGCAGATACTAAACTATGCAAGATAATCAACACAGATGTAGATAATTTAATGTTCAGAGTGATTTATGTAAACTGCAGGCTTGGGTTGAGAACTAGCAATTGAAGTTTAATATAGAGAAATGTAAGGTCATGCACTTGGGCAGAGGAAATTATGTACTAAATTGTAAATCACTGGTAAAACTCTCACTGAAAAAGACTTGGGCATATGGGTGGACAGCAATCTCAAATTTAGTGACCAGTGCCAGGCAGCTACTGCCAAGGCAAATAAAATGGAATGCATTAAAAGAGGCATAGATGCACATGACAAGACATAGTTTTGTGTTATACAATTTACTACCACAGCCATGCTGAGATTATTGTGCAATTTTGGTCTCCGGCTTTTAAGGAGGACATAGCTGAACTTGAGAGGGTGAAGAAAAGAGCAACCAAGGTTATTAAAGGAATAGCTGGACTGCAATACCAAGAGAGGTTATCAAACTTGGGGTTATTCAGTTTGGGAAAACAAAGGTTTAGTGGCAATGTTATTACAATATACATACAGTATATATGAAAGGACAGTACAGAGATCATTCTAATGATCTTTTTACACCTAGGCCTGCAATGGTGGCAAGGGGACATCCTTTATGTCTACAGGAAAGATGTTTTAACCATTATCACAGACAGCAATTCTTTACTGTAAGAGCTGACTTTGGCTCGCTCTGTCACATAATGTTGTAATGGTTGATTCAATGCAAGAGCTCAAGGAAGGCTGGACGCCTTTCTTGAAAAATACAGTGGGTTCGGAAAGTATTCAGACCCCTTTAAATTTTTCAATCTTTGTTTCATTGTAGCCATTTGGTAAATGCAAAGAAGTTCATTTTTTTCCCATTAATCTACACTCTGCACCCCATTTTGAATGATAAAAACCAGAAATGTAGAAATTTTTGCAAACTTATTAAAAAAGAAAAACTGAAATGTCACATGGACATAAGTATTCAGACCCTTTGCTCAGACACTCATATTTACGTCACATGCTGTCCATTTCTTTGTGATCCTCCTTGAGATGGTTCTACTACTTCACTGGAGTCCAGCTGTGTTTAATTAAACGACAGGACTTGATTTGTAAAGGCACACACCTGTCTATATAAGACCTCACAGATCACAGTGCATGTCAGATCAAATGAGAATCATGAGGTCAAAGGAACTGGCCAAGGAGCTCAGATACAGAATTGTGGCAAGGCACACATCTGGCCAAGGTTACAAAAGAATTTCTGCAGTACTCAAAGTTCCTAAGAGCACAGTGGCCTCCATAATCCTTAAATGGAAGAAATTTTGGACAACCAAAAGTCTTCCTAGACCTGGCTGTCCAGCCAATCTGAGCAATCATGGGAGAAGAGCCTTGGTGAGAGAGGTAAAGAAGAACCCCAAGATCACTGTGATGGAGCTCCACAGATGCAGTAGGGAGATGGGAGAAAGTTCCACAAAGTCAACTATCACTGCAGCCCTCCACCAGTCGGGCCTTTATGGCAAGTGGCCCGACGGAAGCCTCTCCTCAGTTCAAGACAAGTAAAAGCCCACATAGAATTTGCTACAAAACACATGGAGGACTCCCAGACTATCAGAAATAAGATTTTCGGTTCTGATGAGACAAAGATAGAACTTTTTGGTGATAATTCTAGGCAGTATGTGTGGAGAAAACAAGGCACTGCTCATCACCTACCCAATACAATCCCAACAGTGAAACATGGTGGTGGCAAGTACAGAGATATCTTGTATGAAAACCTCTTCCAGAGTGCTCTGGATCTCAGACTTGGCCGAAGGTTCACCTTCCAACAAGACAATAACCCCAAGCACACAGCTAAAATAACAAAGGAGTGGCTTGAGAACAACTCTGTGACCATTCTTGACTGGCCCAGCCCTAGCCCTGACCTAAACCCAATTGAGCATCTCTGGAGAGACCTGAAAATTACTGTTCACCAGGGTTCACCATCCAACCTGATGGAACTGGAGAGGATCTACAAGGAAGAATGGCAGAGGATCCCCAAATCCAGGTGTGAAAAACTTGTTGCATCATTCCCAAGAAGACTCATGGCTGTACTAGCTCAAAAGGGTGCTTCTACTCAATACTGAGCAAATGGTCTGAATACTTATGACCATGTGATATTTCATTTTTTTCTTTTTTAATAAATTTGCAAAAATTTCTACATTTCTGTTTTTTCAGTAAAGATGGGGTGCAGAGTGTACATTAATGAGAAAAAAAGAACTTTTTGCATTTTCCAAATGGCTGCAATGAAACAAAGAGTGAAAAATTTAAAGGGGTCTGGATACTTTCCGAACCCACTGTATATACTTAAAATTACAGGTTAAGGGTACTAGATTTTGTGATAGGATGTTGATCCAGGGAACAAGTCTGATTGCTCTATCTGTTGTCAGGAAGGAATTCTCCCCCTAATATGGAGGTATTAGTGTGTGTCTAATGGGGTTGTTGCCTTCCTCTGGATCAACATGTTTGGTTATAGGTTGAACTTGATGGACTACCTTCAACCTTGAAAACTATGAAACTTTTTCAGAGGATATTTACCCATAGAATACTGTATATTTTAAACTACAATCTTTGTAATATCTTTTACATACAACTTATCGCCTCTTCTTTATTTATAGTAACCCTAGAATGCATATCGGCTGGCATTTTTGGCCCACGTGATTCATTTTTTGCTATTATCTGCCAAAGTACTTTAGTTCGAATTTTGAAACTCTAGGTATTCCTCAAATATGTCATTGTTGGTAATATCCAGTTGTTCATATAATTTTTTTGATAGGCATTTTGGTGTAACAATTAGTGTTGAGCATTCCGATACTGCAAATATCGGGTATCGGCCGATATTAGCTGTATCGGAATTCCGATTCCGAGTTCCGATATTTTCGTCTTATCGGATACCGGAATCGGAATTGTCACTGTCACTGTCAGTGTCCGTCGGTCGGGTCTGTCAGGAGTCAGCGGCACTTACCCGGCAGAAGATCTCCGGCGGTCACATCCCGGGCTGCTTAATGGCCGCCATCCTCTTCTCCCCGGCGGTCACATGCAGTTTCTCGCGATAACTGCAGTGACTGCTGGGTAATCCCGGCCGTAAAGCAGTCAGTCCGATGACGTCACCGCCGGGGAAGCAGGTAATCAGCTGTGCTGCGTTGCGATGACAGACTCTGCCTGTCATTGCGATGTAGCAGAGCTGGATCGTCGTGGGACTGTCGTTACTATGGACTGCGTCGGACAGGTGGTATACTGTTGGTTTGTTTTTTTTCTTTTTTTACAGGAGATCGATGGCGTCGCAGGAATGAGAGAGTAATAAAATTAATGAAAACTGTGTTGTCTCTTTTATTTCATTAAAAGACTTTTTTCTTGCTGTGTCTTTTTTTTATACATTTAATAACTTTGGGATTAATAATGGATCGGTGTCTTATTGACACCTCTCCATTATTAACCGGCTTATTGTCACCGTGCAATCAACGGTGACAATAACCCCTTATTACCCCGCTTGCCACCGCTACAGGGCAAGTGGGAAGAGCCGGGTAAAGTGCCACAATTGGCACATCTTTTGATGCGCCAAATGTGGGGCTGCTGTAGCCTGGTATTATCAGGCTGTTGAGGGCCAAAATCCATGGGCCTTGACAGTCTTTTAATACCAGGCCGCAGCAGTCTGCATTTTACTTGGCTGGTTAACAAAAATAGGGGGGATCCCCACGCCGTTTTTTTTTCGAGGGGATCCCCTATCTTTGTTAACCAGCCAAGCTAAGCAGACTGCTGTGGCCTGGTATTATCAGGCTTGCAAGGTCCATGGATATTGGATCCTTACCAGCCTGAAAAACCAGGCCTCAGCGGTCTGCTTCATCTGGCTGGTTAACAAAAATAGGGGGGATCCCCACGCCAATTTTTTTCGAGGGGATCCCCTATTTTTGTTAATCAGCCAAGATATGCAGACTGCTGTGGCCTGGTATTATCAGGCTGGCAAGGTCCATGGATCTTGGCTCCTTAACAGCCTGAAAATCCAGGCCTCAGCGGTCTGCTTCATCTGGCTGGTTAACAAAAATAGGGGGGACCCCACGCCAATTTTTTTTCGAGGGGATCCCCTATTTTTGTTAATCAGCCAAGATATGCAGACTGCTGTGGCCTGGTATTATCAGGCTGGCAAGGTCCATGGATCTTGGCTCCTTAACAGCCTGAAAATCCAGGCCTCAGCGGTCTGCTTCATCTGGCTGGTTAACAAAAATAGGGGGGACCCCACGCCAATTTTTTTCGAGGGGATCCCCTATTTTTGTTAATCAGCCAAGATATGCAGACTGCTGTGGCCTGGTATTATCAGGCTGGCAAGGTCCATGGATCTTGGCTCCTTAACAGCCTGAAAATCCAGGCCTCAGCGGTCTGCTTCATCTGGCTGGTTAACAAAAATAGGGGGGACCCCACACCATTTTTTTTTCGAAGGGAACCCCTATTTTTGTTAATCAGTTCCCTCTGACGTCACTGATTGTGTCCCTGGCTGACCTGAAGTGAAAGTGGAAAGCAATCAATTAAGCTTTCCACTTAAGGGCCCGTCTCACATAGCGATATCGCTACCGAGATCGCTGCTGAGTCACTAGTTTTGTGACGCAGCAGCGAGCTCACCAGCGATATCGCTGTGTGTGACATTCAGCGACGATCAGCCCCCCTGCCGGGTATCGCTGATCGTCGCTGAAATGTCAGGACCTTTTTTTGATCGCTGGTTTCCCGCTGACAGGCACACATCGCTGCGTGTGACAGGCGGGAGACCAGCGATCCGCTGGTAACCAAGGTACACAGCGGGTTTCCAGGCGCGGGGCTGTGCCTAGAAACCCGCTGTGTACCTTGGATACCAGCGCCCTGATGCAGGGAGCTGGTATCCAAGGTACACAGCGGGTTTCCAAGCGCTGCGCGGTGCCTGGAAACCCGCTGTGTACCTTGGTTACCAGCGGATCGCTGGTCTCCCGCCTGTCACACGCAGCGATGCGTGCCTGTCAGAGGGAAACCAGCGATCAAAAAAAGGTCCTGACATTTCTGCGACGATCAGCGATACCCGGCAGGGGGCTGATCGTCGCTGAATGTCACACACAGCGATATCGCTGGTGAGCTCGCTGCTGCGTCACAAAACTAGTGACTCAGCAGCGATCTCGGTAGCGATATCGCTATGTGAGACGGGCCCTTAAGCGATGTTACCCGCAGTGTCGCTGTCCCAGATCGCTGCCTGAGCTGCCTGTTTGGCAGCTCAGCAGCGATCATGTAGCGATACACCAGCGATCCTGACAAGTGCATATCGTTGTCGGGATCGCTGGTGTATCGTTATGTGACACCCAGCCTTTACTCTCCTGTCAGGCAGGAGAGGAACTCATTCATTTGGGGTTTACTGTGAGGCTGCAGCATTAGCTGCGGTCCCTGCAGTAAACATTAACCCTTTCTGAAGGATTACACCGTGGGACCTGACTGTGCATGGGATAGGTAAGAATAATTTTGCTTTTTTATTTTATTTTTATTACAGGAAATGGTTTTTGCAGTAAAATAAAAGATGGTCAAAAACATGTGTCTTTATTTCATTAAAATGATTTTTAATTAAAGTGTGTGTGTTTTATTTTTATTTCATGCAATAGGATTAATAATTGATAGTTGTCTAATTGACAGCTCTCAATTATTAACCTGGCTTAAGGTCACCTTTCAATAGCAAGGTGGCTTTAACCCCATATTAACCCATTCGCCACCGCTACAGGGCAATGGGAATAGACGGGCAAAGTGCCAGAAAGGGCGAATCTAATTATAGATTTGTCTTTCCTGGGGTGTCTGGGAGCAGATGTTAGTAGCCGGGGGGGGGCAAAAATAATGGTCCCTCTCTGGGCTATTATTATCTGCCCCCACTCACTGGCTTTGTCTGTCTGGTTGCGAAAATAGGGCGGGAGCCCACGCATTTTTTTTCAGCAATTTTACACCTCATATATATATATACATGTCATTGAATTTGTGACACATATATATATATATATTTATATTTGTAGTTCATACACTTCTACATAGTATAATAGCCGCTAATTCAATTGCCGGCTTTTGTGAAAATGCAGAACCCGACATGAAATGACACTTGGTGTACATAGGGTTAACCATGTCTTTTCATGTCCTTTGCTATCTAATTTGCACAAACAATTAAATCAGACTATGTGTGCAAAATTTCACACCTGTAGGGGTTAATTAAAGGTGTAAATTCGTAGCAAAAAAGTCAGTTTTTTTACAACGAATTTACACCTTTAATTAACCCCTACAGGTGTGAAATTTTGCACACATAGTCTGATTTAATTGTTTGTGCAAATCAGATAGCAAACGACATGAAAAGACATGGTTAACCCTATGTACACCAAGTGTCATTTCATGTCGGGTGCTTCTGTCTTTTCACTGAAGCCGGCTTTACCCGGCAATTGAATCAAAGGATATTTTACTATGTAGAAGTGTATAAACTATACATATATGTATATATTTATGTCACAATGACATGTATATATATATATATATGTATTCTATGTGTGTATTTTTAATGTTTACAAGGAAAGAATGGGTTTTTTTTAGTTGCGATATTTTGTTCCCATAGACTTACATGGGACTTCCGGTATCGGTATCGGGTATCGCCGATATTTTAGTGATATCGGCGATACCATTCCGATTCCGATACTTTAGGATATCGGAAAGTATCGCTCAACTCTAGTAACAATGCATTTTTTGAGAAAACCACATCTGTACGGAATGGGGGCCTTTGAGGCCCCTGCTATTTTTTATCATGTACTCAGCAGTGTTTGTGTCTCAAGTTACTTTATTTGTAGTCAGGGTTGCTGGTGGAGGGACCAGGTGTTGGATCATGCCATGTGACAATGTCACATGATTTTGGGAGGGAGTGATAAAGCCATGACATCATCTCAGGTTCTTCTGAACACAGTAATGAGCTGTGTAGAGAGTACTGAGGACAGTATACACTGTGAGCTAAATGCTGAAGGACCTGTGATGATATGATGTTGCAAGGAAGTCTGACTCATTTTCAGTCTCTTTGTTTCTATAAGAAGCTTGCAAAGGGTAGAGCTTGTAAGCCACAAAAATCTAGAGAATTGTACACCACCTAAAAGAAAATATAAAAGGTAAGAGCTGCTGAGGATGAGAGGAGGAAGGTGCCACTTTATAGCGATATTGTACCACTTGTGGGGAAAATATCTGTAAAGAACATTCTTCAGAAAAGATAACGTGAAAATTGTTTGGAAGACCAATAAAATTGAAAAGAAAAAGTTAGAAAAGAAATGCAGCTAGTTTACTCTAGATTTATATACCTTTGTGTGTTTTTCATATCTTTGTTTGAAATTTGTAAAAAAATGTTTTTTGGTGTTTTCTGTAAAAAATTATAATTCAAATATTGTGCATTATTCATATCTTATTTTGAAATTTTGAAATAAACTTGTAAAAGTTATTTATGTGAGTTTCTCCATATGATTTGCATGGGGGCCTAAAGGGCCCCGTTACGTAACAGTGTAGATTTGTGACATCACGCATGCTAGGGCTAACATCTTGTATATCTCTCATGGGGATGAGATTCCAGTCAATAATGTTGTAGAACTTATGC
Source organism: Oophaga sylvatica (assembly GCA_033576555.1). NCBI lineage: Eukaryota > Metazoa > Chordata > Amphibia > Anura > Dendrobatidae > Oophaga > Oophaga sylvatica. The sequence goes on along the minus strand of JARQOD010000001.1, from coordinate 330,141,927 downwards.
ACCAAGTGTCCTTGGGAATGAAGTACCTTGAAGAACACAACTTTGTACATCGTGATTTGGCTGCTCGCAACGTCCTTCTGGTGAACCAGCATTATGCAAAAATCAGTGACTTTGGGCTCTCTAAGGCCCTTGGAGCTGATGACAGTTATTATACGGTAATAATATTCAAGGTTTTACTCATTACATATCTCATTATTCAAGCCAATTCAACAGTGTAGTGTCTGGTTAAAAATCTGCATTCCAGTGCAATCACTTCTTGGGATATGTCTATAAATGTTATAGTCAAAGTACTGTTGGTCAAACAAAATTAACCCCTTCCGGACCATCGCCGTACTAGTACTGCTCTGAGGGAATTGCATTTCCGTCCAGAGCAGTACTAGTACGGCGGTGTGATCACCGCGGCCTCACACTGAGCGCCGCGGTGATCGGGTTCTGGTGTCAGCTGTATGTGACAGCTGATACCCTGCAGCAATGCCCATGATCGGTACTAGCACCGATCGCGGGCATTTAACCCCCCTGATGCTGCTGTCAGTACTGACAGCGGCATAGAGAGGAATTGCGCAGGGAGGGGGCAGATCGCTGATCTGACACAGTGCTGTTCAAATTGTCAGATCAGCGATCTGACATGATAGAGTGATGTTCCACCCTGGGACAATGCTATAAAGTTTAAAAAAAAATTATAATGTGTAAAAATATATTTTTTTTAAATAATCCCCAAATAAAGAAAAAAAAAAAAATATTTTTCCAATAAATCCATTTATTTATATAAATAAAAAAAAAACAATAAAAGTACACATATTTGGTATCGGTGAGTCCATAACGACCCGCTCTATAAAACTGTCCCACTAGTTAACCCCTTCAATGAACACCGTAAAAAAATAAATAAAAATGAGGCAAAAAACAATGCTTTATCATCATACCGCCGAACAAAAATTGGAATAACACGCAATCAAAAAGACAGATATAAATAAACGTGGTACCGCTGAAAACATACAGCGCCATCAGCAGAAAAATAAAAAAGTTATAAGTTATAGCTCTCAGAATAAAGCGATGCAAAAATATTTATTTTTTCTATAAAATAGTTTTTATTGTATAAAAGCGCCAAAACATAAATAAAGATATAAATGAGGTATTGCCATAATCATACTGACCTGAAGAATAAAACTGCTTTATCAATATTACCACATGTGGAACGGTATAAACGCCCCCCAAAAGAAATTCATCAATTGCTGGTTTTTGTTCATTCTACCTCCCAAAAATCAGAATAAAAAGCGATAAAAAAGTTATGTGCCTGAAAATGGTACCAATAAAAACGTCAACACGTCCCACAAATGACAAGACCTCATATGACTCTGCGGGCCAAAATATGAAAAAATTATAGCGCTCAAAATGTGATGATGCAAAAACTATTTTTTGCAATGAAAAGCATCTTTTAGTGTGTGACAGCAGCCAAACATAAATACCCGCTATAATAAAACAGCTATAAATAGTAAATAAAACTACCCTTTATCACCTCCTTAGTTAGGGAAAAATAGTAAAATAAAAAAATTTATTTATTTCCATTTTCCCGTTAGGGTTAGGGTTGGGGCTAAAGTTAGAGTTGGGACTAAACTTAGGGTTAGGGTTGGGGCTAAAGTTAGGGTTAGGGTTGGGATTAGGATTAGGGTTGGAATTAGGGTTAGTGTTGGAATTAGGGTTAGTGTTGGAATTAGGGTTAGAGTTGAAATTAGAGTTAGGATTGGGATTAGGGTTAGGGTTGGAATAAGGGTTAGGGTTGGAATTCAATAAAATGGCACCAGAGTCGCAGCATGCGCAGATTGAGATCTTGGCTCATAGTGATAAATCCTGATGACTGGTTGTAATTAAGTCTACCCTGCCTATGTTCATTATTTCATCCTCCTCATATTGGGAGCTGTGTTGATAGATCACTTGGCCAAATATCACTCAATCACTATATATTGCAGAATAATTCAGGTGAGTGGGGTCACAAATCAACCTGCAAAATATTACGACCGTTGCATGCAAGTTGCAAAAAATCCAATTAGCTTCAACATTCTGAAACTTGCTTGTCGTGTTTCAGGAGCAGAGCAGATCTCCACTCTCGTTGATTCCCGTGTTCTCTCCTTGCAGTGACAGTGCGCTCTCTTGCTGACTCAACAATTCTCCTTTGAGTCAGCAAGGCAACATATGGTCACTGTGCACTCAAAAGAATATTGTACATTGATAAGAGAGCTCATACTTAGCATGTCTGAATTGACAACTTCTGCATGCTCTGTAGGAGCAAGGACTATTCCAGTCCCTGAAATGGAC